>CM055275.1:56899471-57566902 GCA_029237695.1 Conchocele bisecta | reverse complement strand
AAACATTTTTGATATCCTGTCAATTACGACCTAATCACAGCGTATGAATATGTGCAGTTGTCATACTAGTCGATCTCTGATTTTGACGGGATAAATAGAATAATAGGTTAGTGCCGTGAATGGGGAAAATATCTGGCGCGGCACGGAAACGGGATGGGCTATGCTTCCCGTTTTCTAATCCTTGCCAGATAGTTTCCCCATTCACGGCACTAACCTACTATTCACTATAACCAATCCACCATACGTGACCGAGTTAACGGTTGCTACCATCTCGACTATTACAATGAATATTCGATATCGAAAGACACGTGCCTGATATTCTCTTAATACATTCCTGGAATTGTAAACCTAGCCATAGGAGAACCAGTGAGCATGTTGCATGCATATCGCCTGTAAGGAATGATGGATGCCCTTATCCCGACTACTATAATTACTATTTCAAAATCCCTTTTCTGATATTCTTGTTATACCTTCTAGGAACGATAACCCTTGCCCTAGGACAACCGGAAACACAAGTCAGCGATCATGTTGACAATCTCGTTTCCAAAGCTGGGAATGAATGCTACTACGATCTCCAAGACAGTTGTTGAATGCTCTGATCCCATCCATTACAATGCTCTGATCCCATCCATTTCAATGCTCTGATCCCATCCATTTCAATGCTCTGATCCCATCCATTTCAATGCTCTGATTCTCTGATCCCATCCATTTCAATGCTCTGATTCTCTGATCCCATCCATTTCAATGCTCTGATCCCATCCATTTCAATGCTCTGATCCCATCCATTATTGATCCCATCCATTATTGATCCCATCCATTTCAATGCTCTGATCCCATCCATTATTGATCCCATCCATTTCAATGCTCTGATCCCATCCATTACAATGCTCTGATCCCATCCATTACAATGCTCTGATCCCATCCATTACAATGCTCTGATCCCATCCATTACAATGAACATTCGATATAAAAATACACTCTCCTGATAATATCTTTATACATTCTAGAAACCGTAAAGCAAACCCTAGATCAACCAACGAGCGATCCAGTATAGCGTGCTTGACTCCAATTTCGCTTCGAACGAAGGCTGTGGATAGCTGCATCTATTTCAACTATCACACTTACTATTCGATATTAAACCCCCTTTTCCAATTTTCTAGGAACAGTAAACATAACGCCTTCCCAACCAATCTGTCAATATCATGTCACCAGGATCGGCTCAGAAACGGTCGGACGTCTTCAGGTCGCCTACAATAACTATTCAATATCAAAATCCCTTGAATCCCTTACCTGATGGTCTATTCATACATTCTAGGTACGGTAAACATAGCCCTTGATCAACCGGCGACTCAATCCAGTAACTATGGGAACGATTTCGCTTCCAATGCCGTGGATGGCTGCATCGATCCCGACTATCACAATAGCCATTGCATTTCCCATACCTCATATGATTTCGAGCCTTGGTGGCAGGTGGACCTGGGTCAAGAGTTTCTCATCGACAGGGTTGTGCTGCGCAGGCGAACTGATTGTAAGTCTATGGGTGTCACCAGCATTTGTGAAAAGAGGGTTCGACTTTCAGCTATGAAGCAACCAACGTTTGTAAGGGATCCAAGGGTTGCTCCTTGACCCTTTCGAGATTTCACTTGTTTCACATTCCTGTAAATATTTTGATTTCCAGAAGCCAAATGCTGCATTCGAGTATGTTTGGACAACAACTATCTCCTGCGCAAAGAGTTTTGTGTCATTATGCCCCCGTCACCGAATGGTGAGGGGGTCATATATTGTTACCGGCGTCCGTACGTACGTACGTACGTTCCGAAACCTTAACGCTGGGTAAATGGCTTATACTTTCTGTTTCCTTGCTCGGATCTGCTTCACATTTCACACACGCATTGCTCCAATGGTCCTCCACCGCCCTGTGATAAATCCACATTCGTCCCGCCCCCGCTAAGCTCAGGGTCAAGGTCACAGACTTGGTGCGTTCGAAACCTTAACGCTGGGTAAATGGCTTATAATTTCTGTTTCCTTGCTCGGATCTGCTTCACATTTCACACACGCATTGCTCCAATGGTCCTCTACCGTCCTGTGACAAATCCACAATTGTCCCGCCCCCGCTAAGCCCAGGGTCAAGGTCACAGACTTGGTGCGTTCGAAACCTTAACGCTCGGGTAAATGGCCTATCATTTTTGTTTCCTTGCTCGGATCTGCTTCAGATTTCACACACACATTGCTCCAATGGTCCGCTACAGCCCTGTGACACATTCACATTTGTCCCGCCCCCGCCAAGCCCAGGGTCAAGGTCACAGACTTGGTGCGTTCGAAACCTTAACGCTCGTGTAAATGGCTTGTAATTTCTGTGTCCTTGCTCGGATCTGCGTCACATTTCTCACACGCATTGCTCCAATGGTCCTCTACCACCCTGTGACAAATCCACATTCGTCCTGCCCCCGCTAAGCCCAGGGTCAAGGTCACAGGCTTGGTGCTTTTTAAACCTTAACACTGGGTAAATGGCTTTTAATTTCTGTTTCCTTGCTCGGATCTGCTTACAACAACGCCGACATATATTTGATGTATTATATCGTACATTTACAGGTTTCCTGTGTTTAGGGAATCAACATTAGTGGAGGACAGAAGCAGCGAGTGAGTCTAGCGAGGGCCGTTTACAACAACGCCGACATATATTTGATGTATTATATAGTACATTTACACGTTTACTGTATTTAGGGAATCAACATTAGTGGAGGACAGAAGCAGCGAGTGAGTCTAGCGAGGGCCGTTTACAACAACGCCGACATATATTTGATGTATTATATAGTACATTTATACACGTTTACTGTATTTAGGGAATCAACATTAGTGGAGGACAGAAGCAGCGAGTGAGTCTAGCGAGGGCCGTTTACAACAACGCCGACATATATTTGATGTATTATATAGTACATTTACACGTTTACTGTATTTAGGGAATCAACATTAGTGGGGGACAGAAGCAGCGAGTGAGTCTAGCGAGGGCCGTTTACAACAACGCCGACATATATTTGATGTATTATATAGTACATTTACACGTTTACTGTATTTAGGGAATCAACATTAGTGGAGGACAGAAGCAGCGAGTGAGTCTAGCGAGGGCCGTTTACAACAACGCCGACATATATTTGATGTATTATATAGTACATTTACACGTTTCCTGTATTTAGGGAATCAACATTAGTGGGGGACAGAAGCAGCGAGTGAGTCTAGCGAGGGCCGTTTACAACAACGCCGACATATATTTGATGTATTATATAGTACATTTACAGTTTCCTGTGTTTAGGGAATCAACATTAGTGGGGGACAGAAGCAGCGAGTGAGTCTAGCGAGGGCCGTTTACAACAACGCCGACATATATTTGATGTATTATATAGTACATTTACACGTTTCCTGTGTTTAGGGAATCAACATTAGTGGGGGACAGAAACAGCGAGTGAGTCTAGCGAGGGCCGTTTACAACAACGCCGACATATATTTGATGTATTATATAGTACATTTACACGTTTCCTGTGTTTAGGGAATCAACATTAGTGGGGGACAGAAGCAGCGAGTGAGTCTAGCGAGGGCCGTTTACAACAACGCCGACATATATTTGATGTATTATATAGTACATTTACACGTTTACTGTATTTAGGGAATCAACATTAGTAGGGGACAGAAGCAGCGAGTGAGTCTAGCGAGGGCCGTTTACAACAAACGCCGACATATATTTGATGTATTATATAGTACATTTACACGTTTACTGTATTTATTTGGGAATCAACATTAGTGGGGGACAGAAGCAGCGAGTGAGTCTAGCGAGGGCCGTTTACAACAACGCCGACATATATTTGATGTATTATATAGTACATTTACACGTTTACTGTATTTAGGGAATCAACATTAGTGGAGGACAGAAGCAGCGAGTGAGTCTAGCGAGGGCCGTTTACAACAACGCCGACATATATTTGATGTATTATATAGTACATTTACACGTTTCCTGTATTTAGGGAATCAACATTAGTGGGGGACAGAAGCAGCGAGTGAGTCTAGCGAGGGCCGTTTACAACAACGCCGACATATATTTGATGTATCATATAGTACATTTACACGTTTCCTGTGTTTAGGGAATCAACATTAGTGGGGGACAGAAGCAGCGAGTGAGTCTAGCGAGGGCCGTTTACAACAACGCCGACATATATTTGATGTATTATATAGTACATTTACACGTTTCCTGTATTTAGGGAATCAACATTAGTGGGGGACAGAAGCAGCGAGTGAGTCTAGCGAGGGCCGTTTACAACAACGCCGACATATATTTGATGTATTATATAGTACATTTACACGTTTCCTGTGTTTAGGGAATCAACATTAGTGGGGGACAGAAGCAGCGAGTGAGTCTAGCGAGGGCCGTTTACAACAACGTCGACATATATTTGATGTATTATATAGTACATTTACACGTTTCCTGTATTTAGGGAATCAACATTAGTGGGGGACAGAAGCAGCGAGTGAGTCTAGCGAGGGCCGTTTACAACAACGTCGACATATATTTGATGTATTATATAGTACATTTACACGTTTCCTGTATTTAGGGAATCAACATTAGTGGGGGACAGAAGCAGCGAGTGAGTCTAGCGAGGGCCGTTTACAAACAACGCCGACATATATTTGATGTATTATATAGTACATTTACACGTTTACTGTATTTAGGGAATCAACATTAGTGGGGGACAGAAGCAGCGAGTGAGTCTAGCGAGGGCCGTTTACAACAACGCCGACATATATTTGATGTATTATATAGTACATTTACACGTTTCCTGTATTTAGGGAATCAACATTTAGTGGGGGACAGAAGCAGCGAGTGAGTCTAGCGAGGGCCGTTTACAACAACGCCGACATATATTTGATGTATTATATAGTACATTTACACGTTTACTGTATTTATGGAATCAACATTAGTGGGGGACAGAAGCAGCGAGTGAGTCTAGCGAGGGCCGTTTACAACAACGCCGACATATATTTGATGTATTATATAGTACATTTACACGTTTCCTGTATTTAGGGAATCAACATTAGTGGGGGACAGAAGCAGCGAGTGAGTCTAGCGAGGGCCGTTTACAACAACGCCGACATATATTTGATGTATTATATAGTACATTTACACGTTTACTGTATTTAGGGAATCAACATTAGTGGGGGACAGAAGCAGCGAGTGAGTCTTAGCGAGGGCCGTTTACAACAACGCCGAACATATATTTGATGTATTATATAGTACATTTACACGTTTACTGTATTTAGGGAATCAACATTAGTGGAGGACAGAAGCAGCGAGTGAGTCTAGCGAGGGCCGTTTACAACAACGCCGACATATATTTGATGTATTATATCGTACATTTACACGTTTCCTGTGTTTAGGGAATCAACATTAGTGGGGGACAGAAGCAACGAGTGAGTCTAGCGAGGGCCGTTTACAACAACGCCGACATATATTTGATGTATTATATAGTACATTTACACGTTTACTGTATTTAGGGAATCAACATTAGTGGAGGACAGAAGCAGCGAGTGAGTCTAGCGAGGGCCGTTTACAACAACGCCGACATATATTTGATGGACGATCCACTCAGTGCTGTCGACTCCCATGTTGGAAAACACCTATACAAGGTGAAGAATAAGGTATATGGTTGGTTGGTTGGTTGGTTCGTTCGTTCGTTCGTTCGTTCGTTCTTTGGTTGGTTGGTTCGTTAATCGTTTGATTGGTTAATTGCTGATCTATGTCCATCCACCAGCCAGGTCATATTTGGGATATCACGTACGAACTCGTTTCCGCATGATAACGTGAATAGTCTTTGGTCGATTTCCATCGTACGTCACATGTGCATTTATATGAACGCGGGGTTCGTTGCAGAAAGTTCAAGGTCACCAATCGTAAAATTGAGACTGCTTGTGTCTCACTTTCCTTGTATCCACACGATAACTCGACTACTATAAATCTGAATTGACATATCGTGTGGGAATACACTTATTGGAAATGGAGAGCGTCTTCCCAAGTTCAATGTCATCTGGGGGTTAAAATACTAATGTACATTCGGAGGCGAAATCCGTGTGCCGATAGGCCACACATCTAGTTAATACCAATGTTATGCAATTTTAATCTTTCTTCAATAATACAATTAACAATTCTACAAAAACCAGTAACCCCCTTTTCCGACGTTTCGGCTCAAGGCATTTATCAAGGAATTAGTTTCTACTGAACGCTAAGTGGCATCCATTTTAGATTTCATTGTGAAATCTAAACTAGATGCCACTTAGCGTCATTGTGACCTCTAAAATGGATGCCACTTAGCGTCATTGTGACCTCTAAAATGGATGCCACTTAGCGTCAGTGTGACCTCTAAAATGGATGCCACTTAGCGTTCAGAAGAAACTAATTCTTTGATAAAGGCCTTGTTCCGAAACGTCGGAAAAGTGGGTTCCTGGTTTTTGCAGAATTGTATGCAATTTTAGACACGGGTAATGGTAACGGTTGACAATGGTTGACAACATAATCGTACTGACTGACGGCGCAATCTCGGAGGTTAGTGTTAAACCTTTCACCCCTAAGCATACTAAGTAACTGGAATGGATTGTGATATGCTAATAATTACAAAATGATTTTCAGATTAGTCCATTTATGAAAAGGGGGTGTTTTTATTCTAATTGCAAACAGTGCAGATCCTGATGAGACGGCTCATCCTGTTCTACATTGTTTGCAAACCCCGTTATAGCGGGCTTTCGGGCTCAAAGGGTCAAGACGATAATCGATTTATGTCGATAATTATTGAAATTGAATACTCAATAAAAAAAAGTTGCTTATTATGCAACATAAATGAGATGTTTGCTACTTAGTGTCTTTGTGTTATTTCCTACTGTTTTTGAAAATCCGGGTTTGTTGTAGGCATTGTTTCCTAGTGTTTTTCTGTTATTTCCTAGTGTTTTTGCAAACCCGGGTTTGTTGTGGCCATTGTTTCCTAGTATTTTTGTGTTATTTCCTAGTGTTTTTGCAAACCCGGGTTTGTTGTGGCCACTGTCTCCTAGTATGTGTGTGTTATTTCCTAGTGTTTTTATTAAATCCGCTTTTGTTGTGGCCATTGTTTCCTAGTGTTTTTGTGCTATTTTCTAGTGTTTTTTTGCAAATCCGGGTTTGTTGTGGCCATTGTTTCCTAGTGTGTTTGTGTTATTTCCTAGTGTTTTTGCAAATCCGGGTTTGTTGTAGCCATTGTTTCCTAGTGTTTTTGTGTTATTTCCTAGTGTTTTTGCAAATCCGGGTTTGTTGTGGCCATTGTTTCCTAGTGTGTTTGTGTTATTTCCTAGTGTTTTTGCAAATCCGGGTTTGTTGTGGCCATTGTTTCCTAGTGGTTTTTGTGTTATTTCCATTTTGTTTTCTTCAATCCGGGTTTGTTGTGCCCATTGTTTCTTTGCAAATCTGGGTTCGTTGTAGCCATTGTTTCCTAATGTTTTGTGTTATTTCCTAGTGTTTTTTTGCAAATCCGGGTTTGTTGTGGCCATTGTTTCCTTGCGTTTTTGTGTCATTTCCTAGTGTTTTTTGCTAATCCGGGTTTGTTGTGGCTATTGTTTCCTTGTGTTTTTTCTTATTTCCTAGTGTTTTTTGCAAATCCGGGTTTGTTGTGGCCATTGTTTCCTAGTGGTTTTGTGTTATTTCCTAGTGTTTTTGCAAATCCGGGTTTGTTGTGGCCATTGTTTCCTAGTGTTTTTGTGTTATTTCCATTTTTTTTTCTTCAATCCGTTTGTTGTGCCCATTGTTTCTTTGCAAATCTGGGTTCGTTGTAGCCATTGTTTCCTAATGTTTTGTGTTATTTCCTACTGTTTTTTTTTTTGCAAATCCGGGTTTGTTGTGGCCATTGTTTCCTTGCGTTTTTGTGTCATTTCCTAGTGTTTTTTGCAAACCCGGGTTTCTTCTGGCCATTGTTTCCTAGTATGTTTGTGTTATTTCCTAGTGTTTTTGCAAACCCGGGTTTGTTAAAGCCATTGTTTCCTAGCATTTTGTGTTTATTTCCTAGTGTTTTTATTAAATCCGGGTTTGTTGTGGCCATTTGTTTCCTAGTGTTGTGTTATTTTCTAGTGTTTTTTGCAAACCCGGGTTTGTTGTAGCCTGTGTTTTCTAGTATTTTTGTGTCATTTTCTAGTGTTTTTGCAAACCCGGGTTTGTTGTGGCCATTGTTTTCTAGTATGTTTGTGTTATTTCCTAGTGTTTTTGTAAATCCGGGGTTGTTGTGGCCATTGTTTCCTAGTGTGTTTGTTTCATTTCCTAGTGTTTTTGCAAACCCGGGTTTGTTGTGGCCATTGTTTCCCAGTATGTTTGTGTTATTTCCTAGTGTTTTTATTCAATACGGGTTTGTTGTGGCCATTGTTTCCTAGTGTTTTTGTGTTATTTTCTAGTGTTTTTGCAAATCCGGGTTTGTTGTGGCCATTGTTTCCTAGTATTTTTGTGTTATTTCCTACTGTTTTTGCAAATCCGGGTTTGTTGTGGCCATTGTTTCCTAGTGTGTTTGTGTTATTTCCTAGTGTTTTTGCAAATCCGGGTTTGTTGTGGCCATTGTTTCCTAGTGTTTTTGTGTTATTTCCTAGTGTTTTTGCAAATCCGGGTTTGTTGTGGCCATTGTTTCCTAGTGTTTTTGTGTTATTTCCTAGTGTTTTTATTCAATCCGGGTTTGTTGTGGCTATTGTTTCCTAGTGTTTTTGTGTTATTTCCTAGTGCTTTTGCAAACCCGGGTTTGTTGTGGCCATTGTTTACTAGTATTTTGTATTATTTCCTAGTGATTTTTATAAATAAGAATTTGTTGTGGCCATTGTTTCTTAGTGTTTTTGTGTCATTTTCTAGTGTTTTTGCAAATCCGGGTTTGTTGTAGCCATTGTTTCCTAGTGTTTTTGTGTTATTTCCTAGTGTTTTTGCAAATCCGGGTTTGTTATAGCCATTGTTTCCTAGTGTTTTTGTGTTATTTCCTAGTGTTTTTGCTAATCCGGGTTTGTTGTGGCCATTGTTTCCTAGTGTTTTTGTGTTATTTTCTAGTGTTTTTTGCAAACCCGGGTTTGTTGTAGCCTGTGTTTTCTAGTATTTTTGTGTCATTTTTTCTAGTGTTTTTGCAAACCCGGGTTTGTTGTGGCCATTGTTTTCTAGTATTTTTGTGTTATTTCCTAGTGTTTTTGTAAATCCGGGTTTGTTGTGGCCATTGTTTCCTAGTCTGTTTGTTTTATTTCCTAGTGTTTTTGCAAACCCGGGTTTGTTGTGGCCATTGTTTCCTAGTATGTTTGTGTTATTTCCTAGCGTTTTTTGTTCAATACGGGTTTGTTGTGGCCATTGTTTCCTAGTGTTTTTGTGCTATTTTCTAGTGTTTTTTTGCAAATCCGGGTTTGTTGTGGCCATTGTTTCCTAGTGTTTTTGTGTTATTTCCTAGTGTTTTTGCAAATCCGGGTTTATTGTAGCCATTGTTTCCTAGTGTTTTTGTGTTATTTCCTAGTGTCTTTTGCAAATCCGGGTTTGTTGTGGCCATTGTTTCCTAGTGTGTTTGTGTTATTTCCTAGTGTTTTGCAAATCCAGGTTTGTTGTGGCCATTGTTTCCTAGTGTTTTTGTGTTATTTCCATTTTGTTTTCTTCAATCCGGGTTTGTTGTGCCCATTGTTTCTTTGCAAATCTGGGTTCGTTGTAGCCATTGTTTCCTAATGTTTTGTGTTATTTCCTAGTGTTTTTTTGCAAATCCGGGTTTGTTGTGGCCATTGTTTCCTTGCGTTTTTGTGTCATTTCCTAGTGTTTTTTGCTAATCCGGGTTTGTTGTGGCTATTGTTTCCTTGTGTTTTTGTCTTATTTCCTAGTGTTTTTTGCAAATCCGTTTGGGTTGTTGGTGGCCTAGATTGTCCTATTTTGTGGTTTTGTGTTATTTCCTAGTGTTTTTTGCAAATCCGGGTTTGTTGTGGCCATTGTTTCCTAGTGTTTTTGTGTTATTATTCCAATTTTTTTTTCTTCAATCCGGGTTTGTTGTGCCCATTGTTTCTTTGCAAATCTGGGTTCGTTGTAGCCATTGTTTCCTAATGTTTTGTGTTATTTCCTAGTGTTTTTTGCAAATCCGGGTGTTGTGGCCATTGTTTCCTTGCGTTTTTGTGTCATTTCCTAGTGTTTTTTGCAAACCCGGGTTTCTTCTGGCCATTGTTTCCTAGTATGTTTGTGTTATTTCCTAGTGTTTTCGCAAACCCGGGTTTGTTAAAGCCATTGTTTCCTAGCATGTTTGTGTTATTTCCTAGTGTTTTTATTAAATCCGGGTTTGTTGTGGCCATTGTTTCCTAGTGTTTTTGTGTTATTTTCTAGTGTTTTTGTAAATCCGGGGTTGTTGTGGCCATTGTTTCCTAGTGTGTTTGTGTTATTTCCTAGTGTTTTTGCAAATCCGGGTTTGTTGTGGCCATTGTTTCCTAATGTTTTGTGTTATTTCCTAGTGTTTTTTGCAATTCCGGGTTTGTTGTGGCCATTGTTTCTTAGTGGTTTTGTGTTATTTCCTAGTGTTTTTTGCTACTCCGGGTTTGTTGTGGCTATTGTTTCCTAGTGTTTTTGTCTTATTTCCTAGTGTTTTTTGCAAATCCGGGTTTGTTGTGGCCATTGTTTCCTAATGTTTTGTGTTATTTCCTAGTGTTTTTTGCAAATCCGGGTTTGTTGTGGCCATTGTTTGTTAGTGGTTTTGTGTTATTTCCTAGTGTTTTTGCTAATCCGGGTTTGTTGTGGCCATTGTTTCCTAGTGTTTTTGTCTTATTTCCTAGTGTTTTTTTGCAAATCCGGGTTTGTTGTGGCCATTGTTTCCTAGTGGTTTTGTGTTATTTCCTAGTGTTTTTGCAAATCCGGGTTTGTTGTGGCCATTGTTTCCTAGTGTTTTTGTGTTATTTCCTAGTGTTTTTCTTCAATCCGGGTTTCTGGTGGCCATTGTTTCATAGTGTTTTTGTGTTATTTCCTAGTGTCTTTGCAAATTCGGGTTCGTTTTGGCCATTGTTTCCTAGTGTTTTTGTGTTATTTCCTACTGTTTTTATTCAATCCGGGTTTGTTGTGGCCATTGTTTCCTAGTGTTTTTGTGTTATTTCCTAGTGTTTTTCTTCAATCCGAGTTTGTTGTGGCCATTGTTTCATAGTGTTTTTGTGTTATTTCCTAGTGTCTTTGCAAATTCTTTTGGGTTTGTTTTGGCCATTGTTTCCTAGTGTTTTTTGTGTTATTTCCTACTGTTTTTATTCAATCCGGGTTTGTTGTGGCCATTGTTTCCAAGTGTTTTTGTGCTATTTCCTAGTGTTTTTATTCAATCCGGGTTTGTTGTGGCTATTGTTTCCTAGTGTTTTGTGTTATATCCTAGTGCTTTTGCAAATCCGGGTTTGTTGTGGCCATTGTTTCCTAGTGGTTTTGTGTTATTTCCTAGTGTTTTTGCAAATCCGGGTTTGTTGTGCCCATTGTTTCCTAGTGTTTTTGTGTTATTTCCTAGTGTTTTTCTTCAATCCGGGTTTCTGGTGGCCATTGTTTCATAGTGTTTTTTGTGTTATTTCCTAGTGTCTTTGCAAATTCGGGTTTGTTTGGCCATTGTTTCCTAGTATTTTTGTGTTATTTCCTACTGTTTTTATTCAATCCGGGTTTGTTGTGGCCATTGTTTCCAAGTGTTTTTGTGCTATTTCCTAGTGTTTTTATTCAATCCGGGTTTGTTGTGGCTATTGTTTCCTAGTGTTTTGTGTTATTTCCTAGTGCTTTTGCAAACCCGGGTTTGTTGTGGCCATTGTTTACTAGTATTTTTGTATTATTTCCTAGTGTTTTTATTAAATAAGAATTTGTTGTGGCCATTGTTTCTTAGTGTTTTTGTGTCATTTTCTAGTGTTTTTTGCAAACCCGGGTTTCTTCTGGCCATTGTTTCCTAGTATGTTTGTGTTATTTCCTAGTGTTTTTGCAAACCCGGGTTTGTTATAGCCATTGTTTCCTAGTATTTTTGTGTTATTTCCTAGTGTTTTTATTAAATCCGGGTTTGTTGTGGCCATTGTTTCCTAGTGTTGTGTTATTTTCTAGTGTTTTTTGCAAACCCGGGTTTGTTGTAGCCTGTGTTTTCTAGTATTTTTGTGTCATTTTCTAGTGTTTTTGCAAACCCGGGTTTGTTGTGGCCATTGTTTTCTAGTATTTTTGTGTTATTTCCTAGTGTTTTTTGCAAATCCGGGTTTGTTGTGGCCATTGTTTCTTAGTGGTTTGTGTTATTTCCTAGTGTTTTTTGCTAATCCGGGTTTGTTGTGGCTATTGTTTCCTTGTGTTTTTGTCTTATTTCCTAGTGTTTTTTGCAAATCCGGGTTTGTTGTGGCCATTGTTTCCTAGTGGTTTTGTGTTATTTCCTAGTGTTTTTGCAAATCCGGGTTTGTTGTGGCCATTGTTTCCTAGTGTTTTTGTGTTATTTCCTAGTGTTTTTCTTCAATCCGGGTTTCTGGTGGCCATTGTTTCATAGTGTTTTTGTGTTATTTCCTAGTGTCTTTGCAAATTCGGGTTTGTTTTGGCCATTGTTTCCTAGTGTTTTTGTGTTATTTCCTACTGTTTTTATTCAATCCGGGTTTGTTGTGGCCATTGTTTCCTAGTGTTTTTGTGTTATTTCCATTTTTTTTTCTTCAATCCGGGTTTGTTGTGCCCATTGTTTCTTTGCAAATCTGGGTTCGTTGTAGCCATTGTTTCCTAATGTTTTGTGTTATTTCCTACTGTTTTTTGCAAATCCGGGTTTGTTGTGGCCATTGTTTCCTTGCGTTTTTGTGTCATTTCCTAGTGTTTTTTGCAAACCCGGGTTTCTTCTGGCCATTGTTTCCTAGTATGTTTGTGTTATTTCCTAGTGTTTTTGCAAACCCGGGTTTGTTAAAGCCATTGTTTCCTAGCATTTTTGTGTTATTTCCTAGTGTTTTTATTAAATCCGGGTTTGTTGTGGCCATTGTTTCCTAGTGTTGTGTTATTTTCTAGTGTTTTTTGCAAACCCGGGTTTGTTGTAGCCTGTGTTTTCTAGTATTTTTGTGTCATTTTCTAGTGTTTTTGCAAACCCGGGTTTGTTGTGGCCATTGTTTTCTAGTATGTGTGTTATTTCCTAGTGTTTTTGTAAATCCGGGGTTGTTGTGGCCATTGTTTCCTAGTGTGTTTGTTTCATTTCCTAGTGTTTTTGCAAACCCGGTTGTTTTGTTGTGGCCATTGTTTCCCAGTATGTTTGTGTTATTTCCTAGTGTTTTTATTCAATACGGGTTTGTTGTGGCCATTGTTTCCTAGTGTTTTTGTGTTATTTTCTAGTGTTTTTGCAAATCCGGGTTTGTTGTGGCCATTGTTTCCTAGTATTTTTGTGTTATTTCCTACTGTTTTTGTAAATCCGGGTTTGTTGTGGCCATTGTTTCCTAGTGTGTTTGTGTTATTTCCTAGTGTTTTTGCAAATCCGGGTTTGTTGTGGCCATTGTTTCCTAGTGGTTTTGTGTTATTTCCTAGTGTTTTTGCAAATCCGGGTTTGTTGTGGCCATTGTTTCCTAGTGTTTTTGTGTTATTTCCTAGTGTTTTTCTTCAATCCGGGTTTCTGGTGGCCATTGTTTCATAGTGTTTTTGTGTTATTTCCTAGTGTCTTTGCAAATTCGGGTTTGTTGTGGCCATTGTTTCCTAGTGTTTTTGTGTTATTTCCTAGTGTTTTTATTCAATCCGGGTTTGTTGTGGCCATTGTTTCCTAGTGTTTTTGTGCTATTTCCTAGTGTTTTTATTCAATCCGGGTTTGTTGTGGCTATTGTTTCCTAGTGTTTTGTGTTATTTCCTAGTGCTTTTGCAAACCCGGGTTTGTTGTGGCCATTGTTTCCTAGTATTTTTGTATTATTTCCTAGTGTTTTTATTAAATCAGAGTTTGTTGTGGCCATTGTTTCTTAGTGTTTTTGTGTCATTTTCTAGTGTTTTTTGCAAACCCGGGTTTCTTCTGGCCATTGTTTCCTAGTATGTTTGTGTTATTTCCTAGTGTTTTCGCAAACCCGGGTTTGTTAAAGCCATTGTTTCCTAGCATGTTTGTGTTATTTCCTAGTGTTTTTATTAAATCCGGGTTTGTTGTGGCCATTGTTTCCTAGTGGTTTTGTGTTATTTCCTAGTGTTTTTGCAAATCCGGGTTTGTTGTGGCCATTGTTTCCTAGTGTTTTTTTTTGTGTTATTTCCTAGTGTTTTTCTTCAATCCGGGTTTCTGGTGGCCATTGTTTCATAGTGTTTTTGTGTTATTTCCTAGTGTCTTTGCAAATTCGGGTTCGTTTTGGCCATTGTTTCCTAGTGTTTTTGGGTTATTTCATACTGTTTTTTATTCAATCCGGGTTTGTTGTGGCCATTGTTTCCTAGTGTTTTTGTGTTATTTCCTAGTGTTTTTCTTCAATCCGAGTTTGTTGTGGCCATTGTTTCATAGTGTTTTTGTGTTATTTCCTAGTGTCTTTGCAAATTCGGGTTTGTTTTGGCCATTGTTTCCTAGTGTTTTTGTGTTATTTCCTACTGTTTTTATTCAATCCGGGTTTGTTGTGGCCATTGTTTCCAAGTGTTTTTGTGCTATTTCCTAGTGTTTTTATTCAATCCGGGTTTGTTGTGGCTATTGTTTCCTAGTGTTTTGTGTTATATCCTAGTGCTTTTGCAAATCCGGGTTTGTTGTGGCCATTGTTTCCTAGTGGTTTTTGTGTTATTTCCTAGTGTTTTTGCAAATCCGGGTTTGTTGTGCCCATTGTTTCCTAGTGTTTTTGTGTTATTTCCTAGTGTTTTTCTTCAATCCGGGTTTCTGGTGGCCATTGTTTCATAGTGTTTTTGTGTTATTTCCTAGTGTCTTTGCAAATTCGGGTTTGTTTTGGCCATTGTTTCCTAGTGTTTTTGTGTTATTTCATACTGTTTTTTATTCAATCCGGGTTTGTTGTGGCCATTGTTTCCTAGTGTTTTTGTGCTATTTCCTAGTGTTTTTATTCAATCCGGGTTTGTTGTGGCTATTGTTTCCTAGTGTTTTGTGTTATTTCCTAGTGCTTTTGCAAACCCGGGTTTGTTGTGGCCATTGTTTACTAGTATTTTTGTATTATTTCCTAGTGTTTTTATTAAATAAGAATTTGTTGTGGCCATTGTTTCTTAGTGTTTTTGTGTCATTTTCTAGATGTTTTTTGCAAACCCGGGTTTCTTCTGGCCATTGTTTCCTAGTTTGTTTGTGTTATTTCCTAGTGTTTTTGCAAATCCGGGTTTGTTATAGCCATTGTTTCCTAGTGTTTTTGTGTTATTTCCTAGTGTTTTTGCTAATCCGGGTTTGTTGTGGCCATTGTTTCCTAGTGTTTTTGTGTTATTTTCTAGTGTTTTTTGCAAACCCGGGTTTGTTGTAGCCTGTGTTTTCTAGTATTTTTGTGTCATTTTCTAGTGTTTTTGCAAACCCGGGTTTGTTGTGCCATTGTTTTCTAGTATTTTTGTGTTATTTCCTAGTGTTTTTTTGCAAATCCGGGTTTGTTGTGGCCATTGTTTCTTAGTGGTTTGTGTTATTCCTAGTGTTTTTTGCTAATCCGGGTTTGTTGTGGCTATTGTTTCCTAGTGTTTTTGTGTTATTTCCTAGTGTTTTTGCAAATCCGGGTTTGTTGTAGCCATTGTTTCCTAGTGTTTTTGTGTTATTTCCTAGTGTTTTTGCAAATCCGGGTTTGTTGTGGCCATTGTTTCCTAGTGTTTTTGTGTTATTTCCTAGTGTTTTTTCTTCAATCCGGGTTTCTGGTGGCCATTGTTTCATAGTGTTTTTGTGTTATTTCCTAGTGTCTTTGCAAATTCGGGTTTGTTTGGCCATTGTTTCCTAGTGTTTTTTGTGTTATTTCCTACTGTTTTTATTCAATCCGGGTTTGTTGTGGCCATTGTTTCCTAGTGTTTTTGTGTTATTTCCATTTTTTTTTCTTCAATCCGGGTTTGTTGTGCCCATTGTTTCTTTGCAAATCTGGGTTCGTTGTAGCCATTGTTTCCTAATGTTTTGTGTTATTTCCTACTGTTTTTTGCAAATCCGGGTTTGTTGTGGCCATTGTTTCCTTGCGTTTTTTGGTGCATCATTTCCTAGTGTTTTTTGCAAACCCGGGTTTCTTCTGGCCATTGTTTCCTAGTATGTTTGTGTTATTTCCTAGTGTTTTTGCAAACCCGGGTTTGTTAAAGCCATTGTTTCCTAGCATTTTTGTGTTATTTCCTAGTGTTTTTATTAAATCCGGGTTTGTTGTGGCCATTGTTTCCTAGTGTTGTGTTATTTTCTAGTGTTTTTTGCAAACCCGGGTTTGTTGTAGCCTGTGTTTTCTAGTATTTTTGTGTCATTTTCTAGTGTTTTTGCAAACCCGGGTTTGTTGTGGCCATTGTTTTCTAGTATGTTTGTGTTATTTCCTAGTGTTTTTGTAAATCCGGGGTTGTTGTGGCCATTGTTTCCTAGTGTGTTTGTTTCATTTCCTAGTGTTTTTGCAAACCCGGGTTTGTTTTGTTGTGGCCATTGTTTCCCAGTATGTTTGTGTTATTTCCTAGTGTTTTTATTCAATACGGGTTTGTTGTGGCCATTGTTTCCTAGTGTTTTTGTGTTATTTTCTAGTGTTTTTGCAAATCCGGGTTTGTTGTGGCCATTGTTTCCTAGTATTTTTGTGTTATTTCCTACTGTTTTTGTAAATCCGGGTTTGTTGTGGCCATTGTTTCCTAGTGTGTTTGTGTTATTTCCTAGTGTTTTTGCAATCCGGGTTTGTTGTGGCCATTGTTTCCTAGTGGTTTTGTGTTATTTCCTAGTGTTTTTGCAAATCCGGGTTTGTTGTGGCCATTGTTTCCTAGTGTTTTTGTGTTATTTCCTAGTGTTTTTATTAAATCAGAGTTTGTTGTGGCCATTGTTTCTTAGTGTTTTTGTGTCATTTTCTAGTGTTTTTTGCAAACCCGGGTTTCTTCTGGCCATTGTTTCCTAGTATGTTTGTGTTATTTCCTAGTGTTTTCGCAAACCCGGGTTTGTTAAAGCCATTGTTTCCTAGCATGTTTGTGTTATTTCCTAGTGTTTTTATTAAATCCGGGTTTGTTGTGGCCATTGTTTCCTAGTGGTTTTGTGTTATTTCCTAGTGTTTTTGCAAATCCGGGTTTGTTGTGGCCATTGTTTCCTAATGTTTTGTGTTATTTCCTAGTGTTTTTTGCAAATCCGGGTTTGTTGTGGCCATTCTTTCTTAGTGGTTTTGTGTTATTTCCTAGTGTTTTTTGCTACTCCGGGTTTGTTGTGGCTATTGTTTCCTTGTGTTTTTGTCTTATTTCCTAGTGTTTTTTGCAAATCCGGGTTTGTTGTGGCCATTGTTTCCTAATGTTTTGTGTTATTTCCTAGTGTTTTTTGCAAATCCGGGTTTGTTGTGGCCATTGTTTCTTAGTGGTTTGTGTTATTTCCTAGTGTTTTTTGCTAATCCGGGTTTGTTGTGGCTATTGTTTCCTTGTGTTTTTGTCTTATTTCCTAGTGTTTTTTGCAAATCCGGGTTTGTTGTGGCCATTGTTTCCTAGTGGTTTTGTGTTATTTCCTAGTGTTTTTGCAAATCCGGGTTTGTTGTGGCCATTGTTTCCTAGTGTTTTTGTGTTATTTCCTAGTGTTTTTCTTCAATCCGGGTTTCTGGTGGCCATTGTTTCATAGTGTTTTTGTGTTATTTCCTAGTGTCTTTGCAAATTCGGGTTTGTTTTGGCCATTGTTTCCTAGTGTTTTTGTGTTATTTCCTACTGTTTTTATTCAATCCGGGTTTGTTGTGGTCCATTGTTTCCAAGTGTTTTTGTGCTATTTCCTAGTGTTTTTATTCAATCCGGGTTTGTTGTGGCTATTGTTTCCTAGTGTTTTGTGTTATTTCCTAGTGCTTTTGCAAACCCGGGTTTTGTTGTGGCCATTGTTTACTAGTATTTTTGTATTATTTCCTAGTGTTTTTATTAAATAAGAATTTGTTGTGGCCATTGTTTCTTAGTGTTTTTTGTGTCATTTTCTAGTGTTTTTTGCAAACCCGGGTTTCTTCTGGCCATTGTTTCCTAGTATGTTTGTGTTATTTCCTAGTGTTTTGCAAACCCGGGTTTGTTATAGCCATTGTTTCCTAGTATTTTTGTGTTATTTCCTAGTGTTTTTTATTAAATCCGGGTTTGTTGTGGCCATTGTTTCCTAGTGTTGTGTTATTTTCTAGTGTTTTTTTGCAAACCCGGGTTTGTTGTAGCCTGTGTTTTCTAGTATTTTTGTGTCATTTTCTAGTGTTTTTGCAAACCCGGGTTTGTTGTGGCCATTGTTTTCTAGTATTTTTGTGTTATTTCCTAGTGTTTTTGTAAATCCGGGGTTGTTGTGGCCATTGTTTCCTAGTCTGTTTGTTTTATCTCCTAGTGTTTTTGCAAACCCGGGTTTGTTGTGGCCATTGTTTCCTAGTATGTTTGTGTTATTTCCTAGCGTTTTTTGTTCAATACGGGTTTGTTGTGGCCATTGTTTCCTAGTGTTTTTGTGCTATTTTCTAGTGTTTTTTTGCAAATCCGGGTTTGTTGTGGCCATTGTTTCCTAGTGTTTTTGTGTTATTTCCTAGTGTTTTTTTGCAAATCCGGGTTTGTTGTAGCCATTGTTTCCTAGTGTTTTTGTGTTATTTCCTAGTGTCTTTTGCAAATCCGGGTTTGTTGTGGCCATTGTTTCCTAGTGTGTTTGTGTTATTTCCTAGTGTTTTTGCAAATCCGGGTTTGTTGTGGCCATTGTTTCCTAGTGTTTTTGTGTTATTTCCATTTTGTTTTCTTCAATCCGGGTTTGTTGTGCCCATTGTTTCTTTGCAAATCTGGGTTCGTTGTAGCCATTGTTTCCTAATGTTTTGTGTTATTTCCTAGTGTTTTTTTGCAAATCCGGGTTTGTTGTGGCCATTGTTTCCTTGCGTTTTTATGTCATTTCCTAGTGTTTTTTGCTAATCCGGGTTTGTTGTGGCTATTGTTTCCTTGTGTTTTTGTCTTATTTCCTAGTGTTTTTTGCAAATCCGGGTTTGTTGTGGCCATTGTTTCCTAGTGGTTTTGTGTTATTTCCTAGTGTTTTTGCAAATCCGGGTTTGTTGTGGCCATTGTTTCCTAGTGTTTTTGTGTTATTTCCAATTTTTTTTCTTCAATCCGGGTTTGTTGTGCCCATTGTTTCTTTGCAAATCTGGGTTCGTTGTAGCCATTGTTTCCTAATGTTTTGTGTTATTTCCTAGTGTTTTTTGCAAATCCGGGTTTGTTGTGGCCATTGTTTCCTTGCGTTTTTGTGTCATTTCCTAGTGTTTTTTGCAAACCCGGGTTTCTTCTGGCCATTGTTTCCTAGTATGTTTGTGTTATTTCCTAGTGTTTTCGCAAACCCGGGTTTGTTAAAGCCATTGTTTCCTAGCATGTTTGTGTTATTTCCTAGTGTTTTTATTAAATCCGGGTTTGTTGTGGCCATTGTTTCCTAGTGTTTTTGTGTTATTTCCTAGTGTTTTTGCAAATCCGGGTTTGTTGTGGCCATTGTTTCCTAGTGTTTTTGTGTTATTTCCTAGTGTTTTTTTGCAAATCCGGGTTTGTTGTAGCCATTGTTTCCTAGTGTATTTGTGTTATTTCCTAGTGTTTTTGCAAATCCGGGTTTGTTGTGGCCATTGTTTCCTAGTGGGTTTGTGTTATTTCCTAGTGTTTTTGCAAATCCGGGTTTGTTGTAGCTATTGTTTCCTAGTGTTTTTGTCTTATTTCCTAGTGTTTTTTTTCCAAATCCTGGTTTGTTGTGGCCATTGTTTCCTAGTGTTTGTGCGTTATTTGCTAGTGTTTTTCTTCTATCCGGCTTTGTTGTGGCCATTGTTTCCTAGTGTGTTTGTGTTATTTCTAGTGTTTTTGCAAATCCGGGTTTGTTGTGGCTATTGTTTCCTAGTGTTTTTGTGTTATTTCCTAGTGTTTTTTGCAAATCCGGGTTTGTTGTGGCCATTGTTTCCTAGTGGTTTTGTGTTATTTCCTAGTGTTTTTGCAAATCCGGGTTTGTTGTGGCCATTGTTTCCTAGTGTTTTTGTGTTATTTCCTAGTGTTTTTCTTCTATCCGGCTTTGTTGTGGCCATTGTTTCCTAGTGTTTTTGTGTTATTTCCTAGTGTCTTTGCAAATTCGGGTTTGTTTTGGCCATTGTTTCCTAGTGTTTTTGTGTTATTTCCTACTGTTTTTATTCAATCCGGGTTTGTTGTGGCCATTGTTTCCTAGTGTTTTTGTGTTATTTCCTAGTGTTTTTCTTCAATCCGAGTTTGTTGTGGCCATTGTTTCATAGTGTTTTTGTGTTATTTCCTAGTGTCTTTGCAAATTCGGGTTTGTTTTGGCCATTGTTTCCTAGTGTTTTTGTGTTATTTCCTACTGTTTTTATTCAATCCGGGTTTGTTGTGGCCATTGTTTCCAAGTGTTTTTGTGCTATTTCCTAGTGTTTTTATTCAATCCGGGTTTGTTGTGGCTATTGTTTCCTAGTGTTTTGTGTTATTTCCTAGTGCTTTTGCAAACCCGGGTTTGTTGTGGCCATTGTTTCCTAGTGGTTTTGTGTTATTTCCTAGTGTTTTTTGCAAATTCGGGTTTGTTTTGGCCATTGTTTCCTAGTGTTTTTGTGTTATTTCCTAGTGTTTTTATTCAATCCGGGTTTGTTGTGGCCATTGTTTCCAAGTGTTTTTGTGCTATTTCCTAGTGTTTTTATTCAATCCGGGTTTGTTGTGGCTATTGTTTCCTAGTGTTTTGTGTTATATCCTAGTGCTTTTGCAAATCCGGGTTTGTTGTGGCCATTGTTTCCTAGTGGTTTTGTAGTTATTTCCAGTGTTTTTGCAAATCCGGGTTTGTTGTGCCCATTGTTTCCTAGTGTTTTTGTGTTATTTCCTAGTGTTTTTTCTTCAATCCGGGTTTCTGGTGGCCATTGTTTCATATGTTTTTGTGTTTATTTCCTAGTGTCTTTGCAAATTCGGGTTTGTTTTGGCCATTGTTTCCTAGTATTTTTGTGTTATTTCCTACTGTTTTTATTCAATCCGGGTTTGTTGTGGCCATTGTTTCCAAGTGTTTTTGTGCTATTTCCTAGTGTTTTTATTCAATCCGGGTTTGTTGTGGCTATTGTTTCCTAGTGTTTTGTGTTATTTCCTAGTGCTTTTGCAAACCCGGGTTTGTTGTCGCCATTGTTTACTAGTATTTTTGTATTATTTCCTAGTGTTTTTATTAAATAAGAATTTGTTGTGGCCATTGTTTCTTAGTGTTTTTGTGTCATTTTCTAGTGTTTTTTGCAAACCCGGGTTTCTTCTGGCCATTGTTTCCTAGTGTTTTTGTGTTATTTCCTAGTGTTTTTGCAAATCCGGGTTTGTTATAGCCATTGTTTCCTAGTATTTTTGTGTTATTTCCTAGTGTTTTTATTAAATCCGGGTTTGTTGTGGCCATTGTTTCCTAGTGTTGTGTTATTTTTTTTTCTAGTGTTTTTTGCAAACCCGGGTTTGTTGTAGCCTGTGTTTTCTAGTATTTTTGTGTCATTTTCTAGTGTTTTTGCAAACCCGGGTTTGTTGTGGCCATTGTTTCTAGTATTTTTGTGTTATTTCCTAGTGTTTTTGTAAATCCGGGGTTGTTGTGGCCATTGTTTCCTTGTCTGTTTGTTTTATTTCCTAGTGTTTTTGCAAACCCGGGTTTGTTGTGGCCATTGTTTCCTAGTATGTTTGTGTTATTTCCTAGCGTTTTTATTCAATACGGGTTTGTTGTGGCCATTGTTTCCTAGTGTTTTTGTGTTATTTTCTAGTGTTTTTGCAAACCCGAGTTTGCTGTGGCCATTGTTTCCTAGTATTTTTGTGTTATTTCCTACTGTTTTTGTAAATCCGGGTTTGTTGTGGCCATTGTTTCCTAGTGTGTTTGTGTTATTTCCTAGTGTTTTTGCAAATCCGGGTTTGTTGTGGCCATTGTTTCCTAGTGTTTTTGTATTATTTACTAGTTTTTTTCTTCAAGCCGGGTTTGTTGTGCCCATTGTTTCCTAGTGTATTTGTGTTATTTCCTAGTGTTTTTGTAAATCCGGGCTTGTTGTGGCCATTGTTTCCTAGTGTTTTTGTGTTATTTACTAGTGTTTTTGGAAATCCGGGTTGGTTGTGGACATTGTTTCCTTGTGAATTTTGTGTCATTTCCTAGTGTTTTTTGCTAATCCGGGTTTTTTGTGGCTATTGTTTCCTTGTGTTTTTGTCTTATTTCCTTCTTTTTTTTTCCGCAAATCCGGGTTTGTTGTGGCCATTGTTTCCTAGTGGTTTTGTGTTATTTCCTAGTGTTTTTGCAAATCCGGGTTTGTTGTGGCCATTGTTTCCTAGTGTTTTTGTGTTCTTTCCTTGTGTTCTTCAATCCGGGTTTCTGGTGGCCATGTTTCATAGTGTTTTTGTGTTATCCTGTGTCTTTGCAAATTCGGGTTTGTTGTGGCCATTGTTTCCTAGTGTTTTTGTGCTATTTCCTAGTGTTTTTATTCAATCCGGGTTTGTTGTGGCTATTGTTTCCTAGTGTTTTGTGTTATTTCCTAGTGCTTTTGCAAACCCGGGTTTGTTGTGGCCATTGTTTCCTAGTATTTTTGTATTATTTCCTAGTGTTTTTATTATATCCGAGTTTGTTGTGGCCATCGTTTCTTAGTGTTTTTGTGTTATTTTCTAGTGTTTTTTGCAAACCCGGGGTTTGTTCTGGCAATTGTTTCCTAGTATGTTTGTGTTATTTCCTAGTGTTTTTGCAAACCCAGGTTTGTTCTAGCCATTGTTTCCTAGTATATTTGTGTTTATTTTCCTAGTGTTTTTTTGCAAATCTGGGTTTGTTGTGGCCATTATTTCCTAGTGTTTGTGCGTTATTTGCTAGTGTTTTTCTTCTATCCGGCTTTGTTGTGGCCATTGTTTCCTAGTGTTTTTGTGTTATTTCCTAGTGTTTTTGCAAATCCGGGTTTGTTGTAGCCATTGTTTCCTAGTGTTTTTGTGTTATTTCCTAGTGTTTTTGCAAATCCGGGTTTGTTGTGGCCATTGTTTCCTAGTTGTTTTTGTGTTATTTGCTAGTGTTTTTCTTCTATCCGGCTTTGTTGTGGCCATTGTTTCCTAGTGTTTTTGTGTTATTTCCTAGTGTTTTTGCCAATCCGGGTTTGTTGTGGCCATTGTTTCCTAGTGTTTTTGTGTTATTTCCTAGTGTTTTTTTGCAAATCCGGGTTTGTTGTGGCCATTGTTTCCTAGTGTGTTTGTGTTATTTCCTAGTGTTTTTGCAAATCCGGGTTTGTTGTGGCCATTGTTTCCTAGTGTTTTTGTGTTATTTCCTAGTGTTTTTGCAAATCCGGGTTTGTTGTGGCCATTGTTTCCTAGTGTTTTTGTGTTATTTCCTAGTGTTTTTCTTCAATCCGGGTTTCTGGTGGCCATTGTTTCATAGTGTTTTTGTGTTATTTCCTAGTGTCTTTGCAAATTCGGGTTTGTTGTGGCCATTGTTTCCTAGTGTTTTTGTGTTATTTCCTAGTGTTTTTTTCAATCCGGGTTTGTTGTGGCCATTGTTTACTAGTGTTTTTGTGCTATTTCCTAGTGTTTTTATTCAATCCGGGTTTGTTGTGGCTATTGTTTCCTAGTTTTTTGTGTTATTTCCTAGTGCTTTTGCAAACCCGGGTTTGTTGTGGCCATTGTTTCCTAGTATTTTTGTATTATTTCCTAGTGTTTTTATTAAATCAGAGTTTGTTGTGGCCATTGTTTCTTAGTGTTTTTGTGTCGTTTTCTAGTATTTTTTGCAAACCCGGGTTTCTTCTGGCCATTGTTTCCTAGTATGTGTGTTATTTCCTAGTGTTTTCGCAAACCCGGGTTTGTTAAAGCCATTGTTTCCTAGCATGTTTGTGTTATTTCCTAGTGTTTTTATTAAATCCGGGTTTGTTGTGGCCATTGTTTCCTAGTGTTTTTGTGTTATTTCCTAGTGTTTTTGCAAATCCGGGTTTGTTGTAGCCATTGTTTCCTAGTGTGTTTGTGTTATTTCCTAGTGTTTTTGCAAATCCGGGTTTGTTGTGGCCATTGTTTCCTAGTGTTTTGTGTTATTTCCTAGTGTTTTTTGCAATTCCGGGTTTGTTGTGGCCATTGTTTCTTAGTGGTTTTGTGTTATTTCCTAGTGTTTTTGCTAATCCGGGTTTGTTGTGGCTATTGTTTCCTAGTGTTTTTGTCTTATTTCCTAGTGTTTTTTTTGCAAATCCGGGTTTGTTGTGGCCATTGTTTCCTAGTGTTTTTGTGTTATTTCCTAGTGTTTTTTGCAAATCCGGGTTTGTTGTGGCCATTGTTTCTTAGTGGTTTGTGTTATTTCCTAGTGTTTTTTGCTAATCCGGGTTTGTTGTGGCTATTGTTTCCTTGTGTTTTTGTCTTATTTCCTAGTGTTTTTTGCAAATCCGGGTTTGTTGTGGCCATTGTTTCCTAGTGGTTTTGTGTTATTTCCTAGTGTTTTTGCAAATCCGGGTTTGTTGTGGCCATTGTTTCCTAGTGTTTTTGTGTTATTTCCTAGTGTTTTTCTTCAATCCGGGTTTCTGGTGGCCATTGTTTCATAGTGTTTTTGTGTTATTTCCTAGTGTCTTTGCAAATTCGGGTTTGTTTTGGCCATTGTTTCCTAGTGTTTTTGTGTTATTTCCTACTGTTTTTATTCAATCCGGGTTTGTTGTGGCCATTGTTTCCTAGTGTTTTTGTGTTATTTCCTAGTGTTTTTCTTCAATCCGGGTTTCTGGTGGCCATTGTCTCATAGTGTTTTTGTGTTATTTCCTAGTGTCTTTGCAAATTCGGGTTTGTTTTGGCCATTGTTTCCTAGTGTTTTTGTGTTATTTCCTACTGTTTTTATTCAATCCGGGTTTGTTGTGGCCATTGTTTCCAAGTGTTTTTGTGCTATTTCCTAGTGTTTTTATTCAATCCGGGTTTGTTGTGGCTATTGTTTCCTAGTGTTTTGTGTTATTTCCTAGTGCTTTTGCAAACCCGGGTTTGTTGTGGCCATTGTTTCCTAGTGGTTTTGTGTTATTTCCTAGTGTTTTTGCAAATCCGGGTTTGTTGTGGCCATTGTTTCCTAGTGTTTTTGTGTTATTTCCTAGTGTTTTTCTTCAATCCGGGTTTCTGGTGGCCATTGTTTCATAGTGTTTTTGTGTTATTTCCTAGTGTCTTTGCAAATTCGGGTTTGTTTTGGCCATTGTTTCCTAGTGTTTTTGTGTTATTTCCTACTGTTTTTATTCAATCCGGGTTTGTTGTGGCCATTGTTTCCAAGTGTTTTTGTGCTATTTCCTAGTGTTTTTATTCAATCCGGGTTTGTTGTGGCTATTGTTTCCTAGTGTTTTGTGTTATTTCCTAGTGCTTTTGCAAACCCGGGTTTGTTGTGGCCATTGTTTCCTAGTGGTTTTGTGTTATTTCCTAGTGTTTTTTGCAAATCCGGGCCGTTTGTTGTGGCCATTGTTTCCTAGTGTTTTTGTGTTATTTCCTAGTGTTTTTCTTCAATCCGGGTTTCTGGTGGCCATTGTTTCATAGTGTTTTTGTGTTATTTCCTAGTGTCTTTGCAAATTCGGGTTTGTTTTGGCCATTGTTTCCTAGTGTTTTTGTGTTATTTCCTACTGTTTTTATTCAATCCGGGTTTGTTGTGGCCATTGTTTCCAAGTGTTTTTGTGCTATTTCCTAGTGTTTTTATTCAATCCGGGTTTGTTGTGGCTATTGTTTCTAGTGTTTTGTGTTATATCCTAGTGCTTTTGCAAACCCGGGTTTGTTGTGGCCATTGTTTCCTAGTGGTTTTGTGTTATTTCCTAGTGTTTTTGCAAATCCGGGTTTGTTGTGGCCATTGTTTCCTAGTGTTTTTGTGTTATTTCCTAGTGTTTTTCTTCAATCCGGGTTTCTGGTGGCCATTGTTTCATAGTGTTTTTGTGTTATTTCCTAGTGTCTTTGCAAATTCGGGTTTGTTTTGGCCATTGTTTCCTAGTATTTTTGTGTTATTTCCTACTGTTTTTATTCAATCCGGGTTTGTTGTGGCCATTGTTTCCAAGTGTTTTTGTGCTATTTCCTAGTGTTTTTATTCAATCCGGGTTTGTTGTGGCTATTGTTTCCTAGTGTTTTGTGTTATTTCCTAGTGCTTTTGCAAACCCGGGTTTGTTGTGGCCATTGTTTACTAGTATTTTTGTATTATTTCCTAGTGTTTTTATTAAATAAGAATTTGTTGTGGCCATTGTTTCTTAGTGTTTTTGTGTCATTTTCTAGTGTTTTTTGCAAACAAACCCGGGTTCTTCTGGCCATTGTTTCCTAGTATGTTTGTGTTATTTCCTAGTGTTTTTGCAAACCCGGGTTTGTTATAGCCATTGTTTCCTAGTATTTTTGTGTTATTTCCTAGTGTTTTTATTAAATCCGGGTTTGTTGTGGCCATTGTTTCCTAGTGTTGTGTTATTTTCTAGTGTTTTTTGCAAACCCGGGTTTGTTGTAGCCTGTGTTTTCTAGTATTTTTGTGTCATTTTCTAGTGTTTTTGCAAACCCGGGTTTGTTGTGGCCATTGTTTTCTAGTATTTTTGTGTTATTTCCTAGTGTTTTTGTAAATCCGGGGTTGTTGTGGCCATTGTTTCCTTGTCTGTTTGTTTTATTTCCTAGTGTTTTTGCAAACCCGGGTTTGTTGTGGCCATTGTTTCCTAGTATGTTTGTGTTATTTCCTAGCGTTTTTATTCAATACGGGTTTGTTGTGGCCATTGTTTCCTAGTGTTTTTGTGTTATTTTCTAGTGTTTTTGCAAACCCGAGTTTGCTGTGGCCATTGTTTCCTAGTATTTTTGTGTTATTTCCTACTGTTTTTGTAAATCCGGGTTTGTTGTGGCCATTGTTTCCTAGTGTGTTTGTGTTATTTCCTAGTGTTTTTGCAAATCCGGGTTTGTTGTGGCCATTGTTTCCTAGTGTTTTTGTGTTATTTCCTAGTGTTTTTTTGCAAATCCGGGTTTGTTGTGGCCATTGTTTCCTAGTGTATTTGTGTTATTTCCTAGTGTTTTTTTGCAAATCCGGGTTTGTTGTGGCCATTGTTTCCTAGTGTTTTTGTGTTATTTACTAGTGTTTTTGGAAATCCGGGTTGGTTGTGGACATTGTTTCCTTGTGAATTTTGTGTCATTTCCTAGTGTTTTTTGCTAATCCGGGTTTTTTGTGGCTATTGTTTCCTTGTGTTTTTGTCTTATTTCCTTCTTTTTTTTTCCGCAAATCCGGGTTTGTTGTGGCCATTGTTTCCTAGTGGTTTTGTGTTATTTCCTAGTGTTTTTGCAAATCCGGGTTTGTTGTGGCCATTGTTTCCTAGTGTTTTTGTGTTCTTTCCTTGTGTTTTTCTTCAATCCGGGTTTCTGGTGGCCATTGTTTCATAGTGTTTTTGTGTTATTTCCTAGTGTCTTTGCAAATTCGGGTTTGTTGTGGCCATTGTTTCCTAGTGTTTTTGTGCTATTTCCTAGTGTTTTTATTCAATCCGGGTTTGTTGTGGCTATTGTTTCCTAGTGTTTTGTGTTATTTCCTAGTGCTTTTGCAAACCCGGGTTTGTTGTGGCCATTGTTTCCTAGTATTTTTGTATTATTTCCTAGTGTTTTTATTATATCCGAGTTTGTTGTGGCCATCGTTTCTTAGTGTTTTTGTGTTATTTTCTAGTGTTTTTTGCAAACCCGGGGTTTGTTCTGGCAATTGTTTCCTAGTATGTTTGTGTTATTTCCTAGTGTTTTTGCAAACCCAGGTTTGTTCTAGCCATTGTTTCCTAGTATATTTGTGTTATTTCCTAGTGTTTTTTTGCAAATCTGGGTTTGTTGTGGCCATTATTTCCTAGTGTTTTTGTGTTATTTCCTAGTGTTTTTATTAAATCCGCTTTTGTTGTGGCCATTGTTTCCTAGTGTTTTTGTGCTATTTTCTAGTGTTTTTGCCAATCCGGGTTTGTTGTAGGCATTGTTTCCTAGTGTTTTTGTGTTATTTCCTAGTGTTTTTGCAAATCCGGGTTTGTTGTGGCCATTGTTTCCTAGTGTTTTTGTGTTCTTTCCTAGTGTTTTTCTTCAATCCGGGTTTCTGGTGGCCATTGTTTCCTAGTGTTTTTGTGTTATTTCCTAGTGTTTTTGCCAATCCGGGTTTGTTGTGGCCATTGTTTCCTAGTGTGTTTGTGTTATTTCCTAGTGTTTTTTTGCAAATCCGGGTTTGTTGTGGCCATTGTTTCCTAGTGTTTTTGTGTTATTTCCTAGTGTTTTTGTGTTATTTCCTAGTATTTTTTGCAAATCCGGGTTTGTTGTGGCCATTGTTTCCTAGTGTTTTTGTGTTATTTCCTAGTGTTTTTGCAAATCCGGGTTTGTTGTGGCCATTGTTTCCTAGTGTGTTTGTGTTATTTCCTAGTGTTTTTGCAAATCCGGGTTTGTTGTGGCCATTGCTTACTAGTGTTTTTGTGTAATTTTTTTATTTTTTTTGCAAATCCGGGTTTGTTGTGGCCATTGTTTCCTAGTGTTTTTGTGTTATTTCCTAGTGTTTTTGTGTTATTTCCTAGTGTTTTTTTGCAAATCCGGGTTTGTTGTGGCCATTGTTTCCTAGTGTTTTTGTGTTATTTCCTAGTGTTTTTGCCAATCCGGGTTTGTTGTGGCCATTGTTTCCTATTGTGTTTGTGTTATTTCCTAGTGTTTTTGCAAATCCGGGTTTGTTGTGGCCATTGTTTCCTAGTGTTTTTGTGTTATTTCCTAGTGTTTTTGTGTTATTTCCTAGTGTTTTTTAACAAATCCGGGTTTGTTGAGCGGATGCACAGGCTGGTCTGGATCTACACTGGTCGCAAAACTCCTAGGCCTAATGGGCGGATCTATGTTGGTGGTAGTGGTGGTGGTGACGGGTGGGGGTTGCTGTGTAGGGTGGGGGTTGCTGTGTGGCGCACGTCACCTCTAAAATTTGTCGAATGTAGATTTAACCCATTTTTTTGCAATGGAAATATTATAGTGGTTTCCCAAAGCAAATTGTATCAGAATATTTAGGGTGGTTATGGTAAATCTGGAACTGGAAATAAATAGCCAAACATTTTCGTACATGAAGCATCTTTATTTATATTAATGACATTGTACTTTACAATGACAATGTAGATAGATGGTATGGTATAAAATGAATGAATTGTATCAAAATATTTATGAGCAACATTTTAGTGAAGTATGACCTGTGACGTGGTAATTATCATTTTATTGTCTTGTATCTGAGATCAGCAATGTGATTTCGCAACCAAAATGTGCGCTTTTTCATGAAAATGTTTGTATAAACTGCGATGATATTTTCTGTAAATGACGTCGAAAGTTGACGAAAATTTCATAGCGAATCTGAAATGTTATTCTGCATTTGCTATGAAAATTTCGCCAACATTTGACATTATTTTATTCCACATTTGCTACGCAAATCTCGTCAACAATGGCAAATCTCGTCAACAATGGCGGCATTTACGGATATTGTAAACATTGTAAATATATTTCATGAAAAATCTTCTTACGTACAAAATCACATAGCTCTTCTCATTTAAGGGTGGGAATTGGCTCACTGAACGAACCTTCCATACCCGATTGATAATGATTGATTGATAATGATCGATATCATTAAGGTTACACGTGCCTGAGGCTCGAGAAATGGGGCTTATGGGATTTGTGACCAGTGTAGCAGCCGATCAAATAGCACACTCCTGTAGCCTGATAACGATCTATATTAAACACATGACGGGTGTTTCATTGATGAACTGACAAACAGTGCAGATCCTGATCAGACTGTGCGGATGCACAGGCTGATCTGGATCTACACTGGTCACGAAACCCATAAGCCCCATTTCTTCAGTCACAGCCACATATAAATTCACAACGAACAAGGTGATCAGAAACATAATTAACCCTGTCAACCCTAAATACCATTAAGCAATGATTTGAAGACAAAAAACAGTAGATCCAGATGAGCCGGCTTGTAACGAGTTGTCTCATCAGGATCTGCAGTGTTTGTCTGTAATGTTCAGATTAAATTAATTTTCCGGAAAAAAAAAAGTGAATTTATTTGATTTATTGGTGTTTAACTGCATATCAACAACTACGGTCATTTAAGGCCGGGCCAACAGGTTCAATCCCGTATTTAACCTGCTGCATTGATGAAAAACAATAGTGAAAGTGAATGGATTTAACATTCCAGCAACAGCTGAGGTCATTTAGCGACGGGACCTCGGTTTCAAGTCTCATCGAAACGGCGAAGATATTTTGAAAATACCCCTTATCTGCCTAATGGAATAGTCGAGAAATGATCATAGAACAACCAATGTCAGATATTTAGGGGTGAAAGGGTTAAAACATACATAACACTTCATGGCACAATGCAAAACTTGTCATTTTAAGATCAGTCACATTGGTATCATAAACAGCTTAGTATTACATTTACATGTACCAAGCTAATGATGAAGAATCAGGATTGTTTTTCATTAAAATTTCTTAGAAATTAATACATTCCACTGTTACTGTACCACAATGCACAATTTGTGAAACATAACACTTTTTTAGTTGTCAAATGATAATCCTATGCAATCTTTAGAAATAAATTTCTCTGCCAAACAAAATACTTTAAAATCTCAGTTATCAGCAGTTTTAATTTGAATGAAAAAAACCACAAACGTTCCTAAGAAAGGTATACAAGCACAATATGCATGAATTAAATAAGGTTGGCATAAATAAAACAGAGAATAATAGTAAAACTCACAACACGATGACAGCAGAATACATGTTCCCAGACCACACATATATATATGACCCATGGCAATAAAATGGGTGTTTATCGTGTTTGCGACAAGCCTACACAATCTTATTAAGATCCTACACTGTTTGACATGTTGTCAACTGATTTATATATAAATGGGGTTTAACAGTTAACTTCATTGTAGGTCTGGTTAACGGAGTTGAAGCCTGTATTTTGCTTAATAAATAGAGAATACCAGGCTAGTGTCTTTTAATATCATGTTTATCAGGCAAGGCTAGGAAACGCGTAGGAATTCTGAGGCTTGCCGATGAATTCCTACGGTTTCCGAGCCGAGCCTGATAAAAAGTGAAAGTGATTAACGTCCCACCAACAGCTAAGGTCATATAGAGACGGGACCAGCGTTTAAAGTCTCATCCGACAGAGCAGTGGGATGGAAATACATGTACTATGAAAGTATTTTTGATGACCACAAACCCACAACCTCCGGATTGGAAGTCAGGTGAGAGGGTAATAGGCCTATGTCGTCAATGGCTTGTCACATTTAGCAACCAAAGTAAAAAGTAACGCAACACATACAGAACAGATGTACATTTTGTAAATCGGACACAAAATCACAACACGGTTACACAACTTGATGATGAATGGATAATACAAAAAAATCCATTGAATAAAAATTTGCACAAGAAAATCACAACTGAAGAATTGATGGTTGAACACGGACTTGTGTAGAAAATATGAACAGAAATCGTACACAATTTATGCACGGAGATCCAACAGAAATGGATTTGAGGGGTGTTCATTAAATATATTCACAGTAACTGTGATATTTTCTGTAAATGACTTCGAAACTTGAATAGAATTCCGGATATACTATGAACATTTTGTCAACTTTCGACGTCATTTATGGAAAATACGTAAATTTTGTAATTATTTTTCATGCAATATCGCGCAATTTCTTAGGCACAAAATCTCATTCGTGGCCGAGTGGCTGGAGAAACGGGGCTTACCACACACCTGGGGACCGTTTCACTAAACTTTGTATGACTAAAATGTTCGAAAGTGCAAGTTCGTCAGGAAATTTAAATTGATGGATTTACATTTATTGAGCATAGGCTGCATATGAAAACATAGTTAATGTGAAATTTACAGACTATCATACTTTTGCACTTACAAACATTTTAGTCGTACAAAGTTTAGTGAAACGGCCCCTGAAACCTGATAACGATCTATATGTAACTTATTGTTCACATATTGGATTTTTAAGGAATTAAATGCGAGGGAGCGCTAACGATCGCAGCGTTTAGTTGCTGAAATATTCAATATGTACGTATATAGTTCAGCCAAGTGTACACTGCAATGTCCCATCCAAGTATTGATTTTCCATTTCCTGTCGATCAGTTAATCATTAAATCTTGTAATATGTAACTTAGTGGGGTTAAACGTTGCAATATGTGAAATAAGTGGAGCACAATGCTGCCCAGTGATTGGCTTAGAAAGTAGGGTGAACTATAATGCTTGTTAGAAGAACAGGACAATCTGGTTCTACACCTGTCGCAAAACCCAGAAGTCCCATTTCTCCAGTCACAGCCACATTTTATTATTGCATCGATGCACAGGGATTGTTACTTGTCCCGATCAATTGCCGATGGACTATTAATCTGGCTTCAGTATCCCGGTATATCATCAACATCAATAGGTGTATCACTGGTGCTGCACTCCGCACCGGCGTAAAATGTTTCACGTCGAAAAATGCACCGGTGTCCTAACGAGATCCCACTCAGCTCTAGAGGAATCGCATAAACACATTTTTCATCTAGTAACCGGCGCAAGAAATTTGCGCCGGTTACTAGATGAAACACGTGTTTATGCCGAGTGGCATTTCGTTAGGAAACCGGTGCATTGATGAACATGTGTTTATGCAGTATCTTCTGCATATAGCTGAATGGGAATTTCGACGTGAAACATTTTACGCTGGCGCGGAGTGCAGCACAAGAGCATAAGTTAACACATGTAGCACTCGATAATATTCTGACAAGGCAACATTTACTTTGTCTCAATTTCAACATTTCATCGCCATTATTATTACCAGCATTATTTCATTATTTCAATAAAGTTCATTATTTCAATAATTCCATTATTTCAACTTTGCAAGTTTTAAACAATTTCCAGCACTATGCTACTTATAAAAGCCACATTATATAAATTTTTAAATTCTCACTGCATTATTTCGACCTTGCACATAGTAATTTCTGGCACTATGCTACCATTAAAATCCAGCTATACCTGCAACCGGATCATAACATAATATCTGGGCCCGATTCACTAAACTTTGTACGACTAAAATGTTCGCAAGTGCAAATTTAGGATCGTCTGGAAATTTCAATTGATGGATTAACATTTATTGAGCATAGGCTGCATATGCAGCCTATGCTCAATAAATGTAAATCCAATAATTGTTTACAAGAAAAAGTTGTTCATGTGAAATTTACAGTCTATCATAATTTTGCACTTAAGAACATTTTAGTCGTACAAGGTTTAGTGAAACGGGCCCGAGAATTCAAATTCTGTACACAATTTCTCACTTCAAACAAACATGTTCAAAACATGTTCGTTGTTAGAATTCTGCTTTAGAATTCTGCTTCACTGCAATGCCATTAGAGATATTCATTTCGCAATTGTTAAAAGTCATCATAATTCACTTCACCTTTGCTAACAGCCAACAATACCAGTATTTGACATCGTGATACATCACACAAATGGTTCAATGTTCATACAAAATAATGCTGCGTTTCCAACTCCGACATTCCAATCTGGTACGATTTCATTGTACAAATGTCTTTGTTTCACGTCCAAGTCTTGCTACGATTTCATTGCAGATATCTATCAACGTCCAAGTCTTGCTACGATTTCATTGCAGATATCTATGAACGTCAAAGTCTTGCTACGATTTCATTGCAGATATCTATGAACGTCAAAGTCTTGCTACGATTTCAGTGCAGATATCTATGAACGTTAGAGTCTTGCTACGATTTCATTGTACAGATGTCTTCGCTTCACATCCATAATCAGGGATTCCGCTGGGGAAAATAAAAAAAATCGCCACTTCAAAAAATCATTTTTGTTTTATTTATTTTCGAAAATTGTGATTTTTTATCGCCAATTGTTTATTTTTATCGCCAATTGCGAAAGTGGCGACCGCCAGCGGAATCCCTGCATAATTATGTCTTGTACAATTCATCGTACATGGCCACTGTTGTTTAGTCTGTGGTTGTCATTTTGATTTATTCTCACCAAACTTGGAAGTTCATCTTCCGAACATTTGCCTATATCACTATACTGATACCATATGCATGGCCCCTAGAGGAGAAAAGACAGCTTACGACATTCACAACAATTGAAGATCTTGGTCCTATTGCAAGTTCACTCAACAGGATTAGATTCCAATCGTTTTTCTGATGGCCATTTTCCGACATCAGTTCATTGAACACCCATTTTCAGTGACTTAATAGCGAACAGCGTAGTCCCTGATCAGACTGCGCAGAGGCACAGTCTGATCTGGGACTACTCTGGTCGCAAATGTGAGAAAGTCCTTTTTTGGTTTTCATTAACCACAGTAGGCGAATTTTCGGGCTACACTAGTTGCCAATGTTGCAAGCTCCCTTATGTCAGTCAGACTCACATATGCTATCATCCTTTTCCTATTAACCAGAATTTACACAATTCAGTAAAATGGCACTCCGACTTTAATGATAACCAGAAGTTTTGGTATCATCTATTCCGGCACTATATGACGAGTAAATTCCATTTGTACCAAGCTACCGAACACAACTGAAGATCACATTTCAGATTCCCATGATCAGGAAATCAGGGTTTGACATTAACTTTTTGGCCAGGGATTTTGCAGCATGGATATCACAATTTTGAATGAGATTTTCTTGAAAGTTCTCCTATTAAATAGAGGTAGTCAGAATCCCGGGAAACTTTTAGTGCCGACTCCCGAAAATGTCAAATGGCCATGGTCGACAGGTTAATTCTAGCATTCAAAATCATGCAGAGTTTTATCTTTCAGGTCTAGCTGATCACAGTGTGTTTACGATCTGTTCTGCCAGAAAATCGTACATATGTGTTTGTTCAATTTTGTTATCAAGAAGAATCATCCGTATGTAAAATGGCACACGATTAATGGGTGAACCCTCGCATTCGAAATCATTATGCATTATGGCTTTCCGACTTAGCCAATCGCAATGTCATCATGGTCCAGTCAGCTAGTCGTCCACACGTGTTCCTTCAGTTTTGCTATCAAGAAGAATCATCCATAGATCCATCTCTATCAATAGTTAATGCTAGCATTCCAAATCCTGATGCGTTATGACAATCCGGCTTAGCTGATCCCAATGTTATTCTAATCAGTTAGCTAATCATCCATATGTGTTCATCCCTTTTTCTTATCAAGAATAATTATCGATCAGTAAAATGGCACACTTTGAATGAGTTAATGCTAGCATTCGAAATCCTGCTGTGTTATAGCATTCAAGTCCTTCATTAGTCCTTCTAGATTCGCCATTTCTGCCGTCAGTTCTTCAGTGCTTAGCGACTTCTGAAAATGAAAGCAACAGTTTAAATACATACCAACCCCGGTCGAGGATCGCATCCAGAAATATTCTCAGAGAATGTCAGGAAGGCGCAGAGCTCCAGATAAGCTGCGTATTTGCGTAAATACCCAATTAAAATTGTCAAAAACCCTATTTAAATCAAAAGTACATGTAGCGATTACCAAAAAGCAATACAAAATTTATGGTACCTTTATCATGCTACAGAAAACAATAAACAGACCACAAATATAGCATATTTTTCTTACTTTCCATGAAAAAACATCTTGGTATTTCATATTCTAATGAAATGCCAAGACATGTTTTAGTTTCGAAGCAAACTATTCAATAATTGCTGTCTGTTGATGTGTAAACAGCAATGTGATTTCATTTTACCCAATTCAAATTTTGAAATACCCAACTGCTTCAGAAATGATGGAGTGACAATACTCAATTACTAATTCCTTATCTGGAGCCCTGGGAAGGCGTGTAATTTTTAGCACAATTTCAAATATTCCCATTATTATTAAACTTCAGGAATTGAAAACAAACTGAGGAGACTTTGGTACTTAACCCTTTCACCCCCGAGTAACTGGAACGGATTTTGATAGATTAATTTCAAAACCGATTCAACTGTCACAAAATGATTTTCAGACTAGTCCATTTATGAAATGGGGGTGTTTTTGTTCTTAAATACAGTAGAAGATCGATCTCTCGAACAGGTCTCTGTCGAACACTCCGGAAAATTCAAATTTCCCTATATAAATCTTCTTTTTTTTTTACAAATTTAAAAATTAAACGGCGTTAATTCCACGTCAAGATGACCACGATAATTAATTAATTTGAACAAAATTCGCCTTTAAATATTTTCTTTCTTTCCCTCGAACTACGCCCGACTCGAACTTTTATTCGAGTCCGTTGCCGGTTCGAGAGATCGATCTTCTACTGTATATGAAAATTACTTGCAAAAGTGCAGATACTGATGAGCCGTCTCATCTGGATCTACACTATTTGCCAATACCCATATAAAACATCTGTAGTGTTGTAGGGGGTTAAAAACTTTAATGCAAATGCTGGACGCATGCCAATAGTTTGTTTGTTTGCTTGTTGGGGTTTAACGGCCTATCAACAGCTAAGGTCATTTAAGGCCGGGTCAATGGGTTTAGTACTAAATCCCATATATTACCTGTACAACATGTGCATGTTCAAATGGGGGGAAAATCACAAAATCAGAACTGAATATTTACAATAATACGAGATGGCCGCGGCCTGCATGTCGAGCCCGCCGAGGCATTTGATGGTCTCAGAGCGTATTTATTTGAAGTTTGATGCCCAATAAGCATACAAAGTTTCAAGCAAATCTGACTTACGGTTACAGAGATAGTAGGTATGTGAAAACTTTAACGCAAATTTTCACAGAAACTTTAACGCAAATTTTCACAGAAACTTTAACGCAAACTTCTAAGTCATTTGACCTTGACATAGGGGCTCAGGGGCCGCATGAGTGGCACACAGAATGAATATATGGATGATGACTAACAAGCATATGAAGTTTCAAGTCAATGTGACTTAGGACTGCAGAGATATAAGGTATTTAAAAACTTTAACGCAGATTTCGGACAGACGGACGGAAGTACGGACGGACGGACGGACGGACACCCGGACGTCATTGTGATCACTATGTCTCGCTTTCCGCAAGCGATCTCGACAAAAACTATATATTCAGCCCTGAAATCAGAATAATCCTGATCTCATGCCAGGTCCTCGCCACACCAGAATCACTTGGCCACTCCCAAAAGCAGTAGGATCAGTAATAATCTTACTTCTTTTATAATGGGCAATAACCCAATTCAACTCCCAGGTAACAAAAGAGCCAAAGATAAAAACGTACCGGAGGGCCAAACCAGGCAAATCGTGATTCCTATAAGGAGGAACCCCTACCGTTAATTTAAGCTGTCTCGTTCGCCCAACCACCACCCACTTTTCACAACGTTAGCTGGCAAAATTTAACAAGGGTTACCTGCATATTTTCCGGGTCCTCCTGCCCGGGTTTCAAAGCGACATCGGGGGCCTTGGGCGATACAACTGGCACGACGGCTCGTGGCTTGATTGGTCCACTCGAGATCGGGGCCGCGGGCTTTTTGTAGGGCGTCGACGTCTGTTGGGGCTTCACTGTAATAGAGGGGACAGGGGGGGATGTAAATATAAGTTATGTAACTACCCATGAAATACGTAGCAATACGATGTAAATAAATCATATGTTCTCATCAATGAAAATAAAATAATTTAGCGAAGAAGAATTCTTATAAGCTTTCTCAAGCTTGTTTTCCAATCCACAGACTATTTAATGTTTGTATCATACCATGTATTGTTCCTTTACATGCCTTATAATTTAATAAATATTGTTTAAACTAATGAAAATAAACAATATCCGGTGAGATATCAGTAGTTTAGGTGTAATTGTGACCTACAGGGCTCCAGATAAGGAATCAGTAATCTGAAGCAATTGAGTATTTCAAAATTTTAATGGGGTAAAATAAAATCACTACTGTTTACACATCAACAGACAGCAATTATTGAATAGTTTGCTTCAAAATGAAAACATATCTTGGCATTTCATTAGAATTTTCTCTAATGAAATACCAAGACGTGTTTTCATGGAAAATAAGAAAAATATGCTATAATTTTGGTCTGTTTATTGTTTTCTGCAGCATGATAAAGGTACCATAAATTTTGTATTGCTTTTTGATACTCGCTGCTTCCGATTTGAATTGGGGTTTTGGCAATTTGAATTGGGTATTTAAGCAAACACGCAGTTCATCTGGAGCTCTGCCTAACATAAAATTAAAGAAACAAATATGTCACAGCGACACAAGTGACATCATAATTTGTGTAGAAAATACTCCATCACACAAAGCAGTATGGTATAAATAAACTGATAAAAACATAGTGTTTAGAAAATATGAAAGATGAACGACTCATTTCTTTTCATTTTAGCAAACGAAGAATGCCAAACTCATATTTCTTCATAACAATACAAGGTCAAAACAGGCATACAACATATTTGTGAGAAATAAACATCAGAGAAGGATATAGTATATATATATAGTATATCCGATATACTATGATCTTGCCAACATTCAGCAAATACAAATGTTAACCCTTACACCGCTATCTTAATTTTTTGACGTCTGCTGTTAATTTTCTATTTTCCATTTTTACCATCAAAAACATGCTTTGACAGCACTTTAGAATAATTTACAACATGCTTTGACAGCACTTTAGAATCATTTCCGTTGGAAATGATTCTGAAGTGCTGTCAAACCATGTTTTTATTGAGAAATTAGGCACGATATAAAAGCAACAGCAGACTACAATATGTGTAGCAGACTAAGGGTTTACAAGGTTCACACACATTTCTGCCGAATATCAAATTCAAGTACCACATGTACTATTTTAACACATTGATGTCTAGAAACAAAATTTTTATTGAAAAAATCTGATTATTTTGTTGAATTCGTTCTAAAAATATCCGACAAACAGAAGCTGAGAACAAGACAAATCTATTTGCTTTAAGATCTTATAAAGTAAGAATTCAGTAGCCTATTTCACCAACATTGGAAAGTATACTTTGAGGGAGTAATGCATTATTTCATACAGAACTAACGACTGAATTATTATACTGAATGTATTACATTTATCACCGTGACAGCCACAGCCAAAATGGCTGTGATAATGTAATACATTCATTTTTATAAACATTTATCCTTAAATTGAAAATTTCTCCCTCAAACTTTGCTAGAAAAGTATACTTTGCAATGTTGGTGAAATAGGCTACAAGTACTATTCAGGTGATGGTGGAATTTCAAGGCTGTCAAGGATTTAACTGATAGGGTAAAATTAAAGGACGTTATCAATGGCTGAAATTAAAGTATTTTTCATTTCAGTGGGAGCCCTGTTAAAGTATGACCAGAAAGCAGGTGAAGACAACACGAGTTAGTGATTAGGCGTACAGATAAGGGTATTAGTACTAGATCTAATATGAGAAACGCCGTGTGATTTTGTACCTTCGGACATCTGCGTAATTTCATGAAATACGTTTACAAAATTTACAATATTTTCCGTAAATGGCTAATTATATTAGATTCCGCATGTAATCTGCAAATTTTGTCAACTTTTACCTTTATTTATGAAAAATATTGTAAATTCTGTCAACGTATTTATAAATTACGTTTGTAGAAGGTACAAAATCGCATGGCTGTCTCATATGTGGCTGTGTCAGGAGAAATGGGGCTTATGGGTTTTGTGACCAGTGTAACTTTTGATCAAATAGCACACTCCTGCAGCCTGATAACGATTTATATTGCTAGTTAGAAACATGACGGGAATGGCGAACAGTGCATATCTTGATCAGAAGGCTGATCTGGATCTACACTGTACGCAATCCCATAAGCCCAGTTTCTCCAGTCACAATCACATATTAGTAAATTAATTCTAACGGTAAACTATTGCAACACAACAAATAATCAAGAATATTATACAGAATTCTATATCATCATTTCATTCGATCAAATTTCATGGAGAATGCACTGTATTCAATTATATGTGTTCACAGACAGATAACCAGGGCGGGGTTTCATCCTGTCTCGTCAAGATAGATCAGATGCATGGTAACAACGTGTACTTTTGAGAAGAAAATGGCAAAAACAGAAAGTTCCCAGTGGCAGATTGGAGAAACCCGGACAAACTTCATAACTTCAGACCCACGGACATACCGTTACGAAAACTGGTGAATCGAGGGTTCGTCTACCACTACTAGTACGGTTCGTGTACCGCCACCAAACTATGTCAGGGTTTACCTATATGCTTGGGAAGATTAGAAGTTCAACCACCGCCACTACTGCCAGCACAACTGGTGAATCTAAGCTATAAAAATATATGTTGTTACCACTCTTGTCGAGACGGTTCAGATGAGTGATAACAACATATACTTTCGAGAAGAAATAAAGAAAATGTCAAAAACAGGAAAATGTGGCCTGTAAGCACACACATGCAGATTGGAGACACTTGACATCTTACCGTCACCAAAACTGGTGAATTCTGGGCTCACTACTAGCAGCACTAGCATATCTAGGGTTCGACTACCACCACCACCACTAGCCGATCTAAGGTTCGTGTACCGCCACCAGACTATGTCGGGGTTTACCTATATGCTTGGGAAGGTTAGGGGGGGGGGGGGGGGGGGGGGGGGGGGGGGGGGGGGGGGGGGGGGGGGTTTTTGGAGTTCTGCTACAGTGGTGATGAATCGGTGAGAGAGGGGGTTCGGGGACAGTAAAACTTTTCATCGGATTACCCGGTCTGTCGCCCGCCCTCTCAAGGCTCCCCGTTGATTGGACGAGTTTTAGCGGACTAGCGATGCCCGTTATCGGGGTTTTATTGCGACCCCGTCTCGTTAGGGAGTTGTACACACTGTGGGGGTCAGGGGATCCTAAGCCTGAAAGCAAAGCATGATTGATGAATGATAAATAAAATAAGCGAATGAATAAATGAACAAGCAAAGAACAAATGAATGACAAACTCAATGAGGGAATGAATGAGTTGAGGGAATGAATGACAAACTCAATGTGGGAATGAATGACCAACTCAATGAGGGAATGAATGGCAAACTCCATGAGGGAATGAATGGCAAGCTCAATGAGGGAATGAATGACAAACTCAATGGGGGAATGAATGACAAACTCAATGAGGGAATGAATGACAAACTCCAAGAGGGAACGAATGACAAAGTCCATGAAGGAATGAATGACAAACTCAATGAGGGAATGAATGAGGGAATGAATGACTAACTGAATGAGGGAATAAATGACAAACTCCATGAGGGAATGAATTTCAAAGTCAATGAGGGAATGAATGACCTAACTCAATGAGGGAATGAATGGCAAACTCAATGAGGGAATGAATGACTAACTGAATGAGGGAATGAATGGCAAGCTCAATGAGGGAATGAACGAGAATGATTAAATAAATGAACACTCATAGAATGAGGGAATGAATGAATAAATAAATTGAACAAACAAACAAACAATCAAAGAACAAATAAATGAATTAATGCATGAACAAACGAACGAACGATGAATGAATGATGAATAACAAATGAACAAATGAGTGAATGAATAAATGAATGAGTGAATGGAATGGTGCTTAACTCTTTGCATGCTGGAAAACTTGTGGGCTATAAATAGTTCAAAACTAGCGGACAAAAAATCATCATATTTTCTTTTATTTCTCCTTGTAAATATCATGAATATGTCTTGGAATTTTATTATAATTGAGTCCTGAAATTCCAAGACATATTTACAGAGAGAAATAAAACATATAGTCCTAATTTGTTTGGCGGATATTTTCGCCACTAGCATGCAAAGAGTTAATAAATACAAATGAATAAATGAACGATCGAACAAATGAATGAATGAATGAACGATCAAACAAATGAATGAATGAATGAACGATCAAATAAATGAATGAATGAATGAATGAATGAATGAATGAACGAACAAACAAATGAATAAATGAACGTCTTTGTAAAACAATCAATCTAATTATTGGCATTCAAAAGATGGCGCAATGGGCGGCTCAATCTTGTAGCGCGTGACAGATACATGTAGCAAGCAATGAAGCAGGCATACAACATGCGACCCTGGCTAAGAAAATAATGTTACATGCGTTCAACTTTTCATCATGTGTATCAATTCTAGATCCCATTCCTCCGACACATTAGGATCTATTTGTGGAATTGTGGGTAAAATGAAAACGTTACCCAAAGTTGAATATCTACTTTGACCAAAATTCTTAGATGCAAAAAATACATGATTATATACAAGGCAATCCTTATATGTATATATGAGCCACCAGCAGAGGAATTGTACCTTAGTATGATATTTGCAACATTTCTTTTTGCTTTGGTTTAATAATTCTGATGATGACAGCCAAAGCTATGTCAGCAACCGATTGGCGAACAGCCTAGGCCCTGATCAGACTGTGCGGATGCGGATGCACAGTCTGATCAGGGCCTATGCTGGTCGCAAATGTCGTAAGGTACGTTTTCTCAAGCGGCAGCCCATATAGAAGAAAAACCAACAACAATCAAGCAGGAACATGCAGTAAATGCATAGCATGCTGGTGAAAACAAATAAAAACTGACGTCCATGCAAATCATGTATTAACTAGACATTATGTTCGTAAAACATGGATATGAAACCTTTGACTGTAAGAAACATTTCAGCACTTATATCCACTTATATCCACATGTATGAAATGTGCAAATGTTGAGCTAATTCATGCAGAAATATTGGAAGTTATGGCATGATAGAGAAACTCTTACAAACAGTTTGACGTAATGACCGCAGATTTATGTACGGACGGATAGACAAACTTACATTATACTCCTTAGGTGGTACATCCAGTTTTCAAACAAAGGAATGACCTCCTAACAGACAATAGGCTTAGGTAGTACACAATAAATTCCAATGTTTTCTTTTGTCTTAGGCCACGCCTCCAACCCACTGAATGTGTGCCTGGTTGGACGGACGGACGGACGGACGGACATATGGAACTTCAAGAACAAAGCAATATGACACAGTGCTCCAGATAAGGAATTAGTAATTGAGTATTTTCACTCCATCATTTCTGAAGCAATTGGGTATTTCAATATTTTAATTGGGTAAAATAAAATGACACTACTGTTTACACATCAACATACAGCAATTATCAAATAGTTTGCTTCAAAATGAAAACATGTCTTGGCATTTCATTAGAATTGTCTCCTTGGAGACAATTCTAATGAAATGTCAAGATGTGTTTTCATGGAAAATAAGAAAAATATGCTGTATTTGTGGTCCGTTTATTGTTTTCTGTATCATGATAAAGGTACCACAAATTTGTTATTGCTTTTTGATACTCGCTACTTCTGATTTCAATTGGGTTTTTGGCAATTTTAATTGGGTATTTACGCAAATACGCAGCTTATCTGGAGCTCCGATGACATGAGAACAAAGCAATATGCCCCCTATGTGATAGCAAGGAGGAATAAAAAGTGCCAACAAATATTTATAGCAATAAATACAACAGCAAAATAGTGTGGATGAACACAAGCACAAACAGCACAATATTGCAGGCAACATGCATGGGTCACCTAAGGCAAGGTGGAAGACTCGGACCTATGGAACCACCAAAAATATGCCTATTAAAAAAAATCCCATTACCCCACCCACTTGGTCTCGTACATTACCATCTTATATACAGAATAAAAGATGGTAATGTACGAGACCAAGTGGGTGGGGTAATGGGATTTTTTTTAATAGGCATATTTTTGGTGTCATAGGTCCGAGTCTTCCACCTGTGGGTTAGGCTAGGCAGCGATAGCATAAATTATAAACTGTGTCAGATGGTGATGGATATATGTGGTTGTCCTTGCCTCTCTCTCTCCCATCTCTCCCCTCTCCCCTCCCCCCCTCCACTCTCTCTCTCCCTCATCCATCTCTCTCTGGCTCCCCTCCTGCCTTCCCTCTCTCCTCTCCCTCCCCCATCATTCTCCCCCTCCTCTTCCTTTGCCTCCCTCTCAATCCTCTCTCGCTCTCCTCCCTTCCCTCCCTCTGTCTCGCTACCCCTCTCTCTCTCTCTCATAGATGCATAGTGATATATTGTAGTGCAGTGTACTGTGAGGTATTGTTTTATTGTCGTGTAATGTATTACATTCGGATGCAGCTAATTGTTAAGTATCGTTTGTGTGATTTCCATTTGTTGTTGTGTTCAATATTTGGAGGCAGATAATGATCATGTATTGTGTATGATGTATTGATTGTATTGATGTATTGATTGTATTGATGTATTGATGTATTGATTGATGTACTATACCCTCCCATCATTGCATGCAAGACGTCAGCAACTTCAGTAGCCGATTTCATCAAAATTGCAAAGTATACTTATCTAGCAAACTATACTTTGAGGGAGTAATCACTTATTTTTCCCAAAATGCATTATGTCATATAGAACTAACGACTGCATATATTTGATGATTAAAAGAATGCAGAATTATTATACTGAATTGATTACATTATCACAGCCAAAATCGCTGTGATAATGTAATAAATTCAGTATAATAAAAATTAATAAATTTATCCTTAAATTAAAGTTCTCCCTCAAAGTATACTTTGCTAGATAAGTATACTTTGCAATGTTGGTGAAATAGGCTTCAGAACCATGCACAATTCAACTGTCCAGGCGTTTGTGTCTCAGATATTCCATACGGCATCTCATTTTTAACCTTATCAACTGCAAATGCCCAATATCAATCAAACACACACATTTTATCTGTTTAAATTCAACTGCAAATGTCCATTATCAATCAAATGCACAATTATATGTGTTCAAATTCCAAGTAGTTATTGCTATATTCATCACAGACAGTAATAAACAGGGGAGATAATTCATTTCCATTTCAACTGTACCAGAATGCACAATTTGTGTAAATATATAATTAAGTCCGGAAATGATCGTGCGATATTACATTTAGAAACAAGTATTTGTTTCACCAGTTTCAAAATATATCTGAGACACAGTCACTTTAACCCGTTCAACACTACCGACTAAAGTTAAAATTTGCAAACACTGTAGATCCAGATGAGCCGGCTCGTAACGAGCCGTCTCATCTGGATCTACAGTATTTGTCAGTATTTTTAAAACAAATAAAACTCAGATGTGGCTGTGACAGGAGAAATGGGGCTTATGGGTTTTATTAGATAATTAACCTGCTTATGGGTTTTGCGACCAGTGTAGATCCGGATCAGCCTGTGCATCCGCAGTCTTTTCAGGATATGCACTCGACATTCCATCAATAAAACACACGTCATGCTTCTGACACGCAATATAGATCGTCATCAGGCAACATGGGTATGCAATTTGATCAGGAGCTACACTGGTCGCAAATGCCATAAGCTCCATTTCTCCTGTCACAACCACATATGAGGAATATTAGTATTTGTAAATACTGATAAATGTTGTAGATCTTGAAGAGATGGCCACATACGATTAATGAACTAGTCCAAACATTAGTATGGACCAGTCTATGCCAATTATTTATGTGTGAAAGGGTTAAGCTGAGTAATAACACAAAGGGAGATAAGTGATACATGCCATAGCCAACTCTGTTCACGCAGGAGTCGTCTAAAGACTCTGGATGACACAGATCATCTTCTTCCAAACACGGAACCAGTCGATCTGTGGAAGCAGAAGATAGACAATGCAACAACAAACTTACCAATCACAAGACACGTTACAAGTCACATGATCACTTAAGCATTTAACGGTGGCCAATCACAGGACTGATTACAAGTTACACGACTTAAGCATTCAGCAGTGGCCAATCACAGGACACATTACAAGTCACATGAGTCACTTAAGCATTTAACAGTGGCCAATCACAGGACATGTTACAAGTCACATGATCACTTAAGCATTTAACGGTGGCCAATCACAGGACACGTTACAAGTCACATGAATCACTTAAGCATTTAACAGTGGACAATCGAATAGCATGACAAGCGATGTGATGAAAATGGTGTGATCTAGTTTACAACATTGATAAAGCATGCAAATGGTTATCAAATGGTTATCAGTTCATTGGTAGGATACTACGTCACCACGCGCGTCATAAATGATTCCCGATTCACTCAATTTGGTCCCCGCTACAAAAATAAGTGTCATTTTCTGCTGAAAGACCTTATATGCAGAAAATTATTTATAGCGCAAAAAAGACTCCCAATACCCATTTTAATATAAGTAAAGAGTTTTATTAGATAATTAACCTGTTAAAGCCTGAAAGACGTTTTAAACAATAATTTCAGAGGATCTCGATGAATTCCGATCATATCCCTGAAACAATTGTTTAAAACATCTGTTATGCTTTCGCAGGCTAGTTATCCAGTAAAAGTGCTTTACTTATATTAAAATTGGTATTTTTGGAGTCTTTGATAAGAATAAATTCCTAAAGATAAGATATTTTAACAGAAAATTACACTTTTACTTTTCTAGCTGGGGTTCTAGGGGCCGTTTCACTAAAAAAACTTCTTACGACTAAAATGTTCGTAAGTGCAAATTGAGGATCGTCTGGAAATTGCAATGATGGATTTACATTTATTGAGCAAATGCTCAATAAATGTAAATCCAGTAAATGTTTACAATAAAACATTGTTAATGTGAAATTTACAGACTTTTACAGACTATCATAATTTTGCACTTACGAACATTTTAGTCGTACAAAGTTTAGTGAAACGGCCCCCTGATTTACCAAAATTGAGAGGATCAGGAATCAGTAGAGCATGTGCAATGGTGTAGTATCTTACTATCGAGTTGGTCTGATTTTAGAAACAAGAGGGCCATGATGGCCCTAATTCGCTCACCTGACTCAATGACCACCAGACGAGAATGTGACATTGAGTTCATATGTTTTAAAAAAATTGTGCTATTTTTAGATGGCGGTCATCTTGGATTAAGCGATGACTCATTTTACCAAATCTGAAAATGCTTCACCCAAGGATCTGAACTTCCTATGAAGTTTGGCCAGCATCGGCCATGTGGTTCCCGAGAAAAAGACGTTCAAAATCTCGAATAAATGGACCTTTTGGTGGCCATCATGGATGACATAATAATCTGATTCCGACAAATATTGCACCAGAGCAATCGCCTCATCGATACCTTCAATTTGATATATGACGTGAGCATATTCGGTCCAAAATAAAATTTGATCCCAATTTGACCCCACGGGCCACGCCCATTTTTGACCCCGGGGTCACCATTTTAACAACTTTGAAAGAGCATTGTACATCGATCATTCCTACCAAGTTTTGTCGAAATCCGGTTGGCGGTTCGTGAGAAGAAGATTTTTGAAGAATTTGTGCTATTTTTAGACGGCGGCCATCTTGGATTACGTAATGACGTCATTTTAACAATTTTGTAATCCCCCTACCTAAGGACCATGACCATGAAGTTTGGTTACTATAGGCCCAATGGTTACCGAGGAGAAGACGTTTGAAAATGTTCACGGACCACGGACCACGACGACGGACGACGGACACATTGCGGTAACAATAGCTCACATGAGCTTCGCTCAGGTGAGCTAAAAAGTAAACACTACAATGACATCTGATGAGGGTCTACACGGACAACAAATAATCGCAGTTAAAGGTATCTGGCAAAATATTGGCACAAATCAAATCAGATTCGTGTCCAAAACGAAATTGGATAAGTCACCAGTAGCCTATTTCACCAACATTGCAAAGTATACTTATCTAGCAAAGTATACTTTGAGGGAGAAATTTTCAAGGATAAATTTATTAATTTTTATTATACTGAATTTATTACATTATCACAGCCACTTTGGCTGTGATAATGTAATAAATTCAGTATAATAATTCTGCATACTTTTAATCATCAAATATATGCAGTGGTTAGTTCTATATGAAATAATGCATTTCGGGAAAAATACATGATTACTCCCTCAAAGTATCCTTTGCTAGATTAGTATACTTTGCAATTTTCATGAAATCGACTACAGTCAGGGGAGGTAACTCATGCCCAAACGTAAACAGGACAAGGGAGACAACCAATACAGCCATTAAAGGGGGGTAATAGAAAATCACTCACATCCGTGCTCTGTCTGGAAGCCATGCACTGTTAAAGAGACACAACACATGCATGTTACTGTTAGCAAAATACATACTGATTCACAAACCTGCCCATTTTTACACCTATCTGACATTGCAAAAATGATATGGTTTTCTGAACGCTATTAAATACATACTCAGGGCTCCAGATAAGGAATTAGTAATTGAGTATTTTCACTCATTCATATCTGAAGCAATTGGGTATTTCAATATTGTAATTGGGTAAAATAAAACCACACTACCGTTTACACATCAACAGACAGCAATTATTGAATAGTTTGCTTCGAAATGAAAACATGTCTTGGCATTTCATTAGAATTGTTTCCTTGGAGACAATTCTAATGAAATACCAAGATGTGTTTTCATGGACAATAAGAAAAATATGCTATATTTGTGGTAGCATGATAAAGGTACCACAAATTTGTTATTGCTTTTTGATACTCGCTACTTCTGATTTCAATTGGGTGTTTGGCAATTTTAATTGGGTATTTACGCAAATACGCAGCTTATCTGCAGCCCTGCATACTGATTCACAAACCCTGCCCATTTTTACACCTATCTGACATTGCAAAAATGATATGGTTTTCTGAACGCTATTAATTATAAATGAGACATTTTTATTAGTGACATATATTAGTGAAATATTGATTTTAATGTAAAAAAAAAGAAAAGAAAGGATTTTGCAATTTTCAGATAGCCATTTGAAATGAGCAGGTTTACACGAAGCATACAGTATAGGTCTTGGGGCACATTTGTGAAGTTTCTAGACAAGACGAATGAACAGCCAAAACACGATGACACGTTAGGTGTTAGTTAGTCCAGGAATGGTACAATTATAATTTATTACAACTATCATATTTATTCTAACAGTAGCCCCTCTAATAGTAGCCCCCCTCCCATATTTTCAGTAAAAATATGTTATTTTCCCATTTCTCTCTGTAAATAGAATTCCTACCATTTCCGAGCCAAGCCTGATAAACTTGTTATCAAAAGACACTAGCCTGGTATTCTATTTATCAGGCACAATTTTATAATATGAAATTTGTGAATCGTCATATTGTTTTCATAGAAATAAACGCATACTTGCTAAATTTGCATCATTATACGGACACTTCGGGAATGTCACATGACGTTGTTTAACCAATGAAAACGTCAGAGAAATCAGTACATTTTGTTATCGGTTGCTGTGTATTCGGTCAATGCTCAACTAGGCACCTGACACAAGCATGTAATTAAATATAATTATTAAGCACTGACCATGTACAAAGAGATCTATATTAATGAATGCAACTGTTAAAATAACTATATGTGGCTGTGACTGGAGAAATGTGGCTTATCAGTTTGGCGACCAGTGTAGATCCAGATCAGCCTGTGCATCCGCACAGTCTGATCAGGATCTTCACTGTTCGTCATTCCATCAACGAAACACTCGTCATGCTTCTAACGAGCAATATTAATTGTTATCGGGCTACAGGATCAGGAGCTACACTGGCCACAAATCCCACAAGCCCCATTTTTCTCCAGTCAGAGCCACATATCATGCTGTAAGTATTCATGCAAAGGAGACGAATTTAATGTGATCCGAAAGGATGACTTGTTGGATCGCATTATAAAGAGTTTGCTGGAGGATTATGACTGAATTACAATGCAAGCAGAAGAATGATTTGCAGATATCTAGGGGCGTGTTTCATAAACATTGTGTATTAAGATAAATTATAGTTTGTACCGAGATTTCATACGAATTTGCTCATCACACTAACGTGATTCACAAGCGATACTATGTACCATATAAACGTACATGCCAATTAATGTGAACAATTTCATTAAAAATTTGCCAACATTGACTGTTACAGCTAATTTTTTTGTAAATTTTAATTTTACACTACTCTTAAGTATTTGCATGCCGGGAAACATGTGGGCAATAAATAGTTCAAAAATAGCTGACAATTCATTATTATATCTTTTTTATTTCTCCTTGTAAATATGAATATGTCTTGGAATTTCATTAGAATTGAGTCCGGAGGACGCAATTCTAATGAAATTGCAAGACATATTTACAGAGAGAAATAAGAAAAAAATACTCTCAGTTTGCAGGCTGTTATTTTGCGCACCTTACATAGTTTAGTGAAACACGCACCCTAAATCTACTAACATGCGATTAGAATGGCAACAGAAAAATATTCTTTGCACATGTTCCTGAACAGACAAGATAGTAGTAATGGACACTTTATCCAACAAACCAGTTTTGTGACAGAAATACCATTACTTCCTTATCAGACATTATGTTGGTAAACATGGATATGCCCCCATGGCATACTGGAATCTAACTAGAGATTGTGTATAATAAAGAAAACTTTAAATTTACACAAATTTCAGTCATTTGAAAAAGTCTTACAAAGTATTTGACATAAGAAAATGGCTAAGTGTTTCAACACCATTTTGAAGGTCACAAAGGTCAAGGTCATGTTATTGGTGGTGCGAGTGTACAACACATGTTCAGGTGAATGAATGAATTCCTTAAATATTAAAGCTATCCTTCAAGTAATATAGAAGATATTGCATATATGGAGAAACTCTTCCAAAATTGTTGACGTAAATGTACACGGACGGACAGACGGACGTACGGAACCTCAAGAGCAACACAATATGCCCTCCTTGCTATCACATAGGGGACATAACAGTTGTATGGTTGTAGAAACGGTGATCAAATTTGTCACAGCCCCAAATTGGCAGACATAATAGCATTTTATTTTCAGGTGCAGCCCCAAATTAGCAGTCATATTAGCAATTTTATCACGACACGGCAAGATACCGACAGATTTCAGTTAAAACGAAACTTACTAGCTGCCTGCGAGATGTCTCCGGCGTTCACCCGCGGCGGTCCCTGGCCCACGTACTGCATCTGGTACTGCGTGCGGGGGTATACAGGGCGCATTGGCACCATGCTCGCGTCCTCCGTGGGGGTGGTGGGGCGGTTTGGCGTCACAGGGTACCGCTGCATCAGCTGACCATTTGGGTACGCCTGCACTTGGGCCACTGCTGGATTGTAGAGAAACATGGATTTGCTGTGATTTGATCGATTAACTGATTGATGGATTGCTCGTACAATAGTTGCTGCCTGCTGCCGGCCTTTGCCAATCCGTTAACCGGAATTTATTTTTCCTAAGTCATCTGACCTTGACGTTTATGGGTCAATGCAACATGGGGTGTGTTGCTGAAACTGAATTTAATAATATATGTACAACTAGAAAACAAGTTTCTCAGACCGCACCCCCAGCCCCCACCATAAATTTATTATTCCTGCATTTGGGCCACCGTTGATTGAAAGAGTTACACAGATATGCTGTGATTGAAAGCATTGATTGAGTGATTGAATCAGGTGCCCATTTGGGTACTTGGGCCATTGCTGGATAAAAGAAACACAGATTGATATGATTTGCTGTGATTGGATAGGAACACATTGAAAGTGAATGGGTTTCAGGTCCCAGATTGATTTATTGATCGATTGATTGGCTGATTGGCTGATTGGCTGATTGGCTGATTGGCTGACTGGCTGATTGGCTGATTGGCTTGGTACTTCAGAGAATAACAGATTTCCTGTGATTTGGGCCACTGCTGGATAAAACAGGAACACATATCTTCTGTGATCAATTGATTGATTGATTGATCGACTGAGCAATACACGAGACATACCTTCGCGCGGATGGCCGGCCGCATCCACGGGAATATTGAGGGGTTTCGGGCGGATGATATTCCTCTGCTGCTGTTGTTGTTGTTGTAACTGGTGATAGCTCGGCGGGAGCAATTTCTCCTCCGCTTCACTTCCGGATTGAGCGTAGATTTCAGCTGCAATAATCAACACAGTCCTCAGCTGGAGACACGATTTAACCCTTTCGATTGGCATCCCAGTTACTTAGGGAATTAACTGGGATGGATTTTGATACAACCAATCCACAAGATGCTTTTCAGACTAGTCCATTTATGAAAAGGGGTGTTTTTGCTCTCAGAAATATGTAAATTACTTGCAAAAAGTGCAGGTCCTGATGAGACGGCTGGTCACGAGCCGCTCATCTGGATCTACACTGTTTGCCTATACCACTACAGAGCTGCAGATAAGGTGCGTATTGGCGTATTTTATGCACTTATTTTAGCAGAATACGCATTGATTATTAAAAGTGGGAGTACAAAATACTCACAGCAATGTGAAAATACACATTTATTTTCAAATCGAGTAGTGAAAATACTGTAATAAAGAGGAAAATTACTTAGTTGAGCAAACAGTGTTTGCTTTTTGCAGCTCAAATAAGTGAATTTTCATAAAATAAATATTGTTTTTATCATTTGTTCTCTATTTCATAAGGAAGAAAATCTATACTACATGTTGTAAAAGTAAAATACACATTGAATTTGAAATATGGGGGGTATAATACTCTTTAGATACAGAACTTATCTGGAGCTCTGCCACTGTCCAGGCCTGTGGTGTTGAAAGGGTTGATATGTTAATTATTAATCAAGCTATGCCAAGTTTCTTATGAAATCAGTATCAACTAGAGCTAGTGAGCAGGGGCTCACAGTTACCCCCGGTCGACGCCTGGTCCGACCATCAAACACATTCTGGATACGAGTTGATGATTGTTAAAAGTATATTTTCTCGTTTTCTCTTAAAAATGCTCATAAAATACACAAATTACCTGGGTAATTTGTGTATTTTATGAGCATTTTTAAGAGAAAACGGGAAAATGTGAATGGATCGAAATTTGACAATTGTATCAATATATATTTGGAAAAGTGAATGGGTTTAACGTGCCAGCAACAGCTAGGGTCATATAGAGATGGGATCACAGTTTAAAGTCTCATCCTACAGACCAGTGGTATGGAAATACTATGTTAATATTTTTCACTCCTATGGATTGTAAGTCAGATGTTCTAACCCCAAGGCCACAACACATCCCTCATATATTTTGAATTTCTCTCGACAATCGCTGTCAAACAAACAAACAAACAACATACCTGGGTTTGTGTCAATTGATCGTGTATCGTGCGAATTCCGTCGCGTGGATCCAACGGATATAGACGACTCGGCGAGCTCGTATTTTCCCATAGGTCGGAGTTCAAGGTCATGGTCGATCCAGAGGTCGGGCGGCTGACCTTCCCTGCCCGGTGGCAGCCCGGGTTTGTGACCTTTGCCCTTGACCGGCGACCCTTTGTACATGTTCGCTCTGGAAATTAATATATTTTGAATATTCTAGTGACAATATTCTTCATTGAATGAAATGGTGCTTAATGGCCCATCAACACAAAAGAGTATCATTTAGGGCCAAGCAATTTAGATGAAGAAGAAAACAATATAGGAATGAATGGCCTTTTTGTGGAATTTATCGGGGTATAAACTTGGAAAAATCGGGAATACTGGACGAAGGCCGGAAGGCCTCGTCCAGTATTCCCGCGACTTTTCCAAGTTTCTATGCCCGATAAATTCAACAAAACGGCCATTCATTCCTTATAATTCCAGCATTTGAAATAAATTCAGCAAGAAAATGTGTTTATTTTGACAGACGGCAGCCATTTGTTTACATTGACAGCACTGACAGCGCACCTGTAGAAAGTAGTTCGGCGTGGGAGTTTACTGGGATATAAATTTTGGACAGAGACTTGCTACGGGCCAATCAAATGTTAGGGAATTGTGTAAATATTTTTGTGCTGGAATTATTGTTCTTTATATCAGAGACATCATCCGAGACATTTCCTGGCAAAATAAACATTCATTCACCATTTCCCCACGTATTAATTTGCACACTGATATCAGGGGCGATGACCGTGTTTCCTTAACATGCTAACGGACATTACTACTTATTCTCTGTATTTATTTTTTGATGTGCAATGATTATACTATAAATCTGTCGAAAATACTATTTTTTTTAGGCGACACATTTAATTTGTATAAATAATTAAAAAATGTCATGCCTCATTTGCATATGAAAATAGCCGGATACCACCGTGCGTCACTATCAGTAAAATAAATATTACTAAACGATAAAATCTGTATAGCGGGCACTCGTAATGTTTAGAACTGGTGGAATAGCGACACAATTATACACTTATTTAATTCCTATTAAGAACATGTTGTGCCTACTCAGTGGGCATGTACCTGAGAAAATGATAGTGAAAATTTCTCCAGTCACAATTCAGCAGCTAGACTGGTCACACATGCCACAACCTCCAGCGCTCCAGATAAGGTGCATATTGTATTGGCGTATTTTATGCAATTATGTTAACTGAATACGTATTGATTATCAAAAGTGGGAGTACAAAATACTCACAGCAATGATTTTCAAGTTGAGCAGTGGAAACACTGTAACAAAGTTGAAAATTTACTTAGTTGAGCTGTAAAAAGCAAACAACTGTTTGATTTTTACAGCTCAACTAAGTGAATTTTCAACTGTATTGCAGTATAAATAAGCGAATAAGTAATAATACACTCAAATAAGTGAAAGTTTAAATTTGTTTTATGTTTTGATCATTTGTTTCCTATTTAATAATGAAGAAAATCAATAATCCATTTATAAAAATAAAATACACATTTAATTTGAAATCAAGGTGTACAATACTCTTTAGAAACAAAGCTTATCTGGAGCTCTGAGCCCCATTTCTCATACCACAGCCGGAATACTACTGATCCACTTACAGTCTGCGGTTCCGCTCAGCAGCGTCGCGTTTGCGGCATAGTATCACGGTTACCACGGAAACGACGATACAGAAGGTCGCCCCGACGATGCATGCAATGATGATGATCAGCAGGTTCTGGGATATTCCATCGTCTTTCTTCTGCTGTTTATCGTGGTTTTCATCTAGGAATACATATAAATATGTATATGGATTTTATTACGAACAACAATTTCCCCATGTTAAATTCCCATAGGAAAATCGTTTTTTCGCAATAAATATTTGATGGAATTTCATCATATAAAGTCTTTTGGGGAGGGTGACTTTTTTGTTATTCGTCGGCAGCAAAACATGGAATAGACAGTAATTAATTAATTGATTGATTGATTGACTATACCTGTACTGACAACAGACGTCAATTTTGCTTCCTGTAGCCGATTTCACCAACGTTGCAACGTTTCCTAGCAAAGTATACTTTGAGGGAGTAATCATTTCTTTTTCATGAAATGCATTATTTCATATAGAACTACTGCATATATTTGATGATTAAAAGTATGCATAATTATTATACTGATTTTTTTACATTATCACAGCCATTTTGACTGTGATAATGTAAAAAATTCAGTATAATAAAAATTAATAAATTTATCCTAAAATTGAAAATTTCTCCCTCAAAGTATACTTTGCTAGATAAGTATACTTTGCAATGTTGATGAAATCGGCTACAGGCCACGAGTATGTCAGGGGTATAATTAATTGATTTATGATTGATGATTGATTGACTGATTGAATTACTGTACTGGAATACTCGATGAAATTGTGCTTAACAGCCCACCAACACAAATAGAGTATCATTTAGAGCCAACCTGGAATAGACGCCAGTTTTGCTTCCCGACAGCGACTGCCTGCCAAACCTGGGGTATAATTAAATGTATGATTACTGAGTGTGATTATTGATTGACTGATTGACTGATTGATTGACGGATTGACTGATTGATTTATTGATTGATTGATTGATTGATTGATTGATTGCCTGTACCTGTACTGGAATATACGTCAGTTTTGCTTCCCGCCCGCGACTGCCCACCGGACCAATTATGCCAGGTAGAAACATCTAAAACATAAACATTCAATATTTCTTGTATTGGATGTCGAGACTGGACAGAAAACATGCGGAATTGAAACATGCTCACAAGAAATTTAAGCACTGTTTTAACAACTAGATAGCCGCAGCCAGCATATCACACTCACCGAAAAAGTGAAAATGAATGGGTTTAACGTCCCACCAACAGCTAAGGTCATATAGAGATGGGACAACAGTTTAAAGTCTCAGCCGACAGACCAGTGGGATGGAAATTTACTATGAAAGTATTTTTGATGCTCAATGCGAGGTTTGAACCCACAACCTCCGGATTGGAAGTCAGGTGTTCCAACCCAAGCCCACCAAGGTATTTGACGGTACAAGTATTTATGTTAGAGCAATCGGATTGGGGCGATATTGAGTACTTAAAAAACTTTAACACCAATTTCAGTGTAATTTGACCTTGGGCATGTGGGTGCATGTGTGGGCTATAATGAAAATATTGATGATGATAAAGAGGTATGTGAATGTAAAAGTCAATTGGACTTAGGGTTGTGGAGATAGTTGGTACTTAACCCTCACTACGCGGGAGACGAAAATTGGCATATGTTGTTTTTCATTTTTGCCTTAATTCTTAACAGAAAACCTGCTTTGGCAGCACATGAGAATCGTCTTCAGCGTAGTAAGGGTTAAAAACTTTAATGCAATGCTGTACATACAATATACGCCAATCGCGGCATGGTTAGTGAACATGGGGAGAAAAAATGAAAACCAAGTCTTTTGCCATTATAAACATGCTAAACAAATTTAGTTACATTATCGATGGTCTAGTAACATAAGGTCGTAACTGCTATGCTAAAGCATAGCAGTTACAACCTTATGTTACTAGATCATCGATATGTCAAGTAGAACTTTCTCTAGCTGTGATAAACATGTATACCGAACTTAAGTTATTGCATGGAAAAGCTGTGCCCGCCCGTCACCCACACGTACAACATGAAACCTAAGTATTTTCAAACAAGCACATAAACAGTCACCATTGAATATCCTATATATACATTACTTTTTGGTGTTTTATGGACGACGGTGTTCGACATGGGACCGTAGCCTTTACTGTTGCGGGCTTGAACCTTGAAATAATAGGTCGTATCCTCGGTAAGGTCGGTTATCGTCATGGAGAGTTTCTCCCCAATCACGCCCTCCACCACCCACTCAAGGTCATCTTTACTGGGGTCAGTCGTGTAGAACACCAGGTAGCCTGCAGTTGATTGGTTGGTTGATTAATTGATGTATTAATTGGTCATTTAGAACCAGGTAATTTGCAGGTTGGTTGATTAATTGATTGGTTGATTTGTTGGTTGGTTGATTAATTGATTGGTTAATTGATCGGTTGCTTGATTGGTTTGTTGGTCGCTTGGTTGAATAATTGGTTAATTGATTGAGTATTGATTTGTTGGTTGGTTGATTGATTAATTTACAGATTAATTAATTGGTTAATCAATCAATCAACCAGTAAATCAATCAATCTGGGCCAACAGTTACTGCAAATACAGAACCTCAGTTGAGCATATTTAGTTATGAAATCAAAACTTGTTTAATAAATGTAATATTAACCCTTAGACTGCTATCTTATTTTTGTTGATGTCTGCTGTTTATTTCTATTTTCCATTTGTATCATCAAAAACGTGCTTTAACAGCACTTTAGAATAATTTTATAACATGCTTTGACAGCACTTCAAATGGAAATGATTCTGAAGTGCTGTCAAACCATGTTTTTATTGAGAAATAAGGCAATATATAAAAGCAACAGCAGACGACAATTGTTGTGAGTAGCGGTCTAAGGGTTAACACATCACTCACACAAGACCCTATATGTGTACATATACATATACATGCCAAGATGAATATGGCTACAATCTGTGAACTCTGGAAAATATAACCATAGCAGGAAATCTGAAATAAACGATGCTAGAAACCACTTATCAAATATCCACACATAAACAATCCCAAAGTGTTGATGATAAACATGCATATACCATTTTAAGTAAATCATTCATGCTGATGCAGATAAAACTTTATTACAAGATTCAATGTAGAGTTGCTTGTCTTAAGCTTTATCATCATCATATGTTTGGTGTAATTTTCAGAATGTAAATGGGAACGATGACATACATGCAAGCAAGTTTCAAGTAAATCCTTAATGTGGTTCAGCTGAGATGAGTTAACATGAAACAATGAACATTACGGACGGACACACAAACACACAGATAGAAAACTGTATTCCCCCAGAACTATTGTTACAAAACATCCAAATTAGTGAGTTCTGGTATACGTTTTTATCCGTAAATGGAGTTGCACTAAGGCCACACAAAGTCCTTCCTCTGTTAAGCGTCCGCGTGCAGGTAGGTTTTGAGCGTGGTTCTATGAAAAATCAAACAAACTGTATATGCTATTTGACACTATTTACTGGTGACTATTTACTGGGACTTGTCTAAGTTTTAAATCCGTTCATGAAAAGAGTGTTTTCTTATTATTTAGCGGCAATTTAAATTTATGTTAAATACTTCCTTAACCCTTTGTTGAGGAAGTTTTTAACATAAATTTACATTCGTTTTTTTTCAAGGCCTTGTTTGTTTTCACCGGATATATAAATAAGGTTTGGCCATCCGGGTGGACGCTTAACAGAGAAAAACAATGGCATGGCCTAAAGATGACATACAACAAAAAATAGGAAATTGTTTGAAATATAATATGGTTGTTTTTTTTGTATCAAATTAAGACTGCTAGACAAAAGGAATACAGAATGAAGTGCATTACATTTGTACCACTAATTTTACAAAAGGAAACTTATATCATTTGTAACAATTGTACATGGAGAATAACAGGCTAGTGTCGTTTGATATCGAGCTTATCAAGCAAGGCTGAGAATCACATAGAAATTCTGAGGTTTGCCGAGAAATTCCTTAAAAGTCAGGTGGTAATATAGGGTTAACTGTATTGTAATTTTCAAATTTGCGGCGTATATCAGAAAATGATAGGTCTGAAAATGTGTCTAATGTACTCCTTTACTACATATTGAAATAATTTGCGACCGTTCATCAACAATGATATACCTGTAATGTATGACCATCATCCAATCAGATTGCGTGATATTTATAGACTGCATTAGAAATAGACAATAAATGGCTCGTGTCGTTTGATAGCAAGTTTATCAAGCGAACTGGTTAATCTGTTTCATTCTGGTTTTCAGTCGTCACAAGCAGTCAATCAGTGGCACAATGACACCTTTCTAAAAACTAGGGCCACATGACACACCAGGGGGCCGTTTCACTAAACTTCGTACGACTAAAAGTAAACTAAAGTTCAAAATTATGAAAGTCTGTAAATTTCACATTAACAATTTGTTCTTGAAAACAGTTATTGGATTTACATTTATTGAGCGCAGCCTATGTTCAATAAACATAAATCCATCAATAGAAATTTCCAGACAATCCTCAATTTGCACTTATGAACATTTTAGTCGTACAAAGTTTAGTGAAACGGTCCCGACACATAAGTGTTTAGTTGCGGACAAGTAACTCTGCAAAAACATTATTAACATATGTTACCTGCATGGGGGAAAATTCAAAAATCAGATACAAATATTTACATAAACATCTGAATAATTTCCAGTAACATCTGAATGGTCGAAAATTTAATATAAAGAGTGACTTTAAAACAAGGTGTAAAAAATTAGCGCCACCGCTCCCAGTAACTTCGCCCCCACTCCCCTTTGATTACTCCTGATACACGCGTTATTGAGGAGTTACTAGTACATTGTCCGCAACTAAGGACATGTAAACATACAAAACTGAAAATGAAAATATCATGGAAAACAAAATATACAAGGACAAAATCATTCCAGTTGGGCTAAGACATGGGTACTATACACCATAATGAAACAGCCAATGGTATACCGATATAAAACTTGGCGTGACTTTTATCATTTTTCACTTCTTCAATACATTGAAACCACAGGTTGAAGTAACGGACGAGGTCTATAAATACATTAAATATGCCTAAAAGCATCAATAAATGAAAAAAGATTTAGCTAAAATGATTTTTTTACTCCCCCCATATATACTTATATAAGTCTATATGGAGGGAGTAAAACAATTATTTTTCGCTTATTTGTTTCTTCATTTATTGATGCTTTTAGGCATATTTAATGTATTTGTAAACCTCGGTCCGTTACTTCAACCTGTGATTGAAATGCGAAAATAACTTCTCAGAAATTTTTAAAATCGGAAACATTTCTGCGATGTCATGTCCACAGCGTCGCAAACATTTTAACAGGCTCAGAAACTGAGAGGTAAAAATAGCCGATAAATCAAAGTGAGAAAAACAATTTACAATTTGCAAAATTGACTCCTTTGCTGAAAATTCCTCGAGTCAAAATAAACCACAAATTAAAATACCCCACTGTGACACTATTAACCCATTGAAGTATATAGACACAAAACATTTTTATAGAAAAAAATCTGATTATTTGGTTTATTTATCCATAAAAGTATACGTTGTTACCACTCATCGTTCATTTGAGTGGCAACAACATATACCTTCGAATAGAAATAGAGAAAATACTGGGAAAAAATCTCAAAATTTTCGTACTACTGTAATTGAATCTGGGGGCCGTTTCACTAAACTTTGTACGACTAAAATGTTCGTAAGTGCAAAATTATGATAGTCTGCAAATTGCACATTAGCAATGTTTTCTTGTAAACAATTATTGGATTTATATTTATTGCGCATAGACTGCATATGCAGCCTATGCTCAATAAATGTAAATCCATCAATTGAAATTTCCAGACGAGGCTGAATTTTGCACTTACAAACATTTCAGTTGTACAAAGTTGAGTGAAACGGGGACCCAGGTCATAACGGGGTTTCCAAAAAGTCCTAACCCTGGGTTTATATTGGTATACCAATTTGAAGGGGTCAGTGGAAGAATGCCGGCGGGGGTAAAAATCTGTAGCCTATTTCATCAACATTGCAAAGTATACTTATCGAGCAAAGTATACTTTGAGGGAGACATTTTCAATTTAAGGATAAATTTATTAATTTTTATTATACTGAATGTGTTACATTATCACAGCCATTTTGGCTGTGATGATGTCATAAATTCAGTATAATAATTCGGCATACTTTTAATCATCAAATATGTGCAGTGGTTAGTTCTATATGAAATAATGCATTTTTGGAAAAATAAATGATTACTCCCTCAAAGCATACTTTGCTAGATAAGTATACTTTACAATTTTGATGAAATCTGCTACTGATAGACCCCCTCTTCTACGGACCCCTTCAATTCTTGAATCAAACTTAAAACATATATTTCATACCTATTACCGGCTCAGCTTTAAAACAACCAGAAAACCAATGTTAATTAATGATTAATTAGTGATGAATGTTAATGATGATGATAATGGTTAGCGATTATAGATAAGTGTTCTATGAAGATGTGACTGAACTGGAGAAAGTGAGAAGGGGCTCACATATACCCCCGGACCGACAAATATTTAAAACTTTTACGACTTACCGTTGCAGAGATAATGGGTACATAAAAACTTTAACGCAAATCTTTCTAAGTAATTTCACCTTGGACATGGAGGCCACATGAGTGTAGTAAGTCAATCCGACTTACTGTTGCAGAGATAATGGGTACCCGAAATGAGATTGTTTGTTTGTTTGTTGGGGTTTAACAGCCTATCAACAGCTAAGGTCATTTAATGCCGGGTCAATGGGTTTAGTACTAAATCCCATATATTACCTGTACAAGTACATGTACAAATGGACGGAAAATCCCAATATCAGAACTGAATATTTACAATAATAAAACTATATATTCAGCCCTGAAATCAGAGTAATCCTGATCTGATGCCAGGTCCTCGCCACACCAGAATCACTTGGCCCCTCCCAAAAGCAGTAGGATCAGTAATAATCTTACTACTTTTATAATGGGCAATAACCCAATTCAACTCCCAGATGAAAACGTACCTGAGGGCCAAACCAGGCAAATCGTGATTCCTATAAGGAGGAACACATGCCGTTAATTTACGCCGTCTCAATCACCCGACCACCACCCACTCCTGCACCCGAAATGAGAAGTTTGTAAGTGTAAAATGTAATTTTAGAATAACAAGTAAGCAGAGACTCACTGATACCCCCGACCGGCCGCCATCTCAAGGTGCATGATCACGTGGTTACAACAACAACAACAACGTCGCCCACTCCAAAGTAAGTATTATTTGATATTTTCCTTAATAAGCAACGGATTTTTGATGAAATATGGCGCAACAAACGCGTCTTCATGAGCTGCATTTGGTTTCAATCGGATGGATTCTGGAAGTTTCAGTACTTGTTGTTGTTAGTACCACGTGATCATACACCTTGCATCTGGACCAACAAACAAAAATGTTTGTGAAAATCTTACGGACGTACAGACAAATGGACGGACGTAAATATGAAAACTATATACGCCTCAACATACATTGTATGCCAGGGTTATAATAAAGCACTTAATATTATACATAATATTATTTGTTACATCATATAAATGTGTGTGTCTGTGACAGGATATATGGGGCTTATGGTATTTGTGAGCAGTGTAGCTTCTGATCAAATAGCACACTCCTCTAGCCTGATAACGATCTATACTGTTTGTTAGAAGCATGACAGGCGTTTCATTGATGGAATGGTGAACAGTGTAGATCCTTATCAGGGCCCGGTTGATCAAAACCTCTGTTAGCTTAATAGACTGTTAAATCCTTAGCAATGCTAAGGATTTAACTGTCTGTTAAGCTAACAGAAACTTTGAGCAACCGGACCCAGATTGTAAGCCCTGTAACCTGTAAGCCCTAATTGTCCAGTCACAAATATGTTAGTACTTATACCATATATTGTTACATGACTGCCGTTGTTCGACACCGCTCACAGCCATGTTCAAACGAACAGCGCGTGCCGTTTGACCATGGCTGTAGACAATGCTCATTCCGGGGACGAGCCAACAACTACGTAATGTATGTGTCTCATGACGTTACTAGAACGTACCATTACGTCACCAGACCAGTTCACAACGGTCACACTGAAATTTTGTAATTGATTTCGCTGCATTACGCGACGTGTACTGCGCCCCGGAATATGTGTATGCAAATCAGCTGTTTGAATGGAGCAGATTAATCAAAGTACTGAAAGTATTGCATTTATGCTCAAATTACACGATATTTCCGACGGCAATGTAACAATAACGTTCGGCCATGTCCATCTGTGAGTAAACGTTTGCCATGGCACTTGGGAACTGTTTGAACCTGAGGCCTACGGCCTTGGGTTTCAAACAGTTCCCTCGTGCCCATGGCTGGACAGGGTCGATCCATATATTAGTAATATGTTAGTAACCGACACAGAGTCCCAGATGTTTCAAGACATTCTAAATGTGATTTTTGCAATACAACCATTTTATTTGATCAAATTCCATGGCGTTTCTGTTTTATATTCCACCATATAAGTGCCTTTAAAGTAACTGAACAGAACACTGCCTATATATGCCATTTTCCTGTACAAATCCTCTTTACAAGCTACCTTTAGTAGCCAAAAAACAGGCTATTTCTACTTATATGATTGTATTGCCGTATTACAAACAGCTAAATGGAATGGTGCTTAACGGCATTGAAACCCACCAGATTTAGCCACTCACAACAACACATCGTGATATTTCAGACGGAAGTGAAACACTAATGTTCGACCATATCCAGCCGTTTGCTGTGCCCCTTGGAAACTGTTTGCACCCGCGGCCTACAGTTCCCTCGTGTCATGCCAAATGTTTACCCACGGCTGAACATTGTCGAACCTTATATTACCGTTTGCTGTGCCCCTTGGAAACTGTTTGCACCCGCGGCCTACAGTTCCCTCGTGTCATGCCAAATGTTTACCCACGGCTGAACATTGTCGAACCTTATATTACCGTTTGCTGCCCCCTTGGAAACTGTTTGCACCCGCGGCCTACAGTTCCCTCGTGTCATGCCAAATGTTTACCCACGGCTGAACATTGTCGAACCTTATATTACCGTTTGCTGTGCCCCTTGGAAACTGTTTGCACCCGCGGACCTACAGTTCCCTCGTGTCATGCCAAAATGTTTACCCACGGCTGAACATTGTCGAACCTTATATTACCGTTTGCTGTGCCCCTTGGAAACTGTTTGCACCGCGGCCTACAGTTCCCTTGTGTCATGCCAAATGTTTACCCACGGCTGAACATTGTCGAACCTTATATTACCGTTTGCTGTGCCCCTTGGAAACTGTTTGTACCCGCGGCCTACAGTTCCTCGTGTCATGCCAAATGTTTACCCACGGCTGAACATTGTCGAACCTTATATTACCGTTTGCTGTGCCCCTTGGAAACTGTTTGCACCCGCGGCCTACAGTTCCCTCGTGTCATGCCAAATGTTTACCACGGCTGAACATTGTCGAACCTTATATTACCGTTTGCTGTGCCCCTTGGAAACTGTTTGCACCCACGGCCTACAGTTCCCTCGTGTCATGCCAAATGTTTACCCACGGCTGAACATTGTCGAACCTTATATTACCGTTTGCTGTGCCCCTTGGAAACTGTTGAACCACGGCCTACAGTTCCCTCGTGTCATGCCAAATGTTTACCCACGGCTGAACATTGTCGAACCTTATATTACCGTTTGCTGTGCCCCTTGGAAACTGTTTGCACCCGCGGCCTACAGTTTCCCCTCGTGTCATGCCAAATGTTTACCCACGGCTGAACATTGTCGAACCTTATATTACCGTTTGCTGTGCCCCTTGGAAACTGTTTGCACCCGCGGCCTACAGTTCCCTCGTGTCACGCCAAATGTTTACCCACGGCTGAACATTGTCGAACCTTATATTACCGTTTGCTGTGCCCCTTGGAAACTGTTTGAACCGCGGCCTACAGTTCCCTCGTGTCACGCCAAATGTTTACCCACGGCTGAACATTGTCGAACCTTATATTACCGTTTGCTGTGCCCCTTGGAAACTGTTTGAACCACGGCCTACGTTCCCTCGTGTCATGCCAAATGTTTACCCACGGCTGAACATTGTCGAACCTTATATTACCGTTTGCTGTGCCCCTTGGAAACTGTTTGAACCACGGCCTACAGTTCCCTCGTGTCATGCCAAATGTTTACCCACGGCTGAACATTGTCGAACCTTATATTACCGTTTGCTGTGCCCCTTGGAAACTGTTTGCACCCGCGGCCTACAGTTCCCTCGTGTCATGCCAAATGTTTACCAACGGCTGAACATTGTCGAACCTTATATTACCGTTTGCTGTGCCCCTTGGAAACTGTTTGAACCACGGCCTACAGTTCCCTCGTGTCATGCCAAATGTTTACCCACGGCTGAACATTGTCGAACCTTATATTACCGTTTGCTGTGCCCCTTGGAAACTGTTTGTACCCGCGGCCTACAGTTCCCTCGTGTCATGCCAAATGTTTACCCACGGCTGAACATTGTCGAACCTTATATTACCGTTTGCTGTGCCCCTTGGAAACTGTTTGCACCCGCGGCCTACAGTTCCCTCGTGTCACGCCAAATGTTTACCCACGGCTGAACATTGTCGAACCTTATATTACCGTTTGCTGTGCCCCTTGGAAACTGTTTGCACCCGCGGCCTACAGTTCCCTCGTGTCACGCCAAATGTTTACCCACGCTGAACATTGTCGAACCTTATATTACCGTTTGCTGTGCCCCTTGGAAACTGTTTGCACCCGCGGCCTACAGTTCCCTCGTGTCATGCCAAATGTTTACCCACGGCTGAACATTGTCGAACCTTATATTACCGTTTGCTGTGCCCCTTGGAAACTGTTTGAACCACGGCCTACAGTTCCCTCGTGTCACGCCAAATGTTTACCCACGGCTGAACATTGTCGAACCTTATATTACCGTTTGCTGTGCCCCTTGGAAACTGTTTGCACCCGCGGCCTACAGTTCCCTTGTGTCACGCCAAATGTTTACCCACGGCTGAACATTGTCGAACCTTATATTACCGTTTGCTGTGCCCCTTGGGAACTGTTTGCACCCGCGGCCTACAGTTCCCTCGTGTCACGCCAAATGTTTACCCACGGCTGAACATTGTCGAACCTTATATTACCGTTTGCTGTGCCCCTTGGAAACTGTTTGCACCCGCGGCCTACAGTTCCCTCGTGTCACGCCAAATGTTTACCCACGGCTGAACATTGTCGAACCTTATATTACCGTTTGCTGTGCCCCTTGGAAACTGTTTGCACCCGCGGCCTACAGTTCCCTCGTGTCATGCCAAATGTTTACCCACGGCTGAACATTGTCGAACCATATATTACCGTTTGCTGTGCCCCTTGGAAACTGTTTGCACCCGCGGCCTACAGTTCCCTCGTGTCATGCCAAATGTTTACCCACGGCTGAACATTGTCGAACCTTATATTTACCGTTTGCTGTGCCCCTTGGAAACTGTTTGAACCACGGCCTACAGTTTCCCTCTGTGTCATGCCAAATGTTTACCCACGGCTGAACATTGTCGAACCTTATATTACCGTTTGCTGTGCCCCTTGGAAACTGTTTGCACCGCGGGGCCTACAGTTCCCTTGTGTCACGCCAAATGTTTACCCACTGGCTGAACATTGTCGAACCTTATATTACCGTTTGCTGTGCCCCTTGGGAACTGTTTGCACCCGCGGCCTACAGTTCCCTCGTGTCATGCCAAATGTTTACCCACCCCGCTGAACATTGTCGACCTCCTATATTACCGTTTTGCTGTGCCCTTGGAAACTGTTTGAACCACGGCCTACAGTTCCCTCGTGTCATGCCAAATGTTTACCCACGGCTGAACATTGTCGAACCTTATATTACCGTTTGCTGTGCCCCTTGGAAACTGTTTGCACCCGCGGCCTACAGTTCCCTTGTGTCACGCCAAATGTTTTACCCACGGTCTGAACATTGTCGAACCTTATATTACCGTTTGCTGTGCCCCTTGGAAACTGTTTGACCACTACAGTTCCCTTGTGTCATGCCAAATGTTTACCCACGGCTGAACATTGTCGAACCTTATATTACCGTTTGCTGTGCCCCTTGGAAACTGTTTGAACCAGGCCTACAGTTCCCTCGTGTCATGCCAAATGTTTACCCACGGCTGAACATTGTCGAACCTTATATTACCGTTTGCTGTGCCCTTGGAAACTGTTTGCACCCGCGGCCTACAGTTTCCCTCGTGTCATGCCAAATGTTTACCCACGGCTGAACATTGTCGAACCTTATATTACCGTTTGCTGTGCCCCTTGGAAACTGTTTGCACCCGCGGCCTACAGTTCCCTCGTGTCACGCCAAATGTTTACCCACGGCTGAACATTGTCGAACCTTATATTACCGTTTGCTGTGCCCCTTGGAAACTGTTTGAACCACGGCTACAGTTCCCTCGTGTCATGCCAAATGTTTACCCACAGCTGAACATTGTCGAACCTTATATTACCGTTTGCTGTGCCCCTTGGAAACTGTTTTGAACCACGGCTACAGTTCCCTTGTGTCATGCCAAATGTTTACCCACGGCTGAACATTGTCGAACCTTATATTACCGTTTGCTGTGCCCCTTGGAAACTGTTTGAACCACGGCCTACAGTTCCCTCGTGTCACGCCAAATGTTTACCCACGGCTGAACATTGTCGAACCTTATATTACCGTTTGCTGTGCCCCTTGGAAACTGTTTGAACCACGGCCTACAGTTCCCTTGTGTCATGCCAAATGTTTACCCACGGCTGAACATTGTCGAACCTTATATTACCGTTTGCTGTGCCCCTTGGGAACTGTTTGAACCACGGCCTACGGCCTTGTGGTTCAAACAGTTCCCTCGTGCCACGGCAAACGTTTACCCACGGCTGAACATTTTCGAACCTTATATTTGATTTACGGGAAAAGATAATAGCGGACCAGATAAGCAGAGTTCTGTACATAGTGATACATATTTTTGTTAGAAATATAACACTGAAAAGCATGAATGTTGACATACCACTTATTTGACCTTTTGGTTAATATTATATGTTGAAACTGTATTGTAACAAATGTCGACCTACCGGTTATCTGACCGTTGGGTTTCGCCGGCGGTTGCCAGTTCAAGGTCACGGAAAGGGGATTATCCTCAAGGGGCACAGGGGTCAGGTCGCGGGGCATGGTTCCCGGCGCTGAAACATAAACCATTGGATTAGCTGGTTTAGCTGGTTGGGTGGTTTCAATATATTGAATGATTGGTTGGTGTATTGATTGTTGAATGGTTGGTTGGTTTGGGTTTTACGTCCATCCAACATGGTTCCCAGAGCTGAAACATAAACCATTGGATTGGCTGATTGATTGGTTTATTTATTGATTGATTGGTTGGTTGATAGTTTGGTCGTTTGTTTGGTGAAACATAAATGATGGATTGATTGGTTTACCTCCAGGCTAGTGTCTTTTTGTTTATCAGGCAAGGCGAGACTCAGAATTCCTACAAATCTTGTAGCCTCAAGTAATAAACTTGATATCAAGAGCCAAAAATAATGACATTCTCTGTCAGGACTGGCAGGGAAGTGGTAGAAACTCCTCGACAAGCCTCAAAATGTTTAAACATCTCGTAGCCTCACTTGATATCAAAAGCCACTCTCTTTCAGATTCGGCTCGGAAATGGTAGAAATTCCTCGCCAAGTCTCGGAATTCTTACACATTTCTAGCTCACTTGATGTTTTATCTAGGTCTTACGGACTCGAGGGTTGTGTTGGTAACCGACATGCTCCAGGTGCTCTTGCGTTTCCCCTTGAATACTTTGACACTGAACTCATACTGTGTGTTTGGTCGCAGGTCGTCTATGTGACAGTTCAGGTCTGAAACATGACATTGGTTCACTAAAGATTGATTGGTTGGTTGGCTGGATAGATGGTTGCTTGGTTGTTTGGTTGGCTGGCTGGCTGACTGGCTGGCTGGCTGGCTGGCTGGCTGGCTGGCTGGATGGTTGGTTGCTTGGTTGGATTGTTGGTTGGTTGGATGGTTGGTTGGTTGGTTGGATGGTTGTTGATTGGTTGACCGATTGATTAGTTGATTGAACGATTGATTGGCCACATGTTGCAACATTTATCTGTGAAACTAATAATTTTTTTACATCTCGCCGGAATACAAATGAATAGGCCACAGCATCCATTGAACAAGTGAAGGCGTCGCAGGAACAAGGTGGTTAAGTCCCTTAAAGGGGTCAGTGAAAGATGGGTGTATAATCAGCCATTATGGCAAAATTTACCTGTGACATTGATGAATTTATTTCCGCGTTTCTGCGGGATACTATTAAATCGGACGGTGTAAAACCGACTGTCCGAGATTCGTTGTATCTTCCCAAGCGTCGTGTCTGTCCATGAAAGGACGATGGAAGTGGCCGACAACACGATCGCCTTTAGGCCAATCGGAGGGAGCATCGAGGACATAGGCTCTTCATCTGGATATGAGATGACAATCAGATTTATATGTGGAAGTGTTTGCTGGCCCAGCAGCAGCTATGGTCATATCAACCAGTCTGCTGTGACTAAACAGGAAAAAGCACAAATAACTCAGGGCTCCAGATAAGGAATTAGTAATTGAGACATGTTTTCATTTAGAAGCTAACTATTCAATAATTGCTGTCTGCTGATATGTAAACAGCAGTGTGATTTTATTTTACCCAATTAAAATTTTGAAATACCCAATTGTTTCGGAAATGATGAAGTGTCAATACTCAATTACTATTTCCTTATCTGGAGCCCTGCTGTGTGAACACACTGCAAGCGTCCATTTAATGCAAAATTCAGTATAATATTTATGAAATTATTTCATTTGAAACGAGGCTATATCAATGCAAATGTGCTTCATTTATAAATCAATGGCATGTTTTTCGGTGAAATTCGTGGCAAACCTGTAATTTCCTCAGTGAATACGGTCTCGTATCTCGGTTGACCTTGACCTTTGTCGTTGTAAGCGCGAATCGACACAACGTACTCCGAGGCAGTTCTGGAAAGTAAACATGAAGAGTTAACCCAACAATATTATGTATATAATGTATAAAACTGCCAAAGTATCGGAGTCAACGTCGAGATATGGACAGTTTTTATGTATTTTTCAAGAGAAAAATCACGTATATTTAGCATACAGGGATTCTGCTGGCGATCGCCACTTTCGCAATTGGCGATAAAAATAAACAGTTGGCGATAAAAAAATACAATTGTCGATTATTTTGTTTTAAAAAAAATTATTTTTATTATTTTTTTTTTTTTTTGAAGTGGCGATTTATTTATTTTCCCCAGCGGAATCGCTGGCATAGATAACATTTACAAAGATTCTCATATTCTCATGTATTGACCGAAATGATCAATCATTTCGGTCAATAAATATCGGCAGTTTTTAATTGTATCGCATATAATATCAGCATAGATAGATAAAATTCATGAAGATTTGCGAATGATACTAAATATTGGCAGTTTAAAGTACTTATCATGTCAGAGAAAAAATATGTATATTTACCAAACATAAAACTTACGTGGAAAACATTCGGTCAGGGTCAGTAAATATTGTCAGTTTTAATTATATTGCATACATTCAGCGTAGATACATAAAACTTACAAACATTCTCAATAGTATAGCTGAATGTATCGGAGTCAAAAAATATATGGATATGGAAAGTTTAAATTATGCTGCATATTTGCATATAATACTGCCCATATCCAGACGTCTAACGCCGGCGTTAGACGTCTGGATATGGGCAGTATTATATGCATATATGCAGCATAATTTAAACTTTCGAAGCATATATATATATATATCATAAATGATTAAAACTTACGGAGATTTTCGATGGTATAGGAGAACGTATCCGAGTCGAAGACCTGCCGGTAGACGTCTGGAATTCCCTTCCCATATCCGAGATAGTAGCCTCGTACCAGGAACTTGGACCGGCGATTTGGAACCCACTGGACGGTCAACGCGTTTGTCATTGGCCGCACTAGTAGCCGATCAGGCATGTCGGGAACGTCAGACTCTAGAAGTGTGGATGTAAATTAATTAATTGATTGGTTGGTTGGTTGGTTGGTTGGTTGGTTGGTTGGTTGGTTGGTTGGTTGATTAATATAATGATTGGTTGATTGAACAGAGCTCCAGATAAGCTGCCTATTTGCGTAAATACCCAAATAAAATTGCCAAAAACACAATTGAAATCAGAAGTAGTGAGTATCAAAAAGCAATAACAAATTTGTGGTACAATAAACAGACCACAAATATAGCATATTTTTCTTTTTCCATGAAAACACATTTTGGTATTTTATTAGAATTGTCTCCAAGCCATGTTTTCATTAGGGCTTTTCCATTTATTATTCCCGGGGGGGGGGGGGGGGGGGGGGGGGGGGGGGGGAGGGGGGGGGGGGACTGGCTTTTTAAAACAGCATGGTGGTGGTCGTATTAATTAATATTTATTTTTCTACTGGGTGGGGTCTACGTCATTTAAAATATCTATAGGTAGGGGTATTTTATTTTTATCCTTTCCTTTCTGGTGGTGGGGGGTTAAGTTCCCCGATGATGTTGGTGGGTGGTTATTTTCCATAAATATTAAAGTGGGTGTCGGTTTATCAATTTAGAAGTCTCCGTAAAAAAACACCGACATTGAATGTTCACTGGTCAACGTTTATCAAAAGTTATTAAGAGTTGTCGTTCTTGCAATCCAGCGCTTCGGCCTAGTTCGATTGGTCCCGGGTCTTTTCGCCCATCATCCCGTTCGCACCCCGGGTCGTTTCGCCCTTATTCCCGTTCGCCCCGGGTTGTCTCGCCCCTATATATATAATGTTCGGCCGGCCTAGTTCGATTGGCTGTCAGACATCTCGACCCCAAGACATCTCGTACACGAGTGTTCGTCAGTCTCCGCGTAAACAACAAGTTCGATAGCGAAACCGACGAACATGAGTGTATTATTTCACGCTATTCAATCCTGAACGATTTATTATCCTATTTATTACATTTCTACTACTTAATTTCCTTATTTTTAATATTTGTGTTTTATTGAAGAAACTATTTTTTTTTTCTGGAGGTAGGGGTTAAATGGTGGTGGGGGTGTTTTATGCAAAAATCAATTCCGGTGGTGGGGGGTTATGCCAGAAATAAATTCTGGTGGTGGGGGGTATCATTTATGTAAATTCCGGTGGTGGTACCCCTAAAAAAGAAGCCAGTCCCCCCCCCCCCCCCCACCAGGGAAATTTTACTGGAAAAGCCCTTAGAAGCAAACTAGTCAATAATTGATGTATGTTGATGCGTAAACAGTAGTGTGATTTTATTTTAACCAATTAAAATATTGAAATACCCCAATTGCTTCAGATATGATGGAGTGAAAATACTCAATTAGTAATTCCTTATCTGGAGCCCTGTTGAAGGATGAACTGATTGGTTTGTTGTTTAGTTGGTCAGTGGCCGCACTAGTAGCCGGTCAGGGACCCCGGAATGGTGAAATGAACGAACGAATGGATTGGTCAATATGTTGGTTGATTGGGGCTTTACATCAGTTCGACTGGAAGATAATATACAGATGGGGCTGGAAGATCAATGTGTTGTTGATTGGGGCTTTACATCAGTTCAAACTGGAAGATAATATACAGATGGGGCTGGAAGATCAACAATGTTGTTGTTGATTGGGGCTTTACATCAGTTCAACTGGAAGATAATATACAGATGGGGCTGGAAGATCAATGTGTTGTTGATTGGGGCTTTACATCAGTTCAACTGGAAGATAATATACAGATGGGGCTGGAAGATCAATGTGTTGGTTGATTGGGGCTTTACATCAGTTCAACTGGAAGATAATATACAGATGGGGCTGGAAGATCAATGTGTTGTTGATTGGGGCTTTACATCAGTTCAACTGGAAGATAATATACAGATGGGGCTGGAAGATCAATATGTTGGTTGATTGGGGCTTTACATGAGTTCAACTGGAAGATAATATACAGATGGGGCTGGAAGATCAATGTGTTGTTGATTGGGGCTTTACATCAGTTCAACTGGAAGATAATATACAGTGTCATGCTGGAAGATCAATGTGTGTTGTGATTGGGGCTTTACATCAGTTCGACTGGAAGATAATATACAGATGGGGCTGGAAGATCAATGTGTTGTTGATTGGGGCTTTACATCAGTTCAACTGGAAGATAATATACAGATGGGGCTGGAAGATCAATGTGTTGTTGATTGGGGCTTTACATCAGTTCGACTGGAAGATAATATACAGATGGGGCTGGAAGATCAATGTGTTGGTTGATTGGGGCTTTACATCAGTTCGACTGGAAGATAATATACAGATGGGGCTGGAAGATCAATGTGTTGTTGATTGGGGCTTTACATCAGTTCAACTGGAAGATAATATACAGATGGGGCTGGAAGATCAATGTGTTGTTGATTGGGGCTTTACATCAGTTCAACTGGAAGATAATAGACAGATGGGGCTGGAAGATCAAAGTGTTGTTGATTGGGGCTTTACATCAGTTCGACTGGAAGATAATAGACAGATGGGGCTGGAAGATCAATGTGTTGGTTGATTGGGGCTTTACATCAGTTCGACTGGAAGATAATAGACAGATGGGGCTGGAAGATCAATGTGTTGGTTGATTGGGGCTTTACATCAGTTCGACTGGAAGATAATAGACAGATGGGGCTGGAAGATCAATATGTTGGTTGATTGGGGCTTTACATCAGTTCGACTGGAAGATAATATACAGATGGGGCTGGAAGATCAATATGTTGGTTGATTGGGGCTTTACATCAGTTCGACTGGAAGATAATAGACAGATGGGGCTGGAAGATCAATGTGTTGGTTGATTGGGGCTTTACATCAGTTCGACTGGAAGATAATAGACAGATGGGGCTGGAAGATCAATATGTTGGTTGATTGGGGCTTTACATCAGTTCAACTGGAAGATAATATACAGATGGGGCTGGAAGATCAATATGTTGGTTGATTGGGGCTTTACATCAGTTCAACTGGAAGATAATATACAGATGGGGCTGGAAGATCAATGTGTTGGTTGATTGGGGCTTTACATGAGTTCAACTGGAAGATAATAGACAGATGGGGCTGGAAGATCAATATGTTGGTTGATTGGGGCTTTACATCAGTTCAACTGGAAGATAATATACAGATGGGGCTGGAAGATCAATGTGTTGGTTGATTGGGGCTTTACATGAGTTCAACTGGAAGATAATATACAGATGGGGCTGGAAGATCAATGTGTTGTTGATTGGGGCTTTACATCAGTTCGACTGGAAGATAATATACAGATGGGGCTGGAAGATCAATGTGTTGGTTGAGTTGGGGGCTTTACATCAGTTCAACTGGAAGATAATATACAGATGGGGCTGGAAGATCAATGTGTTGTTGATTGGGGCTTTACATCAGTTCAACTGGAAGATAATATACAGATGGGGCTGGAAGATCAATGTGTTGGTTGATTGGGGCTTTACATCAGTTCAACTGGAAGATAATATACAGATGGGGCTGGAAGATCAATGTGTTGGTTGATTGGGGCTTTACATCAGTTCGACTGGAAGATAATATACAGATGGGGCTGGAAGATCAATGCGTCAGTGGCCGCACAAATACTCTGGAAGTGAAGTGAACGAGGAGTGATTCATTAATTCATTTGTTGACCGACTGATTGGGGTTTAGTTGGTTGATTGATTGAATTATTGATTGATCAATTGGTTGATCGATTGATTGACTGGGGTTTTACAATCGTTCAACAGCAATGTCGTATACAGCACTGGGAATACAACTGTATGGGAGGATTTATTGATTGATTGATTGATTGATTGGTCAGTTGGTGGATTGGTTGGTTGATTAGAGTTGGCAGGGTTTGTCAATTTGTCAGGTTGGTTTAAACTAAGCAAATCGACAAACCCTGCCAACTCCAACATCGACGATGCCCCGGAAGCAATTCTAAGACAAATTACTTGTGATTTTTCAAGAGCGGCATCCCATATATATAAACATCACGGAGCTCCAGATAAGTTTTGTATCTAAAGAGTATTATACCCCCATTTTTCAAATTCAAGGCGTATTTTACTTTTACAAATGTATTATTGATTTTCTTCCACAACAAATGATAAAAAAAAAAAAGATTTAAAAATTAACTTATATGAGCTGCAAAAAGCAAACACTGTTTGTTTTTTGCAGCTGAACTAAGTAAATTTTCAATTTTATTACAGTATTTTCACTAATGAATTTGAAATTAATGCATATTTTCACATTGCTGCGAGTATTTTGTACTCCAACTTTTGAGAATTAATGCGTATTCTGATAAAATAAGTGCATAAAATACGCCAATACACATCTTATCTGGAGCTTTGACCTCATCTACCACTACTTACCGTCCAAGTCATCTTCGTAAGTCCGCGCGTACTGCCAGAAAGTGGACGGCCCACTTCCGTTCACAGTCTGGGCCGAAATCCGGACCTGGTAATTTGTATCTTTCTTCAAATCGGTGAGCGCGTACAAAACCCTATCCCCATCAGTCGTCACGGTTGATCCTCGTCCCGACCCTTTCTTCTTATACCGTATCTTATATCCGATTATCTTCCCGTTACGACTTTCCGCGGGCGGTGGTTGCCATCGAACGACAACGCTTGTCGAGCTGGTCGTTTCCAGAGTGACGTTTTGCGGCACGTCCGATGGTCTATCCGACCAGGTTCGGACTGAGATTTCCGCAGTGCTCATTCCGGGGCCGTTCTCGTTGACGGCGACCAATCGGAAGCTGTATTCTTGGAACTTTAGGAGGTCGGACAGCGTGTAGCTAGACGCGGAGCTAGGGATGGACACCTGCAAGGAAACAATTATAATTCTGAGTCTCGCCAAGGAATTCCTACTGTTTCCTAGCCTAGTCGGATAAACATGTCATCAAAGGATATTAGCTGGGCGTTCTATCAGTCAGTAGATTTGATGAAAGCATAGCTTGTTATTTATTGAAAAGTGAAAGGCTTTAACGTCCCAGCAACAGCTAAGGTCATATAGAGACGGGACGACAGTTTAAAGTCTCATCCGACAGACCAGTGGGATGAAAATACTATGAAATTATTTTGTACACCTAAGGCGAGGTTTGAACCCACAACCTCCGGATTGGAAGTCCGGTATCTAACCCCTAGGCCATGACCCATCCCTCATGTGTTATTTATTAAATGATGGACACTCAATTATGTTTCGTCGCTTTAATTTCAATGGTTTCCGAGTAGTTTTTTTTGTACGATTATGAAATTTCCTCTCTATGTCCCACTATGTTGGCATAATTGTGGCCATGACTGGAGAAATGGGGCTTATGGGTTGTGTGACCTGTGTAGATCACAGTCTGACGAGGGTCTGCATTGTTTGTCATTTTATCACTGAATCACGGGTATGCTTGTAAAAAGCAATACAGATCATTACAGTTACATATATATAAGCTACAAGTCATGTGACGCGGTATAACCCTTTCAACACTACAGACCTCTTTAACAGTGTAGATCCAGATGAGCCGGCTCGTAACGAGCCGTCTCATCAGGATCTACACTTTTTGCATGTAATTTTCATATTTTTAGAAAGAAAAAAAAACGCCCCTATCGTATAAATGGCCTAGTCTGAAAATAATTTTGTGATGATTGGAATTAGCACCTCACAGTCCATTCCAGTTATTTAGTATTGAAAGTTTAAAATCAACGTCGCTTACTGTTACTGGCGGATATATGTCCATATGACGAGGTTTAGACTGGGGACCTACCGGTGGTTCCTCTGTGTCAGCCTCGACCCTATAGTACAGCAGTTCATATCTGACAATGGACGCCCGGGGCTGAGCGGGGGGATCCCAGGTCAGTCGGATCGACGTCGGCGACAGCACGGTGACCTGGACATTCTCGGGCTCACTCGGTACGTCATCTACGCGTGGTGATAATGTCAGTGGGAATTGATCATACTAGACACGACATGTGATTTTGTACCTAAAAACATGTGCAATATCTCATGAAAATTATATTTATGATAATTTTCCGATATGAACATTTTGTCATCTTTCGACTTCATTTACCCGAAAATATCAGTTTCTGTAAATATATTTTAAGAAAAAAAACAGCACATGTTCTTAGGTACAAAATCACCTGCCTGTCTCATATTTGGCTGTGACTGGAGAAATGGGGCTTATCGGTTTTATGACCAGTGTAGATCATGATCAGCCTGTGCATCCGCACAGTCTGATCAGGATCTGTGCAATGTTTGCCATTCCATCAATGAAACACCCAGTATGCTTGTAACAAGCAATATTGATCGCTATCAGACTACAGGAGCGTGCTATTTGATCAGGAGCTACGCTGGTCATTAATCCCATAAGCCCTTTCTCAACATACTTCAGGAATATTTTGGTTGAAACAATATATACTTCAAAAAAGATAATTAATATACATAATACATACAGTATTACACTTATGAATTTTTTTTGGTTTATTGGTGTTTAATGGCCTATCAACAGCTAAGGTCATGTAAGGCCGGGCAAACGGGTTCGATCCCGTTTTAACCTGCTGCGTTGGGGGGAAAATCTCAAAATCAGGACGGAATATTTACATCGAGAAAAAATATATTCAGCTATGAAATTAGAATAACCGGACCTGGTGGCAGGTCCATACCACACCAAAGTCACTTGGCCCCTTCCCCTAAAATAGGATAATCGTAATACTCACATAAGGGACAAAACCAGATTCAACTGTCACATACAAAATGCCAAAAACGTATGTGAGGGCCAAACATGAGATTTTCACCCGCGCGATATTTTCCATGAAATGCCATGAGATTCTCACCCCCCCTATGAGATTTTCACCCGCCCTCCAATATTTTTGTCGAATGTTGTTGTTGCTGTGTTGCTTCTATCTTATGGTTTGTGAGAGTCATATGACCTTTATATATGGTGGTGACAAAATTTGAAAGAGTTGCAGAGTGAGGGGGGGGGGGGGGGGGGGGGGGGGGGGGGGGGGGGGGGGGGGGGGTGAAAATCTCATGGCCATGATATTTTCACCCCGCGGGTGAAGATATCATGGCCATGAGATTTTCACCCCCCCCCCCCCTAATTGTCTTAAAAAACATATCCATTGACATAGCACAACTTTCAATTGACTGAGTGTGAAGTAATGTTGTTGCTGTATTGCTTCTATCTCATGGTATGGGAATTGAAAGTTGTGCTATGTCAATGGATATGTTGTTTAAGAGAGTTGAGGGTGGGGTGAAAATCTCATGGCCATGATATCTTCACCCGTGGGTGAAAATATGGCCATGAGATTTTCACCCCCCCCCCTAATTGTCTTAAACAACATATACATTGACATAGCACAACTTTCAAATTTTCAAATTTGCCACCATCATATTTGAAATAGTCATATTTCTCAAGCAATACAGCAACAACATTAGTCATATTCCATGATATACAAGGAAAAAATCAAAAATAAAAAGCGACAAATTTTAAGGTGAATGGTAGGTGCAACTATTAATTCTTTATATAATAAGTACAATTCCCCACTACTGCACACTCAGTCAATTGAAAGTTGTGCTATGTTAATAGATATGTTGTTTAAGACAATTAGGGGGGGGGGGGGAGGGGGGGGGGGGGGGGGTGAAAATCTCATGGCCATGAGATTTTCACCCCCCCCCCCCCCCACCCCCCCCCCCCCCCTGCAACTCTTTCAATTTTGTCACCACCATATATAAAATAGTCATATGACTCTCACATTACCATAAGATAGAATGCAACACAGCAACAACAACATTTGACAAAAATATATTGGGGGCGGGTGAAAATCTCATAGGGGGGGTGAGAATCTCATGGCATTTTTTTCACCCGCGGGTGAAAAAATAGGCGGGTGAAAATATCATATGACACCGGGTCTAAAGTCAGAATTCCGGTATTAAAGGATGAATCCCAATCGTTAAATTACCCATCGCATGCTCCCACCTACCACCCACTCGCTTATGGAATATGTTACATTGTCAAGTAGCTTATTACTCCACGTACCTTCCTCCTGAGTGCGAAGTTTGAGGTAGGCGGGGGTAATCGTTGCCCCGTTATGGTTGTAAGCGGCCACACGAAACTCGTACTCGGTCCCCGGCTTCAATCGTTGAATATTAACATCTAGGGTCGTTGTGTTGGTCACTCGCTCCCTGAGAGTAAATTTTAACCGATATTTTCGATGAAATTGTCGTCTTCTCGCAAACACTTAACCCCTCATTCAGCTGTAGACTATTTCACCAACATTGTGAAGTATACTTTTCTAGCAAAGTATACTTTGAGGGAGTAATCATTTATTTGTCCCGAAATGCATTATTTCATATAGAACTAACGACTGCATATATTTGATGAGTAAAAGTATGCATAATTATTAAATGGCTGTCATAATGTAATAAATTCAGTATGAAAAATAAGAAATTTATCCTTAAATTGAATATTTCTCTCCCTCAAAGTGTAAATAGCAAGAAAAGTATACTTTGCAATTTTGGTGAAATATATCTGGGGCCCCGTTTCATTAAACTTTGTACAACTAAAATGTTCGTAAGTGCAAACTTAGGATCGTCTGTAAATTTCAATTAATGGATTTACATATGCAGCCTACGCTCAATAAATGTAAATCCAATAATTGTTTACAAGAAAACCTTGTTAATGTGAAATTTGCAGACTATCATAATTTTGGACATACAAACATTTTAGTCGTACAAAGTTTAGTGAAACGGACCCCTGAAGAAGTTATTGTCTATGTATATGTGTATAATTTAGAACAAACACAGAAACAGTAACTCCATCAGCAACTCAGAAACAACAGAAATGATTGTGATGTGCACACAGGTGTAGGCAAAGACCAACGCAGGGATTCCGCTGGGGAAAAAAAATATTGCCACTTCAAAAAATAATTAAAAAAATCGAAAATTAAAAAAAAAATAAAATCGAAAATTGTAATTTTTTATCGCCAACCGTTTATTTTTATCGCCAATTGCAAAAGTGGCGACCGCCAGCGGAATCCCTGCAACGATGGCACGTTATGCAACAAATGCTATACATTTTTAACAGCGTCTGGAAACTATATAATTGATGTGTTTCTCGAATATAATATACAATGTACTGGAGAAAATGGTGAAGAGCTATATTTTATTATGATATATAATTTGTAACAACTGTTCCTGTCGAAATGTTCTTAAAGTGGGGACATATATGTTGAACCATCCTGTATTATCAAAATCTGTGAAGGCGCAACGTGTTGACAAATAAAAAAAACTTTTCGCTTCGATGATTTCATGCAACTCATGTGGCTACATGTAAATTATTTTCACACCTGTCTCATCAAGTTTTCTGCCTATACTACGTACCTTTCCGATCCGATCTCCTGCCAGCGTATGGAGTAAGCAAAAATGTTTGACAGACCCTGTCGCACGGGCATGCCCCACGACAACGTGACAAATCTCTGTGACACGATACGGGCCTGTAGAGACGTCGGCTGTGACGGAACTTCCTGTGGGTTTGTGCTTGGATACGCACCCGATCGCTGAACGTGGTAGTATATGGATGGAGTGGCTTGGTTTTCCGATAGCGGGATATCTGTATAAGTGAAGGGAGAAATGTTATCAAAGAATTGTGTTACCGAAATTAGAAAATCACAAGTAACTTAAAACTACTTCTAATGCAATCTATAAATATCACGCAATCTGATTGGCTGATGGTCATACATTACAGGTATATCATTTTTGATGAACGGTCGCAAATTATTTTAATATGTATTCCTACGCCAGTAGTAAAGGAGTGCATTAGAAATAGGTTAACCCCATAGTAATTTTGAAATTTGCGGCGTATATCAGAAAATGATAGGTCGTAAAACATGTTTAATTAAACAGATTTTCCAACCTATCATTTTCTGATATACGCTGCAAATTTCAAAATTACAATACAGTTAACCCTATATTCCACAGCACCATTGACATTAGAATTGATGGAATTTATCGGTTCGACATCACTTTGCTTAGCTTACACCCCAGAAGTTGTCCATGGATCTATGGTCTATGATTGATTGATCGAGGCACATCCTGGGGGTTGGTGGATGGATACGCGCCCGATTGCTGTATATGGATGGTGTGGTTGGGTTCGCTGATAGCGGGATATCTATTGTGTGACGGGACAAATAATGATGTTAAAAACCAGGGGGCCATTTCACTAAGTTTCGTAAGACTAAAATGTTCGCAAGTGCAAAATTATGATAGTTTGTAAATTTCACATTAACAATGTATTCTTGTAAACAATTAAATGTAAATCCATCAATTGAAATTTCCAGACGATCCTAAATTTGCACTTACGAACATTTTAGTCTTACAAACTTTAGTGAAACGGCCCCTAGAATTGGCAGATTTGTCAGTTTTGACGTCACGTTGGTTAGTTTAAACTAAGCACCGTGACGTCAAAACCGATAAAGTTTGCAAATTCTAATCTCAAGGATACTCCAGAAGTAGCCTATGGATCAACAGCCTATGATTGATTGATTGATTGATTGATTGAGGCACCTCATGGTTAGTAGGGGGTTATGCGCCCGATTCTCTTGATTCGCTGCTAGGTGAATATCTGTTGTGTGATAACTATATTATAGAACAGTTATATAAACATGTTACCAACCTAGGAATACAACAAGCATCTCCCATTAGAACTAATTCTGGTGCATCTGTGTTATTACAATTGATGGAACTTCTCATAAATCCCATAAGCCCCATTTCTCCAGTCACAGCCACGTATTTGATGAACTTACCCGTCATGCTTCTAACAAGCAATATAGATAGTTATCAGACTACAGGAATGTGTTGCTCGTATTTGATCAGGAGCTACACTGGTTACAAATCCCATAAGCCCCATTTCTTCAGTCACAGCCACATTTAAGAAATGGTGCTTATGGGATTTTTGTGGCTGTGACTGAAGAAGTGGGGCTTATGGGATTTTTGACGAGTGTAGCTCCTGATAAAATACTACAGATGTGCATCTAGATGTAACATACTGATATCTTGTACCTCACATCTACTAAACTAAGGTCATAAAGCTCATACACATGTAAGAAATATTTCCGTGGAAAAGCCTGAATGTCTGATATAAAATAAATATCACAGGCATACAGAGGGTTCCACCATACCTTGGTCTAAGACCATCAGCTGTGCGATAGACTGCGTCCGCCCGACCGAATTCTCCACGAAGCATTGGTAATACGCGCTGTCCGATGGGAGAAGCCCGAGTATATGTAGCGTACCACTCTCCGAGACCCAGTAATAGTCATTCGCGGTTACAGGCGCGCCATTTTTATACCACGTCACCGATGGTGTTGGTATTCCCATCGCTTCGCAGTTCAGGTTGGCATCGCGTTTGATGTGAGCGTACGCTTTCTGTGGCTGTGTTTTGAATGCTGGTGGAACTGAAAACACAATGAGGTGTTGGTGATATAATTGAATTTCTTAAATTTTAGCCAGTAGCTTACAGAAATCTACCTGTGAATTACACCACTCGGCAGCAGTAGTTTACACCACTCGGCAACAGTAGTTTGACCAATGAAACGTCACACAGGGCTCCAGATAAGGAATTAGTAATTGAGTATTGTCACTCCATCATTTCTGAAGCAATTGGGTATTTCAAAATTTTAATTGGGTAAAATAAAATCACACTACTGTTTACACATCAACATACCGCAATTATTGAATAGTTTGCTTCGAAATAACATGTCTTGGCATTTCATTAGAATTGTCTCCTAGGAGACGATTACAATGAAAGGCCAAGATGTGTTTTCATGGAAAATAAGCAAAATATGTTATATTTCTGGTCTGTTTATTGTTTTCAGCAGCATGATAAAGGTACCACAAATTTTGTATTGCTTTTTGATACTCGCTCGCTACTTCTGATTTCAATTGGGTTTTTGACAATTTTAATTGGGTATTTAAGCAAATACGCAGCTTATCTGGAGATAATTGGGTATTTAAGCAAATACGTAGCTTATCTGGAGAGAATCGGGTATTTAAGCAAATACACAGCTTATCTGGAGCCCTACTGAACTGGCTGCAATCAAGGCATAGACAATTACCTAATACTGTCAACTCTGCTTCAGCATCGTTGGAGTCGACGTCGTTTTCCGCCCGACACGTGTACAGACCCTCGTCACCGGGCTGGTTGGTCCGAGACGTCTGGACGTTCAGGATCTGTAGATGCCCACCCCCGATCATCGTCACCCTGCCGTTGCCATTGCTGAAATTGAGTGAAAACATGTCTTGGCATTTCATTAGAATTGTCTCCTTGTACATTACAGGACTATTTATACAAAAGTATTATAATTCCAGCACAAAAATATTTACACAATTCCCTAACATTTGATTGGTCCGTAGCAAGTCTCTGTCCAGAATTTATATCCCAGTAAACTCCATGCCAAACTACTTTCCGTAACCGTCAGACGCAGTTAAAATAATTCTTAAGAAAACGGAAAATAAACACATTTTCTTGATGAATTTATTTAAAATGCTGGAATTATAAGGAATGAATGGCCTTTTTGTGGAATTTATCGGGGATATAAACTTGGAAAAGTCGCGGGAATACTGGACGAGGCCTTAAAAAATTACAATTTTCGGAAAAAAATCAAAAAAAAAAAAAAAAAAAAATTTTTTTGATTTTTTTTCGAAAATTGTAATTTTTTTATCGCTTCGTCCAGTATTCCCGCGACTTTTCCAAGTTTATACCCCGATAAATTCCACAAAAAGGCCATTCATTCCTATATTAGTAATCCCATAATCATAACAGAACATTCTCATTGATTCAGCCCTGAAATTACCTGACCTGGTGCCTGGTTTCACTAAACTACTTACCACTAAAATGTTCGTAAGTGCAAATTTGGAATCGTCTGGAAATTTCAATTGATGGATTTACATTTATTGAGCATAGGCTGCATATGCAGCATATGCTCAATAAATGTAAATCCAATAATTGTTTACAAGAAAACATTGTTAATGTGAAATTTACAGACTATCATAAGTTTGCACTTAAGAACATTTTAGTCGAAAGAAGTTTAGTGAAACGGGAAACGGGCCATACCACATCAAAGTCACTTGACCCCTTCCCCTAAAAGTAATACCGGTATGATTACTCATACAAGGGGTATAACCAGATTCAACTCTCACATACAAGAAAGCCAAAGACATACATCAGGGCCAAACCAGGTCTCCTGTCGGTATTCCGGTAAGGATGAATCCCGATCGTTAAATTACCCATCGCATGCTCGAACCTGCCACTCACACTTTGCCGTGTAACACAGATTTTTTTTTTAATTCAGTTCACCAGCAAGATCATATGATATAAGAGTCAGGGCACTACTTACGAGAAGTCGATTGAGCGTCCGTCCTTGAGCCAGCTGAGCGACGGCGGCTGCATCTGGGAGCCGAGACCGTATGCGCCACAAAACAGAATTACCTTTGACCCCAGCAGGGCCGAGGTGTCCCGGGGTTTGACCGAGAAACTGGGCTTTATGCCCTGGAAGCCCTCCTCTGAAAATGGATGGAAAAGGGAAAGTGAATTTATATATTTATTCAACCCATTACATTCCGAATAGACCTTTAAAGTATGAATTTTTTCAAATATTTTATTTTTATTTTCGTTATTTCTCAATGGAAGTATATGTTGTGACCACTCATTTGAACCGTCTCGGCGAGACGGTTCAAATGGTGGTAGCAAAATATACTTCTGAGCTGATATTTAGGATTTTGCACAAATAAAATGGTGTATCCTCAGCATGAAATGGGTTAATGAAAATGAATGGAAAAGTGAAAGCTAATTTATTTAATGGTGAGAGCGAAATTAAATCCATTTTAACTTCCCAGAAATGAATGGGAAGTGAATGGGTTTTATTTATTTATTTAATGGTGTCTAATGGCCTGTCAACAGCTGAGGTTATTTTAGGCCTTTTAACTTTCTAGAATCAGCTACGGTCATATGTTGCCGTGACTGGAGAAATGGGGCTTATGGGATTTGTGACTAGTGTAGCTCCTGATCAAATAGCACACTCCTGTCGCTGGATAACGAGCTGTACTGCTTTTTAGAAGAATGACGGGTGTCTCATTGACGGAATGGCGTTCAGTGCTGATCAGGATCTACAGCGGTCGCCGAACCAATATTCTCAATTTCTCCAGTCACAGTCCCATATATAGAAAGAACCATGGTATTAAATCTCATCCGAAAGCTGGGCTTTATACCTGGGAATATTTCCGATGGAAACCAGAAATGGATCAGAGCTCCAGATAAGGTGTGTATTTGCTTAAATGCCCAATTAAAATTGCCAAAAACCCAATTGAAATCAGAAGTAGTGAGCAATGAAAAATGTGTGGTATCTTTATCATGCTACAGAAAACAATAAACAGACCACAAATATAGCAAATTTTTTTCCATGAAAAACATCTTGGTATTTCATTAGAATTGTCTCCAAGGATTTTATTTTACCAAATTTTTAAATATCCAATTGCTTGTTTTGTTACAGAGGACCACCAGACTGAGAGGAATGCATGTGTGAAATATACAGCAGCTATGTGAAAGGAAACTGAAATTGTAAGAAATTTACCCGAGCAATAAGTTTGTGAGGGACGTACACGACGTGACGTACGAACGCCGGTAACGCTATATCCCCCTCACCACTTGGTGGCGGGGACATAAAAACATGGGCCAGTTTGTGCGAAACAGATCAGGTTGCTAATACAATTGAGAACATACCTGCATTTTTCTGCGTCAGTTTCGCATCACGACTCCGTCGTGTTTTATCCACCCCTTCCGCGAGACAATGGTAGTCTCCGAAATCGTCGAACTGAACGTCGTAAATTTCTAACACCCCCTCGGGGTACGTCCGTGATTTGCCACTCACGTCTCTGATGAGCGTGTCGTCTTTAAACCACGATATATTGGCACTTGGGGTAGATTTGATTTTACACTGAAACGCGGCAGTGTCTTTGAAGTATACTTCCAGGTCCTGAGGTTCGATGTCAAAGCTTCGACTGATAGCTGGAAAATAAACGTGAATTGTGCTGTACAGCCGAACCCGTGAATAACGACAGGCAAAGGGAAGTGGCCAAAGTGGCCGTTGTTCACAGGTGGCCGACTGATTGCTGGAAACTATAGAGTTTACTCAACGACCATTTTGAAATACCGGATTTATTTCCCTCCCGAGACATCTGGAAATCCGATAAAGAAATGTTTCTTTATCGGATTTACAGATGTCAAGGGAAATATATCCGGTATTTCAAAATGGTAGTGGAATAAATTGTATATTACATGCTCTTTGAAAAATGTGAATTTGCTCTTAGACCAGCGTATAACGTTGTCAACATTGACAATTTTGACGTTAAGCGTATGAATTGTTTCTTCGCCGGAAATGACGCCAAAACGCTACGTCCATTATGTCTCGCGCACGTCTAGGAGGAAATATAGCCCTCCAGAATCACGGTAAATCATTGGATAGCATGTAATATAATCGTGATGTATATGAATGGCAAATTAAGATTGTTCCAGGCCTGATACCGCCGATACTTACAAATATTTTGTGCTAAATCTTGATGGATTCCAAATTATCAACAAGGTTGTCATTGTCACTATGCTAATCCCCTCGCTGGCTCACAAACAAGGTGAACACAAGTCCTCAGTGACCATGACCTTGACCTTGCAAACTCGCACAAACACGGATGACAATTTTCGTTTCCTGCATTCTAAGGGTTAACCCTTTTCATGCTGAGGATGCACCATTATGTTTGCGGAAAAGCCTAAATATTTTCCTTCTATGCGCTCAGAAGTGTATGTCGTGACCACCATTTGAACCGTCTCGTCGAGACGGTTCAAATGAGTGGTCACAACATATACTTTAATTGAGAAATGCTGAGGATGCGCCATTATGTTTGCGGAAAATCCTAAATATTTTCCTTCTATGGGCTCAGAAGTATATGTCGTGACCACCATTAGAACCGTATCATCGAGACGGTTCAAATGAGTGGTCACAACATATACATGTACTTTCATTGAGAAATAAAAAAAGTAAAATATTTAATAAATTTCATACCCGTAAAGGTTTATTCCGCACGTGATGTGTTAATGTTAATCAGCACGTTACCTGCTATCTGAACAGCTGCTGCGTGGCTGATGATTGTCTTTCCGTCTTGTGTGGTCGCGGAACACTGGTAATCACCGGCGTCTGTCGTGGCCTTCTTGTCGACAACGTTCGCGATGTGAAGAGATCCGTTGTCTGCCAGTTGGAACCTAGAATAGATTGGTTGGTTGGTTGGTTGGTTGATTGGTTGGTTGATTCATTGGTTGATTGGTTGGGTGAGTGGTTGGTTGGTTGGTTGGTTGGTTGATTGATTGGTTGGGTGAGTGGTTGGTTGGTTGGTTGGTTGGTGGTTGGTTGGTTGGTTGGTTGGTTGGTTGGTTGGTTGGTTGGTTGGTTGGTTGGTTGGTTGGTTGGTTGGTTGGTTGGTTGGTTGGTTGGTTGGTTGGTTGGTTGGTTGGTTGGATTAGTGGTTGGTTGGTTGATTGATTGATTGATTGATTGGTTGGGTGAGTGGTTGGTTGGGTTGGTTGGGTTGGTTGGTTGGGTTGGTTGGTTGGTTGGTTGATTGATTGATTGGTGGGTGAGTGGTTGGTTGGTTGGGTTGGTTGGTTGGTTGGTTGGGTTGGTTGGTTGGTTGGGTGGTTGGTTGGGTGATTGGTTGGTTTGTTAGTTGGTTGATTGAGTGACTTGTGGGTTGGTTTGTTGATAAATTGGTTTGTTAGTTGGTTGATTAAGTGACTTGTTGGTTGGTTGGTTAGTTGACATTTGGTTAATTGATTTGTTGATTATTTGATTGATATATTTATTTATTGGTTGACTGATTATATGATTTGTTTGCTTGTTGGTTGATTGTTTGACAGATTGATCAATTATTGATTAATTACTGATTGGATTGATTGATTTATTGGTGGGTGGGCGGAAACCGCCAGCTGGAAACTAAAACTCTGTATCTGGAACTCTTGTCTTACATAAAGAATACCAGGCTGTGTATTTTGATATGTTGCATATCAAATGTATCGGGCAAAGCTAGGAAACAGGTAGGAATTTGATGGCACGTGGGTGCAGCTCAACAGAAGCAAAATGTAGCACCCAGGAAGTACCAACCTTCGTTCCGGGTCCAACTGAAGATATTCTCCATTCTTCAGCCAGCGAATTACAGGCACAGTACTCTTGGAGTATGTCACTGCACAGTCCAGCCGGAGTGACGTCCCCTCGTAGGTAACCGTGTCTGACGGCTCGACGGTGAAATAGAAGTCTGTGAAGCTTGGCAAGTCTATGACTGGAAAACAGAAATAAGAAGTCGATTGAGAAATGGCGCTTTTGGGATTTGTGGCTTGATCAAATAGCACACTCCTGTAGCCGGGTAATGAGCGATCAGGGGCGCCAGAATCATCATAAGATTGTCTGGCGAATCTACTGGGCGCCCCCGCTGCCCACCCAATGTGTATGTTGTTACCACTCAGTTGAACCGTCTCGCCGAGACGGTTCAACTGAGTGGTAACAACATACACTTTTGATAAGAAATGAGCAAATTTGCAGAAAAAATATTTACATTAATTTTTTTATATGAATTACAAATATATATGTCAAAATTATTGATCCGGCAGTGGCTGGACCTGTTCTGATGCCCCTGGCTATATTGCTTGTTAGAAGCATGGCAGAGACAAGAAATCTGAAGCTTGGCAAGGCTAGGACGGCAAGTTCGCAAGAATGTACAATTGTGGCCGTGACTTCAGAAATGGGCGTGGTGGCATATTCGATACTGAATTTGATGTCTTCCCCATGCACGCATCTGAACTAAAATAAACGTGTAGAACACAGCAATACACGTTTTATCTGGAGCGCAATCTGCACACATGATACGTACAGTTACATCCTTGTCTAACATTGATTATTGTGTATAATACAGTACAACAGCCACTGACAGGGCTCCAGATAAGGAATTAGTAATTGAGTATTTTCACTCCATCATTTCTGAAGCAATTGGGTATTTCAAAATTTTAATTGGGTAAAATAAATTCACACTACTGTTATTATTGAATAGTTTGCTTCGAAATGAAAACATGTCTTGGCATTTCATTAGAATTGTCTCCGTGTTTTATTGAAAATAAGAAACATATACTCTATTTGTGTTCTGTTTATTGTTTCTGCAGCATGATAAAGGTACCATTTGTTTTTATTGCTTTTTGATACTCGCTACTTCTGATTTCAATTGGGTTTTTGGCAATTTTAATTGAGTATTTAAGCAAATACGCAGCTTATCTGGAGCACTGCAGCAATACAAGTCTTATCTGGAGCTCAATCTGCACACATGATACAGTCGCATCTGTGTCTAACATTGATTATTGTGCCTAATACAGTACAGCAGCCACTGAAATAATATCTGAATTATGATTAACCCATTTATTTCTGAATACACCTTCACGCGGATGAAATTTACGTACGTACGGGGACGCCAGTAACACTATATGCCCCCCTCACCATTCGGTGGCGGGGGCATAAAAATTCATACCCGTAAAGGTGTATTCCGCATGTTTGTATTTTAGGTGGGATAATGCCCCGCTCGCTGTAGGCACCACAACACTATAAATTCTTAACATCGTCCTGTAGACTGATTAATTGCATTTATTCAGCTCCTTATATGTATGTGTCTGGAGGAACGGGGCTTGTAACGGGTTATAGTTCCTGATTGAATAGCACAGCATACACATGTAGCCCGATAACGATCTGGGGCCGTTTCACTAAACTTTGTATGACTAAACTGTTTGTAAGTGCAAAATAATGACAGTCTGTAAATTTCTCATTAACACTGTTTTCTTGTAAACAACTATTGGATTTACATTTATTGAGCATACTCAATAAATGTAAATCCATAAATTCAAATTTCCAAATAATCTTAAATTTGGACAAACATTTTACTTTAGTCGTACAAAGGATAGCGAAACGGGTCCCTGTGTTGACTGTTGGAAGCATGATAGGTGTGTTATTGATGGAATGGCGAACAGTGCAGATCCTGATCAGACTGTGTGGATGCACAGGCTGATCTGGATCCACACTGGTCGTAAAACAAATAATCCCCATTTCTCCATAATTCAAAACCACTTTCTCCTACGACATCTAGAACTGCCGACAAACCCGACATCATAACGATGCCAATTTGCATCTTATTTTCAAACGGTTAATTTAGCAGGCGTCATGCAATGAATTCTTCATTTTCCACTCATCCAGATTGGAAATCTACTAATCCAGTTCTATATATGTTAATGTTAATGCTGCATTATTCCTTCAAATTAGTTGATTTGCCTAGGCTTGTATGGTTTAACTCCAGACCTGTAGCCTATTTCATCAACATTGCAAAGTATACTTTACTAGCAAAGTATACTTTGAGGGAGTAATCATTTATTTTTCCTGAAATGCATTATTTCATATAGAACTAACACATGCATATATTTCATGATTAAAAGTATGCAGAATTATTATACTGAATTTATTACATTATCACAGCCAAATTGGCTGTGATAATGTAATAAATTCAGTATAATAAAAATTAATAAATTTATCATAAAATTGAAAATTTCTCCCTCAAAGTATGCTTTGCTACTAAAGTATACTTTGCAATGTTGATGAAATGGGCTACTGATCATGCTGATAGTTTTATAGATAAGTAAAAAAAATATTCATTTATAATATAAGCCAAATTTCTTTTCTTCGCAGTAAAATATGCCAGTTTGGAGTTTGTTAAAATCTTCGCAGTTAAAATTCAAACCTGTATGTTTTCTATATTTATTTTTATACAATCACGTTTTCAACAATATGTCAAAATCCATAAATAATAATAAATGCGTCATTATCAGTCAGTTATTGATATTTTTCCTGTTTGGAGTCACTGAGAGCGACTCTCTATACGAACCATAAACCTAATGGTTTCACAGATAAAAAAAGTTATAATAAATTCAAGAAAAACAGCCAAAATTCTAACGATTCTAACATATACTCCAACCCAGCAATAAATTAACCCTTAGACAGCTGTCATATGCCGTCATATTTATTTTGTCGTCAGCTGTTTATTTTCTATTTTCCATTTTGATCATCAAAAACATGCTTTGACAGCTAGCAGTTTAGAATAATTTACAACATGATTTGACAGCACTTCAGAATCATTTCCATTGGAAATGATTCTGACGTGCTGTCAAACCATGTTTTTATTGAGAAATAAGGCAAGATATAAAAGCAACAGCAGACAATAACTGTTGCGAGTAGCGGGCTAAGGGTTAAATTATAATAAATTCATCAACATCAGCTAAAGTTCACAGGTTAGCTGGCAGGCACACGGTACGTGGGAATCATCACCATTTGGATGCTGTGGTCACTCATGCATCTCTGGCGCCAGACTGTGTGTCACACACAATGCCCAAGGGGACAAATATTGATCAAATTACAATGATTATCTGTTTGTCTCAATTAAATGACTCAGTAACAGAGCTCCAGATAAGGTGCGTATTTGCGTATTCTACACACTTACATGTATTTTAGCAGAATACGCATTGATTATCAAAATTGGGAGTACAAAATACTCGCAGACAAGGTGCGTATATATAATTGGCGTGCGTATTTTACACACTTATTTTAGCAGAATGCGCATTGATTATCCAAAGTGGGAGTTAAAAATACTCACAGCAATGCGAAAATGCGCATTGATTTTCAAATCGAGCAGATTACATAATGTAATAAAGTTAAAAAAGTAATTACTGTCCGTTTCACGAAAGCTGCCCAAATTTTACGGCCATATAAACAATTCAAAAACAATATTTTTTTCGATAATGTTAAATTAAAGGAAATTTTAAGAATGAGCCTTCTTTTTATTTCATGAAATTTGGTAAAATATTGATTTTATTGCAAAAAAACAATTTCCCCATGTTAAATCCCCATACCCCATAGTGAAGATGTCTATGGGGATTTAACATAGGGACATTTTTTAAGAATTTCAGTAATCCTGGACCGATTTTCAAAATTTAACTTTTGTTTTCTTAGTTGGATCATTTCCAAGCTATCTAGTCAGGTTTCGGAGTCGATTTCCAAATATTTTCGTTTTTTGACTCCTCCCACACTCCTTTACCTCTTTTTCCCCCATGTTAAATTCCCATAGAGATTAGAGAAATCAATTTTTCGTAATAAAACCAATATTTGACCGAATTTCACGCAATAAAAAGAAGGCTCATTCTTAAATTTTCCTTTAATTTAATACTATCGAAAAAAATATTGTTTTTGAATTGTTTATATGGCCGTAAAATTTGGGCAGCTTTCGTGAAACAGACTATAAGTTTGCTTTTTTTGCAGCTCAAATATGTAGATTTTTAAATTTGTTTTTATCATTTGTTCCCTATTTAATAGGGAAGAAAATCAATAATACATTTGTAAAAGTAAAATATGCATGGAATTTGAAATATGGGGATATACTATAATACTCTTTAGATACAAAACTTATCTGCAGCCCTGTGAATATTTATAATATTTGATCGGTGAGTCACGACTGGATCGAGTTTCTAATAGTGACCAAGTCCAGAATTTTGACCATTGGAAACTAACTAATTGTGATTAATTTTAACCATTGGAAACTAATTTTGACCCATGGAAACTTGACCCTTGGAAATATAAATTAATTTTGGCCCGGGTAAACTAATTTTGACCTAATCGTTTACTAAATCTGGCCCTTGAAAACTAATATTTTGACCCTTGGAAACTATAATTGTGACTAATGCTGACCATTGGTAACTAATTGTGACTTAATCATGTTAATGTTGACTATAATTATGAACCATTGAAAACTACTTTCAACGCATGGACCTTTCAACACACGGTGTTGTTATGTAAAACATATTAAAATTGCATTTTGCGCTTTAAATTTAACCTTCATCTGCCATTTCAAACTTGAATTTGAAAAACATATTTATGCCATACATGCCCATTCAAATATTACGTCCCAACTTCCAAGATCCTGCTCTATACAGTGGAACCTCTCTATACCAGACACCCTGGGTGTCCCCAGGGTGTCTGGTATACAGATGTTCCACTATAAATCAGACATATGACTACACCAAGGCATGCGGCTGTGCTTTGCAAACTTGGAACAGGCATTATCATCAGAGGTAGATGGCAATGTTTGTTTATTGGTGTTTAACGGCCTATCAACAGGTAAGGACATGTAAGGCTGGGCCAGACAAATGGGTTCAATCCTGTTTTAACCTGTTGCATATTGAGGGGGAAATCCCAAAATCAGAACGGAATATTTACATCGAGAAAAAATATAAATTGATTATATTCAGCCCTGAAATTAGAATAACCCAACCTGGAGCCAGGTATATACCACACCAGTCACTTGGCCTCTTCCCCTAAACTAGGATTACGAATAATCGTAATACTCATATAAGGGGTATAACCAGATTCAACTGTCACATATAAAATGCAAAAGACATATTTGAGGACCAAACCAGGTCTCCAGTCTGAATTCCGGTAAGGATGAACCCCGATCGTTGAATTACACGTCGCGTGCTCCCGACACAATCCACCCACATAGAAGGCAATGACACACATAAAATGAAGTATACAAAGACTGTGCGTGTCCGGTTTAGAGAGGTTCTAATGTATACGACAGTACACAGGGCTCCAGATAAGGAATTAGTAATTGAGTAGTTTTACTCCATCATTTCTGAAGCAATCGGGTATTTGAAAGTTTTAATTGGATAAAATAAAATCACACTACTGTTTACACATCAACAGACAGCAATTATTGAATAGTTTACTTCTAAATGAAACATGTATTGGCATTTCATTAGAATTGTCTCCCAATGAAATACCAAGATGTGTTTTCATGGAAAATAAGAAAAATATGCTGTATTTGTGGTCTGTTTATTGTTTTCTGCATCATGATAAAGGTACCACAAATTTGTTATTGCTTTTTGATACTCGCTACTTCTGATTTCAATTGGGTTTTTGGCAATTTTAAGTGGGTATTTACGCAAATACGCAGCTTATCTGGAGCTCTGACACACATAAAATGAAGTAATTACAAAGACTGTGTGCGTGTCTGGTTTAGAGAGGTTCTACTGTATACGACAGTATAAATGACATAATAATCTGTATACGACAGTACAAATGACATAATCTGTCATCTCAAGTTTGTTTGAATATAGATAATTAAACGGTCATTGAACAAACTAGGTCAGAAACCGTGTAAATCTACATAAAGTAAACATAGCGAAGGAAATTATAGTTCAATAAACGTTTAAAATAAACAAAAAGCAATAATTAAATCTGTCTTGTAGACAGCAATGCATGAATACGATGAATAAATTTGGGTAGAGAATAAAGAATTTAAATAAAATCAATTGTCTGCAGCAATGTAGGAGACATTAAACGTGTTGTTTTTTTTGTACTTTGGAAATATATCTTCGCTCAACTAATTAGTAAACTAAACGACTGTGACCGGAGAAATTGGGCTTGTGGGTAGCTTTTGCGATCAGTGTAGATCCTGATCAGCCTGTGCATCCCAACAGTCTGATCAGGATCTGCACTGTTCGCCATTCCACGAATGAAACACCCGTCATGCTTCTAACAAGCAGTATAGGTAATTATCTTGGCTACAGGAGTGTGTCATTTGATCAGGAGCTACACTGGTCACAAATCCCATAAGCCCCGTTTCTCGAGTCACTGCCACAATTCTGAAATTGCTGAAAAAGTACTATGTTTTTACCAAATATTGGAGCAAATTTAAAACAGTATCGTTTTTTTTTCATTTGATCGGTCCATTTTGGCTAGTACTATTCCTAGAGTCGACGTAGATACATATGCAAGTAGCAAACATATATACTGTGTTTAATAAAAGAACACCTTATATCAGAAATGGTTAGTTTGTTTGTTTGTTGGGGTTTAACGGCCTATCAACAACTAAGGTCATTTAAGGCCGGGTCAATGGGTTTACTACTAAATCCCATATATTACCTGTACAAGTACATGTACATGTTCAAGTACATGTACAAATGGGGGAAAATCCCAAAACGATATATTCAGCCCTGAAATCAGAATAATCCTGATCTGATGCCAGGTCCTCGCCACACCATAATCACTTGGCCCCTCCCAAAAGCAGTAGGATCAGTAATAATCTTACTACTTTTATAATGGGCAATAACCCAATTCAACTCCCAGGTAACAGAAGAGCCAAAGATAAAAACGTACCCGAGGGCCAAACCAGGCAAATAGTGATTCCTAGAAGGAGCAGGGATTCTGCTGGCGATCGCCACTTTCATTGGCGATAAAAATAAAAAATTGGCGATAAAAAATTACAATTTTCAAAAAAAAAAAATCAAAAAAAATATTTTTTTGATTTTTTTTCTCGAAAATTGTAATTTTTTATTGCCAATTTTTTGAAGTGCCGATTTTTTGATTTTCCCCAGCGGAATCCCCATCCCCGAAGGAGGAACCCTTACTGTTAATTTACGCCGTCTCGTTCGCCCGACCCCCACCCACTTATATGAGAAATACAGGTAATGACTTGATACTGTAGATACATGTTACTGTACTTCCATGAACTGGCATTATTTACAGAGTGCAGACCACCGGATGTGTGTGATATATCACGGGCCATCTACGCCTGGCAGTTGCATTACACAGCATGTACGTGTGCTGTAAGTGGCTCTAACTGGAGAAATGGTAGGGATTCCGCTGGCGATCGCCACTTTCGCAATTGGCGATAAAAATAAATAGTTGGCGATAAAAAATTACAATTTTCGAAAAAAAAATTGAATTTTCGATTTTTTAATTTTTTTTTGAAGTGGCAATTTTTTTATTTTCCGCGGAATCCCTGAATGGAGCGTATGGGATTTGTGACCCATGCTACGTAGATCCTGATAAAATTCTCAGCACACTCCTGTACCTTGAAAACTTATCTACAGAGTTCCAGATAAGGTGCGTATTTGCTTAAATACCCAATTAAAATTCCCAAAAAACCCATTGAAATCAGACGTAGTGAGTATCAAAAAGCAATGAAAAATGTGTGGTACCTTTATCATGCTGCAGAAAACACTAAAAAGACCACAAATATAGCATATTTTTCTTATTTTCCCTCCCAAAAGCAGTAGAATCAGTAATAATCTTACTACTTTTATAATGGGCAATAACCCAATTCAACTTCCAGGTAACAAATGAGCCAAAGATAAAACAAGAAACGAGGCAAAGCCACGAAGGCCAGGTTTTTTCCAAGCATAGACACTTGGATAACATAATTATACCCACTTTTTGTAGACTAGATGGCCGTGGCCTGCATGTCGCGCCTGCGAGGCATGGACACTAAAAAAATAGATATAGTAGATGGAAAAACTTTAACGAAAAAACTTTAACCAGACACGGACGGAAGGACGGACGTATTCCAAAATGCCGACGATATCGTGCTTTCCGCAAGCGGGTGCGACAATGATGATAAACACCCATGTGAAGTATCAAGGTAATGGGTGAAGCAGTTGCACAGATATAGTACACGAAAAAACTTTAACAAAAAAATTCAAAGTAATTTGACCTTGACATTGGGCACAGGGGCCGCATGGTTGGGGGTTAGAATGAAAATATGGATGATGATAAACACCCATGTGAAGTTTCAAGGTAATGGGCGAAGCAGTTGCAGAGATATAGTACAACGAAAAAGTTTTAACCAAAAAACCAAAAAAACTTTAATTTAACCAGACATACGTTAAAAAGTTAACGTTGAAAATGGGTAAGTCAATTACGTAGAAATAATAGGTGAAGGTAAAAAAATGGTCACATGTTGGATAGTTGTATGTGGTAGGCACCCCTGGGTTATGAAGCTGTGAAAGTTTGGTGGTCCTAGGTGGTACAGTACCAAAGAAATGGACTTAAACACGAAAACTTAACATTGTAAATGCGAAAACTTAACATTGAAAATGGCTAAGTCGACTGCGCGGAAAAAATGGGTCAAGTTAAAAAAAAAGTAACATGTTGGATAGTGATATGTGGTGGGCACCCCTTGATTATGAAGCTGTGAAAGTTTGGTGGTCCTAGGTGGTACAGTACCAAAGAAATGGACTTAAACACGAAAACTTAACATTGTAAACGCGAAAACTTAACATTGAAAATGGCTAAGTCGACTGCGCGGAAAAAATGGGTGAAATTAAAAAAAAAGTAACATGTTGGATAGTGGTATGTGGTGGGCACCCCTTGATTATGAAGCTGTGAAAGTTTGGTGGTCCTAGGTGGTACAGTACCAAAGAAATGGACTTAAACACGAAAACTTAACATTGTAAACGCGAAAACTTAACATTGAAAATGGCTAAGTCGACTGCGCGGAAAAAATGGGTCAAGTTAAAAAAAAAGTAACATGTTGGATAGTGACATGTGGTGGGCACCCCTTGATTATGAAGCGGTGAAAGTTTGGTGGTCCTAGGTGGTACAGTACCAAAGAAATGGACTTAAACACGAAAACTTAACATTGTAAACGCGAAAACTTAACATTGAAAATGGCTAAGTCGACTACGCGGAAAAAATGGGTCAAGTTAAAAAAAAAGTAAAATGTTGGATAGTAATATGTGGTGGGCACCCTTTGATTATGAAGCTGTGAAAGTTTGGTGGTCCTAGGTGGTACAGTAACAAAGAAATGGACTCAAACACGAAAACTTAACATTGAAAATGGCTAAGTCGACTACGCGGAAAAAATGGGTCAAGTTAAAAAAAAAGTAACATGTTAGATAGTGATATGTGGTGGGCACCCTTTGATTATGAAGTTGTGAAAGTTTGGTGGTCCTAGGTGGTACAGTAACAAAGAAATGGACTCAAACACGAAAACTTAACATTGATTGTGGACGCCGCCCGCCGCTCGCCCGCCGCCCGCCCGCCCGGCTTTCGCCAATCCAATAGCCTGGATTTTTTTTCAAAAAAACCTGGCTAATCATACCTGAGGGCAAAACCAGGCAAATTGTGATTCCTATAAGGAGGAACCCCTACCGTTAATTTACGCTGTCTCGTTCGACCGACCAACACCCCATAAATGTAATCAGTCATACTCACATACATGTAAGGGAACCACATTCAACTCTCACATACAAGAATGCCAAAGACGTACCTGAGGGCCAAACCAGGTCTCCGTTCGGGATACCGGTAAGCATGAATCTCAATTGTTAAATTATCCATCGCATGCTCCCACCTGCCGCCCACTTTTCGTAAATGGACTAGTCTGACGATGATTTCGTCGGTTGGATTGGTTGAAAAATGAACATATCAAAATTGATTCTAGTAATTGATTCTAGTTACTTAGGGGTGAAATGGTTAAGGCAGCTTGCTTCATGAGGGGCTGGATGCCATAATAATTACCTCCAGGGCTCCAGATAAGCAATTAGTAATTGAGTATTTTCACTCCATCATATTTGAAGCAATTGGGTATTTCAATATTTTAATTGGGTAAAATAAAATCACACTACTGTTTACACTTCAACAGACAGCAATTATTGAATAGTTATCTTCGAAATGAAAACATGTCTTGGAATTTCATTAGAATTGTCTCCTTGGAGACAATTCTAATGAAATACCAAGATGTGTTTACATGGAAAATAAGAAAAATATGCTATATTTGTGGTCTGTTTATTGTTTTCTGCAGGTACCACAAAATTTGTACATGTATTGCTTTTTGATACTCGCTACTTCTGATTTCAATTGTGTTTTTGGCAATTATAATTGGGTATTTAAGCAAATATGCAGCTTTACTGGAGCTCTGAGATGCCATAGTAATTACCTGCTTGATATTTTATGTTGCAAGTTAATTTGTGGCTGTTACTGAAGAAATGGGACTTATGGATATTGCGACCAGTGTTGATCGAGATCAGAGTCTGATCTGGATCTGCACTGTTCGCAATACCAGCAATGAAACGCCCGTCATGCTTCTAACAAGCAATATTGATCATTATCAATCTACAGCAGTGTGCTATTTGATCTGGATCTACGCTGGTCACAAACTCCACAAGCCCCATTTTGCCAGAAACAGCCACATGCAGGATTATCTTATTAAAGCTCCAGACAGAAATGCTGTAACTTGAAAGTGCTTTACATGTTGTTGTTTTTTTCTTCAAAGCAAACGTAAAAATATTCAAAGATAAATCAGGGATTCCGCTGGCGATCGCCACTTTCGCAATTGGCGATAAAAATAAACAATTGGCGATAAAAAATTACAATTTTCGAAAAAAAAAAACTTTTTTTTTTTTCTTCGAAAATTGTAATTTTTTATCGCCAATTGTTTATTTTTATCCTATTGGTTATTCATTTTTTTTTTTTTTGGATTTTTTTTTTTTTATTTTTTTTTTTTTTTTTTGAAGTGGCGATTTTTTTATTTTCCCCAGCGGAAGGAATCCCTGATGAATGTTTGCACCTGTATTCATTTTTAAGTTTTCGGATGCGATTAAGAATTGATATGTTTTAATAAGGGTCATAAGAGCATATATGTTATTAGACAAGTGCTCCAGATATGGTGCATTTTGGAATATTTTACGCACTTATTTTAGCAGAATATGCAATGATTATTAAGTGGGAGTACAAAATACTCACACCAATGTGAAAATAAGCATTGATTTTCAAATTGAGTAGTGAAAATACTGTAATAAAGTTGAAAATTTACTTAGTTGACTTGTAAAAAGCTGTTTACAGCTCAAATAAGTGAATTTTTAAATGCGCACCTGATAATACACGAATATAATCAGATAATAGTCTCACAGGAAATTAACATGCCCACGCTACATTCAAAACTTACACACGATTTACAAAACATCAATTATAGGCAGTTATCACAGTTTATCAATATTTCATTGATGTCGGGTCAACCAGTGAAGCTAAACTGACATGCACTAGAGATCAAATGGGTCTCCAGTTGGGGAAAGGCACATTATAGTGGTTCCCACCACTGTATCCCCAGATAGACCTGTGCACAGAGCTCCAGTAGCCTATTTCACCAACATTGCAAAGTATACTTTAGTAGCAAAGTATACTTTGAGGGAGAAATTTTCAATTTTATGATAAATTTATTAATTTTTATTATACTGAATTTATTACATTATCACAGCCAATTTGGCTGTGATAATGTAATAAATTCAGTATAATAATTCTGCATACTTTTAATCATGAAATATATGCATTTGTTAGTTCTATATGAAATAATGCATTTCAGGAAAAATAAATGATTACTCCCTCAAAGTATACTTTGCTAGTAAAGTATACTTTGCAATGTTGGTGAAATCGGCTACAGATAAGCTTTGTGACTAAAGCGTACTATACCCCCTGATTTCAAAATGTTTGTGTATTTTACTTTTAAACATGGATTATTGATTTTCTTCATTACTACCGATAAATAGGAAACAAATGATAAAAAAAATGTAATAAATTTAAACATTCACTTATTTGAGCTGCAAAAAGCAAACACTTTTTGCAGCTCAAATAAGTGAATTTTCAACTTGATGACAGTATTTTAACTACTCAATTTGAAAATCAATGCATATTTGCAATTTGCTGTGTGTATTTTGTACTCCCACTTTTGATAATCAATGCGTATTCAGCTAAAATAATTGCGTAAAACAAAACAATACCGGTATGCACCTTATCTGGAGATCTGCCTGTGCAATGCATTAGATCAATTTAGTTAGTTATTTAACGGTTCAAATGAGTGGTCACAACATTCATCGAGAAATAACAAAAATAAGAATGAAATATTTAATAAATTACATACCCGTAAAGGTGTATTTTGAAATGAATGGGTTAATGATGTTTAATGGTGAACAGCTGAGGTGACTTTAGGCCAGGTTAACTGCATACAATTTTAAGCCATTTAAAACATTGTTCAGGTTTTTAATTGTATGTGAACATAACATATTTTGATCATAAATCAGTAAAACTGCTGGCGGATGTAACCCTCAAAAACTTTACCACAAATTTGACCTTGACCTTGAGCTCAGAGGCCAGCCTCATGGATGGTGACAAATAAATAGTGAAGTTTCAAGCCAATCTGGCTTACGGTAACAAGAGATGAGTAGTCAGCTGAAAACATTAACGCAAATTTCTGACATACAAACGGACAGACGATTTGATTTAATGGTGTTTAACGGCCTGTAAACTGCCATGGTAATTTTATGCCAGGTTATTAACAGGGTTGAATCACATATCGATGGTCTAGTAACATAAGGTCGTAAGTGCTATGCTAAACCATTAAAGCATAGCACTTACGACCTTATGTTACTAGACCATCTAGACATCGATATGTTACCTGTTGTGTGTGTGTGGGGGGGGGGGGGTGTAACCATCACAAAATTAGAATAACCTGACCTGGTACCAGGTCCTCGCCACACCAGAGTCACTCCCCAAAATTAATAGGATTAGTACTAATATTATTACTTTTCTTATGGGTACAAACGGATTCAACTCTCGAGTACCAGAAAGCAAAACCTGAGGGTTAAACTAGGGATATCGGGATTCTGGTAAGGAAAATCTTCCACCGTTAAATGTGCCCTGCACAGGCTCTCAACCGCCCAAATGGACAGACAAACAGATGTACAGGATGGTGGTAACCCGAAAAAAACATACATACATACAAGTACGTGTATTGATAACTGGTGATCAATGGTCCTATAAAACAATACTAACCTGCCGTGACGCCGGATAAAATCCAAAATGTCGATATAATCAGCAGGAATGTTCGTCGCAATTCGGTCGTTAGAAAACACGGTACAATCCCCATCATGGAAGACACACCATCCAGCTGTGCGTTTTTAGAATAACCTCCCTTGATTAACTCTCCTCCAAACAAGATTGTAATTCACGTCATGTGACCATTATTTTCTCCGTTTCATTGTCTCTTGTAAAACATAAATCATCTTTTGACTACATAGTAAACTTCTTTGCCTTTGGAATCAGTGATTAAGCCTTTTAGTAAGAAATAACTGCAGTCTGTTTAACTCTCGCAGAAAGAAAATAAACTCCCGAACTTAATACACAAGCAGGAACGAAAAGCAATCAATCGTCCGGAAAGAAATATTCCCTGTCACAACCACACGCAGAGACAGAATTATCTTTCCTCTCCAGTGCCCCAACCGATAACAGAAAAATTCCACGCTATTTCACGTTGGCGTAATCAGGAGAATGAATGGATCTCTTCTTACAACCTCTGGTATTAGAACATATGAAAGACACAAGATTTGTAGATAATTTGGTCCCCGAAGAATGTAGTTTAAAACCTGTGAGTCAGCAATTCTTCTTCATAAACGGTTCTGTGGTTTCTCGGATCTTCCTTCTAGTTCCAACATCTGAGTTATATCTGAAAATACATGACAATAATAATATTAACCCTTTCACCCCTAAGTAACTGGAATGAATTTTGATATGTTAATTTTGTTACCAATCCAATCGTCACAAAATGGTTTTCAGACAAGTCCATTTATGAAAAGGGGGTGTTTTTGTTATAAAAATATGGAAATTACTTGCAAAAAGTGCAGATCCAGATGAGACGGCTCGTACGAGCCGGCCCATCTGGATCTGCACTGTTTGCATAAACCGCTATAGCGGGCTTTCTTGTTTATTGGTGTTTAGCGGCCTATCAACAGCTAAGGTCATGTAAGGCCGGGCAAACAAGTTCGATCCCTTTTTAACCTGCTGCATTGGGGGAAAAATGCCAAAATCAGAACAGAATATTTACATCGAGAAACAATATGATTCAGCCCTGAAATTAGAATAACCTGACCTGGTGGCAAGTCCATACCACACCAAAGTCACTTGGCCCCTTCCCCTAAAATAGGATTAGGAATAATCGTAATACTCACATAAGGGGTATAACCAGATTCAACTGTCATGCACAAAATGCCAAAGACGTGTGTGAGGGCCAAACCAGGTCTCCAGTTGGAATTCCGGTATGGATGAACCCTGATCGTTAAATTACCCATCGCTTGCACCCACCTTCCACCCACTGCTAGAAAAGTATACTTTGCAATGTTGGTGAAATAGGCTACAGGTCTCCAGTCGGAATTCCGTTAAGGGTGATCACTCAAATAAAGATTTATTAATTTTTATTATACTGAATTTATTACATTATCACAGCCATTATTGCTGTGATAATGTAATAAATTCAGTATAATAATTATGCATACTTTTATTCATCAAATATATGCAGTCGTTAGTTCTATGTGAAATAATTACTCATCACATACTCCCACCTGCCACCCACTGAAATAGTAGAACAATTAATATGTCCCAAAACGTTTAAGGATAAACTTGATTATTTTTTATTATACAGAATTTATTACATTATCACAGCCATTGTCAATTTCTAAGTCATGATGACCTTGACCTTGAACACAGGGGCTGCATGCGTGGGCTATAGAATGAACATATGGATGATGACAAATAAGTGTATGAAGCTCAAGCCAATCGGATAGTAGATAGTAATGCAACTCTCAGACAGACAGACAGACAAGAAAAATGGACGGACAAACAGACGAACAGGGTGGCAACTTTACATGTTACATGTATAACAAGAAATGTGTCTGTCGAACGCGGATGCCACCTGCAGCATATTTGAGAAACTGTGACAAAGTGGTTAACCGAAATTTGAGAAACTGTGACAAAGTGGTTAACCGAAAAGTGTGACGGACGGGGACGGACGGACGGACCAAACACTATATGCCACTTCGAAACCCGGTGGCATAAAAATTGCCGGGATACACTCACCGTATATAAATAAATATGTTTATACCAAAGAACTTATTGAAGACCCTGATCACAAATTGTACATGTACCTAGGACTGTTGTATAATCCACAGAAATTACAAGATATTATACAATTACAGTGGAATGGAACCTCTCTAAACCGGGCACCAAGAAAACACATGTCATCTTATTTTTGATGAGTTTCTTGGTCATGTATCTCAGGTGATAATGTCTGTTCATGATCGCAATGGACAACACAACTATTATGGCCCAGAATGATCAAATGCCTGATTTACAATGAAACCTCTCTAAGCCAGACAGGACACACTGGGGACGTCCCAGGGTATCTGGTTTAGAGAGGTTTCACTGTACAAAGGCACTGATACCCAGCTGTGACATCAGCCATAATGTCCCTAAAAGCATTACAATGTTTGTAAACCGACCCTATACAAGACTAGAAAATAAATCACACATGTCAACACTGTCCCTATTGTATATACCAGGTACTTGCTGGTGAACTGGTTTGAATATAATAATCCTAGTAATACTAGCGGGTTACATAACACAATGACGTTGCTAGTTTAGTTTTGTAAAACAATTTTAATTCTGGCTCCATTAACTTTTCACATTTAACCCTTACAATGCTGAATAACATGTTGTTGTCTGCTGTTTATTGTATATTTTCCATTTTCCTCATCAAAATCATGGTTTTGGCAGCACTTTAGAATCATTTCCAATCGAAATGATTCTAAATTGCTGTTAAACCATGTTTTTATCTAGAAAGAAGAACAAATATATATAATTCCAGCACAAAAATATTTACACAATTCCCTAACATTTGATTGGCCCGTATCAAGTCTCTGTCCAAAATTTATATCCCAGTAAACTCCCACGCCGAACTACTTTCCGTAACCGTGAGGCGCAGTTAAAATAATTCTTAAGGAAACGGAAAATAAACACATTTTCTTGATGAATTTATTTCAAATGCTGCAATTATAAGGAATGAATGGCCTTTTTGTGGAATTTATCGGGGATATAAACTTATAAAAGACGCGGGAATACTGGACGAGGCCTTCCGGCCTTCGTCCAGTATTCCCACGACTTTTCCAAGTTTATACCCCGATAAATTCCACAAAAAGGCCATTCATTCCTATAATAAAACAACAGCAGATGACAATTTTCATGTCCCGCATTCTAAGAGTTAATCAAATCCTCAATGATTTACAAACATGTAAAACCCATTACACTTTCTCATAAATCACTCGACATTCAACTTCACCGTAAATCAAATTCCAAATTATTAGAAAGATGTCGAAACTACACGTACACTTTCAAAGACACCTTTACTCCACTCCAATGTATTTTAAAATTCTCACGACCGAATGAACGAAGAAACTACACAATCTTTGTCTATAAACAACTAACTATGGCAAGAACGCTAACCGAGCAAACTACACACGATAACGAGTCCTTTATCCCAAACTAAGCAAACACAATCAATGGTCTGATTTTCCATTATTTGATTTCGCTCGTCATACCGAACGAGGATCCGTCAATAAATATTGGCAGTTTTATATGTTATATTCATAATATTGTCGGAAGACAAGCCAAGTCAATAAAATTGTTTGTTTTTGTTTGTTTGTTGGGGTTTAACGGCCTATCAACAGCTAAGGTCATTTAAGGCCGGGTCAATGGGTTTAGTACTAAATCCCATATATTACCTGTACAAGTACATGTACATGTTCAAGTGCATATACAAATGGGGGGAACATCTCAAAATCAGAACTGAATGTTTACAATAACAAAACTATATATTCAGCCCTGAAATCAGAATAATCCTGATCTCATGCCAGGTCCTCGCCACACCAGAATCACTTGGCCCCTCCCAAAAGCAGTAGGATATGTAATAATCTTACTACTTTATAATGGGCAATAATCCAATTCAACTCCCAGGTAACAAAAGAGCCAAAGATAAAAACGTACCTAACAGCCAAACCAGGCAAATAGTGATTCCTATAAGGAGGAACCAATACCGTTAATTTACGCCGTCTCATTCCCCTGACCACCACCCACCAATAATTCCAGCACAAAAATATTTACACAATTCCCTAACATTTGATTGGCCCGTAGCAAGTCTCTGTCCAAGATTTATATCCCAGTAAACTCCCACGCCAAACTACTTTCCGTAACCGTGAGGCGCAGTTAAAATAATTCTTAAGAAAACGGAAAATAAACACATTTTCTTGATGAACATATTTCAAATGCTGGAATTATAAGGAATGAATGGCCTTTTTGTGGAATTCCACAAAAAGGCCATACATTCCTATAATAAAAGTGTACCTAAATGTAAGAAGATGTGCGAATGCGGAAAAAAAATCCACATTTGCTACGAAACATTTGTCAGTTAACAACCGACGCCATTTACTCGAAGAAATATCACTAGTTTTTGTAAATATTTTTCATGAAAAATCGCACATCTTCTAAGGTACAAACTCACATGGCTCGTCTCACAAGTTTAAGAGGTTTATAAATTGTACAAACACGGGTGTAATAATCCTCTCTAGTAATAGACCACAAAATAATCACAGAATTTCGTTCCAAAATTCCGCGTACCACAATCTTGTTAACCATTAGACCACTTAGTACACACAACAATTGTCGTCTGCTGTTGCTTTTATATCTTGCCTTATTTCTCAATAAAAACATGGTTTGTCAGCACTTGAGAATCATTTCCAATGGAAATGATTCTAAAGTGCTGTCAAAGCATGTTGTAAATTATTCTAAAGTGCTGTCATTAAAGCATGTTGTAAATTATTCTAAAGTGCTGTCAAAGATGTAAATTATTCTAAAGTGCTGTCAAACCATGTTTTTGATGATAAAAATTGAATAGAAAATAAACAGGAGCCGACACAATTAAATTAAGATAGCAGTTTAAGGGTCAACCCATTTCATGCCATGCAAGTATCAAAATTAACCCACATTTTTTCTCCATACTATTTGTTTCTCAATATAAATATATGATGTAACCACTCATTTGAATGGTCTCGTCAAGAAAAATTAAATATTCTCTTTATTTCTCATCGGAAGTATATGTTGTGACCACTCATTTGAACCGTATCGCCGAGACGGTTCAAATGAGTGGTCACAACATATACTTTGGTTCAGAAATAAGGAAAATAGATAGAGAATAGTAGGTTAGTGCCGTGAATGGGAACAAATATATGTTATGAACCGTCTCATCGTTGAGAAATAAGAAAAACAAATAGAAAAGAAAATACTCATACTGGTACAGTTGTATTCCGAAAGCAATGCATTAATTAATGTATGCATAAATTGAAAATAGCTCAATAGCTCAGCTGAACCACTCATTTGAACCGTCTCGACGAGACGGGACTATTCTCTATCTATTTTCCTTATTTCTGAACCAAAGTATATGTTGTGACCACTCATTTGAACCGTCTCGGTGAGACGGTTCAAATGAGTGGTCACAACATATACTTCTGATGAGAAATAAAGAAATTCATGAGCGTTGCCGGATATTTTTTCCCATTCACGGCACTAACCTACTATTCTCTATATCTTAATCCTTTCAACACTACAAATCTCTTTCTTATTGATTGCCGTCCATCTCATGAGCATCTGCACTGTTTGTGGAAAGTTTGAATTTATGCCTTAATGTATGCATAAATTGAAAATAGCTCCAAAAAGAACACTTTGGTACATACGTACATTTAGAAATATGGTAGATAGGTGCACGAGGCAACTTTGGTAAAATCATAACTACTGGCCTACCCCAACCTGAAAACGAGATGGTTTCCTTATAATCTGCCCCTACTCACCCAAGCCAGAAAGTTGCCTATTACAAACAGATATGTAAACACAGAGAGTAAACAGCAAGCCAGATGCTATCTACCAAATGTCATTAAGATCAGATCAACCCCATAAAGTCCAGATTATGACAAGCGGTGTATATTTGCATATAGGAGGCCACCTGCGTTGTTGTGTGCAGTCGGTTACTTACACCCCGGTTACTTACACCCCGGTTACCCCCCGGTTACTTACACCCCGGTTACTACACCCAGAGTTCCAGACAACGATTTCTGCTAAAGCAGGCGCGACTAAAAATTGACAGTCTAATTCCAGCCCCGGGGAATTAAATTTCTGTTTAATTTATATGTTTGTTGTGGTTACTATGGAGTCGTTAGACGCGCTGACATTTTTAAGTTTAACTCTTTGCATGCTGGGAAAGTTGTGGGCTATAAATAGTTCAAAAATAGCAGATGACAATTCATTATATATTCTTTTATTTCTCCTTATAAATGTCATGAATATGTCTTGGAATTTCATTAGAATTGTGTCCAGAGGACACAATTCTAATGAAATTTCAAGACATATTTACAGAGAGAATTAAAACATATACTCCTAATTCGTTTGGCGGATATTTTCGCCGCTAGCACGCAAAGAGCTATTATGCATCCATCCCAAATTATTACCCATCCCAAATTATAAATCCATCGTAAACTTTTAGAAGAAAAATATGACTGAAATTCGCGGCAAAAATGTTTGGAGTGAAAATTGATACAGTACATGTATGGTCGTAAATAATTCACAGTAAATTGAAAGGGAATTGGTTCAATCTAGCCTTCGAAAATAGGGAGAAATTTTCGCAATTTTTTTCTCCAAAAATAGACAATTTTTTACAAAATTTCTCTTTTATATAGTGAAAAACTTCTCCCTCAACTCAAAATAGGGAGAAGTCAGACAATTTAGGGAGAGAATTTCACCCACTTCACCCTGTCAACTGATCCCTGGCATCCTATATTAACCAAGATAAGGTCAAGAAAATATCTGTGTGAACAATAATACTAAATTTCAGCAATAACATGGGCAGTATAGAAACATCCGAGATAAATTTCCTATAACCCGTAAATGCCACCAAATAATTCCACACTAATTTCAGCAATACCAGTTACATCAGGAATAAAATCCAAGCAAAATACGAGTGAAAATTTGAGTTAAATCCAGGATTACAGCACAAGCGGCAAAAACACCATCTCCACAGACAGACAAACTAAGTGAATCTCCAGCCCTAATCACTGTGGAGTCGTATTTTTACTCCGCACGCGAGAAAACACGACCTCACTGACTAAAACATCCGCATAATCCACTGCATTCGCGTCCAGTAAGCCGTTTACACGCCATGTATTGCATTCTTAGGCGTACCCTCGCCTGAGGAAGCTGCCTTATGACGCATGCGAACAGCATAGGCCCGAATCAGACTGTGCGCCTGCGCGCAGTCTGATCCGGGCCTAGGCTGTTCGCCATTCAGTCATTGATAGGCGATATCAAAACATTAAAAACTTACTAAGTGAATTGTGTCTGGACGAATATCTCCAATTGTTGCGAATAATCCAAAGGTACTTTTTAGAAGCCGGATTCCCATATACTTACTGGAATTTAACCTGATGATTCCAATACAAAACAAAAACCTGTATCAATTCCAACCACATACACATACCAAGTTTCACGTTTCCTACAGACACACTGACTTAACAACACTCTACGTTTGTCGAGACAGAACACATTCAAATTACCTGCCACCGGCTATTATAATAGCCACAGGTTATATATATAGCTGTCACAAGGTGATCATGTAACATAATTGATGTCACCGGGAGAATGGCCAGTAGACAGACTAGATATGGTCAAACTGGACAATATTGGACAATGCCCAGGGCAGGATGATCGACATACATAAATCATCATTAACTTGTCAATTATACATTATCTTGTCCCTAATAAATGGCTGTGGCTGGAGAAATGGGGTTTATTGGTTTTGCGACCAGTGTAGAGCCAGCTGCACATCAGCATGCGTATGCATCATTTGCTCAATGACCAGATACGTAACTCAGAGCTCCAGATAAGCTGCATATTTGCTTAAATACCCAATTAAAATTGCCAAAAATCCAATTGAAATCAGAAGTAGCGAGTATGAAAAAGCAATTTTGAGAATTGGGAAACAAACATACTTTTTGCGATTGGGTTAATAAAAGCGTAAAAAAACCCACCTGTATTACCAATTTAAACCATATTAAGAAACATTGCAACAATTACAAGATCAAGCATTAACTAATTTTATGCTGAATATATACTCATTCACAGGTATCTAAATTTACAAAAGTTTATTTCTATTTTCTTCATTTCTCAATGAAAACATATGTTGTTACCATTCATTTGAACCGTCTCACAGAGACAGTTCAAATGTGTGGTCACAACATATACTTCTGACTGTTCAGAAAAAAAATGGTATTCAGAAAATTGTGTATCTTTAGCAATTTTTTTGTTGTAGTATAGTTTGGTTATATGAAATTTCCATTTCCAGACGTCTTAATTTAGATTGCATCATAAGCTGCCATAATAATTACGATATTCTTGTTTATTTTCTGACACACAATGTTGCCCGAGGTCAATTAATTTTCAATTTAAATGTCAACGATGATTACATCTATCCGTAAGGTAAGCAATTAATCTACTGTATATGTAATCACTACCAAGGCACAATGAGAAATGAAAAAAAAACAGTCATAATTTAGCACAATTTAAAATGCGATCATTTAGCACAAATCAAAAAAGTTATAATTTAAAACGCGATAATTTAGCAAAATTTTAAACGGAAAATTCTATAATTTAGCACAAATGGAAAATGCTATGATAAATCAGCTTTAAAGTTAGCAACATGTAGAGAGGATCTTACAAAAGTGATGATTTAATATGATATTTATTACACATGTTTACTCATGATTTCATAAGTAGCAATGCTATGCCACGTTTCTTAATAATTCAGTCATTAATAAATCAGTCATTAGTCATTAATAAATCAGTCATTAATAAATCAGTCATTAATAAATCACAGGGATCAGTTTACAGGGCGAAGTGGGCAAAATTCTCTCCCTAAATTGTATGACTTCTCCCTATTTTGAGTTGAGGGAGAAGTTTTTCACTATATAAAACAGAAATTTTGGAAAAAATGGTCTATTTTCTCATTTTTTAGTGAAAACTTCTCCCTATTTTGAAGGGCTAGCTTGAACCCTGAAATCAGTCATTAATAAATCAGTCATTAATAAATCAAGTCATTAATAAATCAGTCATTAATAAATCAGTCAATGAGTTTAGTCAGTATCATATTCATTAAACATATATGAGACAGGCCGTGTGATTTTACCCAAGAACATGGTAATGAAAAATATTTACGATATTTTCCGTAAATGACGCTGAAATTCGACAATGTGTTTTTTTAGATTATCTGGAGCTCTGTACTACAATGTGTAAAATAGAAAAAAATACATTACATGTTTGTACTAGCCTGAAATTACAAGAGTAATTTGTTATAATAATTCCAGCGCAAACATATTTACACAATTCCCTAACATTTGATTGGCCCGTAGCAAGTATCTGTCCAAAATTTTTATCCCAGTAAACTCCCACGCCGAACTACTTTCCTTAACCGTGAGGCGCAGTTAAAATAATTCTTAAGAAAACGGAAAATAAACACATTTTCTTGATGAATTTATTTCAAATGCTGGAATTATAAGGAATGAATGGCCTTTTAGTGGAATTTATCGGGGATATAAACTTGGAAAAGTCGCGGGAATACTGGACGAGGCCTTCCGGCCTTCGTCCAGCATTCCCGCGACTTTTCCAAGTTGTATACCCCGATAAATTCCACAAAAAGGCCATTCATTCCTATAGTAATAATCAGGGCTCCAGATAAGGAATTATTAATTGAGTATTTTCACTCCATCATTTCTGAAGCAATTGGGTATTTCAAAATTTTAATTGGGTAAAATAAAATCTCACTACTGTTTACACATCAACAGACAGCAATTATTGAATTAGTTTACTTCGAAATGAAAACATATCTTGGCATTTCATTAGAATTGTCTCCTTGGAGACAATTCTAATGAAATATCAAGATGTGTTATGGAAAATAAGAAAAATATGATATATTTGTGGTCTGTTTATTGTTTTCTGTAGCATGATACAGGTATCACAAAATTGTTATTGCTTTTTGATACAAATGTACTCGCTTCTTCGGATTTCAATTGGGTTTTTCGGCATTTTTAATTGGGTATTTATGCAAATACGCAGCTTATCTGCAGCTCTGATAACCCTCAATATTCAGACACAACTGATTCTGGGAAACAAACATTAATACATGTATATGGCTTCTCAAAGCAAAGAATGTCCAAATATTTACCTTTCTTATAATGGTACATTGTACTCAGTACTTGTTTATCACAATAACAATTAATGTATTTGGATACAATTTCTGTTGGGACTATTTTATAGGAGTTTCCCAAAACAAATGGTGTACGGATATTTAGCATTAATTATGGTACAACATTCACAGTGAATTTGAAAAACAGAAAACATACCAGTTACATATTTGTACTAGCCTGAAATTGCATATAAGTAACAGATGCTAGACCAATTGCTTCCTTCGTTACATAACAACTACTGTGCCTATTTAATGGTGCCCAACATTATGACACTAATGATGGCAATTAAAACTTTGCAAACCAATTCAATTGCTATCTAATTTGACAGAAGGTATTTGTATAAAAATGTTGAAATAAAATGTTTTTTTTTTCATTTTGACATCGTTTTCGCTATTTTCTCTATTTTTGTTTGAAATTATATGTTGTTACCACTCATATGAGCCGTACTTTTATGGAGAAATAAACAAAATAATGGGATTTTTTTTCATTTTCAACACACAGTATTGTATCCATCGACTTCATGCAATACCCTTTCAACCCTAAGGAACTGGAATGGACTGCTATGCTAATGTTCCGACCAATCCAATGGTCACAAAATGATTTTCAGATTCGTCAATTTATGAAAAGGGGGTGTTTTTGTTCTAAGAAATATGAAAATTACTTGCAAAAAGTGCAGATCCTGATGAGACGGCTCGTACGGCTCGTAACGAGCCGGCTCATCTGGATCTGCACTTTTTGCATAAACCGATATAGCGGGATTTCAGGTTCAAAGGTTAAAACAACAGCCTGTAACATTTCCAATTCTTTCATCTTATTTTTGCAGACCCAGAATTCCTGTTTATCTCCTGATCTACGACTGGAGAAATATATCTTATAGAATATATTGCCAGTCTTAGTCGTAATCTATGGAGAAATCTGGCTTGCAACATTTGTGGTCAGTCTAGCTACTGAGCCGTGATCGATTATTTGATGTTTTTGGCATTTGTGATCAGGCCAGCTGATTTGTGACTGGATATATAGAGAATAGTAGGTTAGTGCAGTGAATGGGAAAACAATATCTGGCAAGGCTTAGGAAACGGAATGGACGAGGCTCTGCCGAGCACATCCCGTTTCTGTGCCGCGCCAGATATTTTTTTCCATTCACGGCACTAACCTACTATTCTATTTATCCCGTCGACACATACAAATGGCTTTAAAATGCAAAGAAATAACCCCCGTAACTGCACATATTCATACGCAGTGATTAGGTCGTATTGACAGGATATCGAAAACGTTTTACGGCACCGTGTTTCACTGCACATATATATAATTATGCACTGTGTTGACGGGATAAATGTGAATTATGGACTTGTGGTCGGTCTAGTTCTTAATCTTCTGTGATTGGAGAAATAAGGCTTAAATGAAATATGTGGTCCGTCTATAGCACTTGATCTGTGATCAATGATTTCACATTTTTGGCATTTTCACCAAAATTATATCATCTTGCTATATATAAGTACACTTTTGAGTGAGAAATTTTCAATTTAAGGACAATTTTATTAATTTTTATTTAATGAAATAAATAGAGAATAGTAGGTTAGTGCCGTGAATGGGAACAAATATCTGGCAAGGCTCAGGAAACGGGATGGGTGAGGCTATGCCGAGCACATCCCGTTTCCGTGCCGCGCCAGATATTTTTTCCCATTCACGGCACTAACCTACTATTCTATTTATCCCGTGAACACCTTCAAATGGCTGTAAAATGCAAAAATAGTATTGAAATATCAAAAATGTTTCACGGCACCGTGTTTCACGGCACATACGCACTGTGTTGACGGGATAAAATATTTTTTCACTAACGTATTATACTGAATTTATTACGTTATCACAGCCATTTTGCCAGATGTGCCTGTTTGCCAGATGGGCCTGTTTCACTAAACTATGTACAACTAAAATGTTTGTAAGTGCAAATTTATGATCGTCTGGAAATTTCAATTCATGGATTTACATTTATTGAGCATATGCTGCACATGCAGCATATGCTCAATAAATGTAAATCCAATAATTATTTACAAAAAAACGATATTAATGTGAAATTTAAAGACGATCATTATTTTGCACTTACGAACATTTTAGTCGTACAAAGTTTAGTGAAACCGCCCCCAGAGTGTACACTGGTCACAACTGCCATAAGCCCCAGTCACATTATAAACAAACAATCTCTCCTCTAATCATGCTATCTTGCTTACCATCCCAAGAATCTCAAAGTTATCAAAAACTGCAAACTCCCCGTTGGGATCATTATTGCCACCCTGCTGGGTAATTGCCTTTCTAAGAAAGATTTTTCTAAGTTTCCCTCTATGCTTTTATCAACATGCTTTTTATACACGATAACACATAACGGAAAACATTGACAACACATAAAATTTCCTTAATTATATTTGCTACCATGCAGAAACATGCTCTTCCAAATTGCAAACGTGCACTCTTGTAATTGCCATTCTAAGAAAGACTGTTCATGTTTGTTTCCCTCTGAATACATGCACCTACTTACTGTCTGTTCCATGTTTTGCTGCCGAAAAAACTTTTGCCTATTAAAGACATTAAATTTAAAAAATAAACAAAAAAATCACCCTCCCAAAAAAAAAAAATTATTTGATGAAATTCCATCAAATATTGATTTTATTGCGAAAAAAATAATTTTCCTATGGGAATTTAACATGGGGCTAAAAATAGATTTTTTTTATTTGTGGGCCGATTTTAAAAATATAACTTATTTTCTTAGTTACATCATTTTCATTTTCAAGCTATCTTGCCAGGTTACAGGATCAAAAAACGAAAAGTTTTGGAAATTGACTCCCCATGTTAAATTCCCATAGGAAAATCGTTTCACAATAAAATCAATATTTGATGGAATTTCATCAAATAATTATTTTTGGAGAGGGTGACTTTTTTGTTATTGATAAAAAAGTATTAACTTTTAAATATTTTTTAGATTTAATATGTTTAATAGCCAAAAGTTTGTCGGCAGCAAAACGTGGAACAGACAGTATATGTCTTTATCACTAGGCTTTATATCCAATGTATACGATAACACTTAACAGAAAACATTGACAACCCATAAAATATCCATAATTGTGTTTCACTAAGAATAACGTGCAACTCTAGGAAGACAATTCTGAATTGAAAAGGTGCAATGTGTGTTTGGTTAGATTTTTCATATTTCGCTCTCAAAGCCTAGATTTTTCTCACCATGATTTTTATATACACATAAAATTTCCTTAATTATATTTGCCGACAGATGTTTGTTTGTTGGGGTTTAATGGCCTTTCAACAGCTAAGGTCATTTAAGGCAGGGTCAATGGGTTTAGTACTAAATCCCATATATTACCTGTACAAGTACATGTTCAAGTACATGTACAAATGGGGGGAAAATCCCAAAATCAGAACTGAATATTTACAATAACAAATCTATATATTCAGCCCTGAAATCAGAATAATCCTGATCTGATGCCAGGTCCTCGCCACACCAGAATCACTTGGCCTCCTCCCAAAAGCAGTAGGATCAGTAATAATCTTACTACTTTTATAATGGGCAATAACCCAATTCAACAGAAACATGCACATTTGAATTTGCAATTTTAATTTTTGCCATTCTAAGAAAGATTTGTCAAGTTTCACTCTGAATAAAACTATGTCAACATCACCTTGCTTTTTATATACGATAAAACACAGCAGAAAACATGGACAACACATGAACTTACCGTAAATGAAAAGTAAATTATATAGTAACCGGCCATTACAAAACATATTAATAATACTGAAGAATAACTAGTGTTGCAAACGCTATTTTTCAGTATTCATTTATTTGGTTCAGAAACATAATACAAATCTACAATTAACCCATTCCGTTCAGAATACACATTTACGGGTATGAAATTTATTAAATATTTATTTTTATTATTTCTCAATGAAAGTATACGTTGTGACCACTCATTTGAACCGTCTCGACATATACTTCCGAGTGCACAGAAGGAAAATATTTTTTTACGCAAAAATAATGGTGTATCCTCAGCATGAAAAGGGTTAAAACACTTTCTAGGCATATCTCAGAGCCAGTGCCTTTAAAGCGCGTATCTTCCTGAAGATATGCTAGAATACACATATCCGGAGGAATACAGAATATACCGGTAATGCAAACAAGTTCCCCGTTTTTATTGCCGTTTTATTGCCAATAAGCTCGCCGTTTTATTTCATCTGCGACTCACAGACAGAACTGTATGTCATAAAAGATGCATGTATGAGTTTATTTGTTTGTTTGTTTGTTGGGGTTTATGCGTAGACAACGATAGAGTGCGAAAATTAAAAATGGCTGCCATGGGGAATAAGTATCAGAAAATTTTCAAAATCAATAGGCTTCTTTGTCTTGCCATGATAAACATGTATACCAAATTTTGTTTCGATCGGTGAAGTCGAACTCGAGTTATTGCGTGGACAAGGATACAGAGTGCGAAAATTAAAAATGGCCGCCAAGGGGAGATAAGTCATCGGAAATTTTTCAAAATCAATAGGCTTCTTCATTTTGCCATGATAAACATGTATACTAAATTTGGTTACGAGCGGTGAAGTAGAACTTGAGTTATTGCGTGGACAAGGATACAGAGTGTGAAAAATAAAAATGGCCGCCAAGGGGAGATAAGTTATCGGAAAGTTTTGAAAATCAATAGGCTTCTTCGGCTTGCCGTGATAAACATGTATACCAAATTTGGTTACAATCCGTCAAGTTGAACTCTAATTGTTGCGTGGACAAGCTGTGCCCGTCAACCTGCCTGCCCGTACAAGATGAATACATAATACGTCCCGTTTTTTCAAACGGGCGTATAATAAAACTATATATTCAACTCTAAAATCAGAATAATCCTGATCTAATGCCAGGTCCTCGCCACACCAGAATCACTTGGCCCCCCCTCACAAAAGAAGCTCATCACTCGTGTAAGATCTGCTTATTAAAGATCGGGGCCCTCAAATTATGTAAAAATATAGTTACGGAAATTAAATGTGTACCTAATTCTATAACTATTCCACACGTTTTTAACATAAAAAATGTTCATTTTTACACAGTATATTAACTAAATATTCCAATACTGTGTCAGTATTGGTGGTGATCACCAGGGGGCCGTTTCACTAAACTTCGTAAGACTAAAATGTTCGTAAGTGCAAAATTAAGATAGTCTGTAAATATCACATTAACAATGTTTTCTTGTAAACAATTATTGGATTTACATTTATTGAGCATAGGCTGCAATTGCAGCCTATGCTCAATAAATGTAAATCCATCAATTGAAATTTCCAGACGATCCTAAATTTGCGCTTACGAACATTTTAGTCGTACGAAGCTTAGTGAAACGGGCCCCTGTTGATGTGATTAATTATTTTTAATTAGTTTTAATTATTTAAATCAAGTACATGTATATCAACTAACACGATTGCTGTCAATATCTTATAAAGTAAAAAAACATATGAATACCGGTAAACATAAAACATTGTGAAATCTAAAATGGATGCAACTTAGCGTTCAGTAGAAACTAATTCCTTGATAAAGGCCTTGTGCCGAAACATCGGAAAAGCGAGTTCCTGGTTTTTCGCAGAATTTGTTGAACAAATTATAAAGTATATAGCTATTGTACGCCATAAATTGCATTGGACAAATAACTATCAATGACATCTCTAAATGCTGAACCAAAAATATATAACCCTATACAATACAACCTGACCCCATCTTTAATTGTGTTGATTAATATCATAAGAAACGCGACATAGCCTCTTTTCTTATGAAATCATTAAACTTGTTTAACCCATACTACGCTGAATTAAATTTTGTCGTCTGCTGGAAATGTTTTATTTTCAATATTTCTCGATGAAAACCTGTTTTGACAGCGCATGAGAATCGTCTCCACTGGAGATGATTCTCATGTGCTGCAAAAGCAGGTTTTTTGTTAAGAATTAAGGCAAAAATGAAAAACAGCAGACGGCATTTATTTTCATCTCTGAGGGTTAATCAGTTTTAAGATTCTGAATCCAGTCTACACTCATTTAATCAAAGTGAAGGGGACTGAGGGATATAATTCGAGTTAATCAAAATTTAACAAGATTTATTATTAGGAAAACATGTACTTGGGACCAAGAACTTGAGTTATAAGTAGTTTGATCAAAGAGAGTCAAATATTTTAAATGGGATGAGAAGTATATGTCGCGACCACCATTTGAACCGTCTCATCGAGACGGTTCAAATGAGTGGTCGCACCATATACTTTCATTGAGAAATAAGAAAAACAAAATATTAAAAAAAAAAACGTACCCGTAAAGGTGTATTAATTATATTCCACATGTAATGGGTTAAACTCGGCATAATCTCCAATCTTATGACATCAGTAAAGTTGTTTAATAAATTTACCATATTAAATCAACACTCAAGTAAGATCCTCTATCAACGGAGGAATTAAAACTGCTGGTTATCGAGAGTGATATTGCGAATGTCACAGATTACCTCGGGATCAAGAGCAGCTTACGCCTAGTATGTAACATCACTTTATGATTAAAATAATCCACCTGGCATATAACCCTAAATATTTGGACACCATTTGTTTTGGGGAAACAAATTGTATCCAAATACATTGTTCAGTGATTTATTTACCAGCGTCAAGAAACGAGTCAATTACTCACATTTTCTTGAATTTGACTCGCCAAAATTTAGAAATTTTATTATTTTTCCTTGGTATGACTGGCCATTTAATTCAGAAGAGACCAATTTGACTCACCAACTCAAAAAGGCAGATAAAACACTGACAGTTAGGTGATAAACAAGTACAATTAACCATACTAACCGTAAATATTTGGACATTCCTTGCTGTGAGAAATCATATATTAATGTGTTTCCCAGAATAAATTGTGTCCGAATATTTAGGGCTTTTACAGTACATAGATAAGGAATTAACATCCCATGTGGCTTATACAAGAATAGAATATTTGGGTCACTGACTGAGATCAGTACCTTAAGACATTTGTGACCAGTGTAGATTTAAAGTTTTACTTCTTACAAGAAATGTGACGGACAGACGTATATGGCCTTAACCCATTTCATGCTGAGGATACTCCGATTTTTGTTGAAAAAATCTCATTATTTTGTTCATTCATCGATAAAGGTATATGTTGTTACCATTCATTTGAACCGTCTCATTGAGACGGTTCAAATGAGTGGTAACAACATATACTTTCGAAAGGATATAAAGAAAATAGGGATATTTTTCTCTCAAAAGGTTCATACTACTAAAAGTGTATCCCGTCTGTAATGGGTTAACTACCAACCAGACGGACACCCATAACAAAGACAACAAGTGTGTATATTAAGTAATTAGACCTTCACATTGGGTACAGGGGCTGAATGGGTGGGGCGTAGAATGATAATATCATGAGAAACACCCAATGCTCTACCATTAGACTGTCAAGCCATCTATATGAAGTATGACACGCGCTTGGCCCCATTTCTCTTGACACATTAACTCTTTGCATGCTAGCGGCGAAAATATCCACCAAACGAATTACGAGTATATCTTTTATTTCTCTCTGTAAATATGTCTTGAAATTTCATTAGAATTGTGTCCTCCGGACACAATTCTAATGAAATTCCAAGACATATTCATGACATTTATAAGGAGAAATAAAAGAATATATAATGAATTGTCATCTGCTATTTTTGAACTATTTATAGCCCACAAATTTCCCAGCATGCAAAGAGTTAATTTGCAGCCAAAGTATCTGTTGTGACCACTCATTTCACCGAATGTAATGGGCTCAAGTGATGTTGTGTGGTCAATCAATCAGCTCTGGGACACAGATTGACCGGCTGGGGCCACAGAGATGGAAATCAATCAACAAAGTAAACAGCCAGCTATCATTGCATCTGTAAACTCGAGCACAGTGGATGGCACGCCATCGCGATATACCCAATATATCCACTTTTCCCAGTCGAAAAAGGGGAGATAATCCATGACCGGGGGTCGAATAAAAAATCTAAATTTACTTTGTGCATCTACATGTACACACCATAAGGAAGGCACACACTAAGTTTAAAGTCCCTAGCTTAGAATTAAGTTAAAAATGTTTACTTCTTACAAGGCAAAATTGGGTAAGTTTCATGACAGTTTTACTTCTTAAGAAACGCGACGGACGGACGAAAACAATATACCCCTCAACATACTTTGTATGCCGGGGGTATAAAGAGGGCAATAGTCATTTATATGTAGCCTATTTCACCAACATTGCAAAGTATACTTTTCTAGCAAATTATACTTTGAGGGAGAAAATTTCACTTTTAGGATAAATTTATTAATTTTTATTATACTGAATTTATTACATATCACAGCCATTTTGGCTGTGATAATGTAATAAATTCAGTATAATAATTCTGCATAGTTTTAATCATCAAATATATGCAATCGTTAGTTCTGCATGAAATAACGCATTTCGGAAAAATCGATATGCTCCCTCAAAGTATACTTTGCTAGAAAAGTATACTTTGCAATGTTGATGAAATAGGCTACAGGTCACTTGCTACAAGGTGTATGATCATGTGGTACTAACAACAACAACAAGTACCGAAATTTCCAGAATCCATCTGATTCAAAGTACGTATTCTTTAATAGTGTCCATATTACGTAACGGATTTTGATGAAATATGGCGTATCGAACGTGCCTTGTTAAGCTGCATTTGGTGGTCTCTGTATTTTCTCCGCAAAAAACGACATAAGTCTGTGACAAACTCCCTGGACCACCAAATGCAGCTCATGAAGACGCGTTTGCTGCGCCATATTTCATGAAAATCCGTTGCATATTAAGGAAAATATCAAATAATATATACTTACTTTGGAGTGGGCGACGTTGTTGTTGTAACCACGTGATCATGCACCTTGTTGCTATACATATATAGTGGTGCTACGTACAACACACAAGCCCCGATTCCCCAGTCACAGCCACATGCATCAACATCTTCAAGAACCACTAGATATTCGTTTGACATCTAGTTTAGTTAATCCCAGTGTTTAGATAACCTTACGTCAGTATATGATATTATCAATCAATATGGAACCAAAGATTCCAGAAATAACATGTTATTGCAGAGATCTAGTTAAGGTGCGTAATTTGGAGACAAATTTCTTATTTCTCTATCAAAAATGGCATGTTGTGAGTGCTTTAGAATCGTCTCAATGAGACGATTCTAAAGGACTCCCAACTTGCCATTTTTGGTGAAGAAATAATAAAATTTCACCACAAATTGAACAAATTAAGCACCTTAACTGGAGCTCTGTATTAAACAAGAGGGCCATGATGGCCCTAATTCGCTCACCTGACTCCATGAACACCAGAGGAGAATGTGACATTGAGTTCATGTTTTAAAAAAATTGTGCTATTTTTAGATGGCGGTCATCTTGGATTAAGCGATGACTCTCATTTTACCAAATCTGAAAATGCATCACCCAAGGATCTTAACTTCCTATGAAGTTTGGCCAGCATCGGCCATGTGGTTCCTAAGAAAAAGACGTTCAAAATCTTGAATAAATGGACCTTTTGGTGGCCATCATGGATGACATAATCATCCGATCCTGACAAATATTGCAACAGAGCAATTGCCTCATCGATACCTTCAATTTGATATATGGCATGAGCATATTCGGTCAAAAATAAAATTTGACCCCAATTTGACCCCACGGGCCATGCCCATTTTTGACCCCGGGGTCACCATTTTCACAACTTTAAAGAGCATTGTAAATCGATCATTCCTACCAAGTTTAGTAGAAATCCGGCCAGCGGTTCATGAGAAGAAGATTTTTTAAAAATTTATGCTATTTTAAGACGGTGGCTATCTTGGAATAGCGATGACCTCCATTTTAACAAATCTGAAAAGGGTTCACCCATGGACCATAACTTTTAAGTTTGGCTACCATGGGCCAAGCGGTTCATGTGAAGAAGAATTGTGAAATCTCTAATAAAAGAACGACCTTTTGACATTTCGGCGGCCATCTTGGATGACATAACAATCCGATTTCGACAAAAAATGTACCAGAGTGATCGCCTCATTGATACCTTCGATTTGATATATAACATGACCATATTTGGTCAAAAATAAAATTTGACCCCAATTTGACCCCACGGGCCATGCCCATTTTTGACCCCGGGGTCACCATTTTAACAACTTTGAAAGAGCAATGTACATCGGTGGAGCGCCGTGGCGTAATGGTTAGTGTGTCGGACTACTGATCCAAGGGTCGTGGGTTCGAGCCTGACTAGCGGCGTGCGTTGTGTCCTTGAGCAATACACTTTATCCACACTGCTCCAGTTCACCCAGCTGTAAATGGGTACCGATAATTCGTAGTTGCTCTGTAAATACGAATTACGAATTCTCTACCTCCGTTCTTTCTCCCATTCTTGGGAGACGGCATGCAAGGTCCTAGAGCCAATGCCGCCGTTAAATATAAGCTAAAAAAAAAATAATGTACATCGATCATTCCTACCAAGTTTTGTCGAAATCCGGTTGGCGGTTCTTGAGAAGAAGATTTTTTAAGAATTTGTGCTATTTTTAGACGGCGGCCATCTTGGATTACGTAATGACGTCATTTTAACAATTTTGTAATCCCCCTACCTAAGGACCATGACCATGAAGTTTGGTGACTATAGACCCAATGGTTACCGAGGAGAAAACGTTTGAAAATGTTCACGGACGACGGACGACGGACGACGGACACATTGCGGTAACAATAGCTCACATGAGCTTCGCTCAGGTGAGCTAAAAATAGTGACAGTGAATGGGTTTAACGTCCCAGCAACAGCTAAGGTCATGTAGAGACCACAGCTTGACAGAACAGTCGGATGTATTTGATTTCATTTAATGGTGTTTAACGGCCTAAGGTAATTTTAGGCCGGATTAATGGGTTTGAATCACATATATGTTACCAGTGGGATGGAAATACTATGTCAGTATTTTTCCTGCCTAGGGTGAGAATTGAACTCACAACCTCCTGTATTGAAGTCCAATGCCATATACCTAGACCACGGCCCATCCCTAACATGTTATATATTGAGTAATACAATTAGAACAACAAAATTACGATTCACATTTTAACTACGAACAAGAGTGCCGCAAGTCACAAAATACGCAGGTCCAGGCCCGTACGGAGGGGGGGTGCGATGGTGCATACGCACCCCCCTAAATTCGCTGAGGTCCGCTATTTTTCAAACAGTAATCTCAATAAATCTTGAAATGTATTAATATACAGGTAATTTGCATGAAAATGTCACTAGCGTACTCGCGCCACTACATGGGGCTCGCCCCTGACGAACCCCCATGACGCACCCCCAATAGAAAATCCTGCGTACGGGCCTGCCATCGAATATGGGCAAGGCAGCGAAGATGCAGAAATGTGAAGCTGTCACCAAGGCAAGAAACATTAATGAGAATTTGAAAGTCTATATTATAGCAGTATTTCTTCATCTCGTTGTGCTAAACATGTATACTAATTTAGGCACATAAAAGATAAAAGTAGAGTGTAAAGTAGAAATGATTGGGAATTGGATACAATAATGTAGAAAAAATGGCTAAGTTAAAAAGGTGATATTTTTGTTAAAAAATATTTTTTCGGCATAAAAACACCAAGGTGCACATCTTCAATATGTGTATAGGTTCAGAACGATCGACAGAACGGTTTCGGAGGAGTTGTGTACACGAACTATGCACTTTTTCTGTCAGCCGCCCGCCCGCCCAGTAGTAAAACATAATATGTACCGTTTTTGAAAAACGGTTGTATAAAAATGTTACCTTACAATTATTATCCAGTTTGTAATACCACCACAAATTGTAAATCAAACACTCATCACACCCTTAATAACCCACACTGTTTGTGTGAGACATCTTTGTTTTATTTACCAACCACAACGCTCCACGGAACAACACAGCGACAAAACGACGCCATACGAAACTCATACAGACCCCCACAATAAACCTATTGAACTGTAAAAAAATGTCAAGTCCGTTATTTTGAAACTCATTTGTCGCTGTGACTTGAGAAATGGGTTTTGCGACCAGTGTAGATCCAGATCAGACTGTGCATACGCACAGTCTGATCAGGATCTGCACTGTTCGTCATTCCACACCGCTTCGAACACATGCTTCGAACAAGCTATATAGATCATAATCAAGATCCAGAAGTGTGTTATTTCACCACAAGCAACACAGTGCTCGCAAATCCCCATAATCCCCATTTCTCCAGTCACCGCCATATTTGTTATTCTCAAATGTGATTTTCAATTACGACTATTCATGCGAGTACGAGTAATTACCGGGCATGTTGTCTGTAATGTGTTCTACCTTTATGTTAATGGACGGGTGCACCCACCGGCGGAGATTAATCGGGCGAAAAAAAAGTCTGAAAGAAATTTAAGTACATTGTATAGTATAGTAATATTAGTGTTTGTAAACAATATTACTATACTGTATTACGTATTTAAGAAAAGTTACTAAGGTTTCACCAGTTGGAAACACAAGACGATGTCTCCGTGTTTGAATGCTGTGGGGGAGATTTAACTGAATAAAGGAAAAGTGAAAGGGGTTAATGTGCCAGCAACAGATAAGGTCATATAGATGCGGGACCTTGCTTTCAAGTCTCATCCCACAGGCCTGTCCAATTATTTATGAGAGAAGACTTGTGTACAAAATATCAAAAATTCAATTTTTTTAATACGAGTCCGTTTCGGGTTAGGTCCAACTGTGCCGGGAGTTTCATAATCACAACAACAACAACAAAACACGTATCATCATGGATTTGGCCATTTCTTCAGGTTTTGGCCAAATATCTTTTTATGATTTATAAATTCGATGCATCTCATATTCAGATGTAGAAATTTTTCCCTGGGATTTTGGACTGAAAACAGGGGTGCGCCTAACACATAATGGACGGGTGCACCCACCGGCGGAGATTAATCGGGCAAAAAAAAATTCTGAAAGTATGTACATTGTATAGTATACATGTAGTAATATTAGTGTTTGTAAATAATATTACTGTACATGTACTTTCTTACGCATTTAACCTATTTCATGCTGAGGATACACCATTTTGTATGTAGAAAATCCTAAATTTTTTCTTTCTATGTGCTAAGAAGTATATGTCGTGATCACCATTTTAACCGTCTCATCGAGACGGTTCAAATGAGTGGTCACAACATATACTTTAACTGAGAAATAAGAAAAACAAAAATAAAATATATAAAAAATACATGGCAAAATATGGTGATTGATTGATTGATTTGTATCTATGTAACACCAAACTTTATTCACACAACAAAAGCAAATACACCAAACTATCGTATTTATTCCAATGTTAGCCCCCTTCTCTAATAGTAGCCCCCACCCCCCCTCCGGTATTTGCATTCTAAATACATGTATGTTATTTTCACATACAAAGGCCTATTGTTTTAATTGGCCTTTGCATGTGCAAAGAAATATATATATTTTGATCCTACTTTCCACGTTCTGATCCCACCGATTGCATAGCCCCAGGGCGTTTATTAGAATAAATACGGTATATGAAGTGTAAACAACTAAAACACAGAAATTTGAAAAAAAACAGACACACACGTAAGATGATGAAAACGCAGAGATTCTCAATTTTCAGATACAGCTATTAACAAACTCTCTTCCTTCCCCTCTGGTCGTAAAACTTTCATTGCCTCTGCGTAAACATTAATATACAAACAGCAAAAACATCGCTTCAGCTACTGACCTCGTTTCATTCCGCAAATGATCTGTACCGTATTACCACGGTGATTTGGAACAGTCATATGATTATACAGAGTTAGAAACTGACAACAAGTATTTGTTTATTTATTTAACTCTTTGCATGCTGGGAAACTTGTGGGCTATAAATAGTTAAAAAATAGCGGACAAAAATCATCAGAGACAAATAAAAAATATACTCCGAATTTGTTTGGCGGATATTTTCACCGCTTAAAGCATGCAAAGAGTTAATGGTGCTTAAGCAGCCTTTCAACAGCTACATGTATGTTCATTTAACTCTTTCAACACCACAGGCATCAATTGTGAGCGGTATTGGCAAAACGTGAAGATCCAGATGAGCCGGCTCGTCACGAGCCGTCTCATCAGGATCTGCACTTTTTGCAAGTAATTTTCATGTTTTTGCAACAAAAACACCCACTTTTCATAAATGGACTAGTCTGAAAATCATTTTGTGACGATTGGATTTGTTGCAAAATTAACATACCAAAATCCATTCCAGTTACTTAGGGGTGAACGTACGGGTTAATAGGGTCAAATTCCATATTTCACCTGTACAGATGAAGGGAAAATACCAAAATCAGAACCGAATATGTACATAAAGAACCTATATTCATCCCTAAAATTAGAATAACCTGATCTGGTGTCAGGTCCTAACCACACTAGTCACTTAGTAATAGGATTGGTACTAATCTTACTACTTTTATTATGGGTATAACAAGTAACAAGGAAGCCAAAGATTATATAACCCTTAGAATGCGGGGACCGAAAATAGTCATCTGCTGTTAATTCATATTTTGTCTTTTCTCTCAGTAAAAACATGGTTTGGCAGTATTTTAGAATCATTTCCATTGGAAATGATTCTAAAGTGCTGCCAAACCAAGTTTTTGATGAGAAAAATGGAAAATAAAAAATATTCAGCAGACGACACAATTTAATTCAGCACTGCAAGGGTTAAACACTGGTTCTGAACCAGGGACATCAGGATTCGTAAGGATCAACCTGATCATAAAATTACCCTTTACATGCTTCCAACCTACCATCCACAGCTGCGGATAAGATACCAGGAATTAGACGCACGAGAAAATGGAAAGTCTATTTCCTACATCCCGACTCTGAACTGTTTTACAGTCTAATTCTCACTCCTGTGACCATAAGTCCATCATTTGTTTCATAAATTGAGAATACCAGGCTATAGCTGGTGTCTTTTGATATCAAGTTAGAAAACGTGTAGGAATTCCGAGACTTGCCGAGGACTTCCTACCGTTTCCGAGACGAGCCTGATAAACTTGATATTAAAAAAACTGGCATGGTATTCTATTTATCAGGTAAAGTATTAAAGCTATTTCACAACTGCTCCAATATTTGCAAAAACGTAATACATTTCAGTAGCCAATTTTTTAAATATTGAAAATAGCCTCGGCTACCAGTAAGGCCGATCTACGATGTCCCAACACATAGGTGTATTACGGTAGCCAGTTAACATTTATACCTGCTAATATTTATTACGACAGTAAATATAAGGAAGCATGTTGATTCAAACCGCATGTCGGGGATAATACACCACGGCGGCATATCTAGATGCTCGGATAAACTACACTGCAGCTGACAACCTGAATCCACAACATAAACACGTACCTGCTGATTTAAATAATACACGATGCCGATGTTTGAATATGCTTGATTTAATCCGAATTCAAGACATACAATCCGGGAATTCCCCAATGTTCGCTGATGACCTCAGCAGCTGTCAGGAGTTTACAAAGCTGAAAATGCTATTCGCAAATCCAAGGTTTATCGCCTAAGGGAGATCATGTGCTATCATTAACCCATAAACATTACAGCAGATGGTGTACCTTGTCCACACCTTGTGGATCTTTTTTTTGTTTATCTACAGTAATATCACTAATACAGTGGAACATCTCTAAGCCGGACACCAAGACAGCACCTGTGATCTTATTTTGATGAATTTTGCAAAATTGTTGTATATTTGAAAGGGTTTAACGTCCCAGCAACAGCTAAGGTCATATAGAGAAAGGACCACAATTTCATTCTCCATCCCAGGGCCTCGACAATTCCACTCGTCCGCTCATATTAGCGAGTGACTTTTGGATCGGGCCAAGTACTAATTTGAAGGAATAATGCAGCATTAACATTATACAATTATTGCCTTTTTGTGAGGACAATACGTGGTTTTATCGACCCTATAAAAATGATATCAACCTCGTACGAAATACATGGTTTTATAAATCCTATAAAAGTGATATCGACCGAGGACGAAGTCCGAGGTTGATATCACTTTTATATGGTTGATATAAAACCATGTATTGACCAAAAGAAAAAGACACAATTGTACATGTTTTATTATAAATTGAGAAATTTCCATGTATGCAATTTCAATATTTGTTTGTTTCTCCAATTTAAAAATGTTTTGAAATTGTCCAGTTGCCATCTTGGTTGATAAGAACGCAGGTGGTTGGAAACAAGAAATGTGATTTTTTTAAATGTTTTATACGTCACAAATCAGAAATTGTGCACGTTTATGAACAGAAGCTCCGCCCCTAGGTCAATATAACTACCGGTACTCAATATGCTTTTCTCAGGTCAATATCACTTTTTATTTAAAATCACGTGTCCAGCATCTAGCCAATCATGTACATGGACATTTTTCCAAGCTATCAGGGCTCCAGATAAGGAATTAGTAATTGAGTATTGTTACTCCATCATTTCTGAAGCAATTGGGTATTTATCAAATCACACTAGCTACTATTTACATACCAACAGACCGCAATTATTGAACAGTTTACTTCTAAATGAAAACATGTCTTGGCATTTCATTAGAATTGTCTCCTTGGAGACAATTCTAATGAAATACCAAGATGTTTTTTCATGGAAAATAAGAAAAATATGCTATATTTGTGGTCTGTTTATTGTTTTCTGTAGCATATGATAAAGGTACCCCAAAATTTGTATTGCTTTTTGATACTCGCTACTTCTGATTTCTGATTTTGGCACTTTCAATTGGGTATTTATGCAGCTTATCTGGAGCTCTGAGTTATAATAATAAAATATATAGGATTGGATTAGTTGAATTCCAATCTAGATGAGTGGAAAATTATGAATATTTCGAGGCCAGAGTATTTTCCGAAGACAATTTTACACACAGAAAATTTCAAACATTTTCTTTATCCCTCATCAGAAGTACCGTATATATTGTGACCACTATTTGAACCGTCTCACAAGACGGTTCAAATGGTGGTCACAACATAATATACTTTCATTTAAAAACAAGTGACACAGAAAAGAAAATATTTCATATAATGCAGCACATCACTGTGGCAGAGGTTGAAGTAACGGACCGAGGTCTATAAATACATTAAATATGCCTAAAAGCATCAATAAATGAAATAAAATAAGCTAAATTTTTTTTTTTTACTCCCTCCATATAGACTTATGGAGGGAGTAAAAAAATATGTTCAGCCTAAAAGCATCAATAAATGAAAAAAATAAACTAAACTTTTTTTTTTACTACCTCCATATATGTCTATATGGAGGGAGTAAACAATTTTAGTTTATTTTGTTTTCATTTATCGATGCTTTTAGGCATATTTAATGTATTTATAGACCTCGGTTCATTACTTCAACCTGTGCCACAGTGATGTGAAAATTGAGAAAATTTACGGCCATACACTGGCTTGAACTTTATATGCTTAACTGAGTTGCAAAAATAAACTGACATTAAATTATCTAAATGACAGAAATTGGCGGAGGTTTATGCAAGCTAATATGATTATAACTTTATGACTGACAGTTTTTGCTTTTATTCACATTAGCGAGGGATTTCTAATTCTGAAATGGCTGGATATGAATAATGCCATTGGCTGCTTTTCTTTTTTCATTATTTCTTGATAAACGAGAGCAAGTACGTGATCGGAGGCTTATGGATACCCCCGGCCTAGACGCAAATCTTACGGACCGACGGATATACGAAAATTATATGTATATACCACTTGACATACTTTGGAATATAAAAACATGTTTGGCAGCAATGGAGAGGATTCTCATGTGCTGTCAAATCATGTGTTCATCGGAAATAGTGAAAAACAAGGGCATCATTATCACTAAGCTGGCTGGACAATATAGGAGTGGAGGATGAGTTTCACTATAGGAATGAATGGCCTTTTTGTGGAATTTATCGGGGTATAAACTTGGAAAAGTCGCCGGAAGGCCTCGTCCAGTATTCCCGCGACTTTTCCAAGTTTATATCCCCGATAAATTCCACAAAAAGGCCATTCATTCCTTATAATTCCAGCATTTGAAATACATTCATCAAGAAAATGTGTTTATTTTCAGTTTTCTTAAGAATTATTTTAACTGCGCCACGGTTATGGCAAGTAGTTCGGCGTGGGAGTTTACTGGGATATAAATTTTGGACAGAGACTTGCTACGGACCAATCAAATGTTAGAGAATTGTGTAAATATTTTTGTGCTGGAATTATTAACAAAATAAATAACACATTTGCCCTACAAACAAGGTGAACATAAGTCCTCAGTCACCTTGACCTTGGGCGGCCGGATGTGGGTCGTATGCAAAACAAAGCAACATATTTTTTCCCATTCACGGCACTAACCTACTATTCTATTTATCCCGTCAACACCTACAAATGGCTGTAAAATGCAAAACTTGTATTGACTGGATATCAAAAATATTTCATGGGATAAATATTTTTCTTGCCTATCGGCGAGGTGATAATGAAAAATATAAACAGTTAACCCTTCCTACGCTGTTGACGGAAATTGCCGTCTGCTGTTTTTCATTTTTGCTTTAACTCTTAACAAAAAAATGGTTTTGACAGCCCATGAGAATCGTCTCCACTGGAGACGATTCTCATGTGCTATCAAAACCAGGTTTTTGTCGAGAAATATTGAAAATAAAACATTTCCAGCAGACGACAACATTTAATTCAGCGTAGTAAGGGTTAAAGATGGGGTCCCATTGATTACGCACTAAATGTTCTTTTATAGAGAAATTTTGTGAAAATACTTTTAGGTTTTGAAATGATAATACTATGCAACATAGAAATAGCAGGGATTCCACTGGCGATCGCCACTTTCGCAATTGGCGATAAAAATAAACAATTGGCGATAAAAAATTACAATTTTCGAAGTTTTTTTTCGAAGTTTCTTTTTTTTTTTTTTTTTTGAAGTGGCGATTTTTTTATTTTCCCCAGCGGAATCCCTGAAATAGGTCATCATTCTGGCGGAATGAAGTGAAACAAGAATGCCATCCAACGGCGTATATCCCATTTGACCATGACCTTGGTCGGCATGGTTGGCCGGGTAACGCAAATGTGGATGATGAAAGACATGTACGTGAAGTTTCAAGCCAATGAATCATCGATCATACGATAAAGAAGTACAGTAACAGAAGAATCGAGAAACACACGTGTATCTTAATTTGCTAAACCTGAAATTTTATAGCCGTTTGACCTTGACCTTGGGCACGGAGGAATCATTGGTGCTACGGGGAATGAAACCCAGTTTACCATGAAGCGTCACATACAGAGTGTCATGGTGCAACCCTTTCAACCCTAAGGAACTGGAATGGACTGTGATATGCTAATGTTCCGACCAATCCAATGGTCACAAAATGATTTTCAGATTTGTCCATTTATGAAAAGGGGGTGTTTTTGTTCTAAGACATATGAAAATTACTTGCAAAAAGTGCAGATCCTGATGAGACGGCTCGTTACGAGCCGGCTCATCTGGATCTGCACTGTTTGCATAAACCACTATAGCGGGATTTCGGGTTCAAAGAGTTAAGTGGCAGAGATGGCAAAAGTCAGATGCCGGAAATACAACATTTACAAAACAACTGTGTTCCTTCAATGTAAACTACGTAACGAGACTAAATGATTAGTGCCTGGCTGTTACACCACAGTTTCTCCATCTTGCCTCAGGTAAACTAGGACAGAGAATAGCATTACTCCAAACTGTGTGTTAGTGTATTTTAACCCTTATACCGCTATCTTAATTTTTTGTCGTCTGCTATTTATTTTCTACGTGTATTTTCAATTTTTATCTTCAAAAACATGCTTTGACACCATTTTAGAATCATTTGCATTAGTGCTGTCAAACATGTTTTTATTGAGAAATAAGGCAAGATATAAAAGCAACAGCAGACAACAATTGTTGTGTGTAGCGGTCTAAAGGTTAACAATACAGAATTTATTACATTATAATTTTGGCTGTGATAATGTAATAAATTCAGTATAATAATTCTGCATACTTTTAATCATCAAATATATGCAGTTAGTTAGTTCTGTATGAAATAATGCATTTCGGGAAAAATAAATGATTACTCCCTCAAAGTATACTTTGCTAGAAAAGTATACTTTGCAATGTTGGTGAAATCGGCTACTGGTACTATAGGTCCTCACCACACCTCACTTAGCCCCAGCCCCTAAAAGTAATAGGATTAGTATTAATCCTAAAAACCTTGATAAGATTTACATAGAGAATACCTGGCTAACGAAAACCAATGTATATTCAGTTAAAATAAATATGTAAAGTACATTAATACATGACATAGTACCTGACGAGATGACACTCAGATCTACTTGCAGCTATCGCATAAACACATTTTTCGCCTAGTAACCGGCCCAAATTTCTTTTACACAGTTACTAGACAAAAATGTTTTTATGCAGTATCTTCTGCATGTAGCTGAATGGGAATTTCGTCAGGAACCGGGCGCGTATTTAGATGTGAAACACTTCACGCTGACGTACGCGTAGAGTAACGCCAGTGCATGGCTCTGGAAATAATTGCGTCAATATTTATTTTCACGCTGCAGAAATGTTGATGCAATATAACCCCCATTGCCACGATAGAATAACAAACCTGCAGTAGGCGTATGCATCAGAGATGATCGCTTGCACGAAAAGTGGCTGTGACTGCAGAAATGGGGCTTATGTGATTTGTGACCAGTGTAGCTCCTGACAAATACCACACCCCTGTAGCCAGCTAATGCTCTATATCACTTGTTATATTTGCATGACGGGTGTTTCACTGATGGAACAGTGCAGATTCTGATCAGGACCTACACTGTTTGCAAAACCCCCAGAAGCCGCAGATTTCCAGTCACAATTACCAAATGACAAAAACAAAGCGGTAATCTGTGGTACATCAATCCGAATTCAAGTAACGAGACAAAGTTAATATTTGCTTACACCGTAATGATAAAGACGAGTGTTAGAGGTGATAATTGTTGTGATCCTTAGCCAATTAACACGTTAATGACACTCCCAGACATTTGGTAATTAAATTTTACTTCATAGCGGAATGCTGCATGAAATAGTTTAACTGGAGATGAATTTCTGAAAGAGAGAGAGTTTCTTTGTTTGTTTATTAGTGTTTAACGGCCTATCAACAGCTAAGGCCGGGCAAACGGGTTCGATCCCATTTTAACCTGCTGCATTGAGGGGAAAATCAGAACGGAATATTTACATTGAGAAAAAATATATTCAGATCTGAAATTAGAATAACCTGATCTGGTGCCAGGTCCATACCACACCAAGTCACTTAATTGGCCCCTAACCCTAAAATAGGATTACGAATATCGTAATACTCCCATAAGGGGTATAACCAGATTCAACTGTCACATACAAAATGCCAAAGACGTATGTGAGGGCCAAACCAGGTCTCCAGTCGAGATTCCGGTAAGGATGAACCCTGATCGTTAAATTACCCATCACATTCTCCCACCTGAGAGAGAGAGAGAGAGAGAGAGAGAGAGAGAGAGAGAGAGAGAGAGAGAGAGAGAAAGAGAGAGAGAGAGAGAGATTCTGGTAAGGATGAACCCTGATCGTTAAATTACCCATCACATTCTCCCACCTGAGAGAGAGAGAGAGAGGAGAGAGAGAGAGAGAGGAGAGAGAGAGAGAGGAGAGAGAGAGAGAGTGCTGTTTCTTTGATACAGTCCCATTCTTCATAAATCAATGAGGCACAATAAGACACAATCATGATTACTTTAGATCAGTGTAGCTCCATGTTAACTCTTTGCATGCTGGGAAAATTGTGGGCTATAAATAGTTCAAAAATAGCAGATGACAATTCATTATATTTTCTTTTATTTCTCCTTATAAATGTCATGAATATGTCTTGGAATTTCATTAGAATTGTGTCCGGAGGACACAATTCTAATGAAATTTCAAGACATATTTACAGAGAGAAATAAACCATATACTCCTAATTTGTTTGGCGGATATTTTCGCCGCTAGCATGCAAAGAGTTAATATATTGTTTGCTACGTGTAGAAGGTTACTTGATGTTTCATTGGTTAAATGGTGAATTAATCATTAATTGATTGATTGTACGTTGGCTGTTTGTTTGATTGCGGTTTTACATTCAACAGAAAGGTCACACACAACCACATGCAGGGATATTCCGCTGGGGAAAATAAAAAAATCGGAAATTGTAATTTTTTATCGCCAATTGCGAAAGTGGCGATCGCCAGCGGAATCCTTGCACATGCGTTACATGGTCCATGTTTCTGAACATCTATTGGCAACGTCAACTCGCAATTTGATTGTCCGAGCCTGAGCTGTCAGGCTCAGCCAATCAAGCTGCATGATTTCAAGCGCAATTAATATTCAATTGAAATAAAGAAATTGGCAAGATTAGCGAAGACGGTGGTGTACTACTTAAAAGTTTATTTTATGAATGTTTCTTCCGATATTCAAATGTCTGTGCCATGCCATCATTGAAGTTCACCCTTACCACGCTGAATTAAATGTTGTCGTCTGCTGGAAATGTTTTATTTTCAATATTTCTCGACAAAAACCTGGTTTTGACAGCACATGAGAATCGTCTCCAGTGGAGACGATTCGCATGTGCTGTCAAAACCAGTTTTTTGTTAAGAATTAAAGCAACTAGAAATGTGGCCTGTCGGCACACGAATACCCCCACTGGCAGCCAAAGAAAACGAGGCATTTTTTATTATAAGCCATTTAGGTTTCAAACGCATCAAGTCTGTGACCTTGACCCTGGGCATAGTGTGATAATCCATGCATCGGTGTAGAAGATATAGAACGGAAGGGAATTTCAATAGGTTTGACCTTTGACCTTCAACTGTGACCTTGACCTTGGACATAGGTGCGTGGTTATTGATCGCGACACACCTTCTCATCATGAGAAACATTTGTGCCAAGCCATTTGATAATCCATGCATCGGTGTAGAAGATATAGAGCAGAAGGGAATTTCGATAGGTTTGACCTTTGACCTTCAACTGTGACCTTGACCTTGGACGTAGGTGCGTGGTTATTGATCGCGACACACCTTCTCATCATGAGAAACATTTGTGCCAAGCCATTTGATAATCCATGCATGGGTGTAGAAGATATAGAGCGGAAAGGAATTTCCAACAGCCCGACAGACCGACCCGACAGACCGACCGACCGACCGACAAGCTGGCTCCTATATACCCCCTCAAACTTTGTTTGTGGGGGTATAAAAATGAAAAACAGCAGATGGCAATTTCCGTCAACAGCGTAGGAAGGGTTAAATATCGGAAGATGATTTCACATAAACGTTTATACACCAGACTTATGTTCAGCAGCGTGAGCGGCAGCCCCGCAGTGATCGCTTGCCAAGTAAACTGCGCCTTCACTGAACCAGGGCGAGAGCTCGCTGTAAATCCAAACTACCTCGCTGGTCGGCTCGAGGACGCTTGTGATCGGGTCAAAACTAAAATTTACTAAAAGTTACAAAAATAAACTTGTAACATTTACATGTGCATCACTATATTTTACAGGTCCACCTATAAATGTATAGGTCCACCTGCATATTTTACAGACTGGACCTGAAACATTTTAGTTTTGACCCCGTTCGTACACCACTCGCGGGCTTCGACGAGCAATATACAATGTATGTCATTCAGAAGCAAAGAGTTCAAAAGCGCTTGCGAGCGCCGGGGCTGCTGAACATTATACCTCCAGCATTAGGGTTTCGCGAGATTTCCCATGACTTTATATCCCCACTATTACGTATGTTCCTGTTTAAAATACTATGAGTAATACAGAAACATGCGTTCAAAAAGAAATAAAATAATTTTGCATTACACTGCAATATATATACTGTTGAAGGTATATCGGAATTCATCAGCACGTAAAACAGGTTAACCTTTTCAATGCCGAATTAAATTTTTTGTTGTCTGCTGTTTTCTTTATTTTCCATTTTGCTTGATAAAACATGGTTTGACAGCATTTTAGAATCATTTCCATTGGAAATGATTCTAAAGTGCCGGCAAACCATGTTTTTATTGAGAAGGAAGACAAAATATACCACACAACAGCAGACGACAATTATATTTCCCGCATTTTAATCTCAGTTAAAAACTTCAGGTGACTCGAGCCAAAATCATAATGAGCAAAAACCCGAGATGAAACTATAAACTTTGCCAACAAATTGGTATTTGTGTCGGCTGGTAACGAGAGAATTTGCACAACATGGTTATACAACCACTATGCACCTATTGATGTCTTTCATGAATACCACAAAAATCCCCGAGGTGGGAATTAGACGGCCAAATATTCTGCGAGCGGGCATATATTAGTCATACACACATTATGATCAGTCGATCCTATCGGCTTTATTGTCGAGCCCGCTTGAAACTTCATATGCTTATTAGTCAGCATCCATATATTCATTCTGTGTCCCACTCATGCAGCCCCTGTGCCCCTATGTCAAGGTCAAATGACTTACAAGTTTGCGTTAAAGTTTCTTTCAAAATTTGCGTTAAACTTTTCACATACCTACTATCTCTGTAACCGTAAGTCAGATTTGCTTGAAACTTTGTATGCTTATTGGGCATCAAACTTCAAATAAATACACTCTGAGACCATCAAATGCCTCAGCAGGCTCGACATGCGGGCCGCGGCCATCTGGTTAGACTAGTGACTGGTACCATGTGAATTAAACAGAAATTTAATTCAGAGACCGGAATTAGACAGCCAAATCTGTATTGGTCTAAATCCCCTGCCATTTTCCTGCAACCTCAATGGGATGGAAAAACATTTGATAGTTGTCCTACTGTGATGAGTGGGTGGAAGGTGAGTGCAAGCGAAGGGTAATTTAACGATCGGGGTTCATCCTTACCGGAATTCCAACTGGAGACTTGGTTTGGCCCTCACAGACGTCTTTGGAATTTTGTATGTGACAGTTGAATCTGGTTATACCCCTTATGTGAGCATTACGATTATTCGTAATTCTATTTTAGGGGAAGGGGCCAAGTGACTTTGGTGTGGTATGGACCTCGCACCAGGTCAAGTTATTCTAATTTCAGGGCTGAATATATTGTTTCTCGATGTAAATATTCCGTTCTGATTTTGGGATTGTCCCCCCCAATGCAGCAGGTTAAAACGGGATTGAACCCGTTTGCCCGGCCTTACATGAACTTAGCTGTTGATAGGCCGTTAAACACCAATAAACAAACAAACAAACCTACTGTGATGCATGCACATGTGTGGCTGTGGCTGAAGAAATGTGGTTTAAGGGTTTTGTAACAAGTGTAGCTCCTGTAGCTGATTTCATCAAAATTGCGAAGTATACTTATCTAGCAAAGTATACTTTGAGGGAGTAATCATTTATTTTTCCCAAAATGCATTATTTCATATAGAACTAACCGTTGCATATACATTGTATTTGATGATTAAAAGTATGCAGAATTATTATACTGAATTTATTACATTATCACAGCCAAATTGGCTGTGATAATGTAATAAATTCAGTATAATAAAAAATAATAAATTTATCCCAAAATTGAAAATTTCTCCCTCAAAGTATACTTTGCAATGTTCGTGAAATAGGCTACTGTTACAACGAGCGTTGTTTAATGCTATTTATTAATTTACTTTTACTTATTTTAGACTTGGGGAATTAGGCTCAATTTGATCGAAAGATGAAAGACAAAGACACATGCTGATTCTATAATGTAATATTCCCAAGAGCTCCCTGGCAACCCAACCAATGGCCTTTATACTTGGCAACGCGGACCTTATAGAAAGCACCTGACCACTCGGCATGAAATGCACACAATGCAAACTTTTCCTGAGAACTGTGTTTGTTCAACACAGTTCAAATTGCTATAATTAATTACTCATTGAATGCAAACCTTAGATATTTTACATGCACAATTCATCAATTCATCTACATACACCCAGCAAATATCAATGACGAAATGAAATCAGAACTATGTCTAAATTGGCTTTTAATACGAATATCAAAGTCAATTTAGACATCGGACTGTCTTCTGAATCATATCTGGAACTAACTGTAATATGCAAATGACTGTAAACAACTACATGTTATAGTATTATCTTTTGACTCGGTGTAGCTCAAATACTAGTCATCAAGGTACAGTCTCAAAAGAGTTATTACGTGATTATATGAATTGCACAATAACAATTGCAGACAACAATTAAGAATTTCCACAGCGATGCTGCATTCATTTTGTGTGACCCCAAGCTATTTGACCGGGGCACAACGCCCATTAAAAGAGGTCTGGTTTCTGCAGACATGTTACTCAGAGGTCATGACCTGATTCCATATGAACAAAGGAGCAACCAGTCTAGTCTCAGATTGGACAAAGCATCTGCATGGTTCAATCAGGGTTTATACTGTTTGCCATTCAGTCCATCAAATTGGTACACTATAACAATACCCTCCTGGTTCGAAACATTTGGTCCCCAAATGAAATATGGATAAACAACCATGTGAACCAAATATTACATGTAACAGTACAAGTAATAAGTATGAATATTGTAACACAAGAAATATCGCATTCACACACCTTACACACTACAATCCTATAATGCTGCCGTGTCCAGGCCGCCCCAACCACCATCTAATCAACAGGACCGACAAGAGACAGGACGGATGCCACGACAAAACGACGCGGGTGCACCGTGGGATCAACATCAACAACATCAACAACATCAACAACAACATCAACAACATCAACAACATCAACAACATCAACAACAAGAAGTTCAGTGTTTCTACTGTGGTAGATATGGGTATCACAGTCGACAAAATTGCCCGGATTCTCCACCAATTGTTACAACGAGCGTTGTTTAATGCTATTTATTAATTTACTTTTACTTATTTTAGACTTGGGGAATTAGGCTCAATTTGATCGAAAGATGAAAGACAAAGACACATGCTGATTCTATAATGTAATATTCCCAAGAGCTCCCTGGCAACCCAACCAATGGCCTTTATACTTGGCAACGCGGACCTTATAGAAAGCACCTGACCACTCGGCATGAAATGCACACAATGCAAACTTTTCCTGAGAACTGTGTTTGTTCAACACAGTTCAAATTGCTATAATTAATTACTCATTGAATGCAAACCTTAGATATTTTACATGCACAATTCATCCATTCATCTACATACACCCAGCAAATATCAATGACGAAATGAAATCAGAACTATGTCTAAATTGGCTTTTAATACGAATATCAAAGTCAATTTAGACATCGGACTGTCTTCTGAATCATATCTGGAACTAACTGTAATATGCAAATGACTGTAAACAACTACATGTTATAGTATTATCTTTTGACTCGGTGTAGCTCAAATACTAGTCATCAAGGTACAGTCTCAAAAGAGTTATTACGTGATTATATGAATTGCACAATAACAATTGCAGACAACAATTAAGAATTTCCACAGCGATGCTGCATTCATTTTGTGTGACCCCAAGCTATTTGACCGGGGCACAACGCCCATTAAAAGAGGTCTGGTTTCTGCAGACATGTTACTCAGAGGTCATGACCTGATTCCATATGAACAAAGGAGCAACCAGTCTAGTCTCAGATTGGACAAAGCATCTGCATGGTTCAATCAGGGTTTATACTGTTTGCCATTCAGTCCATCAAATTGGTACACTATAACACTACTCATGTGACCTGATGATGATAATAATGATGTGGCCTATATTGCCCACTGGAAGCATGACGGCTGTTTCATTGATGGAATGGCGAACAGTGCAGATCCTGATCAGACTGTGCATCCATGCACAGGCTGATCTGGATCTACACTAGTCGCAAAACCGAAAAGCCCCAGTCACATTCCTCAGTCACATTCAAGACAGGCCAAGAAAAAGGGTTTATTTGATTATTGATTAATTAATTTGTGTTTAACGGCTTATCAACAGCTAAGGTAATTTAAGGCCAGGCCACCGGGTTCGATCCCATATTTAACCTGCTGCATTGGGGCGAAAATCCCAAAATCAGAACGGAATATTTGCATAAAAAAAAATATATTCAGCCCTGAAATTAGAATAACCTGACCTGGTGCCAGGTCCATACCACACCAAAGTCACTTGGACCATCCCTTAAAAGTAATAGGATTACGAATAATCGTAATACTCATATAAGCGGTATAACAAGATTCAACTCTTACATTCAAGAATGCCAATGACGTACGCGAGGGCCAAACCAGGTCTCCAGTCAGGATTCAGGTAGGGATGAATTTTCTAGCTGTCAACAACATTCTTAAATTAACAATGACATCTGTAGGCATTCAAAACATTTTTGACAAGTGTATTAAGGCTACGTATCATTTTCAGTAATAATTATTTTTAAAGGGTTTCCATTACCTTTAAACAAATACAGTCTCCTGTTTTCTAATGTGCCGGTGTCAGATTATAATTGAACACCTGTTGTCATTAATAACCAGACAGTCGAGGTAAGAAATACATTTGGAAAAGAGGCGTTTGCAAAACATTATTTGAACACATAAAAACCTGCATATTTGTAGCGAGATCTGCTCGATGAGATGATTTAAATAACACATACACAGCTTGCATGATATTGGTGGAGAAACACTTTTGTATTTAACTCTTTGCATGCTGGGAAACTTGTGGGTTATAAATAGTTCAAAACTAGCGGACAAAAATTCATCATATTTTCTTTTATTTCTCCTTGTAAATATCATGAATATGTCTTGGAATTTCATTAGAATTGAGTCCTGAGGACTCAATTCTAATGAAATTTCAAGACATATTTACAGAGAGAAATAAAACATATAGTCCTAATTTGTTTGGCGGATATTTTCGCCGCTAGCATGCAAAGAGTTAAATTGTACGTGTTTAACCCTTAGACCGCTATCTTATTTTTTTTGTCTTCTGCTGTTTATTTTCTATTTTCCATTTTTATCATCAAAAACATGCTTTGACAGCACTTTAGAATAATTTACAACACGCTTTGACAGCACTTCAGAATCATTTCCATTGGAAATGATTCTGAAGTGCTGTCAAACCATGTTTTTATTGAGAAATAAGGCAAGATATAAAAGCAACAGCAGACGACAATTGTTGTGAGTAGCGGTCTAAGGGTTAACTGTAATCTACCTCTAATGATAATGTATGATCATGATTGCAAAGTACACACAAAATTGTTGGAACCTTCACATATCTAAATTATTGTAGAACCTATCTAAACCGGGCACACTGCTGGCTGAACACATTGAAATTCATAATGAACATGATGCCTTAGACCTCTATCTCATTTTTTTTGTCTGCTGTTTATTTTCTATTTTCCATTTTTATCATCAAAAACATGCTTTGACAGCACTTTAGAATAATGGAAAAGACAAAATATTCAGAAGATGACACAAATTAATTCAGCACTGTAAGGGTTAACTGTTAGAATTGCATGCTGGGAAATTTGTGGGCTATAAATAATTAAAAAATATCAGACGACAATTCATTATATATTCTTTTATTTCTCCCTATAAATATCATGAATATGTCTTGGAATTTCATTAGAATTGAGTCCGGAGGACACAATTCTAATGAAATTCCAAGACTTATTTACATAGAGAAATAAGAAATATACGCGTAATTTGTTGGATATTATTTTCACCGCTAGCATGCAAAGAGTTAAGGGTTGAATTGAATGGTTTAAAGTATACATACCAAATGAAATAATGTTTTCTTGTAAACGATTATTGAATTTATATTTATTGAGCAGCCTATGCTCAATAAATGCAAATCCATCAATTGAAATTTCCAGACGATCCTAAATTTGCACTTACAACATTTTAGTCGTACAAAGTTTAGTGAAACGGAATGGAATGGAATGGTGCTTAACGACCCATCAACACAAAAGAGAATCATTTAGGGCCAAGCATTTTAGATGAAGAAGAAAATAATAGTCAAATAGTATGTTAGATGTGGTAGGCAATCAAATGATTATGGTAAAAATGAAACTATGATAAACAATATGGCTCGTTTCACTAAACTTTGTACGACTAAAATGTTCTTAAGTGCAAAAGTATGAGTCTGTAAATTTCACATTAACAATATTTTCTTGTAAACAATGATAGGATTTACATTTATTGAGCATAGGCTGCATATGCAGCCTATGTTCAATAAATGTAAATCCATCAATTGAAATTTACAGACGATCCAAAATTTGCACTTACGAACATTTTAGTCATACAAAGTTTAGTGAAACAGAATGGAATGGTGCGTAACGGCCCATCAACACAAAAGAGTATCATTTAGGGCCAAGCATTTTAGACGTGGTACAAGTAGTTCTTAGCAGGTATTATGAATTCGTCAGCCCCATGGTTTGGTCACATCAATACCACAGGTTCTTGAAGAACGGTTCATATTTCGGTGATTTATGGGTTATTTCGGTATCTCTGGTGGTTTGCGTGAATTGTTACCAACAGACAATTTACGTCAGCTCCCGCGAATTACACGTATAAATGGGTATTTTGTCAGTAAGAAAGGGGCCCCGAAAGTTCGGAACGGTGAATGTGTATATAATATAGTTGACGATTTCTGTCGTGTGTAATGATTTAGCATTAGTAGTTGCACAAAACTATGTAAATTACCCAAACCCAATGAAATCCACCCATATCTACCCAAATGACACCAACATTCTGATCATCTGTTCAAACACCTGTGACATGCAATACTGGCTTCGATCCAGCACTAACTAAATTCTTCATAGGCAATAATTTTCTGAGGCAATAATTCGAGGCAATATTAATCTGCAGACCAAATCTATCGATTAGACGCTGAATGATCTTTCTGTCTGTATGGAATGACCTCGCTGGTCTACTTGACAGCATTCATAATGATATGTGGCTGTGACTGGGGAAATGGGGCTTATGGGTTATGCGACCAGTGTAGATCCAGATCAGCCTGTGCATCTGCACAGTCTGATCAGGATCTGCACTGTTCGTTATTCCATCAATGAAAAAACGGCATGCTTCTAACAATCAATATAGATCGCTATCAGCCCTCATGTCGGTGTGCTATTTGATCAGGAGCTTAGATTGGCCACAAACCCCATAAGCCCCTTTTCTTCACAGCCACAACTAAGTCCAGTTTTGTACCTCATACACCAGTGAATAATGATGACACACTTTTACAGGTATGAAAAATTCTAAATATTTTCTTTATATGTGCTTAGAAGTATATGTCGTGACCACCATTTGAACCGTCTTCTAAATATTTTCTTTATATGTGCGTAGAAGTATATGTTGTGACCACTCATTTGAACCGTCTCGATGAGACGGGTCAAATGGTGGTCACGACATATACTTCTAAGCACATATAAAGAAAATATTTAGAATTTTTCACAAAGAAAATGACGTATCCTCAGCATGAAAAGGGTTAAACCCTTTCAACACCACAGACCAGAAAGCCAACATTTGAAAACACTGTAGATCCAGATCGTAACGAGCCGTCACTCAACAGGAGCAATATTGTTTGCCATCAGTTTGATGCTTTTGACAAAAAAAATGTGAATAGTCCAAAATTAACATGTAATATATTTAGTGAGTTTATAATCGTCTAAAAGCGATTTTTTTTATTTTTTTTTTGAAAATGCCACAAAACTTTCCGAAACTGGCAAAAAAATGTGCAGGTTCATCAGGATACAATGCTCAAAACTAAAATAAGCCCAGTTTGTCAGATTATATACCACAGGAAATGCTCCATCACAGAAATAACTACATTGTATCTGGCCGATCACACCAACATCATTTCCCAACAAATGGAGCCATTATTCAATGTGTCGCCATTTCCGATGTGTCGCCATTACTTCTCTTTGTTTATGTCCATTGCAAAACATGATTGTTTTTTTGTGATTCATTTATTGGTTGGTTGATTGATTGATTTATCCATTGAATGATCAATTGCTTTTTGAACTTCTGAGGGAGGAGAACATGTTTATTTTGCCAGAAAATGTCTGAGTGGGCTAGTGTCCTTTAACCCATTACAGACGGGATACACTTTTAGTAGTATGAACCTTTTGAGAAAAATATCCCTATTGTCTTTATATCCTTTCAAAAGTATATGTTGTTACCACTCATTTGAACCGTCTCAACGAGACAAAAATTATCGTATCCTCAGACTGAAATGGGTTAATGAAAGCAAGGGAGTTATATTGCACGGTTACCCGATACCCACAGAACAAAGGGAGAAAGTGCGGAGTTTGGCAGCTGCAAAAGTTCTGTTTTTACATGTACATCCTGGTATGGTTTTTCCAGCCATCATCGGCACGTGTCATTTTGAAGTTGATCTGCTCATGTGCATTAATTACGCGTCTGGATTCACGTTACAGTTTTTTTTTTAAACTGTTACACTGTGTCTTAACCCTTTTCATGCTGAGGGTACGCCATTATGTTTGCCGAAAATCCTAAATATTTTCCTCAATGTGCTCAGAAGTACCGTATATGTCGTGACCACCATTTGAACCGTCTCATTGAGACGGTTCAAATGAGTGGTCACAACATATACTTTCATAGAGAAATAAGAAAAATAAAATATTTAATAAATTTCATACCAGTAAAGGTACAACTTTGTCGTCTGCTGTTTATTTTTTATTTTCAAGTTTTCTCAACAAAACTAGATTTGTCAGTAAGCAAGGCTTACGGAATACCCACCCCGCGTGGGCCCAGGTACCCCTAAATATATAGTTATATAACCTATTTCTCTGATGTTAACCCTTAGCCTGCTGAATGAAATGTTGTTGTCTGCTGTTTATGTTTTATTTTCGATTTTAGAATCATTTCCATTGGACCATGTTTTGACAGGGAAAAAAATAAAGCAACAGCAGACAACAGTTTTCGCGATCAGCAGCTAAGAGTTAAGTTTAGTGGATCAGAGCTCCAGTTAAGGTGCGTAATTTGATCAACTTTGGGGGGAATTTTGTTACTTCTTCACCAAAAATGGCAAATTGGGAGTGCTTTAGAATCGTCTCATCGAGACGATTCTAAAGAACTCTCAACTTGCAATTTTTGGTGAAGAAATAAGAAAAATATCTTTAATATTTGGTCAAAGTACGCATCTTAACTGGAGCTCTGGTGGATGGACGCACGGATGGAAGCACAGACAACCTGACTCCAGTATACCCCACCCACAACTCGTAGAAGGGAGTATAATCATGGTTTGGCAGAAATTTAGAATCATTTCTAAAGTACTGTCAAACCATGTTTTTCTTGAGAGAAAAAAACACACAGAAAATATGACACAACAGCAGACGACAATTTTCGGTTCCCGCCTTTTAAGGTATAGATACACTTGACTTCAATGATAATTGCTTCATAAGAGTGATGCGATATATATATATAATATGGAGCATTGAGTTGCCATCTCCGCCATCTTTGTATGTACAAGCCATCGTTTGTTTGTTTGTTTGTTTGTTTGTTGGGGTTTAACAGCCTATCAACAGCTAAGGTCATTTAAGGCCGGGTCAATGGGTTTAGTACTAAATCCCATATATTACACAAGTACATGTACATGTTCAAGTGGATGTACAAATGGGGGGAAAATCCCAAAATCAGAACTGAATATTTACAATAACAAAACTATATATTCAGCCCTGAAATCAGAATAATCCTGATCTGATGCCAGGTCCTCGCCACACCAGAATCACTTGGCCCCTCCAAAAAGCAGTAAGATCAGTAATAATCTTATTACTTTTATAATGGGTAATAACCCAATTCAACTCCCAGGTAACTAAAGAGCCAAAGATAAAAACGTACCTGGGGGCCAAACCAGGCAAATCGTGATTCCTATAAGGAGGAACCCATACCGTTAATTTACTACGACGACGCCATCAATTGAATTGTGACCACTACATCTCACTTTCCGCCAATATGGGCGAGAATGAAATGGTGAATTCTGTTGATATGTCAAATGACACAGATCAAACTACGGGACATACTGTTGAACCCATTACAAACGGGCCACATAATTGGTAGTATAAAATTTTCTTACCAAAAAGAAATCCATATTTCTTCTCAAAAAATGTTAATCATCACCAGTCATTTGATGGATTGATTGATAATTGGTGTTTAACTTTAACGGCCTATCAACAGTTACGGTCATTTAATATGTAATATGTCGACGAGACAGTTCAAACGAATGAAAACAAAATATACTTTAATGGAGAAATAAATGAAATCAATAAATTTAAATTGAATCTATAGACTGTGATGGGTTAACCATTACAGTGCTGAATTAAAATTTGTCGTCTGCCGTTTATTTTTTATTTCCATTTTTCTTATCAAAAACATGGTTTGACAGCACTTATCATTTCCAATGGAAATGATTCTAAAATGCTGCCAAACCATGTTTTTATTTAGAGAAAATACAAAATAAGTTACAACAGCAGACGACAGTTTTCGGTTCCCGCCTTTTAACTCTGCATGCTAGCAGCGAAAATATCCGCCAAACAAATTAGAAGTATATGTTTTATTTCTCTCTGTAAATATGACTTGAAAATCATTCACCATAAAATTCCAAGACATATTCATGACATTTATAAGGAGAAATAAAAGAAAATATAATGAATCGTCATCTGCTATTTTTGAACTATTTATAGCCCACAAATTTCCCAGCATGCAAAGAGTTAAGGGTTAAACGTTTCTTACCTTCCTATTATAGTCTTATAGCCACACCAAAATCTGTGAGTACATCGGTTGTTCTTACCTGAAAATATAAATACACATACCGGTAAGTATTCAAAACACATATGATCTAGGCTGGCGCTAGGCTGGCGCTATACTGGTAGCTGCAGTCGCAATTTGGCCACTCAAATGGCCATTTGGCTACTAATATTTGAGAAATGGCCATTTGGCTACTAATATTTGAGAAATGGCCATTTGGCTACTAATATTTGAGAATGGCCATTTGGCTACTAAAATTTGAGAAATGGCCAATTGGCTACTAATTTTTAAGAAATTGGCTACTAATATTTGAGAAATGGCCATTTGGCTACTAATATTTGAGAAATGGCCATTTGACTACTAATATTTGAGAAATGGCCATTTGACTACTAATATTTGAGAAATGGCCATTTAAGGCTACTAATATTTGAGAAATGGCCATTTGGCTACTAATATTTCAGAAATAGCCAATTGGCTACTAATATTTCAGTAATGGCCATTTGGCTACTAATATTTCAGTAATGGCCATTTGGCTACTAATATTTGAGAAATGGCCATTTGGCTACTAATATTTGAGAAATGGCCATTTGGCTACTAATATTTCAGTAATGGCCGTTTGGCTACTAATATTTCAGTAATGGCCATTTGGCCACTAATATTTCAGAAATGGCCATTTGGCTACTAATATTTCAGTAATGGCCATTTGGCTACTAATATTTCAGAAATGGCCATTTGGCTACTAATATTTCAGAAATGGCTATTTGGCTACTAATATTTCAGTAATGGCCATTTGGCCACTAATATTTCAGAAATGGCCATTTGGCTACTAATATTTCAGTAATGGCCATTTGGCTACTAATATTTCAGAAATGGCCATTTGGCTACTAATATTTCAGTAATGGCCATTTGGCTACTAATATTTCAGTAATGGCCATTTGGCCACTAATATTTCAGAAATGGCCATTTGGCTACTAATATTTCAGAAATAGACATTTGGCCACTAATATTTCAGAAATAGCAATTTGGCTACTATTATTTCAGTAATGGCCTAATGTTTCAGAAATAGCCAATTGGCTACTAATATTTCAGAAATGGACGTTTGGCCACTAATATTTCAGAAATAGCTGTTTGGCCACTAATATTTCATAAATAGCCATTTGGCCACTAATATTTCAGAAATGGCCATTTGGCGACTATAATATTTCAGTAAAGCCCATTTGGCTACTAATATTTGAGAAATGGCCATTTTGGCTACTGAAAATTCTAAATATTTTCTTTATACAAAATGTATGTTCTCAGAAGTTTATGTCGCGACCACCATTTGGCTACAAATGGTGGTCGCGACATATACTTTCATTGAATAATATCAAAAATAATAGAACCAACAATAGCAAGAAAACGTGGCCTGTCGGCACATAAACTGCCCCGTTAGCAGATTTAGAGAAACTCCGGCAAACTTCTTAACTTGATGCATGGACATACATAAAAATCTCATACCCGTAAAGGTTTACATCGAATGAAATGGGTTCGAAAACGGATTTGTGGAAAGCTGATTTTATAGTTCTAGTAAATCTGTACAACCGAGCATTTGAACTCGTGCCTAGTGCAGTTTGCGATATCTGCCAATTTGTGACAGAATTATCTGCGAAAATCATGACTTAAGTTTAGACTCTGATCCTTCAAATAATCAACTACATCGATTAAACAAGCATTTTTCTTTTCTCCGCAATCCTCCAATATTAATGTGTATAAATAACATGCGCCTATTAAAATGAAATAGAATACTGTTTAACCCTTTCATCTGCAAGTTAATTTTCCAACCAATCCAATCATCACAAAATGATTTTCAAACTAGTCAATTTATGAAAAGGGGGTTGTTTTTGTTCTACAAATATGAAAAGTACTTGCAAAAAGTGCAGATCCTGATGATCTGGATTTACACGTCTTGCCAATACCACTATACAGGCCTGCATGTTGAAAGGGTTAAAGCAACAACACCGATTTCTGGTTCGAAGATAAAATACTAGAATCCAGCATCTTATATACAGTTCCGGAAAATAATGATTTGATTGATTGATTGGGGGGTTTATGTCCCCTCAACAACAAATGAATGAGGTAAACTATTTATAATGGATTTACAGTAAAAGCCAAATTTATTTTATATTCCTACGGAGCCCCACAGGGGATGTAGAATTATTTTTTTTATTAATTTGTTCCCACAAAATAACAATTTGTTCCTTCGAATTAACAATTTGTTCCCAAGAAATAACAATTTGTTCCCTCAATTTAACAATTTGTTGAGGGAACGAATTGTCATTTCGTGGGAACTAGGTACATGTAATTGGTAATTCGAGGGAACAAATTATTATATTGTGGCAACGAATTGTTAAAATTTGTATATTCCTACTTTATTTTGCCATGCATGTTCATTAAACAGGTTAATTAATGCCGAGTTTCTTATGAATCGGTCAACAAGTTTACTAAATATCATAGTCAATCGACATGTTAGGTTGGTTCTATTCATTACATAAGCAGGGCTCCAGATAAGGAATTAGTAATTGAGTATTTTCACTCCATCATATCTGAAACAATTGGGTATTTCAATATTTTAATTGGGTAAAATAAAATCACACTACTGTTTACACATCAACAGACAGCAATTATTTAATAGTTTGCTTCAAAATGAAAACATGTCTTGGCATTTCATTAGAATTGAAATACCAAGATGTGTGGAAAATAAAAAATATGCTATATTTGTGGTCTGGTTATTGTTTTCTGTAGCATGATAAAGGTACCACAAATTTGTTATTGCTTTTTGATACTCGCTGAATTCTGATTTCAATTGGGTTTTTGGCAATTTTAATTGGGTATTTACGCAAATACTCAGCTTATCTGGAGCTCTGCATAAGCACAGTACAATTTATATTGGATCTTTACTGATAACCTAAAATGTATTCTGAATTGGGGCTGGTCATATTTATATATTTAATATACTAGAACACTGTGAAAGTCCATTTTATGTAATAATCTACATTTTTCATAGGACACTTAAAGTTAAGTTACTTGAACGGTGAATGATTATTCTCCATTTGATTCACCGTGTTTGAACGGACACCACACACACATTTACACCGAATTCAGGAAGTTATTGAAAACGTTCTGCCAATAAAACAGGTGTGTTATCAAAAAGGTATAAGTTCAGCAAACGACTCGCCACAAATCACAGGCGATATCTTTCACTATCTTGCGCTACTTCAGCGGTAGATAAGATTCCCCGTACAAAAATATCAAAAGGTAAGTGTTTACTGCAAGTTTACCTGTAAAAATACACAAATCCGCCAGAAACATCCACCCAGATGGCCTATAAAACTTGGTAATTGATTGTGTTCCAGTTATTCTCAGGCCAAGTGTTTTTTTCAACCCTATGCAGAGCTCCAGACAAGCTGCGTATTTGTGTAAATACCCAATTAAAATTAACAAAAACCCAATCAGATGGCCTATAAAACTTGGTAATTGATTGTGTTCCAGTTATTCTCAGGCCAAGTGTTTTTTACAACCCTATGCAGAGCTCCAGATAAGCTGCGTATTTGTGTAAATACCCAATTAAAATTACCAAAAACCCAATCAGATGGCCTATAAAACTTGGTAATTGATTGTGTTCCAGTTATTCTCAGGCCAAGTGTTTTTTTCAACCCTATGCAGAGCTCAAGATAAGCTGCGTATTTGCGTAAATACCCAATTAAAATTGCCGAAAACCCAATTGAAATCAGAAGTAGCAAAGTATCAAAAAGCAATACAAATTTTATGTAACCTTTATCATGCTGCATAAAAAATAAACAGACCACAATAATAGCATATTTTTCTTATTATCCATGAAAACACATCTTGGTATTTCATTAGAATTGTCTCCGCAGGAGACAATTCTAATGAAATGCCAAGACATGTTTTTATTTTGAAGCAAACTATTCAATTATTGCTGTCTGTTGATGTGTAAACAGTACTGTGATTTTATTTTACCCAATTACAATTTTGAAATACCCAATTGAAAACAATAAACATACCACAAAAATAAAATATTTTCTTATTTTTCCATGAAAACGCATCTTGGTATTTCATTATTTTCAGAGGTCCATAAATGGGCATGGAACTATCCATGTCAGATATTTAGGGGTGAAAGGTAGTAGGTTCATATCTCAATAGGTAATAGTTATAGTTCACATATTGAATTTTTAATAGTTGCCTTCTTTGTGTACACATGTCCGTTTCAATACAAGTCCCACCCATGCGTACATTCGACTTGCGATACAGCTATGTTAATTATTGGCCAAGAGCATGTGTACACATCACAACAGGATGTGTGCCACGTGAATTTCCGACAAGCCATGACGTCTGGATCTAAATATAACTTTCTACATGTTGGAACATTTAATAAATAAATTTAGTAGATATTGGAGAAACAGTCACAATATGTGATTAATTGAGACAAAATGCTATGCTGTCAACTAGGGCAAACAAAGAATTGTATTGGGATTCACACCTGTGATCTAGTGTAGTAAGGGAGCCTGGTATTGGATCGGGACACTGTCTTTCGCTGCTGAACGTTCTATTTTCAAGGTGTATGATCACGTGGTACTAACAACAACAACAAGTACTGAAACTTTCAGAATCCATACGATTGAAAGTATGTATTCTTTTATATTGTCCTTATTACGTAGCAGATTTTTATGAAATATGGCGCATCAAACGCGTCTTGTTAAGCTACATTTGGTGGTCTCTGTATTTTCGCCCAAACTTCTGTCGTTTTTGCGAAGAATCGATTTCCGTGTCTACTGACACGGAAATCGATTCTTTGCAAAAACGACATAAGTCTGTGCCAAACTCCCTGGACCACCAAATGCATCTCATGAAGACACATTTGCTGCGCCATATTACATCAAAATCCGTTTCATATTAAGGAAAATATCAAATAATACTTACCTTGGTGTGGGCGACGTTGTTGTTGTGGTAACCAGTTGATCATGCACCTTGATTTTAATTGTTTTATCATCAAGTGAACAACAAACGAGTAGCAGGTCACTCATGGACAAGAACGCAGACTCGTTTACAGTACGTTATTACACTGAAGTCATTTTGTAATGTCCGACATTTGATCAATACAGAGCTCCAGATAAGCTGCGTATTTGCATAAATACCCAATGAAAATTGCCAAAAACACAATTGAAATCAGAAGTAGCGAGTATCAAAAAGCAATAACAAATTTTTGGTACCTTTATCATGCTACAGAAAACAATAAACAGACCACAAATATAGCATATTGTTCTTATTTCCATGAAAAACATCTTGGTGAATTTCGAAGCAAACTATTCAATAATTGCTGTCTGTTGATGTGTAAACAGTAGTGTGATTTTATTTTACCCAATTAAAATATTGAACTACCCAATTGCTTCAGATATGATGGAGTGAAAATACTCAATTACTAATTCCTTATCTGGAGCCCTGGATCAATGGAACGTCAGCAAATGCAATTGTAACCCGTATGTGCGTATTTAGACAATGAAGGATAAAACAATTTGTTATCCACCAGCGTGTATTTGGTCAATGCATAAGGAGTTAACTGAGGGGGATAAAGTAGGGCTGCACTGGCAAACAAGGTGAACATAAGTCCTCAGTGACCTTGACCATGGGCGGTCAGCCGTGGGTCGCATGCATAACAAAGCATCAATCCATGACACAAAATCTGGCCAAATATTATCAAAATCGGTTAAGCAGTTCATGAGTTATTGAAAAATGAAAAGTGTTACTAACTTATGTACGCGCACACGTAAGCACGTACGTACATCATCATCATGACTATAGTCTGTTTCACGAAAGCTGCCCAAATTTTACGGCTATATAGACAATTCAAAAACAATATTATTTTCGATAATATTAAATTAAAGGAAAATTTAAGAATGAGCCTTCTTTTTATTTCGTGAAATTCGGTCAAATATTGATTTTATTACGAAAAATTGATTTGTCTATGGGAATTTAACATTGGGGAAAAAGTGGTAAGGAAGTGTGGGAGGAGTCAAAAAACAAAAAAAATTGGAAATCGACTCCGAAACCTGACTAGATAGCTTGGATATGATGTAACTAAGAAAACAAAAGTTAAATTTTAAAAATCGGTCCAGTATTTCTAAAATTCAAAAAAAATTCCCCATGTTAAATCCCCATACTGGCCATAGACATCTTCACTCCATGAAGATGTCTATGGGGATTTAACATGGGGAAATTGTTTTTTCGCAATAAAATCAATATTTGACCAAATTTCACGAAATAAAAAGAAGGCTCGTTCTTAATTTTTCCTTTAATTTAATATTATCAAAAGAAATCTTGTTTTTGAATTGTTTATATAGCCGTAAAATCTGGGCAGCTTTCTTGAATCAGACAGTAACGCTATATCCCCTATTGCCTATCAGCGAGCAGATAACAAGACACATTTGGCCATGGCAGCACAGACACATGTCAGTAATATCTCCATCAACATACATGATATGAACTAAAGTTGGGCAGGTCTCCAGATAAGGAATTAGTAATTGAGTATTGTCACTCCATCATTTCTGAAGAAATTGGGTATTTCAAAATTTTAATTCGGTAAAATAAAATCAAACTACTGTTTACACATCAACAGACAGCAATTGTTGAATAATTTGCTTCGAAATGAAAACATGTCTTGGCATTTCATTAGAATTATCTCCAAGATGTGTTTTCATGGGAAAAAACAATATGCTATATTTGTGGTCTGTTTATTGTTTTCTGCAGCATGATAAAGGTACCATAAATTTTGTATTGCTTTTTGATACTCGATCGCTACTTTTGATTTCAATTGGGGTTTTGGCAATTTTCATTGGGTATTTAAGCAAATACGCAGCTTATCTGGAGCTCTGGTTGGGGAAAACAAATTCACAACAGTGCAGACAGCAGAGTACTTAATACAGCTTCATTTAGCCAGCAAGTCGCCATTATGTGTTATTTCATGAATAATAATTAAGTACATTCGTATTGTACGAAATGTTATTGAAATGTCAACATACTTGTGTGTGTGTAAATACTAAATAACATCACGTATCGGGTCACACATATTTGTAGTTGTCATTAACTCTTTGCATGCTGGGAAACTTGTGGGCTATAAATAGTTCAAAATTAGCGGACAAAAATTCATCATATTTTCTTGTATTTCTCCCCGTAAATATCATGAATATGTCTTGGAATTTCATTAGAATCGAGTCCTGAGGACTCGATTCTAATGAAATTTCAAGACATATTTACAGAGAGAAATAAAACATATACTCCTAATTCGTTTGGCGGATATTTTTGCCGCTAGCGATGTGGATGAACTGTGAGCAAAACAGTTGGTAAAAGAGCATTTTAAAGGTACACGCCCACTCAGTAAGCACAAAATGTTCTTTATAGGAATTAAATAAGTGTATAATTGTGTAACTATTACACCAGTTCTAAAAATTACAAGTGCCCGCTATACAGATATAATCATTTAGTAATATTTATTTTACTGAGTGACGCGCGGTTGTTTCAGGCTATTTTCATATGCAAATGAGGCACGATCTTCTTTAATTATTTATACTAATTAAATGTGTCACCTGAAAAAGTAATATTTTCAACAGATAATAAAATAGGATCATTGCACATCAAAAAATAAACACATATAATAAATAGTAATATCCGTTAACATTTTAAGGAAACACGGTTATCGCCCCTGATATCAGTATGGAAATTTACTTCTGATATAAATTGTATAATAATGCCAATCAATACGTGGGGTAATCATGAATTAATGTTTATTTTGTCAGAAAATGTCTCGGATGATGTCTCTGATATAAAGAATATTTTGTGACTATACTGAGTGGGCATGTACCTTTAACCCTTAGAACAATTGTCGTCTGCTGTTGCTTTTATATCTTGCCTTATTTCTCAATAACAACATGTTTTGACAGCACTTCAGAATCATTTCCAATGGAAATGATTCTGAAGTGCTGTCAAAGCATGTCGTAAATTATTCTAAAGTGCATATCAAAGCATGTTTTTGATGATACTATTAACTAATGGAAAACAGAAAATAAACAGCAGACGACAAAAAATTAGGACAGTGGTGTAACGGGTAACAGTAGACTTGTATCTGTTTTCAGAACAAATATGACCCCACTATTGGCGACATGAAAAAAAGAGAATATTTTATAACTGAAAAAAAAAATAGCGTTACAAAAAATGCTAGTTTTGCTAAATATCCTAAAATCAGAACAGAAATTGGATGACAGGTGCTCACCACATCAGTTTTGTTTGTGTATTGGTGTTTAACAGCCTATCAACAGCTAAGGTCATGTAAGGCCGGGCAAACTGGTTTGATCCCTTTTTTAACCTGTTGCTCGCCACATTATTAGTAGCTTAGCCCCACGTGTAGAGAAACAACAAATGATGGATCGGTCAGACACCAGGCTAAAACTCGCTGCAGACAGGAAACGGAAATCCCAAGTGAATGTATTTGCCCCTGTAGGAGGTCACAACATTTGATTGATGTGGCACACATTTTCTCAGACTGGTTGGATGCTGGATACAGACTTTTCTTTAAAACGACCTTTCTGTGGATGACCACGATTTCTCAGGCAATTATAAATCAATCTTTCACAGGTTGAAATAAGTGAAAAATATGTTTTTATTGTTTCGCTGGAGGCGGCGCCAGAATTATTTTCATACAAATATCCTACACAAATAGTGTGCCTTTGTAAAATGACAGAACTCAATAATAAAGAAATACAAGAACATCAGGGCTCCAGATAAGGAATTAGTAATCAAGTATTGTTACTCCATCATTTCTGAAGCAATTGGGTATTTCAAAATTGTAATTCACCAGGGTAAAATAAAATCACACTACTGTTTACACATCAACAAACCGCAATTATTGAATAGTTTGCTTCAAAATGAAAACATATCTTGGCATTTCATTAGAATTGTCTCCAAGATGTGTTTTCATGGAAAATAAGAAAAATATGCTATATTTGTGGTCTGTTTATTTTTTTTTCAGCATGATAAAGATACCACAAAATTTGTATTGCTTTTTGATACTCGCTACTTCTGATTTCAATTGGGTTTTTGGCAATTTTAATTGGATAGTTAAGCAAATATGCAGCTTATCTGCAGCTCTGAACATGTCAACAGATCCATGATAATCTCAGAACATGACAACCAGATAAATATACATACGACCTGGAGCGCGGAGGCAAAAATGTTAATGTAAAATAGGTCAATGTCATGTGAATGGCGGCATGAGTGTGTCCCTAATGCTTATATGTATCAAGTGTCCAAATATTGAAGCAATCCGTCAAGTAATATTAAAGTTATAGCATGATAGCACAAAGTTTTTGACATTTCGGACGACGACAACGAATAAAGTGGCGACTATAGTCGCGCCTTCTGCTAAAGCAGGCGCGACAAAAATGTGGTCTGTCGATGCACTTAGAGCCCCTATAGGTGATTTGAGAACCTCTTACAAAAACTTAAAAAAAATAAATAAACGGACGGACAGACAGGGCGAAACATATAGGGCACTGCTATAATATCTTATTTTTTAACTATTTAGTCCACAGTTTTCCCAGCATGCAAAGAGTTGAGGTACGTTTTGTCTGGTCTGGTTCCGTGTATGAACAAAGAGATTATGTTCTGTACAGTAATTTCCATCACTATGACCACCGGGCGGCAAATCATTAGAAATTGTCGTCTGCTGCTGCTTTATATTTTGCCTTCTTTCTCAATAAAAAAGCATGGTTTGACAGCACTTTAGAATCATTTCCATTGGAAAAAACAGAAAATAAACAGCAGCCGACAAAATGTAATTCAGCAGTGTAATTAAGCGTTAAGGGTGTGAAATTTTCATCGCTGGCAAAAGCATGGCGACAAATCATTAGATCAGTGTGAGGGAACGGAATATTTTTATTGTTGGCCCATCTGTGACGCGATATTAGCTACTTTCAGGGATGCACACAATTATTACATTGATCAGGCTGCACTGTACAAGGACATAACAGGGTAAAACAGATAACGGCTCCAGGTAAGGCACGTATTGGTGTGTTTTACTCTCTTATTTTAGCTAAATACGCATCGACTGCGAGTACAAACTGCGTATATTAACCCTTAGAAGGCGGGAACCAAAACTTGCCGTCTGCTGTTGTTTCTTATTTTGCATTTTCTCTAAATAAAAAAATGGTTTGGCAGCAATTTAGAATCATTTCCATTGGAAATGATTCTAAAATGCTGTCAAAGCATGTTTTTGATAAGAATAATGGAAAATAAAACATAAACAACAGACAACAAATTTTAATTCAGCACTATATTAAGGGTTAATTTAAAAATACTTGGGGAGTTGAAAAAAGCAAACACTGTTATCGAGGAGGAAAAAGTAGGACAATATCAAATTGGAAAGAATTATGATCTAGTTAAAGCCCATACAAGATTTGGTTGAAATAATTGGTGGAAACTAAAAATAATGACTGAAAGTGGATCATTACAAATTTGATCAGCACAGCAACTGAATATTTTCAAAGGTTCCATAAATCTGACAAATAATTATTGCCCAGATCTGTTTTTAATATGCAGTTGTATAATGATGCAGTGAAAGCCCTTACAAGATTTTATTAAAATTGTTAAGTTGAAACTAAAAATATAGCCGTATAAATGTGCTAAAAGTAGTACCTACATGTAACTCCGAACATTGTGGATGCCGGCCAAAAATGGCAAAATATGAAAACAACAGCAGACGACATTTTCAGTTCCCACCTTTTACGTGTTAACGTTTCCTACGCTGTTGACGGAAATTGCCGTCTGCTGTTTTTAATTTTTGCTTTAATTCTTAACAAAAAAAAAACTGGTTTTGACAGCACATGAGAATCGTCTCCACTGGAGACGATTCTATGGAAGCCCATTAGGGCCACTTAATTTTTTTTATCTTTTTTTTATCTTTTTTTTTTATCTTTTCTTGAATTTTCAAGATGTTTTCTTAATTTTCAAGTTCTTTTCTTGAATTTTCAAAATCTTTTCTTGAAAATTCAAGAAAAGAACTTGAAAATTCAATATTTCAAGATGTTTTCTTGAATTTTCAAGCTCTTTTCTTGAATTTTCAAGATCTTTTCTTGAAAATTCAAGAAAATATCTTGAATAAATGGAAACTAAAAAAAAGTGAAGTGGCTCTAATGGGCTTCCGTACGATTCTCATGTGCTGTCAAAACCAGGTTTTTGTCGAAAAATATTGAAAATATGAAAACAACAGCAGACGATAATAATGCTTCCCGCGTTCTAGGATTAACCCATTTCTTGCTGAGGATACGCCATTTTGTTTGTGGAAAATCCTAAATACATTCTTTATATGAGCTCAGAAATACACGTCGTGACAACCATTTGAACCATCTCTTCAAGACGGTTACAATGAGTGGTCACAACATATACTTTCATTGAGAAATAACAAAAATAAAATATTTTAAAAACTTCATACAAGTAAAGGTGTATTCCGCATTTCATGGGTTAACCCTTACACTGCCGAATTAAATGTTGTTGTCTGCTGTTTATTTTTTATTTTCGGGAGAAATAAAAGAATATATAATGAATTGTCGTCTGATATTTTTGAATTATTTATAGCCCACAAATTTCCCAGCATGCAATTCTAACAGTTAACCCTTACAGTGCTGAATTAATTTGTGTCATCTTCTGAATATTTTGTCTTTTCCATTTTTTTCATCAAAAACATGGTTTGACAGCATTTTAGAATCATTTCCAGTGGAAATGATTCTAAAGTGCTGTCAAACCATGTCTTTATTGAGAAAGAAGGCAAAATATAAAGCATCAGCAGACGACAATTTTCGTGCTCAGCAGTCTAAGGGTTAAATAAGCTCACTGAGGATTTTCTACGTGTTTCCTAGCCTTGCCTGATAAACTTGATATCAAGACACTACATACATGAAAGAAGGCAAAATATAAAAAAAAACAGCAGACGACAATTTACGTTTCCCTCATTCTAAGGGTTATAATAGGCTCACTGAGAAATTCTTAGCCTTGCCTGATAAACTTGATATCAAGACACTATCCTGATATCCTCTATCTTCATCCCGTGAAAAAATGGAAAATATCAAACAACAGCAGACGACAATTTACATTTTCCTCATTGTAAGGGTTACAATAGGCTCGTTGACAAATTCTTAGCCTTGCCTGATAAACATAATATCTAAAGACACTAGCCTGATGCTAAATATGTTTGTTTGTTTGGGTTTAACGGCCTATGAACAGCTAAGGTCATTTAAGGCCGGGTCAATGGGTTTACCGGTAGTACTAAATCCCATATATTACCTGTAGAAGTACATGTACATGTACATGTTCAAGTACATGTACAAATGGGGGGAAAATCCCAAAATCAGAACTGAATATTTACAATAACAAAACTATATTCAGCCCTGAAATCAGAATAATCCTGATCTGATGCCAGGTCCTCGCCATGCCAGAATCACTTGGCCCCTCCCAAAAGCAGTAGGATCAGTAATAATCTTACTACTTTTATAATGGGCAATAACCCAATTCAACTCGCAGGTAACTAAAGTCGAAAGAGCCAAAGATAAAAACGTACCCGAGGGCCAAACCAGGCAAATCATGATTCCTATAAGGAGGAACCCATACCGTTAATTTACGCCGTCTCATTCGCCCGACCACCACCCACGATGCTAAATATGAAATCAACAGCAGACGACAATTTACGTCTCCCGCATTCGAAGGGCTGAAATAGACATCAGTCAATTGTCTGCTCTAGACTGGATGGCACCAAAATCATTTTGCCGCTCAGAAAAAATCAATTTTATTCAGATTTCATCGTCACATAACAGATAGCTTGTTCTCTTCTACAAGTTACAATGTACTGTATACCTAACCCATAAAAGGCGGGAACTGAAAATGTCGTCTGCTGTTGTTTCATATTTTGTATTCTTTCTCAGTAAAAACATGGTTTGACAGCACTTTAGAATCATTTTCAATGGAAATGATTCTAAAGTGCTCCCAAAGCATGTTTTTTACGAGTATAATGGCAAATAAAACAAAACATAAACAGCAGACGACAAAATTTTTAATTCAGCATTGCAAGGGTTAAAGGTACTGTGTCTCAACAAAAACAACAACAACAACGTCGCCCACTCCAAAGTATGTATTATTTGATATTTTCCTTAATATGCAACGGATTTTGATGAAATATGGCGCAGCAAACGCGTCTTCATGAGCTGTATTTGGTGGTCTATGGAGTTTCGCACACTTATGTCGTTTTTTGCGAAGAATCGATTTCCGTGTCAGAGACACGGAAATCGAACGACAGAAGTTTGGATGAAATTACAGAGACCACCAAATGCGTTTGATGCGCCATATTTCATCAAAATCCGTTACGTAATAAGGACACTATAAAAGAATACGTACTTTGAATTGGTACTTGTTGTTGTTGTTAGTACCACGTGATCATACACCTTGAGATATACAATTATGTGGTTTTTCGCTTCATATACAAATCGACGTCGAGAACTTCTGATAAACATGGGAGATAATTTGGTGTGGCATAATTTGGCATACAGAACTTTTCATAGAAACAAATCTGATTATTCTGTTTATTTCTCCCTATTAAAAGGTACATGTATCATCTTTATTACATGTATGTTGTTAACACTCATTTTCAATGAATGGTGACACCATGTATTTTCATTGAGAAATACATAGAATAGAAAAAACAAGAACTGCGTCTGTCGAACGCGGATGCCACCTGCAGCATATTTGAGAAACTGTGACAAAGTGGTTAAGTCATTTAAGTAACCTGGTGAAGGTGAAAAGGCGAAGGTCATATAAATTATGAAAAGGCAGGTGTGGCACACATACCAATGAATGAAGTGTTGAAGTATTGAAGCGATTAAGCAACTTATGTAGATGATATGGCCAGTTTGAGAAACTGTGACGAACTGGTTAACCAAAATTGTTAAGTCATTTAAGTAACCTGGTGAAGGTCAAAAGGTGAAGGACATATAAATTATGAAAAGGCAGGTGTGGCACATGTAACAATGAATGAAGTGTGAAGTATTGAAGCGATTAAGCAACTTATGTAGATGCTATGGCCAGTTTGAGAAACTGTGACAAAGTGGTTAACCGAAAAGTGTGACGGACGGACAGACATACAGACAGACGGACAGACGGACGGTCCAAAAAAAATATGCCACCCGGCACTTCCAGATAATGGACACTAAAAGTTTATGTTGTTACAACCTTCCATTTAACTCTTTTGCATGCTGGGAAACTTGTGGGCTATAAATAGTTCAAAACTAGCGGACAAAAATTCATCATATTTTCTTGCATTTCTCCCCGTAAATATCGTGAATATGTCTTTGAATTTCATTAGAATTGAGTCCTGAGGACTCAATTCTAATGAAATTTCAAGACATATTTACAGAGAGAAATAAAACATACACTCGTAATTCGTTTGGCGGATATTTTCGAGTTAATTCAGATATGAACATAAACGAGGAAGGTAGAATTTAGGCTAGCAGGATAACACAAAATATAATTTGCAGATAACCATGATAACAGATCCTGAGGACTCAATTCTAATGAAATTTCAAGACTAATGTACAGAGAGAAATAAAACATACACTACTAATTCGTTTGGCGGATATTTTCGCCGCTAGCAGGCCAAGAGTTAATACGACTTGTCGATACGGTTCAAATAAGTGGTAACCACAGGGCTCCAGATAAGGAATTAGTAATTGAGTATTGTTACTCCCATTATTTCTGAAGCAATTGCATTTTTCAAATTTTTTATTGGGTAAAATACAATCGGACTACTGTTTACACATCACCAGACAGCAATTATTGAATAGTTTGTTTCAAAATGAAAACAAGTCTTGTCATTTCATCCAAGGAGACAATTCTAATGAAATACCAAGATGTGTTTTCATGGAAAAATATGCTATATTTGTGGTCTGTTTTCTGCAGCATGATAAAGGTACCACAATTTTTCCATTGCTTTTTGATACGCACGCACTACTTCTGATTTCAATTGGGTTTTTGGCCATTTTAATTGGGTATTTACACAAATACACAGCTTATCTGGAGCTCTGTAACCACATATACTTTTGAGATGAAATAAAGAAAACAGGGATTTTTCTCTCTTCTTTCATACAACAATAATTGTATCCCATCTCTATAAATGGATTAAACGGCTGAGAGAGATTTGTACAAACAAGCTGTCTCCATGCAAACAAGACAGAAATTATACTGCCAAGAAAGAAATCTGTGTGAAACGAGGAGGTTTTTGTATGCTAACCCTCACTACACGGGAGACGAAAATTGGCGTCTGCTGTTTTTCCTTTTTACCTTAATTCTTAACAAAAAACCTGTTTTGGCAGCACATGAGAATCGTCTCCAGTGGAGACGATTCTCATGTGCTGTCAAAACAGGTTTTTATCGAGAAATATTGAAAATTAAACATTTCCTGCAGACGACACAATTAAATTCAGCGTAGTAAGGGTTAAATACATTAAATATGAAGTATAATGGGTCTCGCTGTACTCAATATGTCAAGCCTGGAAAACGGTGTTTGACCGTTAACTCATTATAGGCCAGATAAAATTACAGTATAATGTTAAGGTACCAGTCCACCAAGATTTTAGAATTTTTTAGCAATTCTTGGCCGAGCGAGCACTTCCGCAAGTTTTTTTCTCAGATATCCTCTTCATATATTCACAGAGGCTGTTTGCTGTATACACCTGTTACATTATATGTCAAGAAACTTTAGTAGCTACACAAATCAAATTGGCATACAGCTAAGAGCATTTATAATGTGTGAAAGTTAGCATGTGGTGGTCAATTTCTGCACTTATTCCGTCATGGCCGCTGGACTAAAGGCGCCAGAAAGCTATGTGACGTGCGGAGTTTGCACCAACAAATAATGTGTGAATCAAGTGTACCAGGGTTCATGTTTGAGGGCGACATGGGCGAAGTGGTCGCTTTTTTTCTGGCCAAGTCGCCTTATTCTTCCCGTAGGGGGAAGTCAAGTCGCCCTGGAACTTTATGTTTTTTGTTTTTGTTTTTTTTACTATGAATTTCAGACCCTAGGGGCGAGTGCATGTCATAAATGCGCTAATCCCACCAAATAGGCGTGTACAATTGGATCGCATCGATTGTTTGATGACCCCTGGTGTGTACACATAGAGTTTACAGTTACGCGATAACCGTAAGAGAAATGTTCAGTGAAATTATGATTTTTATCACTTCTCCCTAATTTTGCCTCACTTCTCCCTATTTTGCCAGGAGGGAGAAGTCACTTCTCCCTAAATTTTTGGCCTAGCTTGAACCCTGGTCTACATGTATACCTGCCCACACTGATCATAGTCTGTACTGGTACTGAGTGTTTTGTTTTCGAGCCACAAACCTCTGTTTCAGACTGTTAAAATGGCGCCCCAAACAACAAACACACATTTCGAGCGGAAGATGATTACAATTCTAATCTGAATATGCTCATTGAATGGCCCAGATCACAGTTTGGCACATAATTTTACAAATACTTGCTTTTGTCAGCTGAAAATAGCATAGGATGGGGAGTATTTAATTTTAAGTCACATTCAATCACCACAGACAGGTAATTTTGGAATATTCAGTAAAAAGCCCATAGGCAAACTACGAAACTAAGCCTTTTTCAGGTGGACTGGTACCGAACTTTTTGAGAATATTTTCACCATTTTTCAAATTTCTTTTCAAAAGTATATGTTGTTACCACTCATCTGAACCGTCTTATCAAGACGGTTCAAACGAGTGGTAACAACATGTACTTTTTACATGAAATAAAGAAAATAGGGATTTTTTCTCTCAAAACTTTCATACAACGATAATGATATCCGTTTCTACAAATGGGTTGAATGGCAGACAGAGATTGTACAAACAAGGCGACTACGTCATGTAAACAAGACAGAGGAAATTGTATTGCTGAGAAAGAAATCTGTGTCAATCGAGGATGGCTTTGTATGTTAAAGGTACAAGCCCACTCAAACTGTTCTTTATAGGAATTAAATAAGTGTACAATTGTGTCACTATTCCACCAGTTCTAAAAATTACAATTGCCCGCTATAAATTTAAGATATAATTATTTAGTAATATTTATTTTACTGATAGTGACTCGCGGTGGTATCAGGCTATTTTCATAGGTAAATGAGGCATGATATATTTTTTAATTACTTATACTAAATAAATGACCTGAAAAATCAATATTTTCGACAGATTATAAAGTACCGGTATGATCACTGCACATCAAAAATTGAATACAGACAATAAATAGTTATGTCCGTTAACATTTTAAGTAAACACAGTTATCGCCCCTGATATCAGTGTGGAAAGTTACGTCTGATTAAAAATATATAATAATGTCAATATATATCTGTATAGAACTGGTGGAAGAACACACCTATTCCTATAAGGAACATTTTTTGAAACATCTTCACCAGTGCGGAGTACAGCACTAGCCATATACGAAACCACTTAGGTAGAATGAACTTTTGGAGAATATTTTCGCCATTTTCTTTATGTCTTCTTGAAACTATATGTTGTTACCACTCATTTGAACCGTCTCAATGAGACGGTTCAAATGAGTGGTAACAACATATATTTTTATTGAGAAATGAACAAAATAATCAGATTTGCTTGTGACTAGATTAAAATGTGTTCATGCAGTTTTTCTGCATGTAGCTGAATGGGAATTCGTCAAGAATCCGGCAACTATTGCAACTTGAAACATATTCACCAGTGCGGAGTACAGCACTAGCCATATACGAAACCACTTAGGTAGAATGAACTTTTGGAGAATATTTTCGCCATTTTCTTTATGTCTTCTTGAAACTATATGTTGTTACCACTCATCTGAACCGTCTCAACGAGACGGTTCAAATGAGTGGTAACAACATATATTTTTATCGAGAAATGAAGAAAATAATCAGAATTCCTTGTACCTGTGACTAGATGAAAACTTGAAACATCTTCACCAGTGCGGAGTACAGCACTAGCTACAGAGCTCCAGCTAAGATGCGTAATTTGGGGACAAATTTCTTATTTCTCTATCAAAAATGGCATGTTAGGAGTGCTTTAGAATCGTCTCAATGAGACGATTCTAAAGGACTCCCAACTTGCCATTTTTGGTGAAGAAATAAGAAATTTCACCACAAATTACGCACTTTAACTGGAGCTCTGTAGCCATGTACGAAACCACTTAGGTGATCAAGTGGATTTTCCCCAAGCGCTTCTGCAAATAAAATAAGCCGTGTTCCGACAGAAAGTTTGGTCGATTACCCACAGGCACATCATATCTGAAATTGTGTCTCGTAAACTAATTTGGCGTAATGTAAGAATTACATCGAAGCTGGTTATGAAATATTGGACCGAAGATATTTGCCAATGGAATCTACATATATTGCCAAATATCTTAGGTCCATCTATATGCCTTAACCAGTAACAATTCCTACATTGCCAGGGCTCCAGATAAGGAATTAGTAATTGAGTATTTTAACTCCATCATTTCTGAAGCAATTGGGTATTTAGTTTTAATTGGGTAAAATAAAATCACACTACTGTTTACACATCAACAGACAGCAAGTATTGAATAGTTTTCTTCTAAATGAAACATGTCTGCGCATTTCATTACAATTGTCTCCTTGGAGACAATTCTAATGAAATACCAAGATGTGTTTTCATGGAAAAATAAGAAAATATGCTACATTTGTGGTCTGTTTATTGTTTTCTGTAACATGATAAAGATACCACAAATTTCCCATTGCTTTTTGATACTCACTACAGGGATTCCGCTGGGGAAAATAAATAAATCGCCACTTAAATCGAAAATTGTTATTTTTTTATCACCAACTGTTTATTTTTATCGCCAATTGGGTTTTTGGCAATTTTAATTGGGTATTTACGCAAATACGCACCTTATCTGGAGCACTGTTACACAGCAAAATAGACAACCTAAACACAAATACTAAACATGGAACTTCACATTGATAATCTGAGGCAGTTGTGCAGAGCTCCAGATAAGCCACTTTCGCAATTGGCGATAAAAATAAACAGTTGGCAATAAAAAAATTACAATTTTCGATTATTATTATCAGAGCTCCAGATAAGCTGCCTATTTGTGTAAATACCCAATTAAAATTGCCAAAAACCCAATTGAAATCAGAAGTGGTGACTATCAAAAAGCAATACAAAATTTGTGGTATCTGTCATATGCTACAGAAAACAATAAACAGGCTACAAATATAGCATATTTTCTTATTTTTCCATGAAAACACATCTTGGTATTTCATTAGAATTGTCTCCAAGGAGACAATTCTAATGAAATACCAAGATGTGTTTTCATTTAGAAGTAAATTATTCAATAAGTGCAGTCTGATAATGTGTAAACAGTAGTGTGATTTTATTTTACCTAATTACAATTTTGAAATACCCAATTGCTTCAGAAATGATGGAGTGACAATACTCAATTACTAATTCCTGATCTGGAGCCCTGTATTATTATTTTTTTCTTTTTTTTCTTTTGAAGTGGCGATTTTTTTATTTTCCCCAGCAGAATCCCTGCCAGATAAGCAGCGTATTTGCTTAAATACACAATTAAAATTGCCAAAAACCCAATAGAAATCAGAAGTAGCGAGTATCAAAAAGCAAAATAAAAATTGTGGTACATGTACCTTTACCATGCTGCATAAAACAATAAACAGACCACAAATATAGCATATTTTTATTATTTTCCATGAAAACACATCTTGGTATTTCATTAGAATTGTCTCCAAGGAGACAATTCAAATGAAATACAAAGACATGTTTTCATTTCGAAGCAAACTATTCGATAATTGCTGTCTGTTGATGTGTAAACAGCAGTGTGATTTTATTTTACCCAATTATAATTTTGAATACCCAATTGCTTCGGAAATGATGGAGTGACAATACTCAATTACTAATTGCTTATCTGGAGCGCTGATGTAATGTGTGGTTATTCATCAGTAAAATTATATCGCCTGATTATACGTACATATTCCCCTGGCAGGGAATGATACAAATTTGATTCTGAAGTAATCGGACATGCTGAATAAACAAGGCATAATTCACCACCGCTGTGCAAGATACGGTATTCAGTTGCGGTTTCGGCACACATTTTGGTGTTATTGTAAATCGATTGTCTCATTCCTTACTCTTGGAATTAGATTTCTGTCTACAGATTTCTGTCTAATTCCAGTGGCATGAGAACAACATTTTCATATTACATGTAAAGTCATGGTTTCTGGTTTCGCCAAATGTGTGACTTTAGCATAAATTGATTGTCTAATTTCTTCCGAATGGAATGAAATTTCTGTCTAATTCCCAGATCTAGAGCGGAAGAGTGACATTTTCATATACATCCCTCAGTAGTGCCGTGGTTTAGCATTAATGTAAATTTATTGTCTAATTACCACCTTGTGGAATTAAATTACTGTCTAATTCCCAGGTGTACCCCCCCCCACTCTCTACATCAGATAATAATTTTGTCTAAAGTGTATTATACATGTATATGTACATGTACGCCTGATTTCTAATTCAATGCATATTTTATTTTTGTTTAACCCTTAGAATGCGGAACCGAAAATAGGCGTCATATTTTGTCTTTTCTCTCAGTAAAAACATGGATTGGAAGCATTTTAGAATCATTTCCATTGGAAATGATTCTAAAGTGCTGCCAAACCAAGTTTTTGTGGAGAAAAATGGAAAAATATTCAGCAGACGACACAAATTAATTCAGCATTGTAAGGGTTAAGTTGCAACTAGAGCAAGTGAGCAGAGACTCGTGGATACCCCCGGATAGCGCCACCAGGGCTGACAAATAAAAACTTGAACGCAAATCTTACAGACGGAAATATGAAAACTATATACACTCGACATACTTCGTATGCTGGGGTATAATTACCATTACCAAGTTCTACAAAGCAAAGTTTATATGTGCATTAATTTCTAAGAGTCAAAAGTAGTAAAAATATCCCAAAACGGCCAAAAGATTTAATCAAGGTGCATGATCACGTGGTTACAACAACAACAATGTCGCCCACTCCAAAGTAGGTATTATTTGATATTTTCCTTAATATGCAACGGATTTTGATGAAATATTGCGCAGCAAACGCGTCTTCGTGTGTTGCATTTGGTGGTCTAGGGAGTTGAGCACAGACGTATGTCGTTTTTGCGAAGAATCGATTTTCGTGTCAGAGACACGGAAATCGATTCTTCGCAAAAACAACAGAAGTTTGGGTGAAAATAAAGAGACCACCAAATGCAGCTTAACAAGACGCGTTTGATGCGCCATATTTCATCAAAATCCGTTACATAATAGGGACACTATAAAAGAATACATACTTTGAATCGGTACTTGTTGTTGTTGCTAGTACCACGTGATCATACACCTTGATAATGAGACATATATCATTTCTGTATAAAATGTTATAGCCCTTGAACGTGCAAACAGAAATAAACAAAAGACTGATTACCAGGAAACAATCGAAAAACAAACTCTTAATGCCGTTGAACAAATAACTTGATCAACACTTTTAACATCTTGCCTCTCCTTGAGTGCTGGTGATAAATCAACGAGAAGCAAACAATAAATTCATGATAAGTAAAATGTGGCTGTGACTGGAGAAATGGGGCTTATGGGATTTGTGGCTGGTGTAGCTCCTGATCAAATAACACACACCTGCAACCTGACACCGATCTATATTGCATGTTATAAGCATGACGGGTGGTGCTTTATTGATGGAATGGCGAACAGTGCAGATCCTGATCAGACTGTGCGGATGCACAGGCTGATCTGGATCTACACTGGTCGCAAAATACATAAGTCCCATTTCTCCAGTCACAAACCATAAAACAAACAATAAATTTGTGATAAGTGTACCATATTGCATGATGTTGAACCCAAATTGTGTTCAAATTGTGGGAATAAATTGGGTATTTCAAACCCATGTGACTCCAGATCCCAGGCTAAGAACAAATTTTGAGTAAATACATGTACTCCACAAATCAAACTTACTGATGTAAACTGATGTTGAGTTAGAGTATGTCATCTTCAAAATTAGCATGTTTAATTGGTCGAGGATTAGCTGTGCTCAGTGTCAACCAATCAAGGTGAAGTGAAAGGGTTTAATGTCCCAGTAATAGCTAAAGTGATATAGCCAGGGATTCCGCTGGCAATCGCCACTTTCGCAATTGGCGATAAAAATATACAGTTGGCGATAAAAATAAACAGTTGGCGATAAAGAATTACAATTTTTTTTTTTTTTTTTTTTTTAAATATTTTTTTTTTTTTTTTTTTTTTTGGAAGTGGCGATTTTCCCCAGCAGAATCCCTGTATAGCAATGCAATCCCAATTTCATTTAGTCTCAACTGAAAGGCCAGCGGGACTAAATACTGTGGAATACTTCCGGTATTGAAGTCCAATGTTCTATCAGTAGGCTATAAACCAACCCCCCCTCCCAAAGAGAAAAAGTGAACTGTAGATGGCCGCGGCCCGCACGTCCAAGGCTTTGATAGTATACCGAGAAACTTTAACCAAAAACTTTAACCCAGACTCATGTGCCGATTATATCGCACTGTCCTGCAAGTGGATTCGACAAAAATGAATGGGTTCTACGTCGCAGCAACAGCTACATGTAAAGTCACAGAACTCCAGATAAGCTGCGCATTTGCGTAAATACCCAATTAAAATTGCCAAAAACCCAATTGAAATCAGAAGTAACGAGTATCAAAAAGAAATAACAATTTTGTGGTACCTTTATCATGATGCATAAAACAAACTAGATGGCCGCGGCCTGTATGTCGCGCCTTGTGGCGAGGCATGGACACTAAAAAAAAAGATATAGTATAACGAAAAACTTTAACCAAAAACTTCAAAGTAATTTGACTTTGACATTGGGCACAGGGGCCGCACGGGAGGGGGTAGAATGAAAATATAGATGATGATAAACACCCATGTGAAGTTTCAAGGTAATGGGCAAAGCAGTTGCAGAAATATAGTATAACGAAAAACTTTAACCAAAAAACTTAACCAAAAAACTTAACCAAAATAACCAGAATTAACCAAAAAACTTTAACCAAAAAACTAACCGAAAAAACTTTAACCAAGAACTTAACCAAAAAACTTAACCAAAGAACTTAACCAAAAACTTTAACCAAAGAACTTAACCAAAAACTTTAACCAAAAAACTTAACCAAACAACTGAACCAAACAACTTAACCAAAAACTTTAACCGGACACACGCCAAACGGCCGACTATATCGCGCTTTCCGCAAGCGGGCGCGACAAAAACAGACCACAAATATAGCATATTTTTCTTATTTTCCACGAAAACACATTTTGGTATTTCATTAGAACTGTCTCCAAGGAATTAGTAATTGAGTATTTTCACGCCATCATATCTGAAGCAATTGGGTATTTCAAAATTTGAATTGGGTAAAATAATATCACATTACTGTTTACACATCAACAGACAGCAAAATATGCTATATTTGTGGTCTGGTTATTGTTTTCTGTAGCATTATAAAGGTACCACACAATTTGTTAGCAATTTTAATTGGGTATTTAAAACTATTTATGCAAATACGCAGCTTATCTGGAGCTCTGAGACGTGATCAGACTGCGCGGAAGGGGACGTGATCAGACTGCGCGGAAGGGGACGTGATCAGACTGCGTGGAAGGGGACGTGATCAGACTGCGCGGAAGGGGACGTGATCAGACTGCGCGGAAGGGGACGTGATCAGACTGCGCGGAAGGGGACGTGATCAGACTGCGCGGAAGGGGACGTGGTCAGACTGCGTGGAAGGGGACGTGATCAGACTGCGTGGAAGGGGACGTGATCAGACTGCGTGGAAGGGGACGTGATCAGACTGCGCGGAAGGGGACGTGATCAGACTGCGTGGAAGGGGACGTTGCGTGGAAGGGGACGTGATCAGACTGCGCTGAAGGGGACGTGATCAGACTGCGTGGAAGGGGACGTGATCAGACTGCGTGGAAGGGGACGTGATCAGACTGCGCGGAAGGGGACGTGATCAAACTGCGTGGAAGGGGACGTGATCAGACTGCGCGGAAGGGGACGTGATCAGACTGCGTGGAAGGGGACGTGATCAGACTGCGTGGAAGGGGACGTGATCAGACTGCGCGGAAGGGGACGTGATCAGACTGCGTGGAAGGGGACGTGATCAGACTGCGTGGAAGCGGACGTGATCAGACTGTGTGGAAGGGGACGTGATCAGACTGCGCGGAAGGGGACGTGATCAGACTGCGTGGAAGGGGACGTGATCAGTGTCAAACATAGTAAGGTTCGTCTTCTCAGTAGTAGAGTACAGGCCAAATTCATTCAAACAGGAAAGCAAAGTGTTATAATTATAGGACCAAATCGATTTCAAATCATGAAAGGAATCCGTTTTAAAATGACACCACCAGCCGAGCAATTCTGTCGTGCATTGAGGAACGTCAATGAACGACAAAGTAGCCGGTCTTGAATGTGTCTCGGAAGTACATCCACATAGAGAATCAAAGGCAACCCGTGGTGTTGGTAATCGACAAAACGTTTGAATCGAGGACTAACAAGCTAAAAGTTTAATGGTAATAAATCCATGTACATGTAACAAGCAGTAAAACTGCTCTCAAATGAACTGCTGACTGTGTGTAAAAAATATTTTCATCCCGTCAACACAGTGCGTATGTACATGTATGTGCCATGAAACACGTGAAACATTTTTGATATCCTGTCAATACGATTTGAAGATGCGGCTGGGGTTATTTTTTGCATTTTAAAGCTATTTGTAATGTTGAATAGAATGATAAATAGAATAGTAGGTTAGTGCCATGAATGGGAAAAATATCTGGCGCGGCACGGAAACGGGATGTGCTCGGCAGAGCCTGCACCATCCCGTTTCCTGAGCCTTGCCAGATATTTTTTCCCATTCATGGCACTAACCGACTATTCTCTATATTTAATGGTGTTTAACAGCCTATCAACAGCTAAGGTCATTTTAGGCCGGGATAGCAGGGTCGAATCCCAATGCTCAATAAATGTAAATCCATCAATTGAAATTTACAGACAATCCTAAATTTGCACTTACAAACATTTTAGTCGTACAAAGTTTAGTGAAACGGGCCCCTGGTCAGGATAATCTCTTTCAGTAATAAAAAGAAGGCTAAAATTAAAATTACATGTATATCTGTAAAATTTGGTCAGGTTACGACAAAAATGTTCGTAAGTGCAAATTTAAGATCGTCTGTAAATTTCAATTTATGGATTTACATTTATTGAGCATAGGCTGCATATGCAGCCTATGCTCAATAAATGTAAATCCAAAAATTATTTACAAGAAAACAATGTTAATGTGAAAATTACAGACTATCATAATTGTGCACTTAGCAACATGTTAGTCGTACGAAGTTTAGTGAAACGGCCCCCTGATGAGATGAATGTTGAAGTATTTGCAAATTTATTTAAACCCGAATACGATTTGATTTTCATCGAGAAAGTGAGCAGAATAACACATTAAAAAGAATAACTGGAAATAAATGGCAAGCATTTGCTTATTTGTAAGCAAGATCACCGATATTGTCTTGATACTGTATACTATATGGAGCATTGAGTTGCCATCTCCGCCATCTTTGTATGTACAAGCCATCGTACAGTTTCACCACTTCGTGCGTTAGACACATACAGCAAATAATATGACACTAAACCAATTAAAAATTGGTGCAATACATAATAGACAGATTTGACAACGGCAAGCTATAAATATTATGCCAGCAAACTATACAAAAGACGAGATATCTAGCATTTCTCCCATCAATCTCAAAATAAATTTTGTTGTGTAAACTTTTCAATCTAATGCACAGCCAATTGTTAGTGTACACATTACCCATAGGTAAACCCATATCTACTTGCATAGTAGGGGAGTCGACACCAGGGGCAATACACTCAGGTAACTGCTTACATGTCAGTGGTTTTGATAGCTACACTGTAATAACAGAGCACAGTGGTGGGTATACATTGTATATGGTACGGTATATGTTGTGTGGTTGGCCAGGTAAAAGTGATACACTGTGCGATTTTCTGTGCATTATGTTATTTATATTGGTGGTTCGTGTTGTTAAAAACACAGGCACAAACCTGTCCCGAAAACTGACATATATTACAGTTCGGTGTAATATAATTGATGAGTCCCTTCTCCTGGCTTTTCTACATGTGATTAGCTACATTATATCATATGTTCTACTTCACATTTTGAGTTCTTTGTCAAATGGCAGAACAGGTGAAACTGACTGATGGTTGGAACACACAAAGATAGCCGACTTGGCCACCCCATGTGCCGTATAGGATACAGTAACAAGGCAGTGTACACATACATGTATATGTTAAACATATATTCCATCACATTTACGAAGCAAGTATCTTTTAATCAAACGATGATCAGCAGGGATTCCGCTGGCGATCGCCACTTGCGCAATTGACGATAAAAAATTACAATTTTCAAAAAAAAATCCTTTTTTTTTTCTCGAAAATTGTAATTTTTTATCGCCAATTGTTTTATTTTTTTTGAAGTGGCGATTTTTTTATTTTCCCCAGCGGAATCACTGGATCAGGTATATAGTTGGTCCTTAAATTTGTTTGGAAAGCCTGCGGTGCGCAGAATTAGCCAACAACATTGTATATCAGTTGCTTTCTCGTGGAAACATATGCTTTATTCCAGAGCTACAGATAAGGTGCATATTTGTGTAAATACCAGGGATTCCACAGGAGAAAAAAAAAAGCAAAAAAATCGCCACCTCAAAAAATTGGCGATAAAAATTTACAATTTTCGGAGAGAAAAAAAATTAAGTTTATCGCCAATTGTTTATTTTTATCGCCAATTGCGAAAGTAGCGATCGCCAGCAGAATCCCTGAAATACCCAATTAAAATTGCCAAATACCCAATTGAAATCAGAAGTAGTGAGTATCAAAAAGTAATGAAAAATGTGTGGTATCTTTATCATGCTGCAGAAAACAATAAACATACCACAAATATAGCATATTTTCTTATTTTGCCATGAAAACACATATAGGTATTTCATTAGAATTGTCTCCAAGGAGACAATTCTAATAAAATACCAAGATGTGTTTTCATTTAGAAGCAAACTATTGAATAAGTGCGGTCTGCTGATGTGTAAACAGTAGTGTGATTCTATTTTACACAATTAAAATTGTGAAATACCCAATTGCTTCAGAAATGATGGAGTGAAAATACTCAATTACTAATTCCTTATCTGGAGCCCTGCTTTATTCTTCTTTTTCTATCCAACTTTTTATATGGTATCCTAATGATACATTGTAGATAAAGTATATAATATACTTGTAATCATAATCATTATTTTTAATGAAGATTAAGCAACTGTGCTGACGGTCAGGAGGAGGTAAGGGCAGGTACCTGGTCAATTTGTACCCATTTCGTACCCACAAGTCATTTCGTACCCATAGCACCCATAGCAAGTCATTTTGTACCCATAGCAAGTCATTGTGTACCCATAGCCAGTCATCCCGTATTGCAGACGTTGATCAGACTGTGCGGATGGACAGCCTGATCATTATATCCTCACGGTCTGATCATTATCTACACTCAGGGCTGTACAAATTGATTTTTTAGCCACTTGTCCCGGACAAGTGACTTGACAAAAGTGACTTGCCCCGACTTGTCCTGGAAATTATAATCCATGTGTGCATAATACATGCACTTTAGTTGCTATAAAAATGTTGGCATAACATATATTACTAGTAACGGGAACCCTGGCAATCAGGAAAGATCGATTGATTGGTGTTTAATGGTCTATCTATAATTTCGAGCGTATATTCCAGAATTTTCGGTGTAAAAACATCGACGTTTTGTGAATTAAATTACTCATTTGACCGTCTCGAAAATGAAATCACGTCTATATTTACAATATTTAATGTCTATCAGTATGTTCGCGGAACGGTAAATAATAAACTTTTTGAAATTTCAGTTTGTTTTTGTTGGCAACAGCTGTTAATTCGCTAATTACACTGCAGCTCCATTATAATGCGATCGCGTATAGCGCGATCTCCATTATAACGCGGGTCTCTCGTGGATCCCCAAAAAAAAAAAATATTAAAAAAAATAGAGAAGAAAAAGGAAAACAAAGAAAAAAAATCAAAAAAAATCGTCGGACGTCGTAGTCACCGTGTAATTAGTTGATTCGTGATTTCTGTAAGTTTATTAAAACAACGACATTCAAAGTAAATGAAATAATTATTATTAGTATGTTAGCAAATGTAATACCTTTAATCAGGTTAATATATCCGGCGACATACGACATTCCGTGTTGCTTATCCGAACCGTGCAATATACGTGCCAGGGGATATATGAATTCCAAATCCAGATGTGATTACACCCGACACATATTACACAGACGAGATTTGTGTGATGCTTTGTGCAAAAAACCGATACACCCAGCTGTGTGTACAGGTGTTTATTGTATGACCTCATTCAGCACGAGGCTGTAAACTGTGTGACCTTTAGGCTATGTTTTGAAATGTTACTGATTGGTCAACACGCCTTTTGATGTGCCACAGACGTCGCGAACGTGCGACTTCTTTCATCATCGCATCACGGGGCAATCATGCAGTAACCCATTTCATGCTGAGGATACGCTTATGTTTGCGGACAAATATTTTCCAATCATGCAGTAACCCATTTCATGCTGAGGATACGCTTATGTTTGCGGACAAATATTTTCCTTCTATGCACTCAGAAGTATATGCCGCGACCACCATTTAATCTGTCTCGTCGAGACGGTTCAAATGAGTGGTCACATCGTATACATTCATTGAGAAATAACAAAAATAAATTAATTTTTTTTAATAATTTCATACCCGTAAATGTGTATTCCGAAAGGAATGGATTAAAAAATAAACTGAATCATACGCAGATCTGTCGCCATATATCGCCGATAATGATTTCGAAAATATTTTCCGTAAATTGTGTTGAAAAGTTGACACAAAATTCAGAGTTCATGCGGAATTGTCGGTGGGATTATGCTTTCAAGTTCGAATAAATTAATCTAATCAGGGTCACAGCTAGCATATCACTTTTCTTGCTATGTACACAGTATAGCAGCTTCTGTGTAAGTGTGTATCGCCACAGGGAAGCCGACACACGCCCTAGGCGTTATCGATCGATGAAATATTACAATATAGGATTAGTCTAGTGAAGAAAACAGGCTTGTGGCGGGACGTTTCAACGGAAAATAGTGACTTGCCCGGGACTAACTTTCAGCATAGAGCCACTTGCCCCGAGACCAAAATCGACTTGTCCCGGGCGTCGGGCGTGCCGATTTGTACAGCCCTGTAGCAAGTATCTGTCCAAAATTTATATCCCAGTAAACTCCCACGGTGAACTACTTTCCGTAACCGTGAGGCACAGTTAAAATAATTCTTAAGAAAACGGAAAATAAACACATTTTCTTGATGAATTTATTTCAAATGCTGGAATTATAAGGAATGAACGGCCTTCGTCCAGTATTCCCGCAACTTTTCCAAGTTTATACCCCGATAAATTCAACAAAAAGGCCGTTTATTCCTATAATATTCCTATAATATCCTTCTTTTCTTTTATGTCAAAATGTTCTTATTATACGACATACTAATGTAGAAAATGTATATAATACAATCATACATGTTATTTTTAATGAAGATTTGGGTAGATTTGAGTAAGATTGGTGTAAATCGTGCTGCCGATATAGCGAAATATGAACGTCAACACCCTGCAAGTTTTTTCTATATTTTAGTGTGCAAAGTCTAAATGCAATCACGCACATTTTGGCCCACATTTTGACTGTGTAGCGTGGTGTAGCGATATAGTGCAACCGGTTGCCTATAAAGTAAAAAACGTGCAGCTACCCAAAAAGTATGGTCCGAATTGACGAGTGTACGAGTTGGAAAATTTAACAGGTAATTGGCAAATTTTACCAATTAAGAAGCATTTCTCACTGCTGGTAGAGAACCTAGCTTTATCATAAACACTTTAAAATATGCTACCTTTCTTTAATCTGGAAGTTGTAATAAAACTGTTGGAAGGAATACTGAAAGATAAACACAAAGACTCCTAAATTTCAGTTTGCGGCCATTTTCTTCTCAAAACGAGGCTGTAGAGGTCACTCTTCAAATATGGGAAATTAGGATAAGTATATGCGCCAGAATGTCCAACGCGACCTCGTGTTTTATTTCGCGGAAATTATAAGGACACTCGATGTTATTTCCCATTGATACATGTATACATAATAATGACTTTGAGGCTAAAGCACGAATGTATACTTAGAACAATAATATATTGAATATATATATATATATATATATGTCCAAATAAGACCAAGCATGAGAGCATTTGTTAATAGAGAACAAGTTACCCAAAGGAAACCCATGTAGCTGATGACAGTAACTCTGCAAAACTCCCGTACCGTTGCTATGGACGATACCGGATTTATGAAGAGTTACTATGCCCACTACTAGAACCCATGTAAAGAAGTGACCAACGCCATATATCATGAAAAACACATGAAACGTGGTCAATTTAACATTCTGAAAAGAATCATGATCTTCACTGGAAGACGACGAAGAAGACGCTCACAGCAGTGGCCGAGATGTGTACTCCGCAAACAGCAGTGTGCGGTCCAAAAAGAAAAGCAACAGTACGCGAAATGCATGTGACGTCAGTACATCAGTTCATTTGGGCACCGCAAACACCCCCCCCCCCCCCCCATCCGTTTACTTAGCCAGCATGGCTCAAAATGACAGAAGCCAGCCTAAAACGCAACAAAAAGCGATTAATATATTGGACGAAAAAGACAAAATAGTTACAACAAAAAGCAACGACAGTATACATGAAATAAAATCGACTATTATAAATATAACTATATGAAAATGAGGAAATACCAAACTCAAGTCACAAAAGAAGGGATGACATGGCTACATTGTAATACTATTGCGAACCTCATCACCAGTTCTACATATAGTAGGTTAGTGCCGTGAATGGGAAAAAATATCTGGCAAGGCTCAGGAAACGGGATGGGCGAGGCTCTGCCGAGCACATCCCGTTTTCGTGCCGCGCCAGATATTGTTTTCCCATTCACGGCACTAACCTACTATTCTATTTATCCCGTTAACACCTAAAATGGCTTTAAATGGCTCAAAATGACAGAAGCCAGCCTAAAACGCAACAAAAAGCGATTAATATATTGGACGAAAAAGACAAAATAGTTACAACAAAAAGCAACGACAGTATACATGAAATAAAATCGACTATTATAAATATAACTATATGAAAATGAGGAAATACCAAATTCAAGTCACAAAAGAAGGGATGACATGGCTAAATTGTAATACTATTGCGAACCTCATCACCAGTTCTACATATAGTAGGTTAGTGCCGTGAATGGGAAAAAATATCTGGCAAGGCTCAGGAAACGGGATGGGCGAGGCTCTGCCGAGCACATCCCGTTTTCGTGCCGCGCCAGATATTGTTTTCCCATTCACGGCACTAATCTACTATTCTATTTATCCCGTTAACACCTAAAATGGCTTTAAAATGAAAAAATTGTATTGAATGGACATCAAAAATGTTTCACGGCACTGTGTTTCACGGCACATACGCACTGTGACGATGGGATAAATACAACTTAACAAATAACAACTAAGACAGTACTTAACCCTTTCACCCCTAAGTAACTGGAATGGATTTTGATATGTTAATTTTACAATCAATCCAACCGTCACAAAATGGTTTTCAGACGAGTCGTTTATGAAAAGGGGGTGTTTTTGTTGCAAAAAATGTTAAAATTACTTGCAAAACGTGCAGATCCTGATGAGAAGGCTCGTTACGAGCCGGCTCATCTGGATCTGCACTGTTTGCATAAACCGATATAGCGGGCTTTCGGGTTCAAAGGGTGAACTTCCTAACAAATAAACACTTCAATGTAACAGTAAATGAATGGTGTCAATTTATGATATAAAAATAGTTCGAAGAAGCATATCTGCGCTTAACAATAACCATTACACATGCGCGCAGACAGAAACAAATGAAAACGAGAAAGGGTACTACATGGCCTATAATGGGGGCACTAGAACTACTATCGCAAGAGTAACTAATGATAAAGGTCTAGGGGTAAAATTTCAGGACAATATGAAATTTGACTTTTACAGTAAATCAGGCAAATAAAAATCTAGGACTCATTTTAAAACGTTTTTACCGACTTGGACAAAGAAATTTGTCCTGCATTGTACAGCGCCCTGGTTCGGCCACATCTTGCGTATGCATACTCAATCTGGTAACCGCATTACAAAAAGGACATATTAAAAATATAAAAATACGTGCAGCCCATGTGATCTTCCGTACTCTAAAAGGATTACAGTTATAGGGTTATATACACTTGAGAATACAATAATCCGGGCTGATATGATACAAGTGTACACAACCATACATGACATTGACAAAGCTAATAAAGACAAGTTATTCTCAATGTACTCCTATCAACCGACTATATGGGCATTTTTCATTGTAACTCCCGGGTATCAACTCAAGTAACACGAGTACCAATGTAACAAGCAGAGTTCCAACTCGAGTTAAAGAATTTGACCTTTGAACCTTACTCCAGTAACGCGATTCGACCCCTGCCATGTGGTGGGTTACTAGAGTTCCAACACGAGTTGGACTAGAACAGCGACTCTGGTTGTTCCAGTGCTAATCTGGTTATCAGAATTTAACACGGGAGTTGCAGCGAAAAACGGCCAGTGGGTCATTCTCGAAAGTTATACAAAAAAATAACAAGAACAGAAGTTTAAACAAGGTAGGAGGAATGTGTTCAGTCACAGAGTGGTGGAGGGCTGGAATGGCTTCACTGCATCTGTAGTAACAGCACCCTCAGTAAAATCTTTAAAAAACAGATTAAACAAAAAGTGGGCCAGGCATACAAAATAAAGTTAAAGCTAGCTGCTATTAATACGCAAGAGGAAGTCATCAAACAAAGTAAGCAGGGCAAATTACCAAACTAAGAAAATCACATAAGACGGACCACATAAACTCACGTTTTATATGAGCAATGTTCATATTTGGTATCGATCAGTATTTGGTATCGAATGGAGTTTTGACACCCGAGAGTGTTTTTTTATCGAATCATGCACGGTATGATACCACCGCGCGTCACTATCAGTCAAATACACATTAATAAATGATTATATCTGCATAGCGGGCACTCGTAGATTTTAGAACTTGTGGAATAGTGACACATTTATACACTTATTTACTTCCGATAAGAACAGTTTGTGCCTACAGAGTGGATTAAAAGGCAAACTTGTGAAATTCCAAACGGGCGAGGTAATTCATGATCCGCGGTAGAATGGGGCTTCTATATTCAGTGAGCACCTATCTACCATAATGATGGTACCTACCAAGTACCAAGCCTCCAGCGATTATCGTTTAAAATGTTACAGCTTCCAATAAACATGACAAACGGAGCGTATTGATTGACATGTCTAGACGTGCGACTAAAACCAAGATGTAACACATATGACACTTTATACAATATACATGCCATCCGCAAGTCCTTTGGCTAACCCCTTGCAATAATGTCATCGAAACATCACCCCGTGTCGATTGGGAAGCTGACAGAAAGCATTGTAGGCAAGTCAAACGAACATTACTACCAAAGCTGATGGATGTACCCCATAAAACATCTACGCACAAAACAACTTTAACGCAAATTCCTAAGTAATTTGACATTGACCTTGACCTTGCACTGGGCCGCATGGGTGGGCCAAGTAATGAAAATATGGATGATGACTAATAAGTATATGATTGATTTATTGATATATTTGTGTTTAGCGGCCAATCAACAGCTAAGGTCATTTAAGGCCAGACTAACGGGTTCGATCCCGTATATAATCGGCTACATTGGGAGTGGGGTGGGGGGATTCCAAAATCGGAAAGGAATATTTACATCGAAATAAAAAAATATTCAACCCTGAACTTAGAATAACCTGACCTGGTGCCAGGTCCATACCACAACAAAATCACTTGGCCCCTTCCTCTAAAAGTAATAGGATTAGGAATAATCGTATTACTCATACAAGGGGTATAACCAGAATAAACACTCACATACAACAATGCCAAAGACGTACCTGAGGGCCAAACCAGCTCTCCGTTCGGGATACGGGTAAGGATAAATCCCGATCGTTAAATTACCCATCGCATGCTCCAACCTGTCACCCACCAATAAGTATATGAAGTTTGAAGCCAACCAATTAAACTTACGGTTACATAGATAGTAAATATACCAAAAAAAACGTTAACGCAAATATCGGATAGACAGACGTACGGATGGACTTACAGGTTGGCGACGACATATAACCCGTACAAATTGTTGCAGGGTACATACCAGTAGAGAATGGAATTTCCGCAGCTGCCCGCACACAATCAACTCTGATCTATCTATATAATTATAGCATAAATGACCATAACTTGAAGTAACACCCGAAGCTGCAAGTAAGTTCGACGGCGTACAATTTCAAAAAGAAAAAGTAGCTATGTGTCCTTTCGGCATACGAATGCCCCCGCTGGTAGCCAAAAATAATACTAGGCACATTTGAAAACACAGAGGGCCAGAGAAGCTTGGATTTGTCACAGCATGAACGCAGACAATCAGAGCAATGGGTGTGTGAACTATCAAGCAGATCCATGCAAGGAAACAGCCATTGTAAGACACTTACCCGAGTTTCGAAAGCACCAAGTATGTGACCTTGATCCTGGGTTTAGCCGGGGCAGGACGATCGTGGATTTTGCACAGAGCCTTAATTAAAGCAATGCGTGTGTGAAATATCAAGCAGATCCGTGCAAGGAAACAGAAATTATAAGGTATTTATCCGAGCGTTAAGGTTTCAAATGAACCAAGTATCTGACATTGACCCTGAGCTTAGCAGGGGCGGGCCGATCGTGGATTGGTCGCAGGTCGGTAGAGAACCATTATAACAATGCGTGTGTGAAATATCAAGCAGATCCGCGTAAAGAAACATAAATTATAGGACATTTACTCGAGCGTTGAGGTTTCGGGACGTACGTACAGATGGACGGACGGAACGTACGGACGCCGGTAGCACTATAATATGACCACCTCCATAAAAATCACGCAACAATATTAGTTCACATTTATAATAGATGGGCCGTGGCATAGGGGATACCTTTGTCATTGAGCGTCAGCACCACATGCGTGAACAATTCTTACATAGTATTTTCATCCCACTGGTATGTCGGATGAGACTTTAAAGGGTGTCCCTGTCTCTATATGACCTTAAGTTTCACATTTATAATGCAGACGTAAAGTAACAAAGACAATAGCGGGCCACATAGTTTACGTTGGACCACCCATAGCTATACTCTCACAAGACATGTTATAAAGGTCATGTAAAATATACGGAATGCATTTCCATAACTATTTACATGTATACACACAATCAGATAATATGAAGTCGAACATCGGTACCGTCGTAGCCGGGGGTCAAACCATGGGTCTCTGGATTACCGGTCCAACGCGCTACCATTGAACCAATGCAGCCTTCTGTATTTCGACGTCAATATAAGCCTTTTACATTTTGCAGAATATATATGAACTTGTACTACCGTTTACAAATGTATAAATCATTGAGACTTACAAATAACACAATGAACAGATATAATATGTATTGTTTTACATTATCGGTATCTTCTATAGTTGTGTTGTTTGTTGTTTGTTTCCTTCATACATAACGGAATAACGGTGCCAAGCTTACAGTGCTTACATAGCTGGAAGTCGGATGGACGTAAACAGGCCACGTGACACAACTTTTGTCATCGTGACTTGGGGGAAATCAGATAGATTTCACTCTACGTTACATCATATTCATCACAGAAAATATTGTTATTATAATGAAGTACTAAGCAAACGCACAGTATTTTTATTTACTATCCAACAATATAAATTAGCATTTAAACTTCAAGCGATCCGTAATTGGTTAATTATTATAAGCGTCCCAGAATCATGAAATTATATAGGGAAACCGTTATTTTACCCCGGCGATTTTCCAATACTATCAGTAACTCTCCACATGGAGGTGCATATGACCCCAAACTCTTGGATGTCAGACTTACATAGTATAGCCAACTTCGTGTTTCACCGTTATACATATATAATCATTTCGTAATATGTATTTAACTGACAGTGACTCGCGGTGGTATCAGGATATTTTCATATGCAAATGAGGCATGATGTTTTTTAATTATTTATATTATTTAAATGAGTCATCTGAAAAAATAAATATTTTCGACAGATTATAAAATATGATCATTGCACATCAAACAATAAATACAAACAATAACATAATTTAATAGTAATGTCTGTTAACATGTTAAGGAAACATGGTTATCGCACCTGATACCAGTGTGGAAAGTTACGTCTGATATACTATGTATAATAATGCCAATCAATACGTGGGGTAATGGTGAATGAATGTTTAATTTGCCAAAACATATATCAGATATAAAGAACATTTTGTGCCTCCTGAGTGGGCATGTACCTTTAATATACGATCGTCCGACGTATAGACCGCTGCATAAACACGTTCGATTCCTGGTCCCAGCTCTGCACATATGGGAACCAGTATGACAGGTCAACATAGATGGCGATTGTCGAGAAAAAAAAGTAGGAATCTAGGTCAAATGAAACAGGTATGAGTTGATTTCTGGTCTATTATATTGGTTAATACTTATTTGTTGCGTATAATCTTATGTTTCTTTATCATTTAAAATACTGCAGCTAAACTGCCAGCGTCAAATCCCACTGATAGCTTCACAATAGTCTATATGAATGATTGTGTTTTATATCGCTCATGAGTCTACAAGTACAATGATATATTCCGCTGTCCGCTATCATGCACTGATATGACTGAAAGTACCCACTCACAAATAGAAATGGGGCTTAATATGGGATTTGTGACTACTGTCTGTTCCATGTTTTTCTGCCCACCCCGATGAACTGTTTGCTATTAAACACATTAAATCTAAAAAATATTTAAACGTAAACACTTTTGCACCTTTAACCAAAAAGTCACCCTCCCTAAAAAAAATTGTTTGAAATTCCATCAAATCTTCATTTTATAGCCAAAAACGATTTTCATATATGGGAATTTAACACAGGGGAAAAAGAGGCATTACACAAAAACGCTTTATCTGAAATTAATAAATCTGAACTACTTTTGACAAGGGAGATAATCAATATACATCATTATCACTGGAACTATTTTCAGGCAATCCAAGAGCTAATTATAGCAATTGGTCATGATTGGATTGTTTTTTTATTAGCAGGCCCGTAGCCAGGGGGGTCGGAGCGATCGGACGACCCCCCCCACCCAGCCTCGAGGTCCACTTTGGCCTCGAGGTCCACTTTTTTAGCCTCGAGGTTCACTGTTTAGACTCCCCTAGATACCTCAGGACCCTTGGGCCTTCGAAACGACCCCCCCTTCAAACAGGTCTGGCTACGGGCCTGATTAGTTAATATCTATCTCTAGTCGTGACTTCATGACTGTCTTAATGATATATACGGTCATGATGGCTTACTCTTGTAAAGTGGCATTTTCCTGTGGAATTTTCAAAAACAGTGATAAAGTATCAAATTTACATTTTTTTTAAATAAAACAACTTCTGGGTTATTATACCCCCTCCATCGAATGGTGAGGGGGGGGGCATATAGTGTTACCGGCGTCCGTACGTACGTAACGAACGTACGTAAATGACTTATAATTTCTGTTTCCTTGCTCGGAACTGCTTCACATTTCACACCGCATTGCTCCAATGGTCCTCTGCCATCCTGTGACAAATCCACATTCGTGCCGCCTCCGCCAAGCCCAGGGTCAAGGTCACAAACTTGGTGCGTTCGAAACCTTAACGCTGGGTAAATGCCTTATACTTTCTGTTTCTTTGCTCGGATCTGCTTCACATTTCACACACGCATTGCTCCAATGGTCCTAGCTCTGCCACCCTGTGACAAATCCACATTCGTGCCGCCGCCACTAAGCCCAGGGTCAAGGTCACAGACTTGGTGCGTTCGAAACCTTAACGCTGGGTAAATGCCTTATAATTTATTTTTCCTTGCTCGGATCTGCTTTACATTTCACACACGCATTGCTCCAATGGTCCTCTACCGCCCTGTGACAAATCGACATTCGTCCCGCCCCCGCTAAGCCCAGGGTCAAGGTCACAGACTTGGTGCGTTCGAAACCTTAACGCTGGGTAAATGGCTTATCATTTCTGTTTCCTTGCTTGGATCTGCTTGACATTTCACACACGCATTGCTCCAATGGTCCTCTACCGCCCTGTGACAAATCCACATTCGTCCCGCCCCCCCTAAGCCCAGGGTCAAGGTCACAGACTTGGTGCGTTCGAAACCTTAACGCTGGCTAAATGGCTTATAATTTCTTTTTCCTTGCTCGGATCTGCTTTACATTTCACACACGCATTGCTCCAATGGTCCTCTACCGCCCTGTGACAAATCCACATTCGTCCCGCCCCTGCTAAGCCCAGGGTCAAGGTCACTGACTTGGTGCGTTCGAAACCTTAACGCTGGGTAAATTCCTTATAATTTCTGTTTCCTTGCTCGGATCGGCTTCACATTTCACACACGCATTGCTCCAATGGTCCTGTGCCTCCCTGTGACAAATCCACATTTGTACCGCCCCCGCCAAGCCCAGGGTCAAGGTCACAGACTTGGTGCGTTCGAAACCTTAACGCTGGCTAAATGGCTTATAATTTCTTTTTCCTTGCTCGGATCTGCTTTACTTTTCACACACGCATTGCTCCAATGGTCCTCTACCGCCCTGTGACAAATCCACATTCGTCCCGCCCCTGCTAAGCCCAGGGTCAAGGTCACTGACTTGGTGCGTTCGAAACCTTAACGCTGGGTAAATGCCTTACAATTTCTTTTTCCTTGCTCCGATAGGCTTCACATTTCACACACGCATTGCTCCAATGGTCCTGTGCCTCCCTGTGACAAATCCACATTTGTACCGCCCCCGCCAAGCCCAGGGTCAAGGTCACAGACTTGGTGTGTTCGAAACCTTAACGCTGGTTAAATGCCTTACAATTTCTTTTTCCTTGCTCGGATCTGCTTCACATTTCACACACGCATTGCTCCAATGGTCCTCTACCGCCCTGTGACAAATCCACATTCGTCCCGCCCCCGCTAAGCCCAGGGTCAAGGTCACAGACTTGGTGCGTTCGAAACCTTAACGCTGGCTAAATGGCTTATAATTTCTGTTTCCTTGCTCGGATCTGCTTCACATTTCACACACGCATTGCTCCAATGGTCCTCTGCCACCCTGTGACAAATCCACATTCGTCCCGCCCCTGCTAAGCCCATGGTCAAGGTCACAGACTTGGTGCGTTCGAAACCTTAATGCTGGGTAAATGGCTTATCATTTCTGTTTCCTTGCTCGGGTCTGCTTCACATTTCACACACGCATTGCTCCAATGGTCCTCTACCGCCCTGTGACAAATCCACATTTGTCCCGCCCCCGCTAAGCCCAGGGTCAAGGTCACAGACTTGGTTCGTTCAAAACCTTAACGCTCGGGTAAATGGCTTATAATCAAATATGCCTCGTTTTTCTTTGGCTGCCAGCGGGGGCATTCGTGTGCCGACAGGCCACATTTCTAGTATATGTTTAGTTTTATTGAAAAATATAAAATGCCAATAAAGAAATAGCAGCCATCATGACCCAACTTGATTAGGTTGTGATGTTCTCGATTAATCTATCTCCTGTGATACATAATCATAAATTACTAGTTTATGTTACTACATCTAGTTTCAATAGTGTATCGCTCTAACGGAATCGTTGAAGAGAGAGTTGCAACTTAATTTAATAATTATTACTTTCAAATTTTGCATGAAGACTGATAAGACTTTCATGATTAACTACTGATTCCCGAGAAGGTTGGAGGTTCAAACCTCGAGTTGGTATATATTATTATACCCACTTTTTTTGTAAAAAAAAACGGGTATATTGTTTTCGTCACGGGTGTCCGTCCGTCCGTACTCCGTACGTCCGTCACGTTTCTTGTAACTCAAAAAACTTTTTCACCTTCATACCTACGCGCCTGATATTTGGTATGTAGCTTCGTTATCATGTGCAGATGCGCAAAGTGAATTCGGATTTTTGATCCGACCCTCCATCATGGATTATCTCCCCCTTTCGGACTCAGAATTTCCCATTTTTTCCTTGTAACTCGAAAAACTTTTTCACCTTCATACCTACGCGCCTCATATTTCCTATGTAGCTTCGTTATCATGTGCAGATGCGCAAAGTGAATTCGGATTTTTGATCCGACCCTCCATCATGTATTATCTCCCCCTTTCGGACTCACAATTTCCCATTTTTTCCTTGTAACTCGAAAAACTTTTTCACCTTCATACCTACGCGCCTCATATTTGCTATGTAGCTTCGTTATCATGTGCAGATGCGCAAAGTGAATTCGGATTTTTGATCCGACCCTCCATCATGGATTATCTCCCCTTTCGGACTCGATTTAATTTCCCATTTTTTCCTTGTAACTCGAAAAACTCTTTCACCTTCATACCTACGCGCCTCATATTTCCTATGTAGCTTCGTTATCATGTGCAGATGCGCAAAGTGAATTCGGATTTTTGATCCGACCCTCCATCATGTATTATCTCCCCCTTTCGGACTCAGAATTTCCCATTTTTTCCTTGTAACTCGAAAAACTTTTTCACCTTCATACCTACGCGCCTCATATTTGCTATGTAGCTTCGTTATCATGTGCAGATGCGCAAAGTGAATTCGGATTTTTGATCCGACCCTCCATCATGGATTATCTCCCCCTTTCGGACTCAGAATTTCCCATTTTTTCCTTGTAACTCGAAAAACTTTTTCACCTTCATACCTACGCGCCTCATATTTCCTATGTAGCTTCGTTATCATGTGCAGATGCGCAAAGTGAATTCGGATTTTTGATCCGATCCTCCATCATGTATTATCTCCCCCTTTCGGACTCAGAATTTCCCATTTTTTCCTTGTAACTCGAAAAACTTTTTCACCTTCATACCTACGCGCCTCATATTTGCTATGTAGCTTCGTTATCATGTGCAGATGCGCAAAGTGAATTCGGATTTTTGATCCGACCCTCCATCATGGATTATCTCCCCCTTTCGGACTCAGAATTTCCCATTTTTTCCTTGTAACTCGAAAAACTTTTTCACCTTCATACCTACGCGCCTCATATTTGCTATGTAGCTTCGTTATCATGTGCAGATGCGCAAAGTGAATTCGGATTTTTGATCGACCCTTCATAATGGATTATCTCCCCCTTTCGGACTCAGAATTTCCCATTTTTTCCTTGTAACTCGAAAAACTTTTTCACCTTAATACCTACGCATCTGATATTTGGTTCGTAGCTTCGTTTTGATGTGCTGATGCGCAAAGTGAATTCGGATTTTTTATCCGACCCTCCATCATGGATTACCTCCCCCTTTCAGACTTAGCATTTGGGGAAAGTGGGTATATTGCGATGGCGCGCCATCGACTTTTTCTAGTTTTCAATTATTTTTGTGATTTTAATATTTTCACAATTTTATGATTTTAATCATAGTACGGTAGCTATAAACTGATAGAAACTTACCAACAGTGAAAGGATCTGTCTTTTTATAATATTTTTATTTTTTATAATATACAGGGATTCCGCTGGGGGGAATAAAAAAATCGCAACTGCAAAAAAAAAAAAAAATATTTTTTATTGCCAATTGTTTATTTTGATCGCCAATTACGAAAGTGGTGATCGCCAGCGGAATCCCTGAATATATACACCGACATTAGAGAACTGTTACTGTATTTATTTTAAGCTTGGGGTACTGTGTACTGTTGTTATAAAGATGGGACCCCAACTTTAAGGCTATGAACTTTCCCTCACTCTAACAGCAGGTAAAATGTACGATTAAATTTAGCAGCAGCTTGCAAAAACTGGTCAACAACTTGAGAAAAGTCAGACTTTTTTTTCACAAGTTAAAGCTCATTGATTTCTATGCAATGCTTGGCATAAAATGTTATAACAGGCACGTCGCCAGGTGGAGGGTCGGAAGCCCGGGATTCAACTTTTTTCTTCTGTAGCCGATTTCATCAAACTTGCAAAGTATACTTATCTAGCAAAGTATACTTATCTAGCAAAGTATACTTTGAGGGAGCAATCATTTATGTTTCCTAAAATGCATTATTTCATATAGAACTAACAACTGCATATATTTGATGATTAAAAGTATGCATAATTATTATACTGAATGTATTACATTATCACAGCCATACTTGCTGTGATAATGTAATAAATTCAGTATAATAAAAAATAATAAATTTATCATAAAATTGAAAATTTCTCCCTCAAAGTATACTTTGCTAGGAAAGTATACTTTGCAATGTTGGTGAAATAGGCTACTGAGCATATCATTAAAAACGATTAAAATCAGCCATTTTTCAGAAGATTCTATTATGGATGTTTTTTGTCATGTCCGCTTTAGCAGAAGTCGCAACTATAGTTTGCCGCTTTTTCTGCGTCGTCGTCGCCGAAATTTAAAAAAGTTTGTACAAGCTTCGTCATTATGGTATAACTGTAATATGACTTGACGGATTGCTTCAATATTTGGACACTTGATGCATGTGAGCATTTGGAACAAACTCATGTCGCCATTAACATGATTTTGACATTTTTTACCTTCACATTTTTGCAAAAACACTTAGTCTTTTTTTTGTTTCAAAAAGTGTGTACAGTCTTTTTCATCATGGTATAACTTTAATATTACTTAAAGGATTTCTTCAGTATTTGGACACTTGATATAATTATGTTAGCATTTGGAACACACTGATGTCGCCATTAACATGACCTTGACCTTTTTTACCTTCACATTTTTGCGGAAACACTTACCGGTATCCATTTTGTCAAAAAGTTTGTACAAGCTTTTATACGACCGTTTTAAAAAAAAAAAACGTTACGTATTATGCTTTACGGTGGGGGGGAGGGGGGCACAACCACTGCATAGTTTGTGTACACAACTGCTCTGAAACCGTTCAGTCAATCGATCTGAAACTATACACACGTCTTCTACACATATTGAAGATGTGCACCTTGGTGTTTTTATGTCGAGAAAATATGTTTGAACAAAAATATCTCCTTTTTAACATCGTGATTTTTTTGTATGTTTGTGTACACTACTCCTCTAAAACCTTTCAGTCAATCGATGTGAAATTTTACACACGCCTTCTACACATATTGTACATGTGCATCTTGGTGTTTTAGTGCCGAATATTATTTTTTTAACAAAAATATAGACTTTTTTACTTAGCCATTTTTTCTACATTTCTGTATGCAATTCTATATAATTTCTACATACACATCTCTACCTAAATTAGTACACCAAAATTTATCACAAGAGGAAGAAATAATGCTATAGATTTTCAAATTCTCATTAAGGCTTATATCTCCCCCATGAATGGGGAGACATATTGGTTTTGGCTTGGTTGTCTGTCCGTCCGGGCTAACATTGGGGGGCTAGGGGCTAGGGGGAGGAGCCTAAGACAATAGAATACAACAGATTTATTCTGTTAGCCCCTAAACCTATTGTAGTTTAGGGGCTATTCCTTTGATCTTTTAAAGAACAAATAGCCCATAAACCCAAAATGTTAGTCCGTCCGTCCGTCCGTTTGTCCGTCACAAAATTGGTGTCGTGCATATCTCCAAAACGTTGCGGATTAATCCCGTATTTACGGAGTTATGGCCCTTGACTTAGCGAAAATTGGGGATTTTCAACTTGTGTCGCACGTATCTCCAAATGTATTTCAGTTAGAGTCGTGAACCTTTACAGGAATACTGGTCATCGTGTGAAGTTTCGCACCTGGGGTTTTAGATGCGGATTAATCCAGTATTCACGGAGTTATGGCCCTTGACTTAGTGAAGAGTGGGGATTTTCAACTTGTGTCGCGCGTGTCTCCAAAAGTATTTCAGTTAAGAGTCGCGAAACTTTACAGGAATACTGGTGATCATGTGAAGTTGCGCACCTGGGGTTTTAGATGTGGATTCATCCTGTGTTTACGTAGTTATGGCCCTTGACTTAGCGAAAATTGGGGATTTTCAACTTGTGTCGCGCGTATCTCCAAATGTATTTCAGTTAGAGTCGTGAAACTTTACAGGAATACTGGTCACCGTGTGGGAAGTTGCGGCACTGGGGTTTTAGATGGGATTCATCCAGTATTCACGGTGTTTATGGCCTTGACTTAGTTGATGAGTGGGGATATTTTCAAAATTGTGTCGCGCGTGTCTCAAAAGTTTGCAGTTAGAGTCCGCGGAACTTTCACAGGAAAACTGGTGATCATGGTGAAGTTGCGCACCTGGGGTTTTAGAGGTGGATTCAATCTGTGGTTTACCCGTTGTTATGGCCTTGACTTAGCGGAAAAAAAAAAAATTGGGGGATTTTCAACTTGTCGCGCGTATCTCCAAATGTAATTTCATTAGAGTCGTGAAACTTTACAGGAATACTGGTCACCGTGAAGTTGCCCACCGGGGTTTTAGATGCGGATTCATCCAGTATTCCACGGAGTTATGGCCCTGACTTATGAAGATGGGGACTTTTACACTTGTGTCGCGTGTCTCCAAAAGTATTTCAGTTAGAGTCGCGAAACTTTACAGGAATACCGGTGATCCATGTGAAGTTGCGCACCTGGGTTTTTAGATGTGGATTTTCATCCTGTGTTTACGTTGTATGCCCCCTTCGACTTAGCGAAAAATTGGGGATCAACTTGTGTCCGCGCGCACTCCAAATGTATTTCATTAGAGTCGTTGAAACTTTACAGGAATACTTGGTCACCGTGTGAAGTTGCGCACCTGGGTTTTAGATGCGGATTCATCCAGTATTCACAGAGTTATGGCCCTTGACTTAGTGAAAAGTGGGGAATTTTCAACTTGTGTCGCGCGTATCTCCAAAAGTATTTCAGTTAGAGTCGCGAAACTTTACAGGAATACTGGTCATCGTGTGAAGTTGCGCACCTGGTGTTTTACATGCGGATTCATCCAGTATTCACGGAGTTGTGGCCCTTGACTTAGTGAAAAGTGGGGATATTCAACTTGTGTCGCACGTATCTCCAAATGTATTTCAGTTAGTCGCAAAACTTTACAGGAATACTGGTCATCGTGTGAAGTTGCGCATCTGGGGTTTTAGATGCGGATTAATCCAGTATTCATGGATTTAGGGCATTGACTTAGTGAAAATTGGGGATTTTCAACTTGTGTCGCGCGTATCTCCAAATGTATTTCAGTTAGAGTCGTGAAACTTTACAGGAATACTGGTCATCGTGTGAAGTTGCGCACCTGGGGTTTTAGATGCGGATTCATCCAGTATTCACAGAGTTATGGCCCTTGACTTAGTGAAAAGTGGGGAATTTTCAACTTGTGTCGCGCGTATCTCCAAAAGTATTTCAGTTAGAGTCGCGAAACTTTACAGGAATACTGGTCATCGTGTGAAGTTGCGCACCTGGTGTTTTACATGCGGATTCATCCAGTATTCACGGAGTTGTGGCCCTTGACTTAGTGAAAAGTGGGGATATTCAACTTGTGTCGCGCGTATCTTCAAAAGTATGCAGAAAATACAAGGTAGCTGCATATATGCTGTTGCTGCCTTAAATTCTACTTTTCCAAGTCCTGATAACATGCAGTGGTGGTATTGGGCAGGCCCGTAGCCAGGGGGGGTCGGAGCGGTCGGACGACCCCCCTGCCCAGCCTCGAGGTCTACTTTTTTTAGACCCCCTAGATACCTCAGGCCCCTTGGGCCTTCGAAACGAACCCCTCTTCAAACAGGTCTGGCTACGGACCTGTTGGGGGAGACATACATAGAGAATATTAGTATAGTGTCATGAACGTGAATACATATCTGTCGAGGCTGAGAAATCAGGATGGGCGAGGCTTGCCGAGCAAATCCTGATTTCGAGCCGAGTCAGATATTTATTCACGTTCATGACACTATAATAATATTCTATTTATCCCGTTAACCACATCAAAGTTGTTCAAATGTCTCTAAAAATGCATTTGTGGCCTGTGGCCTCATAAGTTTGTCTTCTGAAGATTATCGTGTTACGTCATTCACATAATGACGTAACGTCATACATAATGACGTATCTACTAGACGTGAACGAGAAAAAATACACGTACCTGCTTTTCACGTCTAGTAGCGACATAGTTGACGGGATAAATGTATGTTTTTGTCTGAAACAATCCTCTAGTTACTCTGGTGACATTTCTGCATCTTCGCTGTCTGGCCCATATTCGACGGGCGTATTTTGTGACTTACTGCACTCTTGTTGTGATGCTTACTTTAGCGCATGCTTATGATGATGATGATGTTTTATCCCGTCATCACAGTACGTATGTGTCGTGAAACATTTTTGATATCCAGTCAATACCATTGACGGGATAAATAGAATAGTAGGTAAGTGCCGTGAATGGGAAAAAATATCTGGGCGCGGCACGGAAACGGGATGTACTCGGCAGAGCCTCGCCCATCCCGTTTCCTGAGCCTTGCCAGATATTTTTTCCCATTCACGGCACTAACCTACTATTCTCTATACAGTCAAATGCCTCGGTATGCGTGACACCGCTTCCGTGGCGGAATTCTTGTCTCAATTCCAGTGGCATATATACCATAATATAAGTACCAGGGTTTTTGTTTTTGTCGCGCCTGCTTTAGCAGAAGTCGTGATTATAGTTTGCTGCTTTTTCCGTCGTCGTCCGCGTCGTCCGAAATGTCAAAACGTTTGTACAAGCTTCGTCATACTTGACGGATTGCTTTAATTGACATGATTTTGACATGTTTTACCTTCACATTTTTGCAAAAACTCTTAGCCCTTTATTTGCGTCATCATCATATAACTTTAATATTACTTTAAGGATTTCTTCAATATTTGGACACTTCAGGGATTCCACTGGCGATCGCCACTTTCGCAATTGGCGATAAAAATAAACAATTGGCGATAGAATTTTTTTTTTTTTGAAGTGGCGATTTTTTTCCCCCAGCGGAATCCCTGTACTTGATACATGTAAGCTCCAGATAAGGAATTAGTAATTGAGTATTTTTACTCCATCAATTCTAAAACAATTGTATATTTCAAAGTTTTAATTGTGTAAAATAAAATCACACTACTGTTTACACTTCAACAGACAGTAGTTATTGAATAGTTTTCTTGTAAAATGAAACATGTCATGGCATTTCATTAGAATTGTCTCCTTGAAGACAATTCTAATGAAATACCAAGATGTGTTTTCATGGAAAACAAGAAAAATGGCTATATTTGTGGTCTGGTTATTGTTTTCTACAGCATGATAAATGAACCACAAAATTGTAATTGCTTTGTTATACACGCTACTTCTGATTTCAATTGGGTTTTTGGCAATTTTAATTTGGTATTTACTCAAATACGCAGCTTATCTGGAGACTGAATTGATATTGATATTCTTATTCTCTAACAAAACATGGCTTATTGTGTTCATGGAAAGTGTTGATCTTGAAAATCCTGTTCACAGAGTCCAGTTTCTTTGTTGCTCGCTTTAATTGGCTCCCAATTGGCTCTTGGGCCGTGAATACCAAGCCGTAATGTGACACCCTGGGTAGAACCAGCGTGTAGAGCGGGAAATACAATTGTATTTCATAAACTCCAGTGTCGGGGTCGAGGATCAAACCCAGCCTGCCAGAGTGACAGTCGGAAGTCGTAATCTCTCGGCAGATAACCTTTGTGTCTAAATAATTAGGGCCCCGTCGAGGGTTTCACCCTGTCTGTATAAGAGTTTCTCTAATCACCCATAGGGGCAAGGCCCTAAGTGCGTTGACGGACCACATTTTCTAGTTTCAAATTCAATGTACATTTTATTTTTGCCAATGGATTATTGAATTTATCACATGTGTTTCTGATATGAAATGGGTAATAAATGATTTTTGTCTCACCCACGATAGTGGAAAGGGAGACATACATGTAGGCTCCAGATAAGTTTTGTGTCTAAAGCGTACTACACCCCCTGATTTCAAAATAATTGCGTATTTTACTTTTACAAATGGATTATTGATTTTCTTCATTCCTAAATAGGGAACAAATGATAAAAAAAATATAACAAAGTAAAACATTCACTTATTTGAGCTGCAAAAGCTTTTTGCAGCTCAACTAAGTGAATTTTCAACTTTATGACAGTATTTTCAATACTCAATTTGGAAATCAATGCGTATTTTCACATTGCTGTGCGTAATTTGTACTCCCACTTTTGATAATCAATGCGTATTCAGCTAAAATAATTGCGTAAAATACGCCAATACCCACCTTATCTGGAGCTCTGCATAGCGGTCACAATTCCATCGTCGATGTTGTTCTTCTCAACAATTTGGGAGGTAAATTTTGGACGTAGCCAAATTTCACATATCTCTTGATCCATTAGTCGGATCATTACCAAACTTCATTAATGGCTTCCTCACATTGATAGCTATCCATCCAGTCTTATTTAGGTGACCTTGACGTTCACCTTGGTGAGCTTAACCTTTGTGGGATGTAACTTTTGTACATAGTCCAAATTTCGCATGATCTATTGATCCGTTAGTCGGATCATTACCAAATTTCATCAATAGCTTTCTCACATTGATGGCTATCCACACAGTGTCGTTCAGGAAACCATGACCATGGTGACCTTCATGTCAATAAGTTAGGACATACATCCAAACGTGGAATATCTCTTGATCCGTTAGTCGGATCATCTCCAAACGTCATCAATATCTGCTTGGTTTGACCTTAGTGACCTTCACCCTTCCTCCTTGGTGTCAAAAAGTTTAATATCTCCTGATCCGTTAGTAATACCAAACTTCATAAATAGCTTCCTCACATTGATAGCTATCCACACAGTGTCATTCCGGTGACCTTCACCGATACCTTGGTGACCTTGACTTTCGTGTCGGTAATTTTGGATGTACGTCCATATGTTAGGGATGGATTGTGGCCTAGGGGTTAGAACACCTGACTTCCAAATCCGGAGGTTGTGGGTTCAAACCTTGCCTTAGGCATCAAAAATACTTTCATGGTATTTCCATCCCACTGGTCTGTCGATGAGACCTTAAATTATGGTCCCGTCTCTATATGACCCGAGCTGTTGGTGGGACGTGAAACCCATTCACTTTCACGTGCAAATGTTGAATATCTCTTGATCCGTTAGTCGGATCATTACCAAATTTCACCGATAGCTTCCTCACTTTGATGGCATCCACCCAGTGTGATCTTGACCTAGGTGACATTGACCTACGTGGCGAACGCCATGTTTAGTGGGTGAGACACTCTAGGACGATTGCCTTGTGTAGAAATCACTCAGTAGGTATTCAGTCAATAGAAAGCTTGTTACCTGATAATTAGGGCCCCGCTGAGAATCGGCGGTGCCCTATATGTTTCGCCCTGTCTGTCCTCCGTCTGTCCGTGCGTCCGTTTATTTTTTTGAAGTTTCTCTACGAGTTTCTCAAATCACCCTAAGTGCGTCGACAGACCAGATTTTCTAGTTCTCTATATCTTCCAGTAACTCTGCGGAGGCCCACGTCCCAAGGCATCATGGGTAAAGACCACAGCCAGCTGACGATGTTCCGGTGTGAAGTCTGCAGTAAAACGTGCACCACCCAGCAGTTGCTTGTCCGCCACATGTCCTACCATTCAATGGAAAGGTTATTCAAATGCCCATTCTGCTTGCAAAAGTTCAAAAATGCCGACGATCTTGGTAAGCATACGCGTCGATTAAAGCTTGACGGACGCCTCGAGGTTTGCTGCACTACATGTCATCGGCATTTTAAAGATGAGCAGGTTCTGTTGAAACACAAACTAGTTATTGGTTGTGACAGGGTGAATTCTGTGAATATGGGTAAAAGTATAAAAGGTGTGGGTTATACCTCTGAAGATAAACATGCTTCGCTTGAACAATGTGAAACAGTTGGAAAAGACAATGAGGATACCATTGAAAAGACTGGTGTTGGTAATGTACATGATCAGTTAGATAATAAACAGGATGTAACTGATTCAAAGGTTGCAATAGCCTGTAAAGTGGATAATTCTGTAACAATACCTGCGGATAATTTGTCTAAAAGTGACTTGCGTTCAAAATCAAATTTGACTGAAGACGCGACAAAGGACGAGAGAATGAAAATTAGGAAAAATGACGAGAATGCAGATTCAGAAACGTCTCGATTAATTATATCAGTTTGCAGACTTTGCAATACTCAACTCGACTCTCCAAAGTTGCTAAAAGAACATTATCGAAATGATCACGAAAACACCAAGTTGGCGGTATGCTTGATCTGCGGTCGTACACTTAGTTCTGTCGATAGCCTGCTACGTCATCATGACTCTCTCCATGAAGATGATAAACCATTCACGTGTGACTTCCCCAACTGTCAGATGCGGTTCAAGGTGAAAAACAGCCTATGTCTGCATCAGAAGTTCATACACAACAGCACCGGGTACACTTGTGAAGTTTGCAATAGGAAATTTGTACAGCCGTCAAATTTACGAAAGCACATGAATGTTCATTCTTCGAGCTACGATTTCAAATGCTCCGTGTGCAGTAAACTGTTCAGGTGGAAAGAAGCTTTAAAGCGGCACCTTGTGACTCATACTAAAGCCAACAGAGATGCGACTAATAAAGAGGAATGTGATAATGTTATTGAGACAGAAGAGACTGAATCTGACTCTGGAGAAACTGTTGAAAGCAAGGCGGGAACATTTGAACATGAGAAAACCCCTGTTGGCCAATTCATCTTAGGTTCACAGAATGGTCCTTCAAACATGAATATCAAGGATAAAATGAATAACAGTGATCCGGATTCGTTGAATATTACTGGAATTAATAGGAGAGAGAACAGCCCAGCTAGTGTGTATAGCTCAGCCATAAGGCAGATAGGAGCCTACGAAGACAAGCAAACAGACATGGCAAGAAATACTAGTAAACCTTCTGTGTATCATAGTAAATCGCTACCGGTGTTAACTTCATATTGTAGTGAAATGGCTGCTGTGTTATGTAGCCCAGACTCACTGAATGTTCAGACCAATAGTGAAATTTCTGAGAAAACCAATGCAAGAGAACAACACAATGCAATTAATGTGAAACAGTATCACTGTTTCTATTGTCCGGATACATTCGCGACCACAGATGAGGTCAGTAACCATTTAACAGACAAACATTCTGGTAGTCATAACAAGCACAAATTGTCTGTGGCGAATCAGGATAGTCTTGGTGAAATTCGTGTGAAGTCGATCAAAACTGATGCTCTCTCTGTTGGTAAAGAGTATGGTAAAGCACATGTACCAGAATTACCTCACACTTCATCTTGTTCTAAGGACGATGAGAATAATTTTGAAGAAACTAAGTTGAAATGGGATGTGGAGATGCCAGAAAATAATGTACAAATAAATCTTAATAAATACCAGTCAAAAGAGAAAGAGGAAACTAATATCAAAGATTTATTCCGTCAAACTGTTGCTCACAACGATGACATTGGTCGAAAGACAAAGACATGTACAACTACTGACACCGCTTTTTCTGATCGTTTTACATCTAAAATTCAAGGAGCAGGTGAGATGTATGTGACAACAAAATGTAAAGCACATACTAGTACCTTGAAACGTAGTGATCATCTTAACACACCCACATCAGATGTTAAGAGAAATGCTGAACAGGTTTATAGTGAACAAAGTGCCATGCAGTACAATGATAATACACACAGGATAGGTAGCAAGAAACAAAGAACTGAAGTGATTGGTTCACACCCCATAGATGCAAGTGTTAAACAAAATCAGGCTTTTGAACGATCACGGCGTTCTGAGAATTTCAAGAATGTTACTATCACAGGATCATGGGCATCTGACAAGGAGCGAAGAAAAGAGAGATTAAACAGTTATGAGCATTTGAAGAAAGTTGCGATTACAGGATCAGGGGCAAAGAATCAGGACACGGAACAAAGAAAAGAAAGTATGGAACATGCAGATAGTAGTATGGAACCCACCGATCTGTCTGTTTCTAAACATAGACGGAATGCGTTTGGAGACTTTTGTAGGCAATCTGAATCAGAACCAGTAGCTTCAGATCTAGGAATGAAGAGTATAGAGCATGAGGACAGTATGGAACCCACTGATCTATCCATTTCTGAGCATAGACGGAAGACGTTTGGAAACTTTTGTCGGGAATCAGAATCTACAAGAGATCAGCATGTGTATACAGGAATTGGGAAATTCTCCTTGCTGAAGAGGATGTTGTTGCTACAGAATGAAGCATGTGTGAATAAGCTGTTTAAGAAGCAGATTTACTCGTGCAAGTCTAGCGCGCTAATGCTCCCAAAGAGTATTCGAATGCATCCTGACATGGGGATTAAGGATAATGAGAAATATGAGTGCACTGTGAAACAGAATCTGCCTATTACCTGGCTTGGCCTCGCAAATCAAAAACGTAAACATACGGAGACTTCAAACACACATGCAGACAACACACGTAAGGAAGCTCACAGTAAAACTGATACTGCAAGTGATGCGACACACATGATGACCAGTAGACACTTAAGTAGAACTAGTAGTGCAGAGACGGGTCAATTAACAAGGGGTGACATGGACAAGTCAAAGGCTGATGAACAAGCTGCTGGGACCGAGAAAGCAGTTGAGAAGTTAAATCCTTCACACACAAATATTAAAATATCAACTGAATCGAAAAGTAGATATTTCAACAACCAACATCCACATTCTAACCAGTACAACAAAACCGATCACATTGAAATGGCTACCCTTAATGAACAAACTGGCAAGACGGCGACTAATTACAGTACACATTTTGATAAAAATCTAAGTAAAGAGAATTCAACATTATTGCGATCGTCGTCCCTGAAATCTATGATGAATGGTGAAATCTTCAATCACTCTATGGATGGTATGCGGAGGAGAGCGTGGTCTACAAGTACGGAACCGTCCGACATTGACCACTTCATTGCTGGTTCAAAACCTGTGCTGAGTAAGCTACTGATGCCTGATCATGATTCCCTGAAGCAGAATGTTCATGTTCCATCGTTAAATGGTTCCAACGGAACACAATCAACAATAACGTCACCATTAAAGCATACAAGTTCGGTTGTCGGTGGATTTGATGCTGGCAATTGCTCAAGTGCACGACAAGCAAAACCAAAAAATACAGATATACACCTATTGAATGGCTCAAAAAGATTACTGGCTCGAGAAACGTGGACCAAAAGACAACACGCGTCTGGTGATAATAGCATGTTTTATATAACTACTGGAAATTTACATGATGAAGATGATTGTGCACAAGTCGATTTGTCATTGGCGGCAGAGGAAAATGTACAGTCAATGGAGTTGCCTCACAGATACGGTCACCAGCAATCATTGGTACAGCCAGTTGGTGATCAAATTCATAATCCAAATGCTCAATCAAGGCGACTTTCTTTCCCAATGTCAAACAGTTGTCCAGTGTTAAGCACGAGTGGTGGTGCAGTTGATATAACTCAGAAACTTGCGGATATTCCTGAGGACAGTAAAGGTTTAGACATGGGGATTAACTATTACAGCGCTCCATCGTTCACTCTGAACATGGGGATGTCACGATCAACAAATGACTTCGGTTGTAGAAATGACACAGTACTGGATGTTATCAATGATGATTTCTTTAATAATTAACCTTTTCACCCCGAAGTAACTGGAACATGTGGATTGGATTTTGATATGTTAATTTTGCAACCAATCCAATCGTCACAAAATGATTTTCAGACTAGTCCATTAATGAAAAGATGGTCTTTTTGTTTTAAAAAAATATAAAAATTAATTGCATAAAGTGCAGATCCTGATGAGACGGCTCGTCACGAGCTCATCTGGGTCTACACTGTGTGCCAATACCACTATACAGACATGTAATGGTGTAAGGGTTAATAATTAACATTGTTGACAATCTTAAATATATTCTTATTTCTCCTTGAATGTAAAATTGTGACTAGTATTTGAATAATCTTGTCGAGATGATTAAAATGAATGGTGAAAATATAATTGATATACTTTTGAAGAGACATAAGAAAAACTGTAAAAAGCTATTTTAGAAAATTCTTTGCGTATTTATCCCGTCAACACAGTGCGTATGTGCCGTGAAACACGGTGCCGTGAAACATTTTTGATATCCAGTCCATACTATTTTTGGATTTTACAGCCATATGTAGGTGTTGACGGGATAAATAGAATAGTAGGTTACGGAAACGGGATGTGCTCGGCAGAGCCTCGCCCATCCCGTTTCCTGAGCCTTGCCAGATATTTTTTCCCATTCACGGCACTAACCTACTATTCTCTATCTATTTTCCTTATTTCTGAACCAAAGTATATGTTGTGACCACTCATTTTAACCGTCTCGGTGAGACGGTTCAAATGAGTGGTGACAACATATACTTCTCATGAGCGTTGCCGGATATTTTTTCCCATTCACGGCACTAACCTACTATTCTCTATATCTTAATCCTTTCAACACTACAAATCTCTTTCTTATTGATTGCCGTCCATCTCATCAGCATCTGCACTGTTTGTGGAAAGTTTGAATTTATGCCTTAACACTTTCCCTGTTTTGCGATATTTCGACTCGTCCAAATCCAAAACATCTGAATAAAAGAATCAAATGCTGGTCAAATGATGGTTAAATTATCTGATGGAGTAGAAAACATTGTGGGAAAAGGAGAAATTGCTTGTTACAAGCAATTTCTCCTTTTCCCACAATGTTTTCAAAAGACATATTCTGCAGAGGCGTGAAAAGTCGTCTCTATCAGGGAAAGGGTTAACCCTCTGAACACAACAGACCGTTCTGGGATTTTATCCCCATCCGTGATTTAATTGGTTTTGGGCAATTTACATAGTTTTGTGAATTACGGGATTCAACCCCATTAACCAAGCATGACATGACCTTTAGCTGTTGACATAGAGGATATTCCATCGTACATTTTGAATAGCGGGAAATAATACACGAGTGTGCGTCGGCTTCCGCGTAAGCAATGAGTGAGCGTAGTGAACGAGTTGCTTGCACGGACGCGGACTGACACGAGTGTATTATTTCCGCTATTTTAACATGTACGATGGAATATCCTATTTATTACACTTCCACGGTGGATATATATGCACATTTAGTCTATTTTTGAGATTATAATCAATGAATTGTGATGTGCGCATGAATAGTTATACAATGACGTGTTTTCCCGTGTTTTGACGTTACGTTGTGTGACGTCAAATGTGACGTCATGTAAACTTTTTGAAATCCAAATTACGCAGCTGTTTCTATGAGCCAGATATATTTGAGTGCATGTTTGGAATGTGTTCAATCACATTAACATTCTAGATTAGTCGAGACCCTTTCCAAATTTTCAAATAATTTTATTTTGACTGTAATAAAAATTTTGAAGGATAGCTTGTGGTTTCCAAGAAAACAGGCGCACAATTACGGGTGTTCTCCCCACGGTGTATTATTTGTAAGGAGTTCATTACGGGTTTTCTCTCACAGAGAAACCCGTGCAAATAACTCGCAAGAGTGTAATAAAGGCTGTTACACACACTGAACAAACAAAAACACAAATCAGCTGTTCACTGTGGTGTTAACCCTTATTACACTGAATTAATATTTGTCGTCTGCCGGAAATGTTTTATTTTCAATATTTCTCGACAAAAACCTGTTTTGACAGCGCATGAGAATCGTCTCCACTGGAGACGATTCTCATGTGCTGTCAAAACGGTGTTTTAAAAAAAAAATGAAGACAAATGAAAAACAGCAGATGACAATTTCGGTCTCCAGTGTAGTTAGGGTTAAGGAAACATTTCCTGATGACTTGAATGAAAAATGAAAATATCCATATGAGGCTGCTACATTGATACAATGTAATAATAATAATAATAATAATAATATACTTTATTTAAAGAGGGTTACACATTTAGTTATAAACTAATCTTCCATGAGGCCCTAATGTAGCCGGCTAGTTGCACTAGTCGTAAACTCACTGATCCTTTTCATACGCCAGTTTGAAAAAACGTGACATATTATGGTACACCTCTGTCCGTCCGTCTGTTTTGCGTCAAAGTTTTCGGCTACATATTATCTCTGCAACCCCAAGTCCGATTGACATGAAGCTTCATATACTTGTTTATCACCATCCATATTTTCATTCTATAGCCCACCAGTGCGGCACCGGCGTTTATGTTTTCGGGTACGTATTATCTCCGCAACCCCCGAGTCCGATTGACTTGAAACTTCATATACTTAGACTTGTTTATATCATCATCCATATTTTCATTCTAATGCCCACTGCCCATCTATGCAGCTCCTGTGGTCAAGGTAAAACTCAGGTGACTTAGAAATGTGTGTTAAAGGTGTTTTGATAGTATATCCATTAGTGTTTCTTTTTCCATGCAATTGTATACTGGATATGACTCGACATGTAGTACATGTATATTGTAGCCTTCAATTTGTATCACATTTTGTAATTTCACATTTTGTTTTTGTAATTTCACATTTTGTAATTTCACATTTTGTTTTATTGATACTTGTGGTTGTGAAGAAGTGGAGCTTATGGGTATTGCGACCAGTGTAGATCCAGATCAGCCTGTGCATCCGCACAGTCTGATCAGGATCTGCACTGTTTGCCATTCCATCAATGAAACACCCGTCTCGATTATAACAAGCACTGTAGATCGTTGTCAGGCCACACAAGTATGCTGTTTGATCAGGAGCTACACTGGTCATAAATCCCACAAGCCTCATTTCTTAATTCACAGTTTTTGCGGATAAAAGGTACCCTGCTACATTTGTGACCAGCATAGCCCCAGATCAGCCTGCACATTCGCGCAGTCTGATCAGGGTCTGTGCTGTTCACCATTCAGTAATTCCTGAAGTAGGTAATGCTTGCTATCAGCAAAATAATGAGATTCTACTCGTAATTATTGAATATGCAAGCGGACCTACAATTTTTGCAAATGTCGGAATCTGCCTATTCTAAGCCAATATTTAAGTTTTAATATTTAATAAATACATAGCAGCTACACATATGTGTAGCTGCTATGGTATTTATTAAATATTAAAACTTAAATATTATTTTACATTACATTTTAATTCTGTATTTTTATTCCATCGCCGATAGGCAAGAGGGGGTATGCGCGTTCGTGCATTAGTAACACCTTGTATGACCAGTGTAGCTCCTGATCAAATAGAACATTCCTATATAGCCTGACGGGTGTTTCGTTGATTGAATGGCAAACAGTGCAGATCCTGATCAGACTGTGCGGATGCACAGGCTGATCTGGATATACACTGGTCGCAGAACCAATAAGCGCAATTTCACCAGTCACAGTCACATGGCAAAGTACATAAAAATTTCCATATATTGTGCCAGAATAATACACAACTTAAAGATTATGCATAGGGGGCGTTATATTTGAATAAATATGGTACAATTTTAAATGCTGCAATTTTTCTACAAATTGCTACAATTTTCACATGGCAGTGAACTGAACATGAAAAGTGCCATGTTTGTGCCAGAATAATGAGTAATTTTACATAGCCCTATGGGTGTTTATTAGAATATATATGGCACATTGTTAAATTCTAAAATTTAACTACGGTACATACATGTACATTACTATGTTATTTTCACATGGCATTTCAGACATCAAAAGTCCCATTTCTGTGGCACAATAATGCACAACTTTACATAGTCCATATGGGTGGGTGTTTATTAGAATATATGTATATTCTACATTGTTAAATGCTGCAATTTTGCTACATTTTATGTTACTGTGAACGGTTTTTCGTCAATATTGATTTGTAAAAAAGTGCAATATATTCTGTAAATGACGTCAAATGTCGAGAGAAAAATCAGAGCATCCGTGGTCTATGAACACATTTGTAGTTTTTGTATTTTTTTCTCTATAACTGAAGGCCAGCAATGATTTTATGGCCTGCATTGTTGTTGATAGCGTTAAGTGCTTAACTTGTGACTACATGAAACAGTTAACAATTTAAGGGGTCAATGGAAGAAGGGGGCTAAGTCCCTTAGCACCCTTCTTCCATCGTCACCTTGAATAGTTGTCAATCTGTCTGTCTGTCTGTGGTGGATGGTGGTCGGGCGAATGAGACGGCTTAAATAACGGTATGGGTTCCTCCTTATAGGAATCACGATTTGCCTGGTTTGGCCCTCGGGTACGTTTTTATCTTTGGCTCTTTTGTTACCTGGGCGTTGAATTGGGTTATTGCCCATTGTTACATGGTTTCCATTGTTTGCACATATGTGCAAACATATAGCGTGTGCTGTTTGCACATGGCTGTAGGCAATGCTCATTCCGGGGCAGCGCGTAGACCAAGTGCCTTCATGACGTCACTACGCGGAAGTGCCTTCATGACTTCACTACTTCATGACGTTCATGACGCGGCCCCGGAATATGAATACCGAAAATTATCTACGTGAATGGGATGATTTATAAAAGTACTGAAAATACTGAATATAATGCTCAAATTACATCAGTTTTTTGTTGGAAATGTAACAATAATGTTTGATCATGTCCAGCCGTGTGCAAACGTTTGCTGTGGCCCTCGGGAACTGTTTGAACCCGCAGCCTGCGGCCTTGGGGTTCAAACAGTTCCCTCGGGCCACAGCAAACGTTTGCACACGGCTGGACATGATCAAACCTTATATTATAAAAGTAGTAAGGCTATTACTGATCCTACTGCTTTTGGGAGGGGTCAAGTGATTCTGGTGTGGCGAGGACCTGGCATCAGATCAGGATTATTCTGATTTCAGGGCTGAATATATAATTTTGTTATTGTAAATATTTAGTTCTGATTTTGGGATTTTCCCCCCATTTGTACATGTACTTGAACATGTACATGTACTTGTACAGGTAATATATGGGATTTAGTACTAAACCCATTGACCCGGCCTTAAACTGTTGATAGGCTGTTAAACCCCAACAAACAAACAAACAAAACAAAACAAATATAGTAGGATTACTACGACGTCTATTACTTTTAAGGGATGGGGTGAAGTGACTGGTGTGGTGAGGACCTGGCACTAGATCAGGATATTCTAATTTCAGGGCTGAATATATATATATATTTTGTAAATATTTCGTTCTGATTTGTGATTTATGACCTTAGTTATTGACATGTAGTTGGTTCTAAGAGGACGATTATCAGATATGAATGAAATATATATTTAAAAAATCTAAATCGTTTTCTGTGGTTTATTTCCGTTGGCTTTCTTAGCACATTTAAGTCATGTGATGTTGTACCCAAGACGGTTTTTCATGAAAAATATTTACAAAAACTATTTTCAGTAAATGATGTCGATAGTTGGTGAAATTGTCATAGCAAATATGGCATTCTACTCTGCATTTGCTCTGAAAATTTCGTCAACTTTTGATGTCATTTACGGAAAATTTCGTAAATTTTGTAAACATTTCTCAGGAGATTTCTCAAGCCTTCTTTGGTAAAACATCACGTGGCTTGTCTCATATGTGTCTGGAGAAATGGCTCTATGAACTTTGTGATCAGTGTAGACCCACACTTGTCTCTACATCCGCGCAGTCTGATCAGGGGACCGTTTCATTAAACTTTGTACCACTAAAATGTTCCTAAGTACAAATTTAGGATCGTCTGGAAATTTTAATTGATGGATTTATATTTATTGAGCATCGGCTGCATTTGCAGCCTATGCTCAATAAATGTAAATCCAATAACAAGAAACCATTGTTAATGTGAAATTTAGACTATCGTAATTTTGCACTTACAAAGTACAAAGTTTAGTGAAATGGCCCTGAGGATCTGTACAGTTCACCATTCATTCAGTGAAACATCAACCGTGCTTATAACAAACTGTATATATCCTTATCAGACTGCATTGCTCAGCTGGTGGACTGGCCACAAATTCCATAAGCCCCATTTCTCCAGGCATAGTCGGCTGTGACTGGATAGATGGGCCTTATCCTATTTGTGACCAGTGTAGCTCCTGACCAAGTATAGCACTGTTCTGTAGCCTGATAATGATCTGTATTTCTTGTTAGAAGCATCTGCACAGTCTGATCTGGATCTACGCTGGTCGCAAAACAGATAAGCCCCATTTCTCCAGTCACGGCCAGATATGATCTTGCCATTGACCAGACGTAAAACAATAGACCAGCCTAAAATGCCATAAGCCCCATTTCTTTAGGACCCGTGATAATCACAGGTCGGGAGCTACACTGACCAAATACAATGCGGATACACATGCTGATCTGGATCTACACTGGTCGCAAAACGCATAAGCCCCCATTTCTCCAGTCACAGCCACATATAGGTTTCGATGTCCAAGGGATAATAGCAAGGACATTGGCACCGAACTGTAGGCACAATGTATTATAATAATATTTGACCCTTTGTTCAATCTAGGACATCATGGCATCATGAGAATTTACCTCAGGTTCTGGAAGAACGGTTCATATTTCGGTGTGTAACGGCTTATTTCGGTATCCTACGTGGTTTGGGTGCATTGTTACCAACATACAATTTACGTCAATTACAATTACTCGTATACACGCGTATTTTGACAGTAAGAAAGGGGCCCGAAAGTTCGGAACGGCGAATTTGTATACAGTTGAGGATTTCTGTTGTGTGTAATGATTGAGCATTAGTAGTTGCACAAAACTATGAAAATTACCAAAAATTAACAAAATCCACCCAAATCTACCCAAAATTCTCCAAAATACCCATATGACACCAACATATTAACCAACTGTTCAAACACATGTAGTATAGGCGTTGTTCCGTCGTAGTCGTTCGTGTCGTTGTTGTCCGCGTCGTCAAATATAACATCGGGGTAACAGTCAAGGTGCATGATCACGTGGTTACAACGACAACAATGTCGCCCACTCCAAAGTAAGTATTATTTGACATTTTCCTTAATATGCAACGGATTTTGATGAAATATGGCGCAGCAAACGCGTCTTCAAGAGCTGCATTTGGTGGTCCATGGAGTTCGGCACAGACATATGTTGTTTTTGCGAAGAATCGATTTCCGTGTCGGTAGACACGGAAATCGATTCTTCGCAAAAACGACAGAAGTTTTGGCGAAAATACAGAGACCACCAAATGTAGCTTAACAAGACGCGTTTGATGCGCCATATTTAATCAAAATCCGTCACGTAATAAGGACACTATAAAAGAATACGTACTTTGAATCGGTACTTGTTGTTGTTAGTACCTTGACTTTAATATTGATTTTCAGAATTTTGCTTTTCGATTTGGATGAAAATTTAAGAATTATTTTATCTTGACAAAGAAACACTATGAATTTCATAAATGTTTTGGTCATTTTCAGGGAGTCCTGTTAATGTAAAAACTGGGGTAAAACATCGGATCTGCTTGATTTTTCACACATGCAATGATCCTCTACCGCCCTGTGACAAACTGAATTCACGATCGCCCCGCCCCCGCCAAGCCCAGGGTGAAGGTCTTATAATTTACATTTCCTTTCACGAATCTTCTTAATATTTCACACATGCATTCCGCTAATGGTTCTCTTTCATTCTGTGAGAAATTCACGACCCTCCATCAACTTGTTAGTCACACTGGTGAAGCACTCCGCATCGGCGTAACATGTTTCATGTCGAAAAATGCACCAGTTTCCTGATGAGGTGCCACTCGGCTCTACTTAGAGCTGTCGCATAAACACATTTTCCATTTAGTAACCGGCGCAACTTTCCGCTACTAGATGAACATGTGTTTATGCAGTGTCTTCTGCATGTAGCTGAATGGTAATTCGTCAGGAATCAGGCGCCTATTTCGACGTGAAACATTTTACGCAGGTGCGGATTGCAGCCGTGCACCCGTGAGTCATGTGACACTGGCGGAAAAACTCAATAAGCCCTATGTCTCGTGGTGGGGCACATATGAGACAAACCACGTGATTTTGTACCTAAGGAGATGGGCGAGTTTTCATGAAAAATATTTTACATTTTCTGTAAATGACGTCGAATCTTGACGACATCTTTCATAACAAATGCGGAATTATTTCGTCAATTTCCGACGTTATTTACGGAAAATAATGTAAATTTTATAAATATTTTTTTCAAGATGTATCGCACAACTTCATAGGTACAAAATTATTGATTTAGCTTTTATTTAATGGTAGGAACTTTCTCGAAGACCTTCCATACCCGGGCATTTGAGCCCAGAAAATTGGCAGGCCGATGGCCCGTTTATTTCCGAATTTACTAATACATGTAGTAATAACACGGTTAATTTAATCGTGCTAGTTCATTCTCTGTAGCCTATTATACTTTGACGGAGTAATCATTTATTTTTCCTGAAATGCATTATTTCATATAGAACTAACAAATGCATATATTTGATGATTAAAAGTATGCAGAATTATTATACTGAATTTATTACATTATCACAGCCAAATTGGCTGTGATAATGTAATAAATTCAGTATAATAAAAATTAATAAATTTATCATAAAATTGAAAATTTCTGCCTCAAAGTATACTTTGCTACTAAAGTATACTTTGCAATGTTGATGAAATAGGCTACTGGTCACACTTGGGTACAAAATCCCATGGCTTGTCTCCTATAGAAATTGATAAGGATTCGTGAGCTGTTCAGGACTGACCCCGAACTCACAGATTCGTTCCTATATGTATTGCGACCATTCCGTTGAATAGTCGAGTTTTACATTAATGTGGCGGGAAATCTTTGGAATTTTTAATTATCTAATAAAATACCCCAAATGTTTTGTATCATTTAATTGGATACCTTTAAACATCTAAAGTTAGTAGTTAGTCGTTGATATGGTAACGCTAGAAAGATCGACCATATACAATAGCGTAAGGGTCAGAATATAGTTTACGTATTAATACATTACGTATTAAAGCAGAACGATAATGGTAATGCAGTGACTATTGTTAAGGACATACATTTGTGGCATCGCTGAATTTCATTTGGACATTACTTGTGTAACTGACACAGGCTTAGGATGGAGTGCAGCAGGATCTATATCATTGGTAAGTATTTTTGGGTAGCCGTTTGGGAAAATGGACCTTACTTTGTGTGCGACCAGCATAGCCCCTGATCAGCCTGCGCATCCGCGCAGTCTGATCAGGGACTGTGCTTGTCGTCATTTAAGTACGGAAGCGGATGTATTGATACACGTAAGATACACTACTGCGCTAATCTTGTCAATATTGTCAGTTTCTCAGACAATCAAATTTCTGGATTGCCAACGCGGTAGATGTTCAGAAATGTTGATAATTTGGGCAAGATTAACGCGGGCGGTTGTGCCAAAGTGCAATATTGAATACGGTTATGAACTATATTTCTCGCAAATGTTGTATGGTCCATTTTCTGACTTCATTTTCTGAAAATGTATGCGAAATGTCCCCCCCCCCTCCTATCTTTCTAATCTCGAAATTCCATGTTAGGGACTTCAACAAGATTTTTTTTTTTTTTTTTAAATCACATTAAAGGTACATGCCCACTCAGTATGCACAAACTGTTTCTCTATATCAGGAAACATGTCATCTCAGAAATTAAATCTGGAAAACTAAAAAAAAACAATTCATTAGCATTATTTTTAGACCTGGTGGAAATAGGTGACACAATTGTACGCTTAACTAAATCCTAACAAAGAACAGTTTGTGCCCACTGAGTATGGGCCATGTACCTTTAAATTAAAAGTACATTCCCACTCAGTAGACACAACAAAGTTTTCTTTATATCAAGAAGACACCATCAGAGACATTTTCTGGCAAAATAAACATTCATTCACCATTACCCCACGTATTGATTGGCATTATATACATTTTATATCAGACGTAAATGTCCACACTGATATCAGGGGCGATAGCTGTGTTTCCTTAAAATGTTAACGGGCATTACTATTTATTTTTTGATGTGCAACTTTATAATCTGTCGAAAATATTATTTTTTTCATTTGATAAGTATAAACAAATAGAAAATATCATGCCTCATTTGAATATGAAAATAGCCTGATACAACCGCGAGTCACTATCAGTAAAATAAATATTACTAATTATATGATTATATCTGTGCAGCGGACACTCGTACGTTTTAGAACTGGTGGAATAGTGACACAATTATCCTCTGATTTAATTCCTATAAAGTATGGAAGGGGATATCCGCCACTACATTGCATGCTGCTTCATGACAATGCAGTCGACCATTGTTACATGTCATCCTGCACTGCGGCTATTCGTTACTGCTTAATGACAACTCCATCGTGCATTATTACATTTCACATTGCGTACCTCGATTGGCTATTTGACATTGTTATCGTCATTCGGCGGAATCCATATAGTCATATACGCATCCCAGCAAGCAGTAAGCAGAATGACACATGGCAGAATATGGCATGTAACAATGTGAAATAGCCAATCGATGTATGCAATATGCAATGTAATAATGCAAGATGGAGTTGTCATTAAGCAGTATTGTATAGCCAATATGCAGGGTGACATGTAACAATGTCAAATAGCCGATCGAGGTTATGCAATGTGAAATGTAATAATGCACGATGGAGTTGTCATTAAGCAGTAACGAATAGCCGCAGTGCAGGATGACATGTAACAATGGTCGACTGCATTGTCATGAAGCAGCATGCAATGTAGTGGCGGATATCCCCTTCCATAATAAAGAACAGTTTGTGCCTCTGAGTGGGCGTGTAGATCCAGATATACAAGTATATCCAGATATATACGTTTTAACAAACAACTGCAATTACATGTAAAAGAAAAACATATACTATTGTTCACAGATAATGTGTGAAGAGTATCTGAACAATATTGGCGCGCATGTGATATCTACGGTGGCACAGAGGGGACATGGAAATATGTTTTACTATCGCGTGCGCACGCAATAGGTTTTTCGTGCGCACGTGGTAGGTTTTGCGTGCGCACGCGATTGCGATAGGTAAAAGCTATCGCGTGCGCACGCAAAAGCTATCGCGTGCGCACGCAAAACTTATCGCGTGCGCACGAAAAACATATTGCGTGCGCACGCGAAAGTAAAACATATTTCCATGTCCACTCTGTGCCACCGTAGATATCTCAATTTTGTCGTTGTAGTATTGGTGTTATGTGGAAGCACGGTAATGCCTATCTTCGTTGGTAAGTCTCTGGACATTTTACGCATCCGCCGGCGTTATGCTTGCCCAGATTATCAACTGTAGCCGATTTCACCAACATTGCAAATCTAGCAAAGTATACTTTGAGGGAGACATTTTCAATTTTAAGATAATTTTATTAATTTGTATTATACTGAATTTATTACATTATCACAGCCATTTTGGCTGTGATAATGTAATACATTCAGTATAATAATTCTGCATTCTTTTAATCATCAAATATACGCAGTCGTTAGTTCTATATGTACTAATGCATTTCAGGAAAAATAAATGATTACTCCCTCAAAGTATACTTTGCTAGAATAGAATAGAATGCAATTTTTATGAAATAGAACTCAATGCCAACTCACAATCACGCAATTTGATTGTCTCGGAGCCTGAGCTGTAGCACAGCTCAGGCGCAGACAATCAAGCTGCTGGCTTTCAAGCACACTATTGAAGTATTGTGTAATATAAGGCCATTATAAAATAAAGCTGAATTCTCATCCCCGCCCGCCCCGATAATTAAGGCCCGTCCCGATTTTTTTTATTGGCAATACGTGGTGGTTGGTTGTGAGCATCATGCCATGCGATGGGTAATTACATATTTTCAGAAAGAAACAAGAAAGACATTGATGAATTGTCATTTGCCATTAAGTTGGAGAGTATATCCACTATTTTCATTCCCAGCATGTAAAGAGTTAACACAAACGGTGGTCGGTATTTCCGATATCCTGAACATATAAAATAAAAATTTCACCCCCGCCCCCATTTTGAAAAAAAAAACAATGGATGAGAATCTAGCATTTATTTTATAATGGCCTAATATATAACATATATTGGCAAGATTAACACTGGCGGTTGCGTACTACTGTCTGTTCCACGTTTTGCTGCCGACGAACATTTGGCTATTACACACATTAAATCTAAAAAATAGTTAAAAGTAAGTACTTTTTTTATCAATAACAAAAAAGTCACCCCTCCCCAAATGTTTTTGTTTGACGAAATTCCATAAATATTGATTTTATTGCGAAAAAACGATTTTCCTATGGGAATTTAACATGGGGGAGTCAATTTCCAAAATTTTTCGTTTTTTGATCCTGAAGGATCAAAAAACGAAACAATTTGGAAATTGACTCCGAAACCTGGCGAGATAGCTTGAACATGATGTAACTAAAAAAACAAAAAGCTAGATTTCGAAAATCGGTCCACAAATAGAAAAATATTTGTAAAAAAATCTATTTTTATCCTCCATGTTAAATTCCCATAGGAAAACCGTTTTCTCGCAATAATTTATTTTTGGGGAGGGTGACTTTTGTTATTGATAAAAAAGTACTCACTTTGAAATATTATTTCGATTTAATGTGCTTAATAGCCAAATGTTCGTCGGCAGCAAAACGTGGAACAGACGGTAGTGTATATGTGTCGGTGACTGGAGAAATGGGGCTTATAGGATTTGTGACCAGTGTAGCTGCTGATCACTATCACACACGTGTAGCCCAATAATGATCTATATTACCTGATAATTCCAACACAAAAATATTTACACAATTCCCTAACATTTGATTGTCCCGTAGCAAGTCTCTGTCCAAAATTTATATCCCAGTAAACTCCCACGCCGAACTACTTTCCGTAACCGTGAGGCGCAGTTAAAATAATTTTTAAGAAAACGGAAAATAAACACATTTTCTTGATGAATTTATTTCATGCTGGAATTATAAGGAATGAATGACCTTTTTGTGGAATTTATCGGGGATATAAACTTGGAAAAGTCACGGGAATACTGGACGAGGCCTTCCGGCCTTCGTCCAGTATTCCCGCGACTTTTCCAAGTTTATATCCCCGATAAATTCCACAAAAAGGCCATTCATTCCTATATTGAATCATCACGGGTGTTTCATTGATGGAATGGCGAACAGTGCAGATCCTCATCAGACTGTGCGGATGCACAGTTTGATCTGGATCTAAACTGGTCATAAAACACATGAGCCACATTTCGCTAGTCTCAGCCACATATGTGTCTTGTCACTGGATAAATTGGGCTTATTGGTTTTGTGACCAGTGTAGCTCCTGATCAAATATCACACTGGTGTAGCCTGATAACGATCCATATTGCTCATAGGAATCACGACGGGTGTTTCATTGATGGAATGTTGAACAGTGCAGATCCTGATCAGACAGTGTGGATGTACAGACTGATCTGTATCTACACTGGTTTCAAAGCCCATAAGCCTCATTTCTCCAGTCACAAATGTATCTTCCACTGGATACATGGGGCTTGTGTTATGTGTGAACAGTGTAGCCCTTGATCACATATCCCACTCCTGTAGTCTGATAACGATCTATATTGCTTGCTAGAAGCACGGCGGGTGCAGATCCTGATCAGACTGTGCGGATGCACAGGCTGATCTGGATCTACACTGGATAAAAAACCCGTAAGCCACATTTTTTTCTCAAATCGCAGCCACATATTTATGTCTCTGTCATTGGATAAATAGGGATTGTGTTATTTGTGACCAGTGTAGCTCCTGATCAAATTTCACACTTCTGTAGCCTGATACTGATTTATATTTCTTGTTAAAATCTTGTTGCGAAAGTAACTCTTGCAATTACCGTACGTGAGTAATTGCAAGAGTTACCGTTCGCAACTAGTTATTCGCAACTAGTGTTTCATTGATGGAATGGTAAACAGTGTAGATCCTGATCAGACTATGCGAACAGTCACTGTAAAAGCTACAGACTGCACACCAATGTAGATCCTGATCAGACTGTGTGGACAGTCACTTTAAAAGCTACAGACTGCACAACACTATAGACACTAATCAGACTGTGTGCACAGTCACTTTAAAAGCTACAGACTACTGTTCGTGCAAACATTCAGGGACGGGTTGTGACCTAGACGTTAGAGTATTGGAGTTCATTTTATCCCGTCAACACAGTGTGTATGTACCGTGAAACACGGTGCCGTGAAATATTTTTGATATCCAGTCAATACAACTTTTGAATTTTACAGCCATTTGCAGGTGCTGACGGGAAACTAGAATAGTAGGTTAGTGCCGTGAATGGAAACAATATCTGGCGCGGCACGGCAGAGCCTCGCCCATCCCGTTTCCTGAGCCTTGCCAGATATTTTTTCCCATTCACGGCACTAACCTACTATTCTCTATCTATTTTCCTTATTTCTGAACCAAAGTATATGTTGTGACCACTCATTTGAACCGTCTCGGCGAGACGGTTCAAAAGAGTGGTCACAACATATATTTCTGATGAGAAATAAAGAAATTCTTGAGCCTTGCCGTATATTTTTTCCCATTCACGGCACTAACCTACTATTCTCTATATCTATATCTATATCTATATCTTAATCCTTTCTATATCAGAGGTTGTGGGTTCAAACCTCGCATTAGTCATCAAATTTCCATTTTTTTTTTATTTGTAGACCGATTTTCAAAATCTAACTTTTATTTCCTTAGTTATATCCTTTCCAAGTTTCGGAGTCAATTTCAATATTATTTTTTTTGGACTCTTCCACCTCTTTTTCCCCATGTTAAATTGGCATATGAAAGTGTTTAAACACATTTCTTTTTCATATAACCACTCTCAAAACCTACCCGCACGCGAAAGCTTAAAGGAACATGCCCACTCAGTAGACACAAAATGTTCTGTATATCTGAGACATCGTCTGAGACATTTTCGGGCAAAATAAACATTAATTCACTATTACCCCACGTATGGATTGGCATTATCATACATTTTATATCAGACGCAAATTTCCACACTGATATCACTGATATCAGGGGCAATAACCGTGTTTCCTTAAAATGTTATCGGACATTGCTATTTATTTTCTGTATTTATGTATTTATGTTTTGATGTGCAATGATCATACTTGAAAGTTGACAAAATTATCATAATTGAGACGCGCCATGTGATTTTGTACCTTCGGACACCTGCGTAATTTCATTAAATACGTTTACAAAATTTACAATATTTTTCGATTAGGTGATAGATCTATCACCATTTCGGATTCATATATGTGATACCACCTTTTCACATTGAATCAATGCTATCACCCATTCACATGCAAGTTATCACTCATTCGAATTAGCGATACCATTGTCACATTGATGCAAATAGGAGATATTGATTCATCGCGAAAGAGTGATATCAGATTCAAATAGGTAATATCACCCATTCAAATAAGTGATATCGCCAATGCAAATACAATGTAGGTGATATCGTCCATTCGAATATAAGATTTGATCATGTCCAGCCGTGTGCAAACGTTTGCTGTGGCCCGAGGGAACTGTTTGAACCCAAGGCCTGCCGTGTGCAAACGTTTGCTGTGGCCCGAGGGAACTGTTTTAACCCAAGGCCGCAGCAGGCCTTGGGTTCAAACAGTTCCCTCGGGCCACAGCAAACGTTTGCACACGGCTGGACATGATCAAACGTTATTGTTACATTTCCAACAAAAAACTGATGTAATTTGAGCATTATATTCAGTATTTTCAGTACTTTTATAAATCGTCCCATTCACGTAGATACTTTTCAGTATTCATATTCCGAGGCCGCGTCATGAACGTCATGAAGTAGTGACGTCATGAAGGCACTTCCGCATAGTGACGTCATGAAGGCACTTGGTCTACGCGCGGCCCCGGAATGAGCATTTCCTAAAGTCATATGCAAACAGCACGCGCTGTGCAAACAACGGAAACCATGTAACAATAGGTGATATCTCCACTTCAACATAACAGTCCACTGTAGTCCATTAAAATAAATAGGTGATATCAGAAAATGCTAAACTAAAGCTCAAAATGGCGCCCCATATATACCCACTATACAGTGGAACCTCTTTAAACCGGACACCCTGGGAGGTCACCAGGGTGTCCGGTTTAGAGATGTTTCACTGTAATTCCGATGTAAGAGCACTGAAACACATGCCTGTGTGCATTGCAATCATGAACACTGATAAACATCAGAAATATTTGACAGTAAAATCGGTCCTAACTTAAAGGTACATGCCCACTCAGTAGGCACAAAGTGTTCTTTATAGGAATGAAATAATTGTGTATAATTGTGTCACTATTGCACCAGTTCAAAAAATTACGAGTACCCGCTATACAGATATAATCAGTTAGTAATATTTATTTTACTGATAGTGACTCGCGGTGGTATCAGGCTATTTTCATAATTAAAACATATGTAATATGATCATTGTACATTAAAAAATAAATACAGAGAATAAATAGGAATGTCCGTTTACATTTTAAGGAAACACGGTTATCACCCCTCATATCAGTGTGGAAATTTACGTCTGATATAAAATGTATACTAATGCCAATCAATACGTGGGGTAATGGTGAATGAATGCTTATTTTGCCAGAAAATGTCTCAGATGATTGCTCTGATATAAAGAACAGTTGGTGCCTACTGAGTGGGCATGTACCTTTAAAGGTACATGCCCACTCAGTAGGCACAAACTGTCTCAGAAAATATCTCTGATACTCAGTGGGCATACAACTTTAATACATCGATGTAGTGTTGTTCGGTTTAGAGAGGTTTCACTGTAGTTACATTAGCCTATTTCAGACGATCGCCTGTGTTACCACTGCACGGGGGAACCGTCTATGGCAAGGTGTAATACCTTTGTCACGTGCCAGCCGGAGGAGGTGAGAACAAATCACATGCTTTATGTTAATTCTGATAATGGATGTTAGTTATCTCACTCACACGTGGAAGACTCGGACATGTGACACACAAACAAATGACCATTAAAATAACATTACATCAACCACCAGGGGGCCGTTTCACTAAACTTCGTACGACTAAAATGTTCGTAATTGCACAATTATGATAGTCTGTAAATTTCACATTAATATATTTTCTTGTAAACAATTATTGGATTTACATGTATTGAGCATAGGCTGCATATGCAGCATATGCTCAATACATGTCAATCCATCAATTGAAATTTTCAGACGATCCTAGATTTGCACTTACGAACATTTTAGTCGTAAGAAGTTTAATGAAACGGCCCCCTGGCCTCGTACTGAACGTTACGTTCACTTCTGATCTCACTGGTGCTGCATTGTGCATCGACGTAAACTGTTTCACTTCGATATAGCAGGTGCTAGTGTATATACCTTGCCATTGGGCGGTCGGACGTGGGTCGTATGCAAAACAAAGCACCATCCAGAGACACACATTGCGGCCAACTATGATCAAAATCGGTGAAGCGGTGCTGCATATTTAAAGTTATTGAAAAATGTTATTGAAAAATAATTAATAATATTAACGCCCGCACGCACGTGCATGGACTAACGCTATATCATCACCTATCGGCTAGAGAAAACCCCATCCAAAATGTTCAATCCTGTTAAGTTTTCATACCTGTACATTTTATGCAATTTTTTCTAAATCGATCCTAAAAAAACGCATTACAAAAAGATTTTATGAAAATAAAGTTTTTTTTTACATCTGCCCGTTTATTCCATCATAAATTATCAAATCTGTGTAATAAAATAATGAGAAAAAAAGAAGATATATAATTATCCCGTCAACACAGTGCGTATGTGCCGTGCGGTGGCTGGGGTTATTTATTTTGCATTTTAAAGCCATTTGTAGGTGTTGACAGGCTAAATAGAATAGTAGGTTAGTGCCGTGAATGGGAAAACATATCTGGCGCGGCACGGAAACGGGATATGCTCGGCAGAGCCTTGCCCATCCCGTTTCCTAAGCCTTGCCAGATATTTTTCCCCATTCACGGCACTAACCTATTATTTTCTATATACTTTCAATATCCATTGATGACATCATAGTGGAACGCACATATTTCAACTAAGGAAAAAGTTCAAACCTTTGTAACCTTTGAAGTAGTCGTTATTTTTGTATGTGCTTTTCAGCGTTCATTTCATTTTATCAAATTCTATCATTTAAAAAAAAAATACAAAAAAACAACATTGTTTTATTTCTCTTTAATACTATTTCTGTTTCCAGAATTGCTTCGTACACACCGGACCTTCGGCGTCTGGCCCGGTATTCGCCGCGGGGTGTATGCCCAAACCGGTGAGATATAAATGTAGCTGTGGCAACAGGCGAATATCACGTGGCAGGCATGGTAACTATGTTTAGAAACCAGAGCTCCCGATAAGCTGCGTATTTGCTTAATTACCCAATTAAAATTGCCAAAAACCCAATTGAAATCAGAAGTATCATCAAAAAGCAATACAAATTGTACGGTACCTTTATCACTCTGCAGAAAACAATAAACAGACCGCACATATAGCGTTTTTCTCTATGAAAACTTCTTGGCATTTCATTAGAAGTGTCTCCTTGGAATGAAATGCCAATACATGTTTTCATTTCGAAGCAAACTATTCAATAATTGCTGTTTGTTGATGTGTAAACATTAGTGTGATTATATTTTACCAAAGTAAATTTTTTATATACCCAAATGATTCAGAAATGATGGAGTGACAATACTCAGTTACTATTTCCTTATCTGGAGAGCTGGAAACCAGCAAAAATGGCTATGAAAACAAAAACACATGCCTCTAAAGGCTCTATTAATAGGCCTTTAGAGGCATTTTTTGTGTTTTCATGACAATTTTATTTCTCTGACTGCTGGTTTCTAAACATAATTAGGATATTTTAATCATCGTCACGTGACGTGACGTGACGTCACGTTATTTTAATCTCGTCACATGTGACGTCACGTCGCACATCACGTTATTTTAATCAGCGTCACGTCACGTCACGTCACGTCACGTCACGTCACGTCACGTCACGTCACGTTATTTTAATCAGCGTCACGAGTCACATTATGATAATCTCTCCCAGTGTATATTAATTGTATCAATGATAATGGTACAGTGGGGTCAGCGTGTAAGTGCACACACGAACCAACACGACAGGTTGGAACCAACCTGTCGCGTTCGTTCGTGTGAGCACTTACACGCTGATGGCTGGAGAAATGGGGCTGATGTGTTTTGCAATAAATGTAGGTCCAGACCGGCCTGTGCAATGACGAGATATAAAGTGTTTTGCAACCAGTGTAGATCCATATCGGCCTGTGCAATGGCGATATATAAATGTGATTGTGACTGGAGAAATGGGGTTTATGTGTTTTGCAACCAGTGTAGCTACAGATCGACATGTGCAATGGCGATATATACATGTGGCTGTGACTGGAGAAATGGGGTTTAAGGGTTTTGCAACCAGTGCAGATCCAGATCGGCCTGTGCAGTGGCGATATATAAATGTAACTGTGACTGGAGAAATGGGGTTTATGGGTTTTGCAACCAGTGTAGATCCATATCGGCCTGTGCAATGGCGAGATATAAATGTGACTGTGACTGGAGAAATGGGGTTTATGTGTTTTAAGAACATTAAAGCTTCTGCTCAAATAGAACGCACCTGTAGCAAGATAATGACCGATTTCTTGTTAACAGCATGACGGGTGTTTCATGGAATGCACTTTTTTTTTTCTTTTCTTTGTTTAAGCTTATATTTAACGGCGGCATTGGCTCTAGGACCTTGCATGCCGTCTCCCAACAATCGGAGAAAGAACGGAGGTAGAGATTTTTTGGAGAAGCCGGTAATGCACCTGTGTCTACTTCTACTCCATATCCACTGCATTGTAGACGTGTTCGGTGCTTGCCATACACGCCGCCAATGGAAACTGCCTCCAGTGTTGCGAGACCAACCTCTGTGGTGGCGACCTCTGCCAGACTAATACAGGTACAGTGAAACTTCTCTAAACCGGACACCCTGGGAGGTCCCCAGGGTGTCCGGCTTAGAGATGTTTCACTGTAAATGAGGCATTTGACCAACCTCTGTAGTGGCGACCTCTGCCAGACCAATACAGGTACAGTGAAACCTCTCTAAACCGGACACCCTGGGAGGTCCCCAGGGTGTCCGGCTTAGGGATGTTTCAATGTAAATCAGGCATTTGATAATTCTGAGTCATACCTGATCATGCATTATCATCTGAGATAAATGACAAAGAAACTCATCGAAGATAAGATCACAGGTGATTTGTTGGTGTCCGGTTTAGTCAGGTTTCACTGTACGTCCCTTCCTCCATCTCACACTACCACCCAAAGTGTACGACATGATCACGTGGTTATAACAACAGCAACAGTGGCTGAAAGTGTTGAAATCTCGAAAGTATTATTTGATATTTTCCTTAATATGAAACGGATTTTGATGAAATATGGCGCAGCAAACTGAGTTTCATGAGCTGAGTTTGGCATAGACTTATGTCGTTTTTGCTTAATCGATTTCCGTGTCGGAGACACGGAAATTTATTCTTCGCAAAAACGACAGAAGTTTGGGCGAAAATACAGAGACCACCAAATGCAGCTTAACAAGACGCGTTTGATGAGTCATATTTCATCAAAATCCGCTACGTAATAAGGACACTATAAAAGAATATGTACTTTGAATCAGATGGATTCTGGAAATTTCAGTACTTGTTGTTGTTTGTACAACGTGATCATACACCTTGTAATATTTTTTTCGATAGTATTAATTTTATTAATATATCAATTTTTATTTCGTAAAAGTTGGGGTAATATTGATTTTATTACGAAACAATATTTCTCTGTGGGAATTTAACCCGGTAGAAAAGATGCGAGAACCTGGAGAAGAAGTCGAAAAACGAAAAGAAAAGGAAATTCACATTAAAATCATTACTATTTGGTATAAATTTGCTAACTTCAAGCTAGATGTTGGCCGAAATCGTGACCTGCTCGATTAAAGCAAATTGTGCGTAGTTGTTAATTGTGTCACTGTGAAACATTCTGGAGGGTGGCCGCCCCCCAATACGTGAATACATAGAGACTACCTATGCTAGTGTCTTTTGATCTCAAGTTTATCAGGCGAGGCTAGGAAACGCGTAGGAATTCCGAGGCTTGCCGAGGAATTCCTACCGTTTCCGAGCCGAGCCTGATAAACTTGATATCAAAATAAACTAGCCGGGTATTCTATTTATCAGGTAACGTTTTATGCTCGAAAATAACATTAGATGACGTCGTTTTCTATGGACAGAACGCGGACTTGTTTACGTTGCGTCATTACACTTGACGTCATCCAACCAATGGAACGTCAGTTTTCACTTTGTTGTAACCCGGATGTTGATATTAGGTCAATGCCTGATACAACAATATGTTATCAGTCAGTACGTATTCGGTCAATACAGGGCAGGTTACCTGATAAATAGCATGTTTCGGTTCTATGCTTTCACATCACATGTATGTATTAGTGTTTTGACATCAATATTTCAGTTGTATGTCAAAATTTACGATAGCAAGTATGTGGCTGTAAATTTCAAAATGACCATCGTGATCAAGCAAAATTTATTTGTTTACCTTATTGATTATTACCTGATTGCCAGCTCTCTTGTTTGATTGGTAAGTATCATTAGTATGTTGATGAAAACAAACAGTCTGAAAATGTGTCCATGTTGAACTATCGGGAGGTCTATACCACAGGTGTGCTTAATAAAATAATTACACTGTCATTGTAATCATTTGTTGTTAAATGTGCTGTTTGACCATGGCTGTAGACAATGCTCATTCAGGGGCCAAGCCAACACCTACGTAATGCATGTGTCTCGTGACGCTACAGGAACGCACCATTACGCCACCAGACCAGTTCACAACGGTCGCACTGACATTTTGAAATTGATGCGGCTGCATCACACGGCGTGTTCTGCGGCCCCGAAATATGTATGTGTAAATGAGCTGTTTGAATGGAGCAGACTATCAAAGTACCGAAAGTACTGCGTATATGCTCAAATTGCATGACATTTCCGACGGAAATGTAACAATAATGTTCGACCATGTCCAACCGTGGGTAAAGCTTTGCCGTGCCCCTTGGGAACTGTTTGAAGCCGCGGCCTACGGCATTGGGGTTCAAACAGTTCCCTCGTGTCACGGCAAACGTTTTCCCACGGCTGGACATGGTCGAAACTTATATCAAGTACACGTGTGTGATGGGCCAGCTGGTTGAACCCATGATATGGACCCGTTTTCAGATTACGAACGTGAAAGGCACTGTATCTCAAATTACAGACCATAAATAATATGTTGTACAGTGAAAGTTTAATACTAGATTGCCAATTTGGTATTGTATTTCTGTGACTGAGTCACAGGTTGATGTAACGGACCTATATATATTGGCATTACATGTGCCTAAAAGTATCAACAATTGTTTTTTCTCGATGATAAGAGATTATATTTTATTAGTAAAAACAACCGTCTTTGATTTTTTTTAACTGCTGATACGTTTATGTATATTTACTATATTTATGGACTTAGGTCCGTTACTTCAACCTGTGCCCCGAGTCCCCTGAACTCATAACAATGAGGCTTGTCTACATATGTACAGGCGCGGCAACACACAACATTACAGTGATGACGTCAACAGCAACAACGACACAATTAACAACAACAACAACTGCGTCCTCTACGTCACCAACGACCTCAGGTAATAAGCATTTTAACATTTATATTAATTGTTATATAATTCCAGCACACAAATATTTACACAATTCCCTAACATTTGATTGGTCCGTAGCAAGTCTCTGTCCAGAATTTATATACCAGTAAACGCCATGCCGAACTACTTTCCGTAACCGTCAGGCGCAGCTAAAATAATTCTTAAGAAAACGGAAAATAAACACATTTTCTTGATGAATTTGTTTCAAATGCTGGAATTATAAGGAATGAATGTCCTTTTTGTGGAATTTATCGGGGATATAAACTTGGAAAAGTCGCGGGAATACTGGACGAGGCCTTCCGGCCTTCGTCCAGTATTCCCGCGACTTTTCCAAGTTAATACCCCGATAAATTCCACAAAAAGGCCATTCATTCCTATATAAATGGCTGCCGTTGTTTAACACCACTCACAACCGTGTGCAAGCATACAGCGCGCGTGCTGTTTGACCATGGCTGTAGACAATGCTCATTCCGTGGCCAAGCCAACACTTACGTAATGCATGTGTCTCATGAACGCGCCATTAGAACGCGCCATTATTAGAACGCGCCATTACGTCATCAGTTTACAACAGTCGCATTGAAATTTTGAAATTGTATGTGTAAATCAGCTGTTTGGGTAGAGCAGACTATCAAAGTACTGAAAGTACTGCATAAATGCTCAAATTGCATAATATTTCCGACGGAAATGTCCAGTCGTGGGTAAATGTTTGCCGTGGCACTAGGAAACTTGCGGCTCAAACAGTTCCCTCGTGCCACGGCAAACGTTTACCCACGGCTGGACGGTGTCGAACCTTATATTTACAAGATTTTATCCCACGTAATTAGTGGAATAAACAGGTAAAATACATCGGTAATCAGAAACCTTCAAGTGACATTGACATGGTGATCTGGTTGTGTAAGACCGTTGGCATGGCGATATCTATTGTGTAATATACCTATTTAGACATGGAGAAAACACAAGTATTTGTAGTCATTGTTTAGTCAGTATATTTAATACTAATAAAGGGTGTCTAGACGGTGACTACTAATGCTTTTCTACTTTTCTAAAACAGTATATTAGTGGGTGAGCCAGACCCATGAACCTTACAAATTGCTATCATGCGGAAATGATATGCTGGCCTTTCACGAAAATATAGTGGCAATTTGCACACACACCCCCCCAAGTGGTAATGGTGACCCCTCCTGGCTCACCCACTATATTACATAATCGTATCCCCATGCCGACGGCCTGCTGGATGATCAGGCTGATTTGGATCAACACTGGCCGCAAACAAAAAACACAACCCGATTTCTCCAGTCACAGTCACAAATGCCATAAGCTCCATTTCTCCAGTGACACCACAATGGTCGGCTATTTTGCTTCTTAACTTTAGTCCCGGCGCCGATCCCATGTCAAGACGATCCCAACATCCACTGTGCGGCAATTTCCTTCCAAGTTTGTGGGAGAGACGACCACTTCACGTATCTTCTCTGCCGGAAAACATGCAACGGATGCGGTATATTGTTCTGTTTGTTAATAATTGAACGGCGGCATATCTTTGCCATATAAATAACGTGAAAACGCGATAGCTAAGTCATCTTAATATAACTCATAAGTTGTCTTATAATTAACTACATGTACATTACAATATAGCGTCAAGACGAGATAAATTCAAAGTAGGTGAGATAAGTTACAAAAATCTCACCTCACCTAAAACGTGATAGTGGCCACTAGTTTCCGGGGAACACAGGTTCTTTTTTTATTTAATTCGTTCCCACGAAATAACAATTCGTTCCCTCAAATCAACAATTCGTTCCCACGTTATAACAATTCGTTCCTGTGGGGAAATGAGAAAAAAATGCAGAAACATATTAAAATATATTTATTCTATTCGATACAAAACAAAGGAACACTAATTTTTATGTCAACCGTATGGGACATGCGTAGTTCTTGTTGTGTATACGAATCCTAAATATTCCAATAACCGATATTATTGTTGTCAACATTACTGGTCCGGCAATCGCCGGACCTGCCGGACCTGTTCCCACGCCCTTGTATATAGTGTTAGCATTTACGATTTTTTTCTAAATTATCCATTTTCAAATTAATGTTAGCATCCAAAAGTATGCATGGACCAGTCGGTGTGAGATTTGTACAGGTTAAACTGTTTCACCCGTTTATCTGGTTGCTACGGTAGGTACATGATGTACATATTTACAGCGGGTCCGCGGTTTACACTACCTCCAGTCGCCCCGGTAACCGCTGCACCAGCGCCATCTACATTTCAAGGTAATGGTAGTCGACTGCTGGGTATTGATCGTCTGACGCAGTTGTATTTTATACGGTAACGAGCTTTGCATTGGCTAAATACGTATACTGACTGATGAAATAATATCGTAACCGGTAACGTCATGTGACGTCGTTCGACCAATCACGTTAGGGTAATGGCACAACGAAAACAAGTCAGCGCCCTTTTCAACGAAAACTATTTTATATTTGATTACCAGCTAGCACACAAAACGTCGCCTGATAAAAAGAACACCACGCGATTGTTTTTTTATATTAACCCTTTGAACCCGAAATCCCGCTATATCGGTTTATGCAAAAAGTGTAGATCCAGATGATCCGGCTCGTAACGAGCCGTCTCTTCAGGATCTGCACTTCTTGAAAGTAATTTTAATATGTTTGAGAACAAAAACACCCCCTTTTCATAAATGGACGAATCTGAAAATCATTTTGAGACCATTGGATTGGTCGGAACATTAGCATACCACAGTCCATTCCAGTTCCTTAGGGTTGAAAGGGTTAAGTTTATCAGGATCGGCGAGTCATACGCGTTTCCTAGACTTGCCTGATAAAGTAGACACCTAGACTGGCGCTCGTATTATATATACATGTATATTCTTCCAAGTCAAACCAAGTGAAACTGTCTCTTGAACGTAATCCGAATGTTCTGGCTGTCACGCTGGGAAGTCACCCGGCCGGAAAACTCGGATTACCTTGAACGATCCATGCCATGTTGTTCCAGAGTGTTATTACCATGGACACAGTACGGCATACAATGGATTTGTCAAAGTCGCGGTCAGCGGGATGGTGTGTGAGGATTGGCAGAACTATGCCTTGATATTTGGCTATACGGACAGGTATACATATTATGACCAACGTATTAAAGTTGTAACAAGTAAGCTGTATTTGGTAGTCTCTGTATTTTCGCCCAAACTTTTCGCCCAAACTTCTGTCGTTTAAAAACGACATAAGTCTGTGCCAAACTCCCTGGACCACCAAATGCATCTCATGAAGACGCGTTTGCTGCGCCATATTTCATCAAAATCCGTTACGTAATAAGGACACTATAAAATAATACGTACTTTGAATCGGTACTTGTTGTTGTTGTTAGTACCACGTGATCATACACCTTGATATTGTTCTCAGGGAAGAAGTTACCGGTACTGTTGATTTTGCCAAGTTCGGTAACCCATTTATACGACTGGCACCCGTGTGACTAAACTTCGTACGGCAACAATGTTCGCACGACGATTTCTATAAATTTCAGTATGTTCCCAGACGGCACGATGTCACTGGCCAAGAATAATTGCCGGGACCCTGACAACTCGGGATTCCCGTACTGCCATACTTCCCGCGGAATACACAGATGCGCACTGAGCGAATGCGCAGGTACCTCGTGGCAGGTAGACATGTATCACGCGTGTCGTTAATAACACGTGTACATGTCGTTTGGTATTTGATTGTAAATTTTCACCATGATACTTGTATAACAGAGAAATAATTATATATATTATAGATGGGGCTTCTGCGATATCATTTTTTTGCTTACCAAATACACTAGAATAAATCATCAAGCAACTATACTTAGCTAAAGAAACGTCCCTCTTTTAAATGCGAATTTATTCGTATCTACGTACATGTACTATGGGCAATGTATATATATGTGAGATCCTCGCGATGTTGAGAATACGACTGTGTACGCCGTGTATATTTCGCTGTCGAAGCGGAACGCTGTTTAACACCTTTTCCACGTGCAAGGTTAACACAAGGTAAATACATGTTGTGAGTACACAACGTACGATTCGTTTGAGATCATCCTAGCGACAAATTAAAAAAGCTTCTCATTGATTCTCTGTTTTCATTATGCCACGGCTTTGTGAAAAGGACAGAAATCAGGCAATTGGGATGTTGGAGGTTGGCGTGACGGCACGTGTCGTTGCACGTCGGTTTGGGTGCCGCATGAAAACGATTGAGCGACTTGTGGCACGCTACCGTCCTCGATCTGGTAGGCCTCGTGTGACGACCGCAAGAACGGACCGTTACATTACGTCACCGCCTTTTGCCAGCCACCGTCACGGCTCGGCGTTACGGGGTCTCTGGGCACGCCATCCGTAATCGGTTACGTCGTAACGCACAACCAACTGGTCAGGTGATTACCAGGCGTCACCGTGCTTCCAGGCTGTTGTGGTGTCGACGCCATCTTAATTGTGGGCCGGCTGACTGGGACAGAGTTCTGTAAACAGACAAATCTCGGTTCACCATCAGCCACGCAGATGGCAGATTGCGTGTATACAGACGCAAGAACGAAAGATTCGCGAACTGCTGTGTGGTGAAGAGGGATAGGTTTGGAGGAGGAAGCCATTTATGGAAAATATTGTAAATGTTGTAAACGTATTTCATGAAAATATGCAAATGTCCGAAGGTTCAAAATCCCATGGCGTATCTCATATGTGTACATTCCAGGGCGATGTGAAAACAACGCTCACACAAACTGTCGCGTCGTCGCCAGCGTCATCTGTCCAGACGACTATGTCAGCAGACACCTTTGTCCAGTCACGTGTAATGTATGTGGTAGGTATACCAAAGACGTCGAAAGCATCATACGATTGGTCCGGCGAAGGTAGGAGGTTCCCCCACCAAATTTATGTCGTTACCACTCGGTTGAACCGAGTGGTAGCATCATAAACTGTTGGTGAGAAATGAGAAACATGCAGAAACATATTTAGAAATGTGTGCGTCGACTTATACATGTATACCAAATGAGATCCAGTCGACACGAAAAACAAAACCGAAACTGCTTAATTCAACAGTATGGTAAAAGCATATATTTTATGTTTATATTTTATGCTACATGTATTAATAACAATTATTACATTAATTGACGTTTTATTTTTGTATATATGACGCCTCAGTATACGTGTTATTCATTATCGTGTTACACCCATGCTCAATTCAAATAGAATATCGACATTTTCTAGGGTCAATTGCCGTGGCCAGACTAACGTAGTATTTTGCAAACTCTTTGTAAACACTACGCTATGGAATAGCCCCTTGCAGAATGCCTACGTAGTACATGTACCTTTACTGTATATGTTGTCAATGCCAACTCGCTATCAAGCAATCTATCTGATTGACCTAGACCGAGCACATGTTGAAGTAACGTACTAAGGTATATACATACATGTACATTAAGTATGCATAAAAGGTATCAATAGCACATTACCAAGGTACCTGTGCTTTTAATGGGCCGACGGCCTCGAGACAACGGACTTTCACGAACGGTCAACCGATTTAATATAGCATTGTCGCCCATTGCGTAAGTTAGGCAAATGTTAGCTCTCCGCAACGATATATTCCCTGGTGCGCTATGACAACGCGTTTTCGACCTATTGTTCAACAATATTCTGATTCTTTTGTCTAGTCAGAAGGCTCCTGGCACATTTCTGGAACAACACTAATATATGACAGCGCAAAAATCGGCTTCAAACTACACTTTTACATCGTCCCGGTTCGTAAAGAAACAGTTTGCATCGAAAAAAAACATTTTTTCCAATAGAACATTTGATTTTATCGAACCTACAGTTATACCCGTCCACTGCGTCATAAAAGACAATTCAATCACACCGGCATTTCTATAATTTCTATGTTGTCTAATCATGATGGGTTTTCGCTATGACGTCATCTCTTAAGCTTATGAGTGGCTGATATTTGTGAAGTCTTATTACATTGACTGGTTACTAGTACCAGCCTGACACCTGCTTACATTGCCAGCAAAGCTTTGAAACGGTACCAGCTGACACGTTATTGGGAAATGAATGTGCCAAAAGTCTTCCGATTAGAGAAAAATGCGAAACGTTGTTGAACAAAATAAGCCATAGCTCAAAAATGTGTTGACATACCGCATCGGGGAATATATCATTGCGGAGTGTTAATTAACATTGGCTTAACTTCTGCAATAGGTGAACATTATATAAATCGGTTGACTGTTTTGTAGGAGTCCCATGTCTCGAAGCCGTCCGGGTACGGCCCATTAAAAGCATCAGCACCTTGTTAATGTGCTATAACAGTAAGCCAAAACATATTTAACTTATTTGTTCCCACGTATTGATAATTTTATGTCTATTTAATGTATTTGTATGCATTTTTCCTTCAACTTGTGAGACCGAGCTGTCGCATAACCCCACTCAAGCTGCTTGAGTTCAAATACAATATTCACGTATTTTAAAATACAGAAATTGACAAATATCTGCAAGATTATCGCAGACGGCTACCTTACTGCACAAACACGCTAAATCCTTGCTTATTGCCATATTTTTCTCTTCTGCAGGTTATGGTCTAATCCCGGCACCGATCGACATATCTACACCGGGTACAGTGTCCACACAATCAGGTTTGTTATTATCGTACATCGGCATTGTGTTTTAGTTATATGAACATGTTACCAAACACCACATTTCTCCATTAAATTAAAACAGTGTCGATGTAGAAGAGCTATGGGAGAGCTTCACAACTGAGCTTCACAAATCATCTAAGACACATATACCGACAAAACAAGCCAGCACCAGTAGGCGATTTCACCAACATTGCAAAGTATACTTTTCTAGCAAAGTATACTTTGAGGGAGTAATCATTTATTTTCACGAAATGCATTCTTTCATATTAAAAGTATGCAGAATTATTATGCTGAATTAATTACATTATCACAGCCAAAATGGCTGTGATAATGTAATACATTCAGTATAATAAAAATTAATAAATTTATCATAAAATTGAAAATTTCTCCCTCAAAGTATACTTTGCTAGAAAAGTATACTTTGCAATGTTGGTGAAATAGGCTACAGAGCTTCACAAAGCATCTAAGACACATATACCGACAAAACAAGCCAGCACCAGAAATAAACTCCCATGGGTCGATCAGGACATTAAGCGGTTCGCCAGAAAACGAGACAGGCTGTACAGAAAACAGAGATCAACGGGCATGCCAGATGACCGAAAACATTTCCTAAACACAAAGCACCTTTTTCGACAAAAATAAACAAACAAGCATATCGCAATTATTTTGAAACCATCCGAGATTATTAGAAGATAGATATATAGATTAAATGTCTTAGTTAAATTGTCGCATCACGTTTGCATTTCATTGAATAGTCGGTGGAGAGATAAATAAAGGGAGGTAATAGAGAGGATCGTTCCTTATTTCAATTTGACATCGAGAAAACAAATGAGACATGTATGGTTCGGTACCTTGCAACGATTAATTATATGAAATCATTACAATTGCATAATTATATCACAGAGTGTGTCACATAAAAAATAAACGCATTTCAAGAGATTTTGTGGTAATTAAGATGATTTAATGATAATTTAATAGTATTCTTTTTGTTTTCATTAAATTGTTTCCACGAAATGTCCTGTGCAAAACACTGTCTGTTTATTGGTTCTAATTGAAGCAAACACATGTACAATACATTTGTGATATGCATATTGCTTATGATTCTAATTTACAACATGGCTGTGCTTGGTGAATAGTATATAGGAAAGTCATTAAGAGGTATATGTCGTAATTACGTATTGCATTTACATATCATGTGTGCTTGCAGTGTATTAACACAGTGTAATACAATCATAATACACTACTGTCTGTTTCACGTTAACCTGCCCAAATTTTTAACCTATTTAAACACCCTAAAACTCCCATTTTTTTACATATAATCATTTTTCAGCAAAATTTAGCAATGAGCCATCTTTTTGTTGTTCGAAATTCGGTCCTAGAATGAAGTAATAGCCCGAAATGATAAAGTGAATGGGGGTCTCCCATGTTAAAATATCACGCGCTGAGCAGTTTTCGACATTTTCCTATTGTCGAACAGCTTCCTGGATATTTCATCATCAAAATATCGGCAATAACATCGGCTTTATGTGAACAAATCTTACCATTCTGAAAAATATAGGCATCCTGCTTCCATTAGTCGGTGTTTATATATCAATTCCATTAGTAAAGTTCTGGAATTTGGTGAAAATAGAAGATGATGTCGGTCAAATATCTCCAATTATTTGTTGTTACTCGTGACAACAGATGACAACTGAGCGCTGATTGGCTGGAATTCAGTGAAGGCGGCTGGCCTCGAAGCAAGTCCATTTCGCAGGAGGGGAGAACCTGCGATTTTTTTTGTCGAAGCAGTAAGCGTACTGCAAATTTGATTTTGGCGTGGAAATTGTTTTTATGAACACTGTTAACTTTTCAGATGCAATCATTAGACATTTGTTACATAAACAGTAATGTATTATACTGAGCTTGTGAAATTTGAACAAATTATGGCCAATTCGTGGAAGCCTGGAAAAACTTCTCTGAATTTGTGGTAACAGAATCATCAATTTATTTTCTGCAAAAACATGTTAAACAAAAACTGTGTCATACATCCAAATACTTATAAGTTCAATGCTAGCTGCTGTTAGAAAGCACCTGTAAGTCACCAAAGTAACTCGTGTGGAGGGCTGAATTGGTTTCTTCTTTGTTTACCCTATAATGTGACTGTGTCTCAGATGATGTCTCAAATATTTATCTAAAATCTAATATGTGTTTTTTCTCGTAAGGCACAGTAAATGGAATAATATATATATTTATATTTCATCACATTCCCAAAAACATGCGTTATATTCAGTTATATATCAAGTACATCAGGCGCGTAGCTGCATTAAGGCACTGTAGGCCCGGGCCTGCAAAATTTTCGAGAAAATGGAAAAAAAATGTGCCAGATTGCATCATTTACCTTCTAGTTTCGATATTTTTAAGGGGGGGAGGGCATGCCCCCAGACCCACCTAGCATACTTACTCACACCAACGGTGCTCGAAGTCGTCAACCGGGCCTGCAGATTCAAATTGGCTAGCTACGCCCCTGTACATGCTCAGCTATCAGAAACTGTGATAAACAGGGGAGATATGTTTGTTTGGTAATAAATTTGACATTTTCGCAGTACATGTACAAGTAAATAAAAAAATGTATGTGATTTTTTTTTGTGAAATAATATAAATCGGTATTGGGATATGGTTTAGAGTTTCCGTACTATGGTGTAGACAAGGTATATACATGCTGACAAGATGGCGTCGCGGGACGACAGCAGTAAGTGTCAGTTTAATTCAATATGTTACAGCTTACAGAACATTATCAGCAATGTATCCGGTATGTACAGACGGAGAAATGAATAAGATTTACGACGATCATTCTCAAAATACCTATGACAATGATAACGTGTTTGTGTCAACATATATACCGTGTCTACACCATATAACAGAAACTCTACACCATATCACAATGCCGTTTTCGAACAGAATCGATAATGTATTAGTTTTAAGTTGTGCACTTGTAATTAGTAACCTGAAAGTAAATCCTGTAGATGACCGAATGAGTTTCTTCTTTACCATAAGACTCTGTCTCCTATGATCGCCAGCCTACTATAGGGAGTACCTGTTTAACTGTTACCAGCAAACAATAGTAAATAAGCAAACAAGACATAACAAGTTAATTTCCAATTAAACTGTATTGTTAGCTGTCAGTCCATGATTAATACACTATATTTGTTCGTTTGTTGGGTTTAACGACCTATCAACAGCAAAGGTCATTTAAGGTCCGGTCAATGGGTTTAGTTCTAAATCCCATATATGGGGGGGGGGGGGTCCCAATATCAGAACTGAATATTTACAATAAGGAAAATATATATTCAGCCCTGAAATCAGAATAATCCTGATATGATTACAGGGTGCTCGCCACACCAGAATCACCAAAGATTCACAGCAAATGCGGAATAATATTTGCTATGCAAATGTTGTAAACTTTCGAAGTTATTTACTGAAAATGTAACTGTTTCCGCAAATATTGTTCAATACAAACGTGGATTTTTCACATTACGGTATAGGACCATTGCAGCAATGCCTGTGTCAAAAGTGAAGTAGACCCAAGCAAGGAAACATAAATTATAAGCCATTTACCGAGCTGTAATTTTTAGTGACGCACGGACGGACAAAATGCCTCCAATATACTACACCCCACAACTAGTTGCGCGCGGTATATTAAGCATACAAACTTTCATGTGGAATATTAATATATATAATTAACATTACAGAGATCGTCGGAAATTTTCATGGAAAATACGGGGATAAAAAATGCCGCATTTTTTTATATAATGGAATTATGGATGACAAAAAAGTATATGAAGTTTAAAGTCATCCTGACAGTAACACAGATTGAAAGTAGCCGAAAAAGATGACCCGACGGACATATATCATATGTACATTTGCACGCGAGTTTCTTTTCCAGTGTACATAATAATGCGAAATTGACTGGTCGTCCCATGTCCACAATACAACTACTCGACAGCAACCTGTGGCATCTCTGTCGTATTAATATATCACAATAGCAGAGGCGTACCTAGCATTCACGCTTATTGCAACATTGGGGCGTGGATTCTGCTAATACATTAATTGAAGTTCAATGTGTATCTGACTCTTATCAATATGGCTACTGGGTGCAGATACCCTGCTAAATGTGCAAATTATCACTATTATAGCGTACTAGTTTTGCATTTTGTGTGTATCAAAACCGAAACGAGGGCGGGAAGGCATGCGTGCGACGGGAATAGCTCCGCCATGATCCGCCCATGTGTATGTAGTCTATTTTAGCCGTGTGTATGCCTAAGCGAATTACTGCAGTATTAGGAGCATTCCTTTCCTTGTCAAACTAGCTTGGGCAAGCTGCTGTACGAATGAACTGAACACATGATGCAGGTGTGTTTGAGTGGGTAGTGCAATAAATACATATTTATTGCACGGATGCGGCGAAATCCTTTGATCTCCGCAGTGCCTAACTGCCGGAGATCACTGTCTGGATACACAAATGTAGCATATTTTCATATTTTTCCATGAAAACACATATTGGTATTTCATTTAGTAGAAAACTATTCAATAATTGCTGTCTGTTGATGTGTGAACAGTAGTGTGATTTTATTTTACCCAATTAAAAAGGGTTTACTGTCCCAGCAACAACTAAGGTCATGTTGAGATGTGACCTCGACTTCAAGTCTCTTCCAGTGGAATGGAAATTCAAATACAATGTACTATAAAACTATTTTTCCCTGCCTAGTGCTGGATTGAACCCACAACCCAGCGCTCCAGATAAGGTGCGTATTGGCATATTGTACACACTTATTTTAACAGAATACGCATTGATTATCAGAAGTGGGAGTATGAAATACTCACAACAATGCGAAAATACGCATATTTGAGAAACTGTGACAAATTGGTTAACCGAAAAGTGTGAAGGACGGACAGACGGACAGACAGACGGACAGACGGACGATCCAAACACTATATGCCACCCGTTTCTTCGAAACCCGGTGGCATAAAAATAAATATACATCAGTTAAAAACGTAATTTTTATTTAGTGTAGAGATCTACATATCTATAGTATAGATTTGAACAAACAAGGCCTTTGAAAAGCTTTTTCACAAGAACTCGTGTTACAAACGCCTGTGTGCTCTCAATTACCTTCATTGGTTCCATCTGAATGGCTACAGCGATGACAGCAGACAACATTTCAAACAAAACCATAATTCTAAACTTATTACCATTGAAAAATACAGCCCAGTTTGTCACATTTACTGACCAACTTAATTTCACAATATTCGATTGCGAAGACCCCTTACTCATAACCATTGGACTCGTCCACATCGGAATTACCGCCATCTTGTTTTGACACACGCAAAAACACCGACGGTTCATTCAAAACAGAACAGATTTAGGACATTTATTTTAACTGACAACTAGAAACAAATGTGTAATTACAATTTAGAATGTTCAGAAAGTGTAGTAGGTAAGTCTCATTCCGAACCATTATGTTTATAGTTGCTTATTTGTTCTTGACATTTTGAAAATCGGTCAAATTGTCAATTCTTGCAAACCAGACGGACATTTGTATGGCAAATGCTGTCCGTGGCAGTTTTTTTTAAATAACTTAATTATTTGACGGATTTTCGTGAAATAAAAGGGAGGCTCATTTCTAAAAAACTGCTTTGGATAGTTTTATGAAAAAAAAAAATAAGTTTGGCGTGTTTTGATAGCAATAAATTTTGGGCAGCATTCCACGAAACAGACAATAGTGTAATAAATATGCACATGAGCCCGCTACACAAACATGTTTGGTAATCAGCATATCTTCAAAATGTGATGATGTGCTTATGAAATATATATAATGTAACATTTGTGTTGATTTAATATTATATTTATTAAACTCGTTGAATGATTTCATAAGAAACTCGGCATAACCTCGTTTCTTATGAATTCAGTAAACTCGTTTAATAAATATCCTATTAAATACTCACTCATGTAAGATCCTATATGTATTTACATTGCAGGGTAAAGTGGAGCGGGTGTCGCCTTGGGTGAGGAGCTGGTGGTACTGACATCAACACATGTCGAAAATACCGTTATCCGTTTTCTAGCCGAATTCATATAATAAAATTGGACATTGGCAGTTTTGTATTCATGTTTTGTATTTGCAAATGAGGCATGCTATTTTTTAAGTACATGCATTTATACTAATTAAATGAGTCACCTGAAAAGTAATATTTTCAACAGATCATAAAGTATGACCATTGCACATCAAAAAATAAATACAGAGAATAAATAGTAATGTCCGTTAGCATGTTAAGGAAACACGGATATCGCCCTGATATCAGTGTGGAAATTTACGTCTGATAAAAAATGTAGAATAATGCCAATCACTAATTGGGGTAATGGTGAATGAATGTTTATTTTGTCAAAAAATGTCTCAGATGACGTCTCTGATATAAAGAACTTGTTGTGCCTAATGAGTGGGCATGTACCTGTAACGCTATACATGTCACATATATACATATACTGTACTTGTTTAAGTAAAAATGCACACCTGACCAAATGTTAGTGTGTGCGTTCATACCTCTTGCACCCCTCGCCACATGGCTACACCACTGAATGCACACGCGCATGCACGACTCGACCCTAAGACGGTCAAGCAAGAGGCAACTTGGTCCATTCGAGATCGAATGGACCAAGTTGCCTCTTGCTTGGCCGTCTTAGGGTCGAGTCGTGTCCTTACCGGGTTTTCATTCAAAGCTGTAAATGGCCCGTCATGATTTGTCAAAACAACACCCTTCTCCATATACAAGTCAAAACTGACCCTATTGTGTGACCAAGGGACCAGTCTCGACAGCATTGTCGTTGTAATACATTAGCATGCTGAATAAAATAATATTTTACTAAGGTTAATCTGCATGTCAAATTGGCATTGTTTCAGTATAAGTTATTGTTCACATGTTGGATTTTTAAGAAATTAAATGCGAGGGAGCTTTAGCGACCGCAGCATGTTCCTTAAAAATCCGATATGTGAACAATAACATAATAATTAGCCAGGTTTATAATTGATTGTCCAGCCTGTCAGAACAGAACGCAGGTGGAATAAGAAAGAAGCAAGGCATGTATGATAAATACTGAGCAAGGTGACGTCTATACAGCCCATGTAGGCTGGCGATGCGCCACGACAAGACGGGGTCCACAGTTTACTAAAATAAAGCAACATTAATAATTGGTAATTAATGAGCAATATTCAAACTATGATCAATTACTCAACCTGGAATATGTGAATGCAGGTTATTTCTATAGTAATAATAGCAATAATCTGACCCAAAACACAGGTCGTGCATGTGATCAGTGGTGATACAGTTCGGGCTGCACAGATGTCAGTCAGATCTGGATCAGCATAGGTCACGAATGCTCGTGAAAAATTAGATTCTAATGAACTAAATCCAAGCATCAGCTACATTAAATAAAATGAATGCTAGAATAATCACGGCCCCCATGTCCTCATGGTACACCATACCCGCCCCGAAAACCTTTGTCACATACATGTAGGTGAAAAGTGGCAAATGAACCGAGTAGTATAGAGGGATTCAAAATGATACCACCAAAGGTGGGAAGCGTTATTGACCCTCGTTACAGCTCCCAACAGTATCGAAAAAACGTGTTTTTGGCCAATAATATAAACTAGCCACCAACACTGAAATATTTTTAAACCTCGAAACCGTCTGGTTGTACACCCACCATACAACACTCCCAACACCCACGAAAAATCAGGGAAAAATTGAAATTGAGATTGAAAATAATGGCTTCAAAAAAGAAGACGAACAAAAGTACTCCCCAGCACCCTCGAAAAACCAGGTTTTTTGCATAGAGAAGAGCAGAATGATACCACCAGGGTGGCACCGTTTTCACCACCATACAACACTTCCCAACACCCACGAAAAATCAGAGAAAAAATTCTAAAAAACCCAAATACATCGAACTACAACGAACTACAGACACTACAACCAACTACAGTATGTATCCACATTTGGGACAAAACATACACAATCGTACTACCACCCATTTGTGTATTTGGACACAAAAATGATACCACCCATTTGTGTATTTGGGAAAATCTAATAAACAAAAGTACTCACCAGCACCCTCGAAAACCAAGCTTTTTTGTGGAGAAAATCAGAATGATACCACCAGAGGTGGCACCGTTTCCACCACCACACGACACTCCCAACACCCACGAAAAATCGGGAACGGATTTCCGAAAAACCCAAATACATCGAACTACAACAAACTACAGGCACTACAACCAACACAGACGAACGACAGATAGAACTGTGTACGAGAACAATCTCGTTCTACTATTTCTTCTGGTGTAGCTCTCGGAAGCAGGACTCCGCTATTTTTCTTTTGCGTTTTTCTGTCTCTAGGGACGCCTGTAGTTCCGCAACCTGGCTTTCTAGTTCGACAACCCGGCTTTCTAGTTCGGCAGTCTGGAGTTGTGTTCTCGAGGGTGCGGTACACCGTTTCTGTTTGTGTCTGCAAAGCGTCTGGGAACTGGAGAAATGTTTTCCACAACCTTCGCACAGGAATGCAGGAGTACTGCATCTCGTCTTTCTCCCGATGTGCCGTTGCAAGTTGGCCTTCTTGGCAAAAGTTCTACCACACGTTTCGCACTCCATTTCCCAATAGTATTTTTCTGTTCAAATGGGAAAATCACAAGAATTTTTTGTCTCCCAAGAGGCAAACAAAAATGATACCACCCAATTGTCCACATTTGGACTTTTGGGAAAAGTGTAGAAAAAATTCGTCTCCCAAGAGGCAAACAAAATCTAGACCACCCAATTGTACACATTCGGACTTTTGGGAAAGTCGAAGAAAAATCGTCTCCCAAGAGGCAAACAAAAATGATACACCCAATTGTCCACATTTAGACTTTTGGGAAAAGTGTAGAAATATTTATCTCCAAGAGGCGACCAGAAATGATACCACCCATTTGTGTTTTGAAAAATTAAAATTATGCCTACTCCCCCCTTTGTGTTTTGAAAAATTAAAATTATGCCTACTCCCCCCCCTTCGTGTTTAAAAAATTAAAAATTATGCCTACTCCCCCTTTGTTTTTTGAAAAATTAAAATTATGCCTACTCCCCCCTTCGTGTTTTGAAAAATTACTAGGGCGGAAAAAAAAAAGGTTCAGCTACCACCGTTTCGGCAACCACACGACACTCCCAACACCCACGAAAAATCGGGAACGGATTTACAAAAAACCCAAATACATCGAACTACATCGAACTACATCGAACTACAACGAACTACAGTATAGAAAGCGGAGATTTGGTCGAGGCTACCAAGGTTTCGGCCACCTTTTTTCCCAAAAACGGCTACTCCATGTAGAAAGGGTCGCCAGGGTGTATGGACTCGCTAGGAGTTTTCTTTTTTTCATTCGATTTTGTGGAGTGCACGAACTGGGCGTCGGGATCTGGTTTGTTCTTCCAGAGTCTACAAGCCTCTAGAGACACGAATGGGAACAGTGGTCTGCAGACCGCGTACGCCGCCACAGAGACCCCCAGCCACCACTTCGCATTCTCTACGGTTCTCCAGATGTCGTGCACCTCCCACCCGGATTTCGTCTGGCACTCTTCTTCCTCCGGGCACTCTTCTTCCTCCAGACACTCGTCTTCCTCCAGGTCGTCTTTCTTCGGATCGTTGGAAATTGCATCCAACAGTCTGCGTTCCAGTGTATCCAACCGGTTCTCCAAACGTCTCTCCATGTCGGACAGGCGCGTCGATTCTTCGAACGAGCTGGTATCTTCTAGTAGATTCGTGGGGAGCTCGGTGGGGCCCACAAAACCAGGCGCGGTCACCCTGTGTTCTACGGGGGTAGGAGTTTCTTGTTCTTCTAGGGGTTCTTCGGGCTTTGTACTACGCTCTACATCGGCATCGTCCCAGATTTTTCGAAGTCTACCACTACCGATCCCGTACTTCTTCTTTGTTTTCGTCGGCTGTAGTCTTCCCGCGGGTGGAAATAATTTCTCGAATATTTTTCGGAGACAAGTAGGTTTTTGGCATGTTTGCAAACGTTTCTATCTAGAGGGGGCATTTGTCCAACATGGAATTCCCAAATCGTTCGAAATGGTCGAAATACTTGTTCGCGGTGCTCGGATTGCTCGGATTGCGCACCAGATTGCTCGGATTGTGCACCAGGAAATCCAGTCCGCTCGGGAAGGTCGAAATGCCTGCTCGCGATTACCAGGGGGCTCGGGTTCTCCTTTTCTAGCCAACAAGGATAGCAAAAAATAGAAATCCTGGGAAGCAAACTGAGCACCTAGGAGAACCCGAGCCCCCTGGTAATCGCGAGCAGGCATTTCGACCTTCCCGAGCGGACTGGATTTCCTGGTGCACAATCCGAGCAATCTGGTGCGCAATCCGAGCAATCCGAGCACCGCGAACAAGTATTTCGACCATTTCGAACGATTTGGGAATTCCATGTTGGACAAATGCCCCCTCTAGATAGAAACGTTTGCAAACATGCCAAAAACCTACTTGTCTCCGAAAAATATTCGAGAAATTATTTCCACCCGCGGGAAGACTACAGCCGACGAAACAAAGAAGAAGTACGGGAGCGGTAGTGGTAGACTTCGAAAAATCTGGGACGATGCCGATGTAGAGCGTAGTACAAAGCCCGAAGAACCCCTAGAAGAACAAGAAACTCCTACCCCCGTAGAACACAGGGTGACCGCGCCTGGTTTTGTGGGCCCCACCGAGCTCCCCACGAATCTACTAGAAGATACCAGCTCGTTCGAAGAATCGACGCGCCTGTCCGACATGGAGAGACGTTTGGAGAACCGGTTGGATACACTGGAACGCAGACTGTTGGATGCAATTTCCAACGATCCGAAGAAAGACGACCTGGAGGAAGACGAGTGTCTGGAGGAAGAAGAGTGCCCGGAGGAAGAAGAGTGCCAGACGAAATCCGGGTGGGAGGTGCACGACATCTGGAGAACCGTAGAGAATGCAAGAAGTGGTGGCTGGGGGTCTCTGTGGCGGCGTACGCGGTCTGCAGACCACTGTTCCCATTCGTGTCTCTAGAGGCTTGTAGACTCTGGAAGAACAAACCAGATCCCGACGCCCAGTTCGTGCACTCCACAAAATCGAATGAAAAAAAGAAAACTCCTAGCGAGTCCATACACCCTGGCGACCCTTTCTACATGGAGTAGCCGTTTTTGGGAAAAAAGGTGGCCGAAACCTTGGTAGCCTCGACCAAATCTCCGCTTTCTATACTGTAGTTCGTTGTAGTTCGATGTAGTTCGATGTAGTTCGATGTATTTGGGTTTTTTGTAAATCCGTTCCCGATTTTTCGTGGGTGTTGGGAGTGTCGTGTGGTTGCCGAAACGGTGGTAGCTGAACCTTTTTTTTTTCCGCCCTAGTAATTTTTCAAAACACGAAGGGGGGAGTAGGCATAATTTTAATTTTTCAAAAAACAAAGGGGGGAGTAGGCATAATTTTAATTTTTTAAAACACGAAGGGGGGAGTAGGCATAATTTTAATTTTTCAAAACACAAAGGGGGGAGTAGGCATAATTTTAATTTTTCAAAACACAAATGGGTGGTATCATTTCTGGTCGCCTCTTGGAGATAAATATTTCTACACTTTTCCCAAAAGTCTAAATGTGGACAATTGGGTGGTATCATTTTTGTTTGCCTCTTGGGAGACGATTTTTCTTCGACTTTCCCAAAAGTCCGAATGTGTACAATTGGGTGGTCTAGATTTTGTTTGCCTCTTGGGAGACGAATTTTTTCTACACTTTTCCCAAAAGTCCAAATGTGGACAATTGGGTGGTATCATTTTTGTTTGCCTCTTGGGAGACAAAAAATTCTTGTGATTTTCCCATTTGAACAGATATCTATTGGGAAATGGAGTGCGAAACGTGTGGTAGAACTTTTGCCAAGAAGGCCAACTTGCAACGGCACATCGGGAGAAAGACGAGATGCAGTACTCCTGCATTCCTGTGCGAAGGTTGTGGAAAACATTTCTCCAGTTCCCAGACGCTTTGCAGACACAAACAGAAACGGTGTACCGCACCCTCGAGAACACAACTCCAGACTGCCGAACTAGAAAGCCGGGTTGTCGAACTAGAAAGCCAGGTTGCGGAACTACAGGCGTCCCTAGAGACAGAAAAACGCAAAAGAAAAATAGCGGAGTCCTGCTTCCGAGAGCTACACCAGAAGAAATAGTAGAACGAGATTGTTCTCGTACACAGTTCTATCTGTCGTTCGTCTGTGTTGGTTGTAGTGCCTGTAGTTTGTTGTAGTTCGATGTATTTGGGTTTTTCGGAAATCCGTTCCCGATTTTTCGTGGGTGTTGGGAGTGTCGTGTGGTGGTGGAAACGGTGCCACCTCTGGTGGTATCATTCTGATTTTCTCCACAAAAAAGCTTGGTTTTCGAGGGTGCTGGTGAGTACTTTTGTTTATTAGATTTTCCCAAATACACAAATGGGTGGTATCATTTTTGTGTCCAAATACACAAATGGGTGGTAGTACGATTGTGTATGTTTTGTCCCAAATGTGGATACATACTGTAGTTGGTTGTAGTGTCTGTAGTTCGTTGTAGTTCGATGTATTTGGGTTTTTTAGAATTTTTTCTCTGATTTTTCGTGGGTGTTGGGAGTGTTGTATGGTGGTGAAAACGGTGCCACCTCTGGTGGTATCATTCTGCTCTTCTCTATGCAAAAAACCTGGTTTTTCGAGGGTGCTGGGGAGTACTTTTGTTCGTCTTCTTTTTTGAAGCCATTATTTTCAATCTCAATTTCAATTTTTCCCTGATTTTTCGTGGGTGTTGGGAGTGTTGTATGGTGGGTGTACAACCAGACGGTTTCGAGGTTTAAAAATATTTCAGTGTTGGTGGCTAGTTTATATTATTGGCCAAAAACACGTTTTTTCGATACTGTTGGGAGCTGTAACGAGGGTCAATAACGCTTCCCACCTTTGGTGGTATCATTTTGAATCCCTCTATACTACTAACCGGCATGTAGATATCTGTTTGCTATCAATAGCATTTGTCTACCAAATGCAGCTTACAGTTTAGAGATGCATACTAAGTAACATTTATTTATCAAATAAGATTTATAGTTGGTGCATGACCCACAGTGTCGAACAGGTCTTTAAATCTGGTAATATGTAACGTATTGTGGTTAAATCTTGCAATGTGTGAAATAATTGGTGGAGCACGATACTTGCCAGTGATTGGCTTAGAAAGTAGGATGCGTACGTAACGTACGTAAGTTAGTAACACCTTTCATTTTTCAATAACTCATGAACCGCTTCACCGATTTTGATCATATTTGGCCACAATGTGTGTCTAGGGATGTTCCTTTGTTTTGCATACGATCCACGTCCGACCGCCCAATGTCAAGGTCACTGAGGATTTATGTTCACCTTATATGTAAGTCAAACATGTTTGCTTTTGTTTATTACATAACTTAGGAACCGTTTATTATCGAGGCTGCCAGTGAGGGGATTAGCTTCGTTTAGCGATGTTAGCTCTTGCTTACACCGAGATTCACTGAAGCCGGTGCTAGGAGACGTTGTCGTATGGACTGTGACAATACTGGCATGGTCAGGGACACAAACGAACAAGTGCAATAAAACAAGATCTTTTCTGTTTTTAGTAGGTGCAGGTGTAGTCTGATAGATTAAATAGAGCGTCTTGCATGGGTGATGCTTTAATATGATATTTATTAAACGAGTTTACTGATTTCATAAGAAACGCGGCTATTCCGAGTTTCTTATGAAATAAGTCAATGAGTTAAATAAATGTCATATCAAATCAACACAAATGTTAGATTATATTTATTGCATAAACTGAGACGGATTAATTGGATTTGTAATGATCACCCAGCCTTTTTTTTTTGTAGCGATTCCATTTGCATATTTATTACACTAGTGTATTATGATTTGTATTACACTATGTTTAATATCACACTGTGAAAGTCAATTTTATGCAATAAAAATAAAATATTTATATTTGTCGACATTGTTTAAAGTGTGACTAGAGACTACACTGTTCCTGGGTCATTAGATGGACGAAGACTGTTCACCCTCTTGTAACATAATCGTTTCTTGTGGCACATGATCAAGCACAAAATTGAATATACCGTCTGACAACGGGAGTGGTGATGAGTAATACTTTTTATGGGGCCCCTGACGCACCACCCACCCCCCCCTCCGCGCATAGCATATCCTAGCGCCCATTTCGCCACCCCCAAAAGAGATCCCGGGGGTGGCCCACAACTCTCGCCGGCCGGGGAGGGAGAGGGGGGGGGGGGTGGCGGGTGAGCAGATATTTTTGTGTGATCCCTGACGCGCCAACCACCCCTCCATGCGTCTCCCAGTGCCATTTCCGACCCCAAAAGAGAGCCCGGGGACGGCCCACAACACCCGGGCTATACATAGGCTGTTATTCTTGTATGGAAAAGTTTGATTTCATCATATGCGGTTTCAGTGGGTATGTTTAATGAGATAAGGGATTACAACCCTTAGTACTGAATTGCACAGTGATAACATATCGCCCAATTCAATGTTTCAACGCTAGACACCTCTTTTAGAGGGGGCGTGCGCTGTACACGGCAACACTCGCCCCACCCCCACCCTACCCCAATCCGTCCATGAGGCCTATCAGTTTTGCGACCAGCGTAGATCCAGGCCAACTTGTGCATTCACACAGTCTGATCAGTATTTGCACTGTTCGCCATTCCATCAATCAACCGCCATGCTTCCAACAAGAAACATATCGTTATCTGGCTACTTGATAGTATGCTATTTGATCTTTCCTAATATTTGCAAACAGTGTAGACCATGATGAGCCGGCTCACAACGAGCCGTCTCATCAAGATCTGTACTGTTTGTGGATATTTTTTATATTTTACAAGATGACCCCCTTTTCTGCATACATGTAATGGTCTCAAACTTAACATTGTTACATGGTTTCCGTTGTTTGCACATATAGCGCGTGCTGTTTGCACATGGCTTTAGGCAATGCTCATTCCGGGGCCGCGCGTAATGGAAGTGCCTTCATGACGTCACTACGCGGAAGTGCCTTCATGACGTCACTACTTCATGACGTTCATGACGTTCATGACGCGGCCCCGGAATATGCATACCGAAAATTATCTACGTGAATGGGACGATTTTATAAAAGTACTGAAAATACTGAATATAATGCTCAAATTACATCATTCAGTTTTTTGTTGCAAATGTAACAATAAGGTTTGATCATGTCCAGCCGTGTGCAAACGTTTGCTGTGGCCCTCGGGAACTGTTTGAACCCGCGGCCTGCGGCCTTGGGGTTCAAACAGTTCCCTCGGGCCACAACAAACGTTTGCACACGGCTGGACATGATCAAACCATATAATAACTCTAATTTATGGCATTTACAAAATGATTGACAGTGGGATTATTTCCGTAAATATTATGTAAAAGCATCACATGTTCGGAGCAGGGGCCAGTTTTAATAAACTTCGTACGATGACAATGTTCGTAGGAAGATTTTCATAAATTTACTTAATCTGAACAAATCCAACAAAGAGTTCCCAAAATCGGCTGCTAAAGCGAACTTTGTTGTACATTTTAGTTTTGCATTTTGCATTTGCATTTACAAACTTCTTTGTCGTACGAAGTTTAGTGAAACGGGCAGCGGGGATTTAACGCATATAACCCTACAGGTCATAAAGAAAAGTGTGCACACACTGTAGATCCAGTAGCCTATTTCACCAACATTGCAAAGTATACTTATCTAGCAAAGTATACTTTGAGGGAGAAATTTTCAATTTTAGGATAAATTTATTATTTTTTATTATACTGAATTTATTACATTATCACAGCCATTTTGGCTGTGATAATGTAATAAATTCAGTATAATAAATCTGCATACTTTTAATCATCAAATATATGCAGTCGTTATAGTTCTATATGACATGATGCAATTTGGAAAAAATGAATGATTAATCCCTCAATGTATACTTTGCTAGATAAGTATACTTTGCAATTTTGATGAAATCGGCTACAGATGAGCTGGCTAGTAACGAGCCGTCTCATCAGGATCTGCAGTATGCCACTGTTATTCACCTCTAAGGAATTCCACATTTTGTCATTAATGAAGTATTCCAAAAATTAGTATGAAACAACTAATGCAGGATATCCAGGGTTGAAAGTGTTAATAAATAAATGTACAGGGTTACGCTTCTGTTTTTATTGACATGTTAATTGGGGTCAAACATCTGTCCCTGCAGCTAACACGCTGAGTGTGGACTGTTCTTCCACTTTCTGCTCTCCACTGTTCTGTTCAGTGGTTAGTGACGTCCAGTAGTTCTGCAAAACTGAGAAAACATACGGAAGGTAGGGAGTTCTGCAGAGTTACTGCCCGTACATAATCACTGGTTACAACACAATAGGAATAGGACGAAATGAGAATCGGCATTGTATTGTGGCATACTTCTGCCATTTTCTGCTCCACTACCGCACCAGCCTGCTTGATTACGACGTGACATTGCCAATAGATGTTCAGAAACGTTGATAATCTTGGAATACAAACTTCTTCCCATAGTGAGTTATACGGTGGCACAGAGGGGACATGGAAATATGTTTTACTTTCGCGTGCGCACGCAATAGCTATCGCGTGCGCACGCGATAGCTAGTGCGTGCGCACGCGATAGCTTAGCCAATGAAACCCTATCGCGTGCGCTCGCAAAATCTATCGCGATAGCTTTCGCGTGCGCACGAAATAGCTATCGTGCGCAACACGCAATAGATATCGCGTGCGCACGCGAAAGTAAAAAGTATGTCCATGTCCCCTCTGTGCCACCGTAGAGTTACGTATACCGTGACAACCTGAAAACGTACACACACAATTGCTGTCAACTGCAGTTGCAACAAATCGATGCTGTTATGACAGTATTATGTAACGTTGTACAGTAGAACCTCACTAATCCAGACGCCAATACAACACCCGTGATCAGTATTATGTAACGTTGTACATGCAATTTCCAACAAACACGTGATACACGTCATGTGATTTTGTACCTAGGAAGGTGTGCGATTTTTCATGAAGTATATTTACAGAAACTGGTTTCCTCTGTAAATGATGTCGAAGTTGAGAAAATTATAACGTCAAATTTTCAAGTCATTTGCGGAAGATATCGTAACCTTTGAAAATGTTTTCCATCCGATATCGCACTTCTTCTCAATTACAAAATCACATGGCTTGTCTCAAATGTCCCAATCCACAGTTCCTATAACTTAAATCATACTTTGAGGGAGAAATGTTCAATTTTAGGATACATTTATTAATTGTTATTATACTTAATTTATTACATTATCACAGCCAATTTGGCTGTGATAATGTAATAAATTCAGTATAATAATTCTGCATACTTTTAGTCATCAAATATATGCAGTTGTTAGTTCTATATGAAATAATGCATTTCAGGAAAAATAAATGATTACTCCCTCAAAGTATACTTTGCTAGAAAAGTATACTTTGCAATGTTGGTGAAATAGGCTACTGGTCTGACTGCGGATGCATAGCCCGAGGCACGTTTCAATATCATAACGAGAACGAGCTTATATACTATCAGCTCTACACAGTACGGATGTATTTTACTATTTTATATGTCTTTTATATTTTCTGTATCTATCGGTTACAGAACATATAAATAAAAGACATTTGAAATAGTAAAATACATCAGATACAGACAGCATAAAGATGAAATAGTAAAAGACACCCGTAGAGCTGACATTATCTAAGCTAAACGACGTTTCAATTAGTGTATTAATAGCTCTTCTGTGTCCAATAATTGGTTAATGTTTGATGTGAACTCAGAATTTATTACATTTGTACGAGAGGTGTTCAACATATTTTTAAACAAACACATGACAATATACCCATCATTTATTCACCCTTTCAACATCACAGGCCTGTATAGTGGTATTGGCAAAAGTGTAGATCCAGATGAGCCGGCTCGTGACGAGCCGTCTCATCAGGATCTGCACTTTTGGGAGTAATTTTAATATTTTTTAGATAATCTCAGCTCTTTATACGTTTATAATTCCAGCAAAAAAATATTTACACAATTCCCTAACATTTGATTGGCCCGTAGCAAGTCTCTGTCCAAAATTTATATCCCAGTAAACTCCCACGCCGAACTACTGTCCGTAACCGTGAGGCGCAGTTAAAATAATTCTTAAGAAAACGGAAAATAAACACATTTTCTTGATGAATTTATTTCAAATGCTGGAATTATAAGGAATGAATGGCCTTTTTGTGGAATTTATCGGGGATATAAACTTGGAAAAGTCGCGGGAATACTGGACGAGGCCTTCCGGCCTTGGTCCAGTATTCCCGCGACTTTTCCAAGTTTATACCCCGATACATTCCACAAAAAGGCCATTCATTCCTATAGTATTGGAAATGTATACCGTTTGTTACAATGATAACGGGTATTTCACCGACAGAATGGCGAACAGTGTAGACCAGGATCGATCAGCCTGTGCGGATGCCCAGGCTCTCGTCTGACGATACACTGGCCGCAAAGGCCATAAGCCTCATATCCCCAGTGACAGTGACATTTCACAGGTGTGCGTCCACTTTCAGCAAATAGATCATGCATTGCATGCTGTCCGTTTTTGCATTGTACATTGATGTAGGTGTACTATTAACTCTTAGACTGGCGGTAAGTCTAGTACAGTCGAACCTCTCTAAACAGGATACAGATATACGTTAGTTTTGCTTAATTCTGATAGTATTCACTGCCCTGTTATCCAATGATAATGTATGTTCATGATCACAAAGCACCCACGCGTATCCTGAAAAGGGCATATACCTGTTTTACAGTGGAACTTCTCTAAAACGGAAACACTGGGGAGCTCCCAGGGTGTCCGGTTTAGAGAGGTTCCACTGTATTGTATGCATGACAAGTGTAGGCCTTTTTATCAGGTAACCCGCCCTGTTTTGACCGAATACGTACTGACTGATAACATATTGTTGTATCAGGCATTGACCTGATATCAACATCCGGGTTACAACAAAGTGAAAACTGACGTTCCATTGGTCGGAAGACGTCACGTGACGTTACCGAATGACGTCAGTGTAATGACGCAACGTAAACAAGTCCGCGTTATGTTCATAGAATACGACGTCACTCTTGTAATTTTCGAGCATAAACGTTACCTGATAAATAGAATACCGGGCTAGTGTATTTTGATATCAAGTTTATCAGGCTCGGCTCGGAAACGGCAAGCCTCGGAATTCCTACGCGTTTCCTAGCCTTGCCTGATAAACTTTATATCAAAAGACACTAGCCTGGTATTCTCTATGTATGCATGACAAGTGTTGGCTTTTATGTATGGTGTACGAACGGGGTCAAAACTAACATTACAGGAGCACCTATAAAATGTTACAGGTCTACCTGTAAACTATGCAGGTGGGCCTATAATTTATAGGTGGACTATGCCATAGACTATTCTCTAGGGGATGGGGATGATGTGATCAGGACCTGGCACCAGATCAGGATGTTCTAATTTCAGGGCTCAATATGTTGTTTTCTTTGATGTAAATTTTCAGTTCTGATTTTGGGTTTCTCCCTCCACCTCCACGCACCGCCTCGTTATTCATTTAGATAACATGTGTTGGATTCGAACACGTTGACAGGCCGTTAAATATCAATAAATAGGCTCCTTATTATAGAATAGTGAGCAATAGCATCAGAATCTATACTGGTCGAACAGAAATACATGTATTCCGGGTTTTGTCACAATATGGTCACAAGTACAGCACATTCTGTCCTCGCGTTTTGCGAATAAAACGGGAATACAAATAGGGTTAAATGTATTGTAATTTTCAAATTTGCGGCGTATATCAGAAAATGATAGATCGGAAAATCTGTTTAATGGCGACGCGCTAGCGGAGCCATTAAACATGTTTTCCGACCTATCATTTTCTGATATACGCCGCAAATTTCAAAATTACAATGCGCTTAACCTATTTCTAATGCACTCCTTTACTACTGGCGTAGCAATACATATTGAAATAATTTGCGACCGTTCATCAACAATGATATACCTGTAATGTATGACCATCAGCCAATCAGATTGCGTGCTATTTATAGAGTGCATTAGAACGGATAAACCATGTCAAAGCAGATATCTTTACATGTTTATTATTGGTCAGTGTAAGTTTTGGCCGGGTCTCAGCTATAAGGATACAGATAATATAAAAGACAGGGCCCGGTTGTTCAAAACATCCGTTAGCTTAAGGTTAGAAGACACCAAATGGTGCGAAACCGCCCAGGGTGTATGCAAAAGTAGTCCGGTATAAAAAAATAGTGCGGGTGTTTTGAGGTCACAGACACCGTTTGCTTGCAAATCTTGATCCATTACTACCCAGTTTCACTTGAGGAACATTTTGGGGTGCCTTCAACACCAGTTTTCAGCATATTTGTAGCATTTAAAAGAAAACACTGACCCTGTTGGTCACTTGATGTAAACGGAGTTTCCGTGGCCAAAAAATGTACACAATATTGGAGGATATGACAAGGTTGGATTTTTCTTTCTTAGGAGTAAGTGAACCTATTGTTTAGTTCATGCAGAACCAGTACAGACTGGCTGCAGGTCATGTACAAGTGGGTCCCACAGCATCCATACGAATAGTGAAAGTAGGAGAGACTGGCCTTATTGGATGGCATTCGGTTAAATTATATAGTAAAACTATTTGGTGGTGTCTAACCTATAAGGTGTGCCTAGGCCCTATGTGAGATATGTTTGTTTGTAGAATTTGAAGTTGGAAGTTTATGTTTCTTGTAGCTATGTCTCTGGGAACATAATTTAAAGTTACTGCGACAAGAATAATCGAGCGGACTCCGCGATGCAACATATTTGTTCTTTTTGTATCTCAGACGGACAGTTATCGGCTTCAAAATCTTCTAAAATCTTGATTTCTCAGCTTTATTTAGTGAAATATAATAAACCAGTGTATGCAAATTACCTGTAGGTGATTGGGCTTGGAATGTGACAGAAATATACACCGAAACAGTGATTATAGTGTGTTTTTCATTTTTTTTCATTGATATTGGCTTGCTGATGGACAATTAAGAAGTTATGGAAAGTGGCGCGACATCGCGACGCTGTTCCAAAATTGCCAAAATTAGGCGTAAGTGTATTGTTTTCGCATATCGGTATAGTACCAAGACACTAGTACTCAGAAAACATTGTTTTTCCTTTCCTCCTGTGTTATAAAGCAAATTTCTTGACTGACCGTTCCAAGCCAGTACCCTTTTGTCTGTCGACCATTCCAGAGTGGCATACATGTTGGTATAGTTTCAGTGATGAGTCTGTATATGTAGAATGGTTAGCTATAACACTATTTAGGGTAATGTTATGTGATTTTATGGAGATTTGTGCTTTTAATTCATCATCTATTAAAATTCTCCATAGTTCTGTAGTAGCTCAATTTAAGGCAGAATGTGGACAGTCACATGGTGGAGTTACACAGCTGCTGTGTGACAACCATTTGAGATATTTGCTCCAAACTTGGTACTGTATCCAGGAATAGAAGCTACTTTTTGAATAGTGAATATTGTAGAATGATTTGTAGTGGGACTGGTACACTTATAGGTTAGAAGACACCAAATGGTGCGAAACCGCCCAGGGTGTATGCAAAAGTAGTCCGGTATAAAAAAATAGTGCGGGTGTTTTGAGGTCACAGACACCGTTTGCTTGCAAATCTTGATCCATTACTACCCAGTTTCACTTGAGGAACATTTTGGGGTGCCTTCAACACCAGTTTTCAGCATATTTGTAGCATTTAAAAGAAAACACTGACCCTGTTGGTCACTTGATGTAAACGGAGTTTCCGTGGCCAAAAAATGTACACAATATTGGAGGATATGACAAGGTTGGATTTTTCTTTCTTAGGAGTAAGTGAACCTATTGTTTAGTTCATGCAGAACCAGTACAGACTGGCTGCAGGTCATGTACAAGTGGGTCCCACAGCATCCATACGAATAGTGAAAGTAGGAGAGACTGGCCTTATTGGATGGCATTCGGTTAAATTATATAGTAAAACTATTTGGTGGTGTCTAACCTTAACGGACTGCTAAATCCTTAACTGAATGGTTAAAATCTCTGTTTTAACATAGATTTTAACCATTCAGTTAAGGATTTAACAGTCCACAGAGATTTTAACCATTCAGTTAAGGATTTAACAGTCCGTTAAGGATTTAACAGTCTGTTAAGCTAACTGGTGTTTTGAACAACCGGGCCCAGGTTAACTAGTAAAAGTCATTGGTATGGCTAAGATTATCTAAGCTAGGTGGACACTGGTTGGCAATGTAACGTATTTATGTCAGGTATAACTTTGAGGGCAGAGGGGGCATGGGAACAGTAAGCAACCATGTATAATTATGTGAGATTTAATATGTGGGTGTATGCTAAGCGACATGGAAAGCAAGATACATGGACCCCATATTGTGACATTTACCTTGGTGACATTGACCTTCGTGGCAATCGCCTTGGTTAAGTGGCCCTCACATATCGGTGCGCCGCGCGACTCCTAAAATGGGCCAAAAAGGGCATTTTCGCGAGGCGTCCGGCCGGACGCTGCCCGATTTCTACGGCCTCCGCTGCGATTTTTAGAGGTCGCACGAACGCCGCGGGTGTGATTTTAGGTCGTGGCAAGCCAGTAGACACGTCGCTAGGGCCCCGCCAGGCGGTCTGCCGGAAACCGACCAGTGATCTGGCGGCCGCATGAAGATTTAGACGAAAATTATTGGGAAAAAATCCGCCGGGCGCCGTAGGATTTCACGGGCCCCTCACGGCCACCATAACATAGCATCACGGCCCCCTCACGGGTCCCGCCAGGACGCCTACCGATCTGTTCATTGATCAGCCGGCGCCCGCCAGATTACCTAGCGGCGTCCGGCCAACGCCCTAGCGGGAGCACTGCGATGCAATGTTCAAAGGGCACCGCCCGGGCCCCGTCTAATATGTGAGGGCACACGTCGCAGACATGAAATTCGCACGATTCATCCACGGGCTCTAAATCTCCCGGCGACTCCTGCGATTAGAAAAATCACGAGGACGCCGTCTGATATGTGAGGGCCGCTTTAGAAACGTTGATAATCTTGGAATACAAACTTCTTCCCATAGTGAGTTATACGGTGGCACAGAGGGGACAGGGAAATATTTTTTACTTTCGAGTGCGCACGCGATAGCTTGCGCACGCGATCGATATTGCGTGCGCACGCGATAGCTTAGCCAATGAAACCCTATCGCGTGCGCACGCAAAATCTATCGCAATAGCTCTCGCGTGCGCACGCAATAGATATCGCGTGCGCACGCGAAAGTAAAAAATATTTCCGTGTCCCCTCTGTGAGATACTCTCCGGCGATCGCATTGTTTCTTAAATATATAGAAATAGTGGCATATAAGCAAATAAGGAATTATCATTATCTCAAAATACACGCAAACATATTAATATAAAATGGAAGGCAAAGTGGAACCTCTTTAAACCGAACACACAGAAAGGTTAGTTGTGATTAATTGTGAGCTTGCTCACTGCCCTTTATCGCCAATGATACTGTCTGTTCATGATCACACAGCACAAACGCGTATGCTGAAGTAATCATCTGCCAGTTTTTCAGTGGAACATCTCTAAACCTGACACCCTGGGAGTGGAACATCTCTAAACCGGACACCATGGGGGTCTCCCAGGGTGTCAGGTGTAGAGAGGTTCCTCTGTATATATCGTTACGTGCTGTTGGGATTCAAAACATAAACTAGATAATATATAATTATATGTATGTGTAGTATTGAGCCATCGACTTGCTCTACGTATGGTTGTGCATACATGTACGTGAACTAGACGTCCATTTTGTACGATACCAACGGGGACACTTGCCTAGATAGGTGCGTACACGGAAATCACTGCATGTATAATGGGTCATCGAAAGGAGACCTACGGGAATCACTGGGCCATTGACACATTCGTAATACAGCGGAACACCTCTAAACCAGACACTCGGGACAATATGGATGTTTAACTTACATGTGTTTCGCTGTTATGTATATAAAAATAAGCCCATGACGGGCACATAGTGTCAATGCGACAAACCGTTTGAAATCTGTAGTAAAAGGATGAACTTATGACAATTCGGAGGCCATCATGGATGACGTAATCATCCTAGTTTGACAAGAAATGCATCACACACATCGATCGTCTTGACAATACTTTCGTATTTGGCATATGACATGACCATATTAGGTCAAAATTCAATTTGACCCCACGAGCCACGCCCATTTTTGATCACATGGTTACCATTTTAACACCTTTGAAAGAGCATTGTGCATCGATCATTTCTGTCAAATTCAACTTAAAATTAAATTATGGGAACAATATACACAAAACTGTCCAGCGGTCTGGAATCATTTTTCGGTTCGGTTTAATGCAGAGGTACTATTGTCTGTTTCGTGGAATGCTGCCCAAGATATATTGCCATAATAACACGCCCAACTGAATTATTATTTTCATAAAACTATCCAAAACATTTTTTTTTAGAAATGAGACTCCTTTTTATTTAACGAAATTCCGTAAAATAACTACGTTATTTCAATAAAACTGCCATGGACGGCATTTGTCATACAAATTTCCTTCTGGTTGTCAAAGAAAATGACAACCTGGCTGATTTTCAAATTTTCATGAACAAATAAGCAACTTTAGACATAAGGGTTCAGAATGAGACTTACTTACTGCACTTTCTGAACATTCTAATGTGTAATTACACCATTGTTTCAGTCGTCAGTTTAAATAAATATCGAAAATCTGTTCGGTTTTGAATGAACCGTATGTATGTTTTTGTGTGTCAACACAAGATGGCCGGAATTCCGACGTGGACGAGTCCAATGTTTGCGATTCAGGGGTATTCGCAATTTATCGTTGATCTTTACCCGCTACTTATATAATAAACCCACTACATGTGCATGCTTTAACTAAAACACATAGTCCAGCAGAACCTGTATTAGCTCGACAGTGAATGTGTTGACTGTTATGTACAATCCATATGTACCCTTCTACCTCGATACTGGATATACAGCACATCGGGTGTATCACGTATATAAGACTTAATATGACAACAATGATAATATGATATCACAACAAATCATGCAGACACAATACTACAGTACCTCATTCATAAAAGTTACACAAATAAAATCCAGTAAGATTTAAAACAAATAAAATAACTTCACATTCTACAGAAGAAACATATCTCACAAAAGGCCTAGGCCTATCGTGGAAGCTAGACCACACCAAATCGTGTTACTATATAATTTAACCGAATCCCATGCAATAAGGTCAATCTGTCCTACTTTCACTATTCGTATGGATGTTGTACGACCTACATATACATGACCTGCAGCATATCTGCACTTAAATTAACTATTATCTTCCACCGTTTAAGTCCGGGTCATTTGCATAGTTCAATGATCGATACAATTGACAAAACGCCAATGCAGCTAAGCGCAATGTCTGTTCGTGTATTGTGGGGCATGTGCTGCATAAACTTAATACACTGTTTGCGTGCCCGCTCCAGGGTCGATAAGTGTGTACAATCACATGTTAATTCATTCCACAGTTCCCTCCCACATAACGCTTTGGAAATTACAATTGATTCACATAACCTTTTCATACTTAGTGGATGTAATCCTTTCTCGTGGATACCACAGTCGGTTAGGCTGAAGAATGTTCTTCGACATTTTGAGCAGTTCTCTTACTTTGTAGTTTCGTTTCACATATCGTGTGGTTAAGTCATTACGTCGCACTTCGGTGACCATTAATGTGTATGTTATCATAATGGGTAGTTGAGTAATCTGGTCACACTCCAGTGGTCATTAATTTGTAGATACACATACCATGTGTTTGATTTATCACGTCACACTCCGGTGGTCATTAATTTGTAGATTCCCATACCGCGTAGTTGAGTCATCAGGTCATATTCCAGTGGCCATCAATTTGCAGATTCTCATAGCGGGAAGCTAAGTCATCCGATCCCACTTGGCTATGATTCATTTCTGGAAACAAGAAAGTGTTCTATCTCAGCAATCAACAGCAGATGATGCAAGCAAAAGTTGACAGCATTCCGGCATGACGTATGCCTACATTAAGGCATGCATGAAAAGATAGAACATACACAAACATCACAATCACGAATGACGACTAGTAATTACGGTAGCAGTTCTTATACGGTATCTGTCACGATAATGCGCAGAATTCCTATTCAATTGTTTTGTTTTATTGGTGACGAGTTCATTATGTTCTACTGAGAAAAAACAATAAAACACTATTACATTACACTACAAAATTACTATAAGTATGCATTGAGCAAGATGAAGCCATTTATCAGGTACATACCAACTTTCTACGAACACTACTTTATATTTGACCGTCGAGTGGCATGAAATGTTACCTGATAAATAGAATGTTAGCCTATTGTATGTTGATATAAAGTATATCAGGCCCGATACTGACGCGGTAGGAATTCCCCGACGAGCCATGCAATATGTACGTGATTCATGGCCGTGCTTAACAGACTTTATATGAAACACCACTTGAAAGTTATCCATTTATACACATTATGTTAAGTGATGATTGTTTCTGAACATAAGTATCATCACTGTATCATCACATGGAAGTGACTGTGACTGAAGCAATGAGGATTACAGATAGATTTGTAACGAGTGTAGCTCCTAATTAACAACACTCTACTGTAACATGATAACGATCCATGCCGCTTCTTCGGCGTTTCATTGATGGAATGGCGAACTGTTCACAGTGTGGTCTGAATATATACTTGTCGCAAATCTAATAAGCTCCATTTCCCATGTACCTGAAGAACTTAATGTACTGATATCATATGGTATAATATATCATGTAACAGTATAGCTTGCAAGACAAATAATTGGCAACGTCTATTATATGATGGGCATAGTGTCTAGTATTTGTTCAAACTAAGCTAACACCAAGTTTACTTAATTTAAGTCCGAAATATGGAGATAAGCTGGTGAAATAAAAGTCGAAATTCACTTTGAGAATCTGCATAACAATGTTCGTCAATATTGTGAAGCCACACATCAAATATAAATTATCCAACTATTTTGGTTTAAAATGTTTACATCTTAATATTAAAAAATGTGAACTTCTAAAGCCAAAACGGGGAGGTTATCCGTGACCCGGGAGTCAAGTCATAACTCTAAACCTACTTTTCACATATTCACACCATAAGGAAGCTACATACCAACTATTAAGTCTCCATTTAATCCTGTTTTAAAATGTGTATTGCTTACAAGATATAAATGCAATACAAACGTAAGAATTAAGCGGAGAAATCCAGCCACTAGAACATTTATAATAATTTAAAATATGTGGTGCAAACATATGTTAATATAGCGAGGAATGTATCACTTGCAATACGCGTGATAAATACTGTAATAAGTAATATTTTAGCTATGCCTATATATTTGCCATACCGTTTTCCTGGTATATGGTGAGTTCGTAATTAGGTGAAATGTCGTCATCTCTTGATGTGTCTGGCAGTCCATACGGGGCTGTCGTGCTGTAACGGTAAACATGAACACTCATGACACGAATATATCGGGAAATCGGAATGGTTTCAGCTGGCAATTTTCTTGTAACTACTTGATCCAACGATGGGCCTCAATCCTAGAGCTAGCTTCCTGTTACATATTAACAACTTAAGGACATGTGTGCAGTCACTGTGGTGTTCTCTGTGATGACCACAGAGAAAACCACTGCAACCATGTTCGCACGCTGTCCCCTACACCCCAGCAACTTCATTCATTTGATGACTGCAAATTGTTCACCTATGTCTAACTATTGAATAAGCAGACGTACTCCAAGTTGTCTCCCGTCCCTTCAACTGCATCGGAGACGCTGCCAATTGTTCACCAATTTCTAGCTAAAATTGAATAAATACACGTACTTCACATGCTCAAGTTGTCCCTCACCCATTCAAGCTGCATTGGGGACCAATATCCAACTATTGAATAAGTACATACACTCAAGTTATGTCGACGCACACTCAGAGGTGCTACATTGCATCAGCGATATTATGTTGAATTCAAAGCTATGCTATTGTCTGGTCCAAGTAGAATATATAGAGGATATTCATATTTTTGCAACGAATATGACTACGAGTGCCGTAAGGCACAAGTGAAATATGGACATTTCACACCACGAGATGAACATATATGTCATATTCGTGGCAAAAATATGAATATTCTATTTATTATATACCGCTCCATGGAAATTAGCAGTTTTTTAGACTGTATACGGTAATGAATCAATGTGTATTTGCAGCCTATTTGCGCTGTTTTCTTTCAGGTGCGCGTTATGAATATAGATAGCGGAAGTAGTCGTATTTTCACCGGAAGTTGTTTATTTCATCGATGAGAACATACGACTTTTATTTACACCGTATAGCTATGTATTTCATGGGTAGGTATATAATAAATATATGGATTTTGGGCAATTACATATTCTAAATCTGAATACTGCGCATCTGAAATCTGATTATCAATATCAAATTAAACTATTTTATATAAATAATACAAATGTTACATGCATCCATATGCTTTCGTCAAATGTTGATGTCATTACAAAAATAACACCCAGCCCCCTATATAAATTGATATTACATAGTTTGTGACTATTACAAGGCGTTTGACGTGTCTGGGAAATAGTTCCACGTGCCTGAGCAATAATTTCACGTGCCAGTGGAATAGTAACAAGAACAATTATAACATGAATGACCATGCTATAAAAGAACACTTTGAGCGTATATTATTATTATTGAGGTGAACTACATGTTTGCAAGTAGCATGTAAAGTTATAGATATCAGGGTATGGGATCACGTGGTTTCCGAACCTGATTTTCCGACTTGACATATTCTGTGACGTCATTTTTACAGTAGATTTTCTTTAAACTTTTCCAAGCAAACGGACGGATTTCGATGATATGTAGCACACCATAGAAGTGACATATGTGTTTTATGGGTGCTATAAAAGTTCTTTACTATAACTGTCATGAAGAATCGAGTACCGTTTATTTCTTACATTCACGTTCTTTAGATTTGTATTCACATCCATTGTAACCGATTCTTCGTGAAAACCAGAACATTATTAGATTAAAGCAAACTATACAATACTATAAGAACTGGCATCATTAAACGAAGCTGTCTAGTCAAGACTGGGAGTCAATTTCCTTCTTTCTGTTGTTTCGTTTTCTCTCTTCCTCCTTGTTGCCCCCTGTTAAATTCCCAAAGCAATACAATCAATATTTGATGGAATTTCATCAAATAACCAATATGGCAGGGTGACAGCTTTTGTTATTGATGAAAAAAGTACTTACAATAAAATGTTATTTTAGAGTTAACGTGTTTAATAGTAAAAACTGTTGTCGGCAGCAAAACGTGGAACAGACAATATATTATGAGCATGCTACAGAAAAGAAAACCTCTTTACAACAGCCACCCATGGGAAGACGCAAAACTTGCTGTTGTAGAGAGGTGGCTGTTGTACGGAGGTAAATGCTGAATTAAATATTGTTGTGTGCTGTCTATTTATTTTCTTCGATAATTCTCATCAAATACATGCTTTGACAGCATTTTAGAATCATTTATAATGATTGTCAAGTGCTGTCAAAACATGTTTTTGTTGAGAAAGAAGGTAAACGCAACAGCAGACGACAATGTCTGTGCTCAGCAGTCTAACGGTTAGATACAGAGGAAATCATCCATTTGCGATATAAAATAGCAGCTGTTACAGAGAGGGTGTTGTTGTAGAGAGGTGGCCGTTCGGGAAGGTTCGACTGTACATGAATATGAATGCACTAGTGTATCAGATATTAGACTGCGATAGTACATTAGGCTGCACACATAATTGATATCGCCCAATGTGTTACCAGCGCCTTCTATTACCTTTCATCCCCCGTGTTGCCAGCAACGCCACCAGCCACATGCGGCGTCCCTGAAAACATAGATTGTGTACTAACCATTTTAGAATAACACGTACATAGAGAATACCAGCAGCTGATTTCATCAAAATTGCAAAGCATACTTATCTAGCAAAGTGTACATTGAGGGAGTAATCATTTATTTATCCCGAAATGCACTAGTTCATATAAAACAAACGACTGCATATATTTCATGAATAAAAGTATGCAAAATTATAATACGGAATTTATTACATTATCACTTCCATTTTGGCTGTGATTATGTAATAAATTCAGTATTATAATTTAATAATGTAATAAATATAGTTTAATGAAAATTAATAAAATTTATACTTAAATTGAAATTTTTTCCCTCAAAGTGTACTTAGCAAGATAAGTATTCTTTGCAATTTTGGTGAAATATCTTACAGGCAAACGTCGTTTTATGTTAAGTTTATCAGACAACGCTAGGAAACGTTACAGCTGCCATCGTCGACGAGAACGTTCTACCGTTTCCAAGACAAGCCATATAAAGTTGATATCAAAGGACAATAGCTAAACACACATTGTTATTCTGTGTTGTAAATAATTTCATAAATGTGATATGACACACGTATAATAACACCTGGAGCAAATTTGATTAGCTGGCCGCACATGTATTCGTAGTTTGCGCCATTGTATTCATTTGACATAACAAAGCAAATATATTTTGACGTTGACGTCATCGCGTTTGAAACGTCAATACAAGCGTCAATGACTCATTAACATTACTGTAATTGCTGAAATTGTTCGATTGTGTTCCCGTTTGGTAATATGAAGATGTTACTAAGAACAGTAACCTATTATGTGGCATATTTATAATAATTTTCTTTACAGGTATTAAAACTATTTTTTTCTGTGGAGATTGTTAACTTGGTGCGAAAATATCCTATTGCGTCTGTTCACTGAAACGTGTTGGATATCTCCACTTATGGTGAAGTCATGTGATAAACCGAATCTCAAACTGGTTTCCATTTGATACGATATTTAGGAAACTCCTCCTGTGCGTGACTCGTTTCATAAATCTCATATCAAATGGGAACTCGTTTCAGATAAATATAAAATGCATTTCGCTGAGAAGAACGCGGACTTGTCTACGTTCCGCCATTACGCTGACGTTATTCGGTATGTGACGTCAGTTCTCAATCTGTTGTAACCCGAATATTCGTATCAGGTGAATGCCTCGAACCACCAGCGGGAAATCCTGCCAACTGGTGGGTTGAAACCAGTTTACATTCCGCTGACAGGTATTTTTATTTTACTGGCTACCTTATTGTCTCCGACCACAACCAGACCTGTGTCAACCTAGCAAGCATCGGCACAATCGTATATCAACTTTATCCATGTATAAGGCGATCGTACCCATCCATGCGCTACATAAAGCTCACCCTGACCGTATCAGCTAGTAACGGACCTATGGAGTGGTCCCACGGTCTCACGTGCGTGCGTGCCGCACGCACGCACGCACGCACGCACGCACGCACGCACACACACACACACACACACATGTTTTGTTTTATTTTCGTATTGACGGGTATCAATATGTTGTGTCTGTGTCATTTATTTGTCTTCTTCTCGTGTTGCAACCCTCCAACACAAATACATGACAAATAGACAATGTTCGTGGGGCGACACTGCCAAAAAAGACTACACATCGTACAGAATATTTTGAGTTTTTCGTATTATCGCCTCTCAAAATCGCCAACACGAAAAGGTGAATTGGCAGAAATCAGCCGCCATATGTTTGTCTTCCAGTGACGTAAGCAAACTACACACGACAAGAGAGGGACTCTATACAGCAACGCACTGTGCGGCAGTCAACCAACCCTATTTGTTTCGACGAGAGGGAAGGGTGGCTTACTGCGAGAAATGCGAACAAAACGGTACAGACATATATTCTCCAAAAACAGTCAGCTGACCGAGAACAAGTGCGGGCGGTGGAATGACCCGAGTGGTGTAATGGAGGTTAAATGCATAATTTACTCCTGTCGTGACAGTACATGTGTTGATGAGGTTATTGAGGTGAACTCCCGTAAGTCATCCTTCCCAGTGAATGTCATGGTAATAAATGGTGCGCCAGTATTGAAAGAGACTCACCAGTAATAGTATCAAGTACACATGCAAGTCACTGAACGTCAATGGTGCGACATTGTACTGTTCACAAATTCAGAGTCGGACGTTAAAATCGCGTGTTGTTTTACATGTAGCTAGCCTCTCGCAGCTTATGTATCCGGTTCTCAAAATACATTCAGATATCACGGCGCTATTTTTTCTTGTGGCGCGTATGTATACATCTTGTATCTAGATCATTGTTAACGACTCGTTTTATGCTATTTTACATTTCACATTTATTAGAATGTATATCTTTGGTACATAATTAATTGAAGAAAAAACAATGGAACCTGAGATTTAGCCGTCCTTTTTACACAAATAAAACGGTCTATTTTGGTCGCGCATTAATGGTGTGTAAACCCGAATCACACTGTCTGACACCTGTCTGGATGTTTTCATTAACAACTACGGCGTGTACAAATTTGCATAAAACAACACTATGACCACAGGTATTTGAAAAGTGAATCTGGATATGGAATTACCACCCTTATCGCATCGCCGTATTTCGCCGATATTGATTTTGAAAATCAGTCATATTTTCCTTAAATAATGTCGAAAATTTATAAAAAAAATACTGTTACCACTCATTTGAACCGTGTCGTCTAGATGGTTCACTCACTTGAATCGTCGCGTCTGCATGTTTCGAGTGAGTGGTAATAGCGTACACTTTCACTTACAATAATTGAGCCCGGATATGGAATTACCACCCTTATCGCATCGCCGTATTTCGCCGATATTGATTTAGAAAATAAGTCATATTTTCCTTAAATGATGTCGAACAATTTCAGAGCGCATGCGGATGTGTATGTAATGCATACAAACAAATGCTAAGCCTTACTGGATTCTTCCTGGTTCTTTACAGCTCCTTCCCCTCTCCACATACAAAATATGTCGAGTGTTATACAATTTCCCATAACACCATTTACTAGTCTACAATTACTCTATTTCAAATATTTAAAGGAGAATATACTAAAACACTGTTTACCACCCATTTCTGTTGGGCTCGCAGCTCAGTACTTTCAGTACTTTGATTGATGTAGAGTTCTGTGTGAGAATACGCGACTTCTATAATCGTCATCTGATTCTAGCCTTAGCAGCACAAGGGTTTTATAAATAGAGAAGTCAGTGAAATACACGTACTACTAGTGCATGTATTTGTTTAATTGAGAGGACACATCTTTTGCATGTAAAATGCTCACGCTTCAGAGTCAGTTTGAGATTTGAAAAGTTACACAATGTTAGACATGGGCGTCACCGGTTTCCACAAAAAGGGGGTTCTAAATAGACATCGGCCTTTGCGACCTGTGTGGACCCAGACCAGCCTGCGCCTCCGCTCAGTCTGTCAGGGTCTACATGGGTCGCCATACAAAGTATCGCACTAAAACAGTATCTATTTATCATTCTGGGTTTTACAAAAATCTATTTTTAACTCAACGTTACTCGGCAAATCTCGGCTACAGAAAAGACTGGTTTAATTGTATCGCTAGACTGGTTATCGTTAGTATTGTTTCACCAGGCTTATGTTGACAGTGATACAAAGGCCATCATATCGGTGAGAAGTATTCTCTCAGCCCTACCGTATACTATAACATATAGTCTGTCATATTGTAATGATCGTTTTCGCCCTCTTGCCAATTCGGCCCAGATCGAGCATTCAGACATACAGGTAGTTAGAGTTACATCCCCTGGTAGGGTGTCGCTGGTGATTGTCATATTTTGTGACTTCCGGTTACCTTCGGGGTTGAGGTGGAGCGGGTTTTCACCGATTGTTAGTTTATTTGAGTATTATTAGACAGTTCACGACATCAGGTCGTTTGTCTTTTGAGGACATCTTGTGTTGGTGTGAAATTCCCGCGCTTAATTTTAGCGAAACGCTTTCCACTATAGATTAATTATTAGTCTATTTGTCATCCACAAACACATACTGCGAATTTCAGGACGTTCAGTCCTTTGATTGTCAATTGGTATTTTAACTCGCATATTCATTTTTGTTTTAAATTCGGTAAATCTTTTCGGCAGGTTTACATTTTAATTTGATATTGTAAATCAAAGATGGCCCTGAAATATATCAAACTTTCCCATATTTTCATATCTGGGTTTTATATCTGCTAGCCCACCGGCTCCCGCCCCTCAGATAAGGGAGGGATTTCGAGTGGGTGAAAAAGCAGCTAGCGCCTGCTGACGAATCTGGTCGGCAAGACGGCGGCTGCGATACCGGGTATTATCGGGGCGGTGATTTCCTGGTTCTTAAAAACTACCGCCCTTCTTTCTAAGGCATCACACTGGACCCAGAGTCAATCCGAGGAGCTCTGTACTGTAGGCGGCCGCTATCGTGTGACACTCACTGCGTCCTAGCCATAGCATCGGGATTTCCTGATATACAGGGACCCATTGGGACCTATCACAAACGGAACATTGCTTTCCCACTTCACTACGGGCACAGTGATCAGCTGAAGCCGTATACATATACAAAATATTATGCAGTTGTAAAATAAAAATATGTTAATAACGCTTTCCCAAATAAAAAGGGATTTTCCCAAAAATTCCCTTTTATACAGCATAAATCAGCGTTTTGGATACAACCAAATTCCATTATTGGTACATTTTTTTTACGATTGTATGAAATATCATACATTCGTAAAGACCATATTTTCAAAAATTCCCTTCTATACAGCATAAATCAGTGTTTTGGATACAACCAAATTCCATTATTGGTACATTTTTGTTACGATTGTAAAATCGGAAAGACCATATTTTCAAATCAGACCCAACCATGTACATAGTTTTGGTTTGAATGAGTACCATTATCTGAATATATACACAACAAGTCGTGCCAATTTTGTATTCTTTTAATAAATAATACAGTTTCATACAATGAACACAAAACATTTGCGAACGTATGAAATTTCATACAATCAAACTCATTGATCGCTTTTCCATCATTGGTGATTGTTTGAAATTACGATCGAAATAAATAATACTTGACTATATACAGCTTTAACTAAGTCTCAGAAAACAAATATTTGCGAATGTATGAAATTTCATACAATCAAAAACAGTCACTGAGAAAGTTTTTCCATTATTGGTGATTGTATGAAATTACATACGATCAAAATAAATAATACTGGACAATATACAGCTTTAACTAAGTCTCATAAAACAAACATTTACGAACGTATGAAATTTCATACAATCAAACTCATTGGTCACTTTTCCATCATTGGTGATTGTTTGAAATTACATACAACCTAAATAAATAATACTGGACTATGCAGCTTTTACTAAGTCTCAGGAAACAAATATTTGCGAACGTATGAAATTTCATGCAATCAAAAACAGTCAATGAGACAGTTTTTCCATCATTGGCGATTGTATGAAATTACATGTACATACCATCGAAATAAATAATACTGGACTATATACAGCTTTAACTAAGTGTCAGAAAACAAATATTTGCAAACGTATGAAATTTCATACAATCAAAAACAGTCAATGAGACAGTTTTTTCCATTATTGGTGATTGTATGAAATTACATACGATCAAAATAAATAATAGTTTTTCCATTGATGATTGTATGAAATTACATACGATCGAAAAAATCATTACGGATTCCAAACTTTAAGTCTCAAATAATAAGTATTTGTGAACGTATGAAATTTCCTACAATCAAATTCAGTCAAATTCACAGTTTTTCTATTTGTGATCGTCTGAAATTACATACGAACGAAATAAATAATACTGGATTCTAAAACTTTGAGTTTCAGTTAACAAGCATTTGCGAACGTATGCAATTTCATACAAACAAACACAGTCAATGTGACAGTTTTTCCATTGATGATTGTATGAAATTACATACAATCAAAAAATTCATAACGGATTCCAAACTTTAAATATCAAATAACAAGTATTTGCGAACGCATGAAATTTCATACAATCAAATTCAGTCAAAGTGACAATTGTATGAAATTACATACGATCGAAAAAATCATAATAGATTCCAAACTTTAAGTCTCAAATAACAAATATTTGTGAACGTATGAAATTTCATACAATCAAACACAGTCAAAGTGACAGTTTTTCCATTGGTGATTGTATGAAATTACATACGATCGAAAAAATCATAATGGATTCCAAAGTTTAAGTCTCAAATAACAAGTATTTGCGAACGTATGAAATTTCATACAATCAAACAGTCAAAGTGACAGTTTTTCCATTCGTGATTGTATGAAATTACATACGATCGAAAAAATCATAATGTATTCCAAACTTTAAATCTCAAATAACAAGTATTTGCGAACGTATGAAATTTCATACAATCAAATGTAATAGTTTTTCCATTGATGATTGTATCAAATTACATACGATCAAAATAAATAATTTTGCACTCTGTGACTTCAGGTAAGTGTTAATAAACTAATTGCAAATACACGTATTGCTGAACATATGAAATTAACAAATATTACTGCAAACAGCAGTGTTCCAGTTGTTTATATAAACTTGGCGAATTGTCGGAATACGAAGTACATGTAAATCTAATGGATCAACACATATCCTGATTTGTTAAACTAAAAGTGTGATATTTCATAAAATCAACAACACAATGAACACATTTACATACAACAGGTAACTATAGATAACTATCAATCGTATGAAATGTCATACAAGCAAACATAACACCGAAGTTTTTCCAAGGATGAACAGATGAAGTAGATATTATATACGAGTTAATACAACCAGTACATTGAGTAAACAAAGTAACTTTTCAAACATAAAAAATTATGTACAATCAACCAACAAAATGAACCGAAGTACATACATATGTGAACAGTTAATGAAATGTTGACATTCTTATTTCCGATAATGTTTACCCGATTGTACATTTTAAAAGAAACACAGCAGACAATATTAGTTTATGTTAAGTGTATACACGTATACACATATACGTGTATACACATTATATTTCTAAACACAATTGTACTTGAATAAAACAAGTGTATCAGTATATCGGCAGTCTCCGTGAAAGACCGTCGGACCTCGGACCTGGCCGACAAAAATTGACCAGGGCCAGTAAATATTCTCAAAACTTCGGTCCTCGTGTCCGATGAAATTTTCAAGTTGGTGACGAACTCAGCCAGTGACGAATTGACAAATTTTCCTCGTCCTTTACTAGTTTAGAACATGAAATGAAAGTCATCGAGCTGTGTTTGTTTACAAAAATGTGTCGTTGAAAATGGTTTTAAGCTGCTTCCCTATTGGTGAGTAGCAATCATAAAGTCAAATATCATTGGTGTGCATGCCAATAGCCAATCAAATATCGCGTTTTTAAACTACACGCGTCCGAATAGTAAATAATTAATTTACGTTTGTTTCCGTAATGACCGCCCCTCAATATAATGTGTGGCAGTTTTCCCACGCTAGCGACACCTGTCGGGACGGGACATTCATTGGACACTTCAGACATTTATAATTAATTTATTCGCAAAGGTTTCTACACATTCCTAATAAGGAAATCGAGTAAGTTTATTTCTAATAATAGAACCACACGCGATTTCGCGGAAACGAATATGCGTACGTTTTTTAAATTTAACTTCCAAGTTATAGTTTTGCATATTTAGCGTCAAAACCGCTCCAAACTGGCAAGAAACACTGAATATATTCAATTGAGAATGTGTTTCAACAAAAAAAAATACATTTATTTACGATCGAAAGTGAGTTTTAAGCTGAAAGAATAATGGTCTTATCGATTGACACCCGAGCAAGTCGCCCCCCACAGATTCGGACCTAAAAATGAATTTGTGAGAAATGATAATTTCACTGTTTTATATCATTTTAAATATATTAATTGGTTAACATAAATTAATTATAATAGGGGATAGTGTTTGTTGACGGCCCTGAGCAATACAATATACTGTTTTCAACAGTTTCATGAATTTATATACATGTAGTGTATATTAATTGCAACTCGTATAGTGTTTGGACCGTCCGTCCGTGCGTCCATCCGTAATAAGTTTGTAACAGTTACTCAAATCAGCGGCAGGGGCCATCTGTGGTCCGCTAGGCCACATTACTTGTTTAATGTTTGAACGTAGCCGTCCATCTTTAGTCCGTAGTACGTCCGTCACCCTACTGTCACCACTAATCCTCTTAAACCAGTTGATGTAGAAAGTTGAAATTCTGCAGTAATCTTGCCTTAATATGATTGTCTGCTTTCATAGTATTTATTTTGTCGAACTATAAATTCAGCGTTGATTTTGATTGTAAATTTCCTCACATTCATTTATATGTCACGTGATGTGACGAGTCACGGAGTGGGATTCGAGCCTACCGAACCAACATTATATGACTGCAATATTGTTGAAAGATTCTTAAACCCTTTTCACTAACTCACTAATGAAATGGAAACTTGTTTCATATCCTCTTGATAGACTATGTTTAATGTGTATGCTTGTTATGCTTAAAATGTAGATTAAATCAACCAGAAACTATGTTATTCCTATATATTTAATATTTTTGGGTAAAAAATGTCCGGGCCAGTAATATTGCTGGGTTGTCAGTCCTCGTGGCCAGTAATATTTTGGGGACTTTCGCGGAGACTGTATCAGTATCACTAAGTTAATCCCCTTGCTGGTAGCCTTGATAATACCAGATGGCCACGGCCCGCATGTCAAGCCCACAAAGGCATTTGGTCAATGGTGGTGTCAGTGTAATTATTTGAAGTTTGAAGTAAATCTGAGTAAGAGATGTGGAGATATAAAGTACAGCTGAGCACCAGTATATCGAATATCAGTATCTCGATGATATCCCCTATCTCGATGATTCACTAAAGTCCCGAATTATATCCTTATTTGTTTAATACTAGATGGCCGCGATCTGCATGTCGCGCCTTGGGGCGAGGCATGGACACTAAAAAAAGAGATATAGTAGACGGAAAAACTTTAGCCAAAATACTTTAACCGGACACACGTATGTACGTACGGACGGACGTACGCCAAAATGCCGACTATATCGCGCTTTCTGCAAGCGGGCGCGACAAAAACTTTAACCAAAAATTAGTAATTAGACCTTGACATTGGGCACAGGGGCCGCACGGGAGGGGGTGTAGAATGAAAATATAGATGATGATAAACACCCATGTGAAGTTTCAAGGTAATGGGCAAAGCAGGTGCAGAGATATAGGGCCATCCATAATTATATCTCCGTTTCCTGTAACCCGACCGACCCGCTAAAAACGGTGCGACCCGATTTTTTTTATTGCAATTTCGTTTACAATTTTTTTTGTATTTTTTTTTTACAATTTTTTTGTTTAATTTTTTTTGTTTTTTTTTTTCAATTTAGTGCTACAGTGGGTTAAAAGAGTTAATATAATCTCTGGCCCTAAATGGCATACATGTTCATACAACAACACATACAGCAATTGACATACCTTTATTGCAAGACTTGCAATATTGAATTTAAAAATTATTAATATTAGAAAGGTACAATATTTTAACACTTGCAATGCAAGTGTTAAAATATTGCACCTTTTTAATATTAATAATTTTTAAATTCAATATGTCACGTGACAGAAAAAAAAAGAAATTGCCTACCGACCGACCCACTTCTAAAATTCTGGGTCGGGTTACAGGAAACAAACAATTTTTTAAGGACGGCCTAGTACATGAAAAAACTTTAACCAAAAACTTTAACCAAAAATTTCAAAGTAATTAGACCATGACATTGGGCACAGGGGCCGCACGGGAGGGGGGTAGAATGAAAATATAGATGATGATAAACACCCATGTGAAGTTTCAAGGTCATGGGAAAAGCAGTTGCAGAGATATAGTATAACAAAAAACTTTAACCAACAAACTTTAACCAAAAACTTTAACCAAAAACTGCAAAGTAATTTGACCTTGACATTAAGCACAGGGGCCGCACGGGAGGGGGTAGAATGAAAATATAGATGATGATAAACACCCATGTGAAGTTTCAAGGTAATGGGCAAAGCAGTTGCAGAGATGTTGTATAACAAAAAACTTTAACCAAAAACTTTAACCGGACACACGTACTTAGTACGCCAAAGTACCGACTATATCGCGCTTTCCGCAAGCGGGCGCGGCAATAAATTACCTCGGCTATCTCGACCATTCCCTATCTCGTATATGTTCTCTATCTCGACTGTTCATTCTGTCCCCTCCATATGAAAATACTTTAAAAATCTCTTCGCTATCTCGATCACATATCAAGCACTTGGATAAATCACCTAAGCGCATGCCTGCCAAGACCGATTTCGTTGAAACAAATTTTCAAAACATATTATCAAACAAAACAAAATAAATTCACACCTACCTCAGGTTGTTTGCTTAATTGGTCCACCTGGATATAGTTGGGTGTTTGCTAATCTATCTATCACCTTGTAATGTAATTTGGAGTCTTGGCCATGTTGACTTCCAATGTTGAGTAGCTAACTACCTTTGGTCATTAGTTAATTGGTGATTGTTTACTTATGGTGCAATCAGCACATGTATGTAACATGATTTCATATTTGAAAATATTTGACCATGTCGCTTCATCGCTATCGCGAACCTAGTCCTATCTCGACTATATGGATGATCTCCCTTTGACTTTGAGATACTTGTGCTCGACTGTATGTAAAAACTTTTAACGTGAAAGTCATTTGACCTTGATATTTGGCATGTGGGCCGTATGGGTGGGCTATAGAAGTAAAATATGAATGATAATAAAGATGCATTTGAACTCTGAAGTCATTTGACCTTGACCTTGTGCATGTGGGCAACATGCGTACATGCGTGGGCTATATAATGAAAATATGGATCTGATAATGATTGTAAATCGGAGTAAGGGTTGTCACTCGCATTCCAAAATATGTGTCACCCATGTCTGGCATTATTCATTTCCTACATACTTACTTCACTGTCCTAGACATAATAATAAATACTATGTTACAGATGGACAGAGGGACGGATAGACGGACTGACAGAAAGGCAAAAACTATATACCCCTCGACATATGTTGTATGCCGGGGTATATAAGCAGGCACAAAACTGTCCAGAAAACCAGATATATCTTACAGTTGGGTTTAATATAATTTATAGAAGTGTGTTGTCTTCGCTTTTCTACATACTTTGTATGCCGGGAGGTATTGTCCAGAATAATAGGAGTGTGCTGTCCTGGCTTTTAAGTTTATATGGTTACATGTAGCTACATTGTATTGTATCGTATGTTTACATTCTTTGTCAAATGTCACAAGATGTGAAACAGGCCGATGGCTTGAACACATTAAGATGGCCGAGTTGGCCACTCAATGCGCTGTATAAGATTCAGTAACAAGGGAATGTTCACATATATCGATACATGTACATATATTCAATCACATTTAGACTTGTGGCTAGTAGGGCCTGGAGGCTCGTCGGTTTCGTTGCAACACGATACAGAACCATCATAGGATTTCATGTGAGAAATTCAAGAAGTTCCGTGAATTTGAAATGAAACAAAGTAATAATACATTTACCCTAATGCTAAGTTTACTGATTGCACCAAGTCTGTCACTCTCTGACCTTTACCTTGGGACTCGGAGCTTCATGTACTTGCTATAGTACATGTATGTTAGCCAATCATCAGAGGAATGCATGTGTGAAATATCAAGAAGTTTTACCACCCGCCCCTACGTGAAAGCACCGAGTCTGTGAGCTTGACATTGGGTCTTAGGCCCGGAGGTTCATCAACTTGCTAGCCTACAGCATGATAGAAAGCACACACTATAAAAACTGTACTGTATCGGACTGCTAGCTGATCAGTAAATACAAACAAGAATTCCGCCACGGAAGCAGTATCGCGCCTGCCGAGGCATTTGACCGTGAACATTACAAGTAAATAAATTACCTTCACCTTGAGAATTTGGATGTGGGGGTGTGCGTAATGAAGCATCATCCCAAGACAAACATTGATGTGAAATATTATGAAAGTCTGGCGAGGGGTTAAAGAGATATTGTGAAAAAACAATAATTTTTAACGCATTTGCCTTACAAAAAACCGAACAACGCGGACAACGCAGACAATGCCGACGGAAAAAGCGCCGACTATAATCGCGCCTCTGCTAAAGCAGACGCGACAAAAAATGTACACTAGACAAAACTAAATAATCCCATCTTAGCTACTTGAATTCACAGAAAGAATACGACACTGATTGATTGGATATATAAAGTACATCCAACATAATATCATATACAATAGCAGGGTTCAATTTTGAGGGCGAAGTGAGCGACATCGTCACTTTTTTTCCGTTAACTTCACTTTTTATTTCCCGTCGGGCGAAGTCGACTACGCTTTGAAAAAATCCCGGTAATTTTCGGTGATTGCAGTTTCCATATAATCGTCATAAATTGAAACAAAATTGTCAATAGGGAACACTTCTGTATCACGGAAGTACTGTACATACAGCACTAACTTTCAGTACTGTCAGGCATCTTTGGTACACCATATCACTTGGTCTCAGGTGTGAATCCCCATAAGAAAATGTGGCTACACTGTTGAACGGCTAGCTCTCAAGGCCTCCAGAGGTGCAAGTGGCCAACCCTGAAAATAATTACAAATCACTTGAATTTTGAACAAGAAAACTTAAAGTGAAAACAAGTGTGAAATAGCCAAGAGACGCATCTAAATGCTGCCTGGATTGGCTAAAATTACAAATTTGGCCCTTTAGGCATGGGTGGGCTATAGAATGAAATGAGATGTGCTGAACAAGCACTTGTAATTCCATGTCATCAGACTTGTGGTTGCAATGACACCCGAAAAGGTAATAATGCATATTATCTAGGGCCTTGATAAGCAACTATAAAGATGGTAAAACTAACGAATGTTTACCACAGCAATAGAAAGGTCGATAAAATTGGATAATATGTGTTTTGTTAAAGGCCCTGTGTCTCAGATGTGGATGAAATGTGACCAAAACAGTTGGTAACTAGAGCAAGTGAGCAGTCTCACAGATACCCCCGACCTCTGCCTGAACCGACAAAAAAACTTTAACGCAAATCTTACGGATGGACGAACATACGAATGAAATGACAAAAAAAATATATACACCTTACCATACTTCTTATGGTTTTCTGAATATATATGACCTTATGGGTCACATAAACAAAAGTGTTGAAGGTCACAATATATACGCCCGTTGAGACATAGCCAGTTAGCAACACATCGTCTCCTCATGGTAAACATGTATGGCAAATCATTTCATCGGTTTAGAAAGTGTATATAGCAGAAACAGAAGCGCATGCACATTCTTGACATTTGACCTCTAAGTGTTGCCCTGAACTTGGACATAAAGATGTGGGTATTGAAATCGACACATCATCTCAAGGCAAAACATTTGAAAATCCATTCATTCGGCCGGATGGACGCACGAATGGACGGACGCACGCACGGATACCCGGACTATGTCTCGCTTTCCGCAAGCAGGCTCGACAAAAATGAACTGATAACACAAAAAGACAATAATAATGTAGTTGTTAAAACATATTACCATTTCAAATAATTTTTGAATGTTTTAGTACCGGTGTCACAGGAAATTCTCCCCCCTGGAAATCTTCCCCCCCGCTGGGGAAGATTTCCAGGGTCGAGCCTGGAAATATTCTCCCCCGGGGAAGAATAATTTCCTAGGAAATTCTCCCCCCCGGGGGGGAATATTTCCAGGCTCGACCCTAGGAAATTCTCCCCCCCACCCTGGAAATTCTCCCCCCCCACCCAAAAGTTTGTGTTTGAATGCTACAAAGCAGAATTATGTCCCACCAAACATGTGCACATAGGCACGCACAATGTATGCCATTTGGTAGTATATGAAAGGGGAACATAAACAATCACCTCCATCACACCCCACCCCAATCTACCATATGCATAGTGTAAGTCCCTTGATAGACAAGAATATCACAAGATTGGGGGAAGATTTCTGATCAAGTGAAAATGTTTGTGTAGAACAGTTAGCATGTGACGCATTTTGGCGGGGGGGGGGGGAGAGGGGGGGATTTTCCTAGGAAATATCCCCCCCAACCATCTACCATATGCATAGCGGATGTGAATGCCTCTTTGTAGACAAGAATAACCCCCCCTCCCTCATGATGAAATAATGTATGTTGGTGTAGAACAGATAGCATTTGGCATGTATTGAGGGAGGGGGGGGGGGGGGGGTAGATTTTCCTAGGAAATATCCCCCCAACCAACTACCATATGCATAGCGGATGTGGATGTCTCTTTGTAGACAAGAATAACACACGATTGGGGGAGTATTTCTGATGAAATAATGTATGTTCGTGTAGAACAGATAGCATTGGCATGTATTGAGGGAGGGGGGGGGATTTTCCTAGGAAATATCCCCCCCAACCAACTACCATATGCATAGCGGATGTGGATGTCTCTTTGTAGACAAGAATAACACACGATTGGGGGAGTATTTCTGATGAAATAATGTATGTTGGTGTAGAACAGATAGCATGTGGCATGTATTGGTGTGGGGGGGGGGGGGAGATTTTCCTAGGAAATGTTCCCCCCCAACCATCTACCATATGCATAGCGGATGTGAATGTCTCTTTGTAGACAAGAATAAACTCCACCCACCCCCCCCCCCCCCTCATGATGAAATAATGATGTTGTTGTAGACAGATAACATTTGTGGCTGTATTGAGGGAGGGGGGGGGGAGATTTTTACCTAGGAAATATCTCCCCCCCAACTAACTACCATATGCATAGCGGATGTGGATGTCTCTTTGTAGACAAGAATAACCCACGATTGGGGAGTATTTCTGATGAAATAATGTATTGGTGGTGAAACAGATAGCATGTGGCTATTGGTATGGTGGGGGGGGGGAGATTTTCCTAGGAAATATTCCCCCCCACCAACCATCTACCATATGCACCATATGCATAGCGGATGTGTAGGATGAATGTCTCTTTGTAGACAAGAATCAAAACCCCCCCCCCCCTCCCTCATGATGAAATTAGTGTATGTTGGTGTAGAAACAGATAGCATATTTGGCATGTATTGAGGGGGGGGGGGGAGATTTTCCTAGGTAATATTCCCCCCCCCCAACCAACTATCATATGCATAGCGGATGTGGATGTCTCTTTGTAGACAAGAATAACCCACGATTGGGGGAGTATTTCTGATGAAATAATGTATGTTGGTGTAGAACAGATAGCATGTGGCATGTATTGGTTGGGGGGGGGGAGATTTTCCTAGGAAATATCCCCACCCCCAACTACAATATGCATAGCGGATGTGGATGTCTCTTTGTAGACAAGAATAACCCACGATTGGGGGAGTATTTCTGATGAAATAATGCATGTTGGTGTAGAACAGATAGCATGTGGCATGTATTGGTGGGGAGGGGGGGGGGGAGATTTTCCTAGGAAATATTCCCCCCAGCCAACTACCATATGCATAGCGGATGTGAATGTCTCTTTGTAGACAAGAATAACACCCCCTCCCTCATGATGAAATAATGTATGTTGGTGTAGAACAGATAGCATTTGGCATGTATTGAAGGAGGGGGAGGGAGATTTTCCTAGGAAATATCCCCCCCAACTAAATCTCCCCCCCCCCACCAATTCATGCCACATGCCCCCCCCCCCACCTCCCTCAATACATGCCAAATGCTATCTGTTCTACACCAACATACAGTTCATCAGAAATACTCCCGCAATCACCTGCTATTCTACAACTTTGCATATGGTAGATGGCGGGGGGGGGGGGATATTTCCTAGGAAAATCTCCCCCCCACCACCAATACAAGGCACATGCTGTCTGTTCTACACCAACATACATTATTTTGTTTCATCAGAAATACTCCCCCAATCGTGGGCTATTCTTGTCTACAAAGAGACGTCCATATCCACTATGCATATGGTAGATGGTGGCGGGGGGGGGGGATATTTCCTAGGAAAATCTCCCCCCCCCCCCCACCAATACATGCCACATGCTATCTCTTCACCAACTTTCATTTCATTTCATCAGGAATACTCCCCCAATCACAGGATATTCTTCTCCTTCTCTACAAAGAGACATGCACATCCACTTTGCATATGGTAGATGGTGGGGGTGGATATTTCCTAGGAAAATCTCCCTCCCCCCCCCCCCACCAATACATGGCACATGCTGTCTGTTCTACACCAACATACATTATTTTGTTTCTTCAGAAATACTCCCCCAATCGTGGGCTATTCTTGTCTACAAAGAGACAATCACATCCACTATGCATAGGGTAGATGGTGGCGGGGGGAATATTTCTTAGGAAAATCTGCCCCCCCCCACCCCACCAATATATGCCATATGCTATCTGTTCTACACCAACATACATTATTTCATTTGATCAGAAATACTCCCCCAATCGTGGGCTGTTCTTGTCTACAAAGAGACGTCCATATCCATTATGCATATGGTAGATGGTGGCGGGGGGGGGGGTAATATTTCCTAGGAAAATCTCCCCCCCCACCCCACCAATACATGCCACATGCTTGCTGTTCTACACAGATATACTGTTTTTATTTTCTAGACCCACCCCCACCATGTACTATACATTTATACCAATCATATGCAGCTATGGTAGAGATTTAACCTAGAGAACTCTCTACCAGCCAACATACATAATAGTTATTGTACGGTAATGGGGAATTATTGCATATACCGGTAAATAGAATCTCTACCGCCCCACCACCACTATATTGTCTATGTATAGATATTATACTAAATTGGAGAGCTCTTTTATAGAAAATACTGCCTCGCCTATTCACATACTTATCCACAAGCAGACATACATTATGACTATGTTAGTTGGGTATGAGTGAAGATAAAAATACACAAAGTTTCAAGTCAATCCAACTTACGGTTGCAGAGATATTGGGTACCCAAAAACTTTAAACACAAATCTTAAGGATGGAGGAACGGAAATATGAAAACTATAGTTTGTATGCCGGGTATAATAAGGTTATAGTGTTATGTTTCAACCTTAAGTATGCTATATGTGCGCACATTTTCGTAATATAACTTCTGTATTCTATGCCCGATCATTATGATACTTTTTTGTAGAATCAGTATTTGTAACATTGGTAATTACTAGCTAGACGATGTCTTTTTCTATTTCATCTGTCTTATATGTTTTCTATCCTTCTAGATGAGATACCACCTGCTGTGTAATTTTTTGTCACAATAACAGCCTCTTCTTAGTGATTTGCGACATGGTCTGACAAGCGAGGTGAAAAATGTTTACTTGCATGTTTCTCCTTGGTTCATGGATGTTTTTATAAAATACTGCCCAGATAAAGACCGCAAAACGCGAGGACATAAATACTGAGAATGTGCTGTTATTGTGATCAAAAAGTACACAGCAAGTGTCTCAGCTCAGAACACAAATAAAATACTGCAGAAATAGTAAAAGACATCTATACAGCCGAGATTATCTAAGCTAGCCTTTAGCTAGGTAATTACTAGTTGCGAACAGTCACTTACAATCTACATGTACCGTCCGTAGCCACAGTTACGATTCCACACATAGGCTTCCTCTGCAGAATAGTGAACGATCACAATTGGATGAACTTTGTATGGTTGGAGTTTCTAATGTATAGGGTCATGGTACACAACATTAGTTTGAGCCGACGATCAGCTCGATCCACGCCCGACAGTCTCCAATTCTGTGTGAGATTCTTTCGTTCACGAAAATTTCGCTTTGGATGGGGTATGCAAAATGCGAATAACTGAATAAATGCTGAAAAAACGATTTGAAGTGAGTATATTCACACACCTAATACCTTTTTCGATTGCCAGAGACAGAAGTCATACATTTAATCGATGTTTATTGTGTTTGTGCGAGTCGAAAAAGAGAGGGCTCTTTCTATAATAGCCATATTGTTTATCACCTTTCTATATAGAAGATGGTACTGTACGAGACCAAGTGGTGGGGTAATGGGATTTTTTTAATAGGCATTTTTTTGGTGCCATAGGTCCGAGTCCTCCACCTGTGGAATAAACAAGTGACCCAGTCAGTAGCAGCCAAATTCAACATGTAAAATTTAAGTGGGGTCCATTTTCTGCAAATGCAAAAATTATTTTTGTTCAAATTTTCTACAATGTTAAAAATTGTTTCAGAATAATTGGTTTGTATATCTTTTTTATAACACTAATATTTTTTCCAGATGTAAAATATCTCAAATACGTCGCAATAAATTGCCAAAGTGTGAATCAGATCCGATTCGCTATTCTGCAGAGGAATCCTATGAATGGAATCGTAAGACAGGAGTAGATTGCAAGTTACCTTCGCAACTATTCATTATACTAACCTTCATTTCTGTGGAATAAGTAGACCCAATTCTCATGGATTCATGCCTTCTCATTGATTCATGCCCCTAGAAAACAAGTGAATAAGCATATTCTAAGAATAGTGTTACTTGAAAATTATTTTAAAACGGTATTTTAAGTTGTTTCCCACGGATTTCTAAGTTACAGTTACATACAATTGTGATATATCGTCTATTTTGTGATTTTTCTACGTATTTCCTTAATCTGAAGAGGGTCTATTCGCAAATTATGCATACAATGTGATATTTGTTGATTTCTAGGGGAATCTGGACTTCACCATATTTAAATTTGATGCATCTAGGCAGCTACACTTCTTTATTGTACGAGTGATCAAGGAATGTCACTCAAATGTGCAAAAAGTTGTAGGGTATGAACCTGATGAGAAGTTTCAAGATCAATTAGGTTACTTGGGTGGGTTATTGCTAGGGACGTACTCCCAAGACTTGCATAAACAACAATTTTTGCGAATTCCTTATGTGCACTCATAGTTAGTCAAGTGTTTGAACTTCATGTTGATGTATACATTTTCAGGAATTAATCAGAAATTATATAACACACAATATTAATTTATTTGCTTAGGGGCACGGATCCGTGAGAACAGCGACTATAGAAAGTCACAGGCGATTCTAGCGTGTCTTGGATGGTCAATTATTGTTTGTATATATATATATATACATAAAACACCTTTCTAAACAATGCACAAAACAATTAAAAAGTGTCCGGGTGTAAATATAATAGTACTTCGAAAGGTACAAAACTTCCATTCGCCACCATTGTAACAAAAAGCCACGCAATGTAGATGAATACCCAAAAGTCCCCAGATGTTCTTTACACCCCCGGAGTTTGGCAGTAAGAGGCTATATGCTGGTCATGGAGATTCACGAATTATCAGCCTTAAATGATCTTAAATGTTGATAGGCCGTTAAACATCAAACACGTAGTAATTGTAATCAGGCTATATGAAATTGTTGAAAGTTTATCATGCAATAACAATTGTAGGTCGCTTGTTGACTCACAGCTCCCAGACGAGGTCACCCCGGATGCTCCCCTGACGTATGAGGTTTATTCCAAATGGTATTCAAATGCAAAAATTACTCTCTCATTTTATATGGTACCGATTTCCACCACACACTGGCCTTATTCCACCACCGTCCTTTACTTTTATCATGTATTATTCTGTATTACATTATATATATAAAAAAATGTAATTAAATAAAAAGTACATGATGAACCAATTATGTTTTGTTTTCATTCACCAAAGTCAAAACGCCCCCAAGTCAAAACGCCCCCAATTTGACTAAACCACATTCAAACAGGTCATGTTTATTGAAACAACGGACTGGTTAAAAAGGCTCTTACACGTCCACTGAATTACTGTACAAATACAAATATCATACGATCCTCTAACTTCGATAGCCGCACAGATTCGAGACCATTCTTATTTTCTCGTTCTATCGCGAGATTTACGGGTTACGTCACTTCCATTACACTTGTGCGTTCAACCGAAGCCAGATGAAAGGTCACAAATGCCAAGTTAGAAAAATGCGATTTAAACAGGACTGATACATTGCCAAACAACACAACACACCTAAATGTTGTGTTTTCCACTAATCCCATTAACCCCCTCCATTAAAATCCGGATTTAGATAGGAAAACTTACACATAAATGAGTTCGCTTGAACCCGTATGTTGTTTACATGTTTATCAATGGAGGTCACGTAATATTTGTAGGTAGAAAGGCACTAATAATGTAGGAATATGGATTTTCATTCAGTCACCACCGTAACTATTTTTTTTAAATTGTCACTTTTAAGTTCGTCCACATCAGTCCAATACCTCCATTTATCAGCAGATATATGCAATCTGGTCTCTGTTTTTGTTATTCCCATTGTGGACGAGTACCACATGCAGAAGGGATTGAAATGTCTTACTCCAAAAATAGACATTACCACATTGAAAAAGTATTAAAACCAACAAGCTGAAACTTCATATTGTTTAATTTGTTTAATCTAGCAAATTATATTTTCCAAGTTGGCAATCGTTTGTCTAATCATTTAAGTTCGAATCAATATGTATCATGACCCCTGAACGCAATGGTACATTATGCAGACACAATTTGTGGTGTTTTCGAACCGGGCACCTGCACCGGAAGAGCATATGACGTCATAGGGTCACAGGTCGCGACCTTTCACGGTACGCTGGAGGCGGCCATTTGTAGACGAGCGTGTTTTGAAAGTAAACAATTGCATTTCTCCGTGCTTTTGAAGCCAGTAAACGCAATATATATACAGATAATTGCATTATATTTGCATGTAACTAATAAAAAAAGGTTTATAGTCTTATTATTTATTACGCATGTTGTTTAATATCGTTAGAGTCTCGAATTATGAGCAGTCCAGGATAATAATGACAAAATAAAATCGTATTTAACAAGACATTTTTTTGGGGGTGTTTTGACCAAAGATGGGGGTGTTTTGACCAAAGATGGGGGCGTTTTGACCAAAATGGGGGCGTTTTGACTTGGGGGCGATTTGACTTGGGGGCGTTTTGACCTGCTTCCACATAAAAGTATCCGATAACTGGTCTCCGACGACTACTGGGCGTATATTCATCATTCGTAAGCGAGCTTATTTTTTCTTATAAATGGACACATTGGGGTGTGACACATATACAATTTCAAACACGTTAATTAACCGTATGGTGGTGTTCTGAGAAGTGTGGTTAATTGCATTTGCGACCGGATTAGACCCGTATCATGGTCTACACTGTTCAGTATTCATTTATTGAAACACCCGTCTTGTTTTTCACAAAGAGTTTCGACTGTTATATCGCTGCGTGGAGTATGCAAGCAACTAAACTTGCAAGCCTGGTTCATAAGTACACTGTATTCTATGAACAAGAAAATATATATTTAAGGGTAGGAATTGGCTCGAGGACCTTCCAAACCCGGGCATTTGAACCCAAAAGTGGCAGGCCAATGACCGTTGGCCCGTTTGTTTCCGAATTTACTAATATCTGCCATACAGTCGAAATATGTGCATTAAATGAAGGAGGCAATGAGGCGGTTAATTTAACGTAGCTAGTTCATTCTCCTATCGCACGAAGCCGGTATGTAAGACTAGGTGATCCAGTAACACTGGCAAGACTGACACATTTGAATGTGCCGCCTGTAATAATCCGCAATAATCCAAAGCAATCGCATGCAAACATTACTTCGTTTTAACAGGTGAAGTAAACTGTTAGCTGAAACTAAGATTATATGACCAGCATAGGCTTAGCCGGATCAGCTGCCAAATAATTCCAAGTTCATGATCAGTAAAAACAATAATTCTCAGATAAAATTCGGCAAGGTTTTATTATTTTTAGCAGAATATGTTGATTATTTCATTATTTCGTTTCAACTCAAATTCTGTGATATTTTGTAAACAATGCCATGTCATGTTTATTAACATACTTTGTTCATTTGTCCATGAAGATATAAATGTGTCACATATTTCCGCAGCCAATTGCAATATTAATGTATTCAAACATTCCCTCAATTGTCCATGAGCCTGATCCAAATGATATATTATTATATGATGTATAAGTAATTAGTAAGTAAATTTACGACCAGTGTAGTGACTGATCAAGTGACATCCCCTACGAGTGATAAAGATCTAGTGTGTGTTAGAAGCGTGCAATGTGATTAAATGGCTGAATGTAAATCAGTGTATATCTTGATAATACCACGCGAATGCGCATGCTACTCTGAGTCTATAATGGTTGCAAAATCATTTAGCCAATTTATCCAATAAAAAATACCTTTTATGACATTTATCATTATCCAACATCCCAGAGGCTGTCTCTGACATGAGGTGTTAACAATGCAATCCAAATTGTATTATTTGCAGCGGAATCAAACGAAAACCGGCATGTGTGGAATTTGTTGTTTTAAGGATTATAAACGGGGACAATCATTATCCAACATCCCAGAGGCTGTCTCTAACATGAGGTGTTAACAATGCAATCCAAATTGTATTATTTGCAGCGGAATCAAACGAGAACCCGGCATGTGTGGAATTTGTTGTTTTAAGGATTATAAACGGGGACATTGTCAATAGCCCGCGGACGTTAACTGGACTTGCATGACTGCATACGACTGGCACGCGTATATTCAGTTGTTAATGTGGTACATTTAGCGACTTATGTGGCAAATTCAAACACTTTAACCGCAAGAGGGGGTAGGGGCTGACATTTACTTTCCAGCTGTATATGTCAGAAAGTGGCTCATTGCATTTGCGACCTGTTATAAGTCTGCTAGCAGACAGGCACATAAACTGTCCACATAGTTATAACATAAGCCATCATTTTAATTACAGCATCAGTCTAATGCGGCCGCAGCTGACAAAAAGATAGCTTGTCAGATATTGCACATGCCCTAGATCGGACCAGGTGGGTTCAAGTAATTTAGTCACTGAACAAAAACTACATATTAAATCTGAGTGTGAACATTGACTTGTTGTGTATGCCTTAATATTTATTTGTATAATATGATTTTGTCAGTAAGCTGATTGCGTTAAATGGCATAATTTAAATTTCAGCTAGTAGATTTGCATATCGACTTCCCGCTAACAAATGAAGGCATTTGTAATAAAAAAATGTATTCTGATCCCCATGTACCCTAAATCATCGCATTAAACCCATTGATTAAATGAATATAGGCCGGCCATATACGCATTATATTTAAAATTACAACTATTACGTCCTAGTTTCAAATTGTGTTGATTATGATGTAATACAACATTTTCAAAAGACAAACATGTTTTAATTTCATATACCTATCTGAAGCTTTACAAACGCAACTTAAATTTACTGCTAATTGTATCCCCGGACTCCGTCGGGGGATACTATGGATTTGACAGCGCGCCGTCCGCGTCCGCGTCCGCGTCCGCCGCAGACACTTCTTGTCCGGAGCATAACTCGAACACCCTTTGGAATATTTTCATGAAACTTCACACATGCATAGACCACGACCCGGAGGTGTGTCGCGCACAAGAATGACAACTCTTGCGTAGCTAATTTTTGAGTTATCTCCCTTTTTTGTTTTGCGCACTCTACAAACTGGACAATAATGCATGAAGACCCGTTTTCTCGTCTGCTCTGTGCACCTTTTCTCGTGCTCTGTACACCTACCTGATAGAGAGAACAATAGAGACTGGGAGAACCATGTGCTAGCATGGGTTTGCATGTGTAAATGTCCAGTGCTTGACCACTGCTGACCACAGGTAATTTATACAGGTAAATTACTACATTGGGTACTCTGTTGAAAATATTGTGGCATTATGTGGACCTGTGCAGATATATGTAGATAAATATAGGACTATTAAAAAAAAATCTGGGCTCCAGTAGCAAGCATTATTATTTTTAAACTTTTTTTTTCCATTTTTAAAAAAAAAAAAAATTTTTCATTCTTTTTTTTTCCATTTTTTTTTTCATTTTTTTTTTCATTTTTTTTTTCAAATTATTTTTCAATTTTTGTCTAGTAGCATAAGGTCGTAAGTGCTATATACAGACTATTCACCTGTGCATGTGCTAGCATGTGCAACTGACCACTGACCACTTACAGGTAATTTATACAGGTAAATGATTATATTACATTTCCGTAAACTGTGTTGAAAATATTGTGGCAATATGTGGACCTGTATATATATTAGGCTATGGGCTACCAGGACCCCCCGTGCACCCCACAACATTTGTACGCCATGTTTTTTTTTGTTCCTTGGAGTATACTAAATACTTTAAAAAAATTTAACATAAAAAATCTTGGGTCCCACATCTATTTTTAGCCAAATAGGCAAATTAGGTGCCGCCATTTTTTGGAAAATTAATTTTGCACATATCTTTCTTATTAAAAGTGCTAGAAGAACACATAAGGTGTCTACATATATGTTTTAATGGTCAAGGAGTTCATTAAACACAATACCGATTTGATTGGATAATTTCCTAAGTCATGAATATGCAAATTAGGCGTAAAAAGATCAAAAAAATACATTTTCATTTATAAACTTCGTACTAAATATTTCTAAAAGCTTATATTAATCATTTTTTTAGAACTGAAGCAGTCTAAGTTATTACACTACATGTCTGCTTTATAATAGAAACATTATATCATGTAGTGTGACCTCATATTGCTATGCAAATGAGATTACGGCCATTGCATACATTTCTCATTTCCCGCCATTTTTGAAAAAAAAATATGTTTCCACATATCTTTCTTATTAATCAAGCTAGAGGAACATTTAAGGTGCCTAGATATATGTTTTCATGGTCAAGGAGTTCATTAAACATAATACCAATCTGATTGGATACCTTCCAAAGTCATGAATATGCAAATTAGGCATACAATTTACATTGTATCTTAAAAAATAAAACATATTTCTGTATCATGTTTATTTACAAACAAATCTTTGTTTACTCTATATAGTTGGCTCTATTGCCATGAGTTTTTGTTCATTAAGTCACACTGCCTAATCACTGTCGTCTGCATCCTCGTCAGAATATACAGGCCCCATCTCACCAGATTCTTCTTCATCTGATGTGTCACAATCTTGTATATTCTCGATGATGTCTATGAGTCGTTGGGGTAGAATTGGATCGTTCGTCCACAACGGCTCGATATGTCCATCAGTTTGTATCCAGCCATGGCCATTAGTAGGGTTTGGAATCTCAGGAGTTGCAATGTGTGCCCTCTTCCATATTGCAACTTGATAATTGACCCTCCGTACATGCTTAATTACTATACCATCGCTCTAACCAAGGATATGCATATATGTCTCTGCTCTAACCGACTGAGCTAGCATGGTTCGAATACACACCTGCTGCCCATCGTGAGTTACATACATGACCATACATACCGTGACAAAATTCCCAGCCAAATTGCAATTTGTTCCCGAATTCATGATTTTATGAGACATAGATCAGACTGACGCGTCGATGTGTGTATTACTATATCTGTATATACATCAATATAACATCATTTTGCTTTTAAAAAAATAATTGCCAATGCATATTCTCATTTTTTTTGTACATTTCAGCCAAATTAAATATTAATTGATTTTTGTTTACTCTGGCTCGATCAGAACTGATAATCAAATAATATAGATAAAATAATAATACCAATACATATACCTAACACCACGTACACGTACCACCATGTCGACCACTGATTTTACATTTTTGCGTATTTTGTTTAGATCAAATAAATAGATAAATAAACGAAATAGAATAACGAACACTTGATTTTATAATTGTTTTATTCAATTTATACATTTAATAAACGCAAAATTGTCAGTACAATCAGAGACATTTATAGACTCTAGATCACTGGTACAATGAATGACACAAAAATGAACGACCGGAATATTTTACTCGGATCACATAATACACTATTTGCAAATTAGCAATTTGCAAATTAGCAATGCATTGGCAATCGGTTTACATTTTCTTTCATTTCATCTTATTCATATTTTATTGAATTATTCACGTGTTTGTTGCCGGATTTGCGGACGATTTGACTTGCGGACGATTTGATCTGCGGACGACTTGACTTGCAGACGATTTGACTTGTATTCGGTGCACCATAATAGACGAAGGGTGCCGATTGCAAGAATTACCGCCATTTTGTGTCGAAAATTATGAACGAGCCAAGAATTCCACGCGATATGTTGTTTATTTCAACAGCTGTTCGCCGCGCTTTTCCGTTTGTAGCAAGGTACATTTATTCATAGTTAATCTCTATGTATTATTGCCAATGCCTGATTATGCAAGTTATGATCATCATGTGGAATAATCGTGTTAAAATTATGTTTAGTAATGGGCTATTCCAGTTTATATAAGTACCCCCCTATGTTAGAATGAATAGTCATACTTCCGCTCTCGCTACAGTATGAAAGCGGTGCTCTATAAATACGTTAGCAACTTTCTTGGTTTGCGAAGCGATTCGAGATGCGGCATTTTGGAACACGATTATGATCGAACTAGTATACAAACGGTCCTGAAATTATATATACAAGTACAATAAATCATTATTTTCTGACCTGCGCATATCAAAACAGCATGGTATGGCGATGTTGTGCTTTTAAACGCGGGTTTTAAAAACGACCATCATATTTTCTGTGTGTTCTCCATATTGTTTCCATTTTCCGATTCATTCGGATATCCCCGCATGTGAAACATTCAAATCTGGACCTAATCACGTGTTTAGTGGGCGGGGCTATAGCGACATACACATGACGTCATCCTACAACTTTTACTACGAACCCACCGGCAATAGTAAATAGTAAGCGCTTTTGCTTCTGTTCGGGTGTCAGTAATACGTCAAATTCGGCTTCAATAACTTCCTTTATTGTTTGGTCAATCACACTTAATTTTGAATTCAAGCTTTTTCTTCTAAAACCTTTGCCTTTGGTTGTAAATTGCTTGTCACAATGAACACATGTTGTGGCGGCCATTGTTTCGTGCGGTATGTCAGCATTCCAAATATGGCCGCCGCTACCATATATGGAAACTAGACTAATCATGAGAGATCAAGTGACTAAAGATGGCGGCGGATGGAAACGGCTGCAACGTCCAGACAATAATTTTGCGAATAAAGTCAAATATATCAACAAATAAACTTATTTTTGGGCTGATTTTGCGAAATTGTTTATTTATATACATATACATATATGTGTAGATTATTTTTGTCACTTTTATCGATGTTTATGGGGAAGTATATTTTGCTAACGACGTTACGTGAATAATGAATAGAGCATTGTAGCGGTAATAGCCGATTACCGCTACGCATATTGTAGCTACCCCCTATGTAAGAGACTTTTACCTACGGAAATGACCCCCCCTCAATTTTTTATCCGGATACCCACCCCCTCAATTTTTTATCCAGATGACCCCCCCCTCCCTCAATTTTTATCCCTGAAGACCCCCCTCAATAAATCTCTTCCATACCCCATCGGCCTATATACCCCCCTCAATTTTTTATCCAACTGACCCCCCCCCTCAATTTTTTATCCAACTGACCCCCCTCAATATTTTATCCAATTGACGCCCCCCCCCCCTCATAATATTCCCACCCCCCGGAAGACTCCCCCCTCAATAAATCTCTTCCATACACCATCGGCCTATATGATACTGGATGTTTCGGTAAATTGATAATATAGAGGGAATGGTTTTGATCCGACCCTTTTCCTATAATTTGTTTTAACTCTTCAAACAAGATAATTTTGACCGTGCGGCGTGTGGAAAAGTTTAAGGGCATATATTTATATAAAGTTTGATATAACCACTTGATATAATTAGATGCCCATCTAGTGTTCAAATCATTCTGCGTTATATGAGCTGCGCCGTGCGAAAACCGGGCTTAATGACAACATTTTCAGTTTTTACTTTTTCGCTTATTCTGAATTGTACATCTTTTTAAAAGCCATATGCCGCCAAAATTATCAATGTATCCCAATTATGTTTCATTTTAGAAGTAGTTTTATGACGCGTGGTAAAAACTTATATGACGTTTTAGATCAATGACGTCGAAATTACGACGTTTTTATCAACGGCGTATACAAGGGGTGTTGATCCGGACAAATCCTATAGATTTGTCATCTTTTATCGCATGTCAACTAAATTTGGATATCTCGTAGCCTGGCCAAGTGTCTCCCATTAGGCGAAGACAAAGTATGAAAATAATGTTTATGGCTTGTGTTGCAGTTGCTAATGGAACGTCATGTTTTGGATTGCGGCCCAAGTAACGTAATTTCGTATGAATACTTTTCAAATAAGGCAGAGTGAGGCGTTTCCCTGTTGTTTACTGCTGTCTGAAATAATTTTTGGGAAATAATAGCGACACCATTTAACATTTCGTATGCGACGACATATTTTAAAGTAGGCAGTAGGCCGCTTATAACATTAACTTTGCGACAAAACACGATACCGAGCAGATTTGGTAATCGTGATATCTTATAATTGTCGCCAGGTGTCTTTCTTGAGGATCGCTTTACCATCACCTGATATACATTATTATGCAGTCAAGTGATAAACTTATGATTTGATACTACACAAGCACTTTCGACTACAAAAGCAAGTTTATGACCATCACATTTCCAATTAATATGTTGAATCATTTATTTTAAATTCAATACAAACCCCGGATATTTATGTCATTATATAGCTGCGTGTCTACCTCAATAAAATGATTTATGATAAAATGAGTGGCATTAAATGGCATATCATTCGTTAAGTACTGGATAGAATTGTTCAAAAGTCTCAATTTACCAAGATAAATAAAGACATTATAAATTTTAATCTAGTAGAAGAATATAATATACACAGAGTAATAGAGGTTCAAGCAAAGACCATGATCTGACGGAGCCAGCCGCGTTACCGGATACCCCCCCCCTCAATTTTATCATCCCGGATACCCCCCTCAATTTTTTTCTCTCTTCCATACCCCCCTCAATATTATCTATGATTGCTACCCCCCCCCCCCCCTCAATTTTTTCTTCCCGGATACCCCCCCTCATTTTTTCTCTCTTCCATACCCCCCCCTCAATATTATCTATGATTGCTACCCCCCCCTCCTCAATTTTTTCTTCCCGGATACCCCCCCCTCTAATATTTTCTTCCCGGATACGCCCCCTCACTTTTTTCATCCCGGATACACAATTTTTCTCAATTTTTACTTCCCGGATACCCCCCCCCCCTCAATTTTTTCATCCCGGATACCCCCCTCAATTTGTTTTTTCTCTTCCATAGGGGAGTACTTATATAAACTGAAATAGCCCAATTTCACTTTCACTGACAGTGACTGTCACTGTGACACTGTTCAGGGACATACATACATTGATATAATATCCTCCGTCCCAGCACTGTTTCTGTTTCAACTTATATTTAAACTCGTGCAATCAACTCCCGTACCGTCCGTAGTCAGAGTTACGATTCCATTCATAATCATAGTCTTCCTCTGCTTCTTTGGCAGTTCATAATTTCCATTGATTGGGGTGGCATGATTTACCCAAATCTAAATAATAGTGAACTCGCCCCAAGGACAACTCGCCCTAGATTAACTCCCCACACCTTAAGTCAACTTGCCCCAAACAGGTTTAGAACAGCTCGCCCTGACTGGCATTGGTTCAGGGTTAGGTTTAAATGCACACTTGATAATTCTAGCGTGTCTTGGATGGTCAATTATTGTTTGTACAATGGTGTCAGCTAATTCTGCGCACCTATGGCTTTCCAAACACATTTATATGTCATTACCCATCTCCATATTCAGTCAAACTTTCCGGAATATTCACCGCAGTTCAAAGACGTTTGTGCAGGTAAAATGTCATAACGTTCGGACGTCAGTAAGTGACGTAAATTGTGTGATGTATGACATCACATGCGTGTTTGCAACATCACATTGCTTTCGGCTAATGCTGCACATCTAGTAGTGTAAATAAAATGGCGAGCAACATACTGGATCACCATAGCAAAATTGGTATTAAGCTTGAAGCAGAACTATCCAGTGACATTATGGTTAGTTTCTTTGTTTAACAGTTAATTTAGTAAATAAGACAGCTATTCCATCAGCAGGGTCTGTGGATTTTACACATTTTGAGTATACATTTGTATTCGGAATAACTTTTTACCAACCTATTGGAATGTGATAAAATTGTGCCACAGTGTAGCAATTAATCAGCTTGTTTATTCCAAAATCCACATAGTTTATTATGACGTACACATTGCTAAATTTGACGTGAATTGCGCGCATTAGCCGATGCGCAGAATTAGCCGAAATGACAGTATATACATAAAACACCTTTCTAAAGTTAAAACAATGTACAAAACAATTCAAATGCGCCCGGGTGTAAATATAATAGTACTTAGAAAGGTACAAAACTGCTATTAGCCACCATTGAAACAAAACACCACACGATGTAGACATCTGGAACTCGCCTAAACAACGCATTACAGCCAGGGTTTGCCGGGAAATACCGGGGGCGGGAATTCCCGGCGGGAAATGCTCCCCAAAGTGGGAAATAACGGGAAATATGAATTTTGATGTTATTATTTGATAATTAAAGTTATTTAAATTAAGTTTTAAGCTCAGTAATAGTAAATTAAACAATCAACAACTTAATAATTAGATATAGGGGTTAATTACAATGTATAGATCTGTTTCATTCCCAACTAGGGGTACTCATCAGGTGGAATATTTGGCAACCATGACATTTATATTTTGGTTGTATTATTTTTTTGTAAATTACTTCATTTTTTAGGAAGCATCCGAGTGTCTGCTAGATAAAATTCACAAGGATAACGTCATCATGATCAGACTATGTTTAGACAACAGGCTGTTAATTGTCAAACTTCTTCCACACTAATACATGTATTCGGTATCAAGAAATGATATTAAATGATCTTAGCATGCAAGATGTGCATACACAGTCTCTTACAAGTCTTATATGACTGACAAGTACTGTTGTTTTATGCTTTGCATTTGTATTACTTATTTGCATTATTATTATGACATTTATTTAACGTGAAGACTGGGCCACGATGGTACGTATGAGATACAGTACCTAAAATCGTTAAAATTAGCCAAAGTACATGGATTATCCGTTATCAACAGGGATTTTTCACAAAATTCTTCCAAAAGCAGCTTTTAATAGTGGCAGGTTACTATAGTAATGAGGGGTGTTCTCATATACAATAAAATAGACAGTTGGCAAATACTTAACATAGACTTGTAAATAGGGAAGAAAATTGTCTAGAAAATAATGATGTTTTTTTTCTCTAAATAAACTTATTATTTCTTTTTTTTATTGCAGAATGTTTTACCTGTAGGCTTATCAGTCTACACAGATATAAACCATAGTATATATAGGGGAATATAGAGACTCATCTTGACATTTTGGAATGAAAAAGACCACCAAGATTCATATTTCCCGGTATTTCCCAGTATTTCCCGGTATTTCCCGGTATTTCCCGCCGTCCTGGGAAATATTCTTATTTCCCGGGAAATTGCCAACCCTGATTACAGCATGTCGAAACCGATGCTTGGGGTGGATTTTTGGCATAGATTTTACAGTTGCTAATACATTAACATAAATCTCAAAGATTTCAAGTGTAAACTGCACTAAAAGCGCGTCTCACTAACCTAAATTCACTTTTTAAAATAAAACAAATATACTTCCGCACTATCAATGACTATTAGCCGCCATCTTTTCAATCACGTGCACACAGAGGTTTGGTTGGTTACTGACGTCATTTCCATTAGCCATCCAAATCAATGTGTGTTACGTGATTCAATATTTTTTAAATATGGCGGCTAACATTCATTTTTAATTGGGAAATGAACGTGTTAGATTTTAAAAAGCGAATTTAGGTTAGTGAGACACGTTTTTAGTGCAGTTTAGTAGTTTACACTCGAAATCATTGAGATTTATGTTTGGGGTTTTGTTTCAATGGAGGCGAATGGGAGTTTTGTACCATTCTAAGTACTATTATATTTACACCCGGGTGCATTTGAATTGTTTTGTACATTGTTTAGAAAGGTGTTTCATGTATATACAAACAATAATTGACCATCCAAGACAAGCTAGAATCACCTGTGGTTAAATGGAGAGACTGCAGAATTGGTCCGCCACTTTGTTGACAGCACTAACCCCAACCTTACCTTGGTATATCCCTGATATCTGAACCTATTGTTAATGTTAGGAGTTATATTGCGCTAACACTTACAGCTAGGACCTTGTTTTATTGCTCAAACCCTAGCTTAGAAAATCGCAGCTCTGCGGATGTGTTTTACTATTTTATCTGTGGGTGGAAGGTGGGTGCAAGCGATGGGTAATTTAACGATCGAGGTTCATCCTTACCGGAATTCCGACTGGAGACCTGGTTTGGCCGTTACATACGTCTTTGGCATTTTGTATGTGACAGTTGAATCTGGTTATACCCCTTATGTGAGTATTACGATTGTTCGTAATCCTATTTTAGGGGAAGGGGCCAAGTGACTTTGGTGTGGTATGGACCTGCCACCAGGTCAGGTTATTCTAATTTCAGGGCTGAATATATTGTTTCTCGATGTAAATATTCAGTTCTGATTTTGGAATCCCCCCCCCAATGCAGCAGGTTAAAACGGGATCGAACCCGTTTGCCCGGCCTTACATGACCTTAGCTGTTGATAGGCCGTTAAACACCAATAGACAAAACAAACAAACTATTTTATCTGTCTTTTATATTTTCTGTATCCGTGAGAGCTGATACCCTTATAGTGTAAAATTTAGTCACAATAACCGCCCATCTTGTCCTGGCGTTTTGCTACACAGTCTGACGAGTGAGAAGTTTAACACTTCACAGTCCTGTTAAAAACATGCATAGACCAATAATACACATGCACAGTGGGTATACATAGTTTGACATTGGTTATCCTTTTATTACCATTTGTGTAGTAAAACACCAGACAAATTGGGCTGTTATTGTGACTAAATTTTACTCTATAAAGGTCTCAGCTCTCACGGATACAGAAAATATAGAAGACAGATGAAATAGTAAAACACATCCATAGAGCTGAGTTTTTCTAAGCTACTCAAACCCTAATGTTAGTGTATATCAGAAAGGGGGCTGACCAATTCTAACCGGTTTAGATATCGGTGATATACTCTTAATGTTGACATCCAAGGAGAGAGTTTGTGAAAACTGTTGATGGGTTTCATTGTAATACTACTGCGATTGAGATTTATATACGTGTGCCTGTGACTGGAGAAGTGAGGCTTATGCATTTGTGACCAGTGTAGCTCCAGCTCACTTCTGTAGCCTGTGTTTTGACTGGACACTACGCCATTCATTCAAGTTAATTCAGTATGGAATTTCCTCAACTGGCTGTTAACACTTGTACCACTACAGTCCTCTATAGTGGTATTGGCAAAAAGTGTAGATCCAGATGAACCGGATATCCACTTTTTGCAAGTAATTTTCATATATTTTTTTAGAAAAAAAAACCCACCACCTATTTATAAATAAGTGAAAATAATTTTGTGATGATTGGATTGGTCGGTAAATTAACATATCAAAATCCATTCCAGCTACTTAGGGGTCAACTGAAAGGGTTAATCACATTGAAAGCTGACATGTAAATGCGATAATTAACCGACCAATGCATGTTTATGACCAAGGACAAGTTGCAACTGTATTCGCACAGTATTCATTGAACTTGATAATTGACTTTCAGGTGTTTAGAGGCAGATGAGGCAGAACAAACACCTAAGGCTGATGACAGGCTTGTTTCCGGCTGTGGTGATGAACACAAATGGTGAGTACAGATAAAATGTACAGGACTTGCAATTACCAGAGATTTTCACCAAATGTTTTTTTTTAGATAAAATTTTACATCATAATCATGCATAAGCTATCACTCTTGAGACTTCTTTTCCCACAGTTATTATGTGATGATCATTATCATTATCCAATTTTATCGAGCTTTAATTTTGTTGCGTTTGCTAACTGTAACATCCGTCACTTTTACCATCTTTATACAAATTTGGCATTTTTTACTTCCCAATCAAGGCCCTAGATATTATCATAGGCGGCGGAACGGGAAACTTATTGTGGGGGCCCAATTGTGAAGGCCCGATTTTGCCAGGAGGGTCCTGGGGCTTGTTCCCCCGAAATTTTTTTAAATCTAAGACGTGTGAAACGCCATTTCCTACATCCCCAGGCCCAGTCTTGGGGGCCAAATGGCCCGATGTTGCTGGGTTCGGGGGCATGCTCCACCATAAAATTTGAAAATGTAAGAGGCGTGAAACGTCATTTCCTGCATTCTCAGGTCCCAGTCTTGTGGACCCAAAGGGCCTGGATGTTGGTAGGGGTGTCTGGGGGCAGGCTCCCCCGAACATTTTGGAAATCGAAGAGGAGTGAAACGCCATTTCCTGCATTCTCAGCAAGTTTGAGGATGATAACATGTGAGAATTATTGGGGGGGGGGGGGGGTGGGGGGGATGGACATGCCCAACAAAAAATAAAATGATTGGGGGGGGGGGGGGGCACTTCCGCTGCCCATGATTATCTAGTAGATAATATACATGAACTTTTCAGGTGTCATTGCACACCAGTGTTATTGACATGGAACTGCATGTAACTCTTTTTATTCTATAGCCCACCCATGCGCCATATAGTTTTGGATCAATCCATGCAGGATTTACATGTTTCTGTTAGCCATTGCGCACTTGATTTCCCTTATAAATGTTCTTGTTCAACATTCAAATGATTTGTAATTATTTTCAGAGTTCGCCAATCACATCTGGAGATCTTGAGAATACCAGCTGTTCAGCAGTGTAGCGACATTTTTTGACGGGGGATTCATACCTGAGGCCAAGTGATATGCAGCAGGGTACATGCAGGATCGAACCCGTTGGCCCGGCTTTAAATTACCATAGCTGTTGATAGACCGTTAAACACCAATAAATCAATCAATTCATGCGATTTATAGTGATCTACAGTTACATGTCGTACATAAATTGGTACATTGTGTTTGTTGAGTGTATGAAATATCACACTTTTGGTTTGACGAATCAGCAGATTGGTTGATCAATTAGATTAACTGAAATACTTGTTTGTCTGAAATTGCATACGTTCGGCAATACGTGTGTGTGCATTGAGTATACTGTGACTTAATTGAAGTCTTAAAGAGTCCAGTGTAAAGTTTAATCACATGGTTGTAAATAATACAAATATCTTTTATTACACATACCGTTTACTTACTTCTTAAGCTCGGTTGTATATCTACTGTCGGTTGATATCTATGCTAATCAGTTCATTTCAATATGATTTGAGATGATATTGATTGTTTAAGCCTTTTCGTAGTAAGATGCCTTTGTACATAGACACTCGTTTGTGGTTTATTTCAATATATTTCAACACACTTTTAGACAGGTGAATAAAACATATACTGATTTATTTGCACTGTCACGATTAGCGGTAGCTATACAATGTGGGACGCTAGAAAGAAATAAGCCAACAGCAGTTGCCGTTGCCTCTGATTTTTTTAATCAGGATAAGCGCAGTGGCAATGTGAACTTTTTAGTAAAAAAAATAAATATAAAAAAATATTAATTTGATGCGAGTATGGGGCTGATTCATATATTCACATGAGTCCCGTGTCACAAACATGTTGTAGCATGGCATCGCAGTTAATACTGATCCTGTGAAATGTGTCGATTTGTGCCCAGCAGTTTTGTGACAACATGGGATGACTGCGTTTATCACATAACTATGAGTATATGCATGCATAAACATGCTTATGTGCATATATAGTCCGGAGTGTATATGCATGCAGCTCCATACTATGCAACAAGTACAATGTAAATGTTGTATAGTATTTGTTGAAATGTATTACTGTTTGCTCAATGTGTTAGCGACCCGACCCGTTCTCTTGTAATTCTTTTAGAATGGCAATTGTATGTGTGCCTGTGTTGTACTATTGTTCTTTGTTTTATGATGTACAGTTGATGATACGTAAATAAACAATTTAACAACTGTGAGTTGCGGGAGGTTGACTAGGAACATGCAGAGGGTAAATTTAAACAATGGGTTTCAAGGTCCTTGCCTGAATCCTATATCCGTGTTTTGCCCCTCAGGTACATTTTATTTTTTACTTTCTTGATACTTGATAGTTGAATCCAGTTAATATAGATTATCAAAGTAATACATATTTGTACTAATCATATTACTTTTACGGAGTCTGGCTAAGTCAATCTGGTGTTGCGGGGACCTGGCAGCAGGTCAGGTTATGCTACGGTCTGGCCTGAATATATATTTTTAGGATATGTCTGTCCATTCGTACGTTTATTTTTTGGAAGTTTTTGTAAGTGTTTCTTTAATCACCTAGGTGTCGGTCCTAAGCGCGTTGACAGAACCACATTTTCTAGTTTTCTGTAAGTATTCAGTTCTCAGTTTGTGTTTCGACCCTGTTAACATGGTTAACCCGGCCTAAAATGACCTAGTTCAATACCATTAAATAAATAAATAATTGATTGTATGTAATTTCACTATGTAATTTCATACAATCAACAAGGAAAACAGTCACAACAACTGTGTTTGATTGTATGACATTTCATACGTACACAAACATTTGTTTTTCCGAGACTTAATCATGTTAATTAAAGCTGTAGAGTCCAGTATTATTTACATGTATTTTGATCATAATTTCATACAGCCATTAATAGACAAACCGTCACTGAATTTGATTCTATTAAATTTCATTCGTTCAGCAAGATGTGTGTGCAATGAGTTATTGAGCCTTAATTGAAGTCTCGGAGTGCAGTATTATCTATTTTGATTGTATATAATTTCATGCAATCATCAGTGGAAACAACATTTGTTAACTGAGGCTTACGGTTGTAGAATCTGGATTTTTTTTCCGGATTGTATGTAATTTATTTCGAACGAATATGTAATTTCATATAATCACCAATGGAAAAACTGTAACTTTGACTGTTTGATTTTATGAAATTTCATATACTCCCAAATGCTTGTTAACTTTGGCACAAAGTTTTCAGATCCAGTATTATTTATTTCGATCGTATGTAATTTCATTCAATCACTTTGACTGTGTTTGATTGTATGCAATTTCATACGTTAGCAAATACTTGTTATTTGAGATTCAAATTTTGGAATCTATTATGATTTTTTCGATCGCATGTAATTTCATACAATTGTCACTTTGACTGAATTTGATTGGATGAAATTTCACACGTTCGCAAGTACTTGTTATTTAAGACTTAAAGTTTGGAATCCATTTTGATTTTTTCGATCGTATGTAATTTTATACAATTGTCACTTTGACTGTGTTTGATTGTGTATTGTGTATGATTAAATTTCATACGTTCAGCAAATACTTATTATTTGAGACTTAAAGTTTCGGAATCCGTAATGATATTTTTTTTTTTCGATCTTATGTAATTTCATACAATCATCAATGGAAAAACTATTATTTATTTCGATCGATCGTATGTAATTTCATACAATCACCTATGATGGAAAAACTGTTTCATTGACTATTTTTGATTGTATGAAATTTCATACGTTCGCAAATATTTGTTTTCTGAGACTTAGTTAGAGTTGTATATAGTCCAGTATTATTTATTTTTATCGTATGTAATTTCATGCAATCACCAATAATGGAAAAACTGTCTCATTGACTGTTTTTGATTGTATGAAATTTCATACGTTCGCAAATATTTGTTTCCTGAGACTTAGTAAAAGCTGCATAGTCCAGTATTATTTATTTCGGTCGTATGTAATTTCAAACAATCACCAATGATGGAAAAGCGATCAATGAGTTTGATTGTATGAAATTACATACGTTCGCAAATGTTTGTTTTCTGAGACTTAGTTAAAGCTGTATATAGTCCAGTATTATTTATTTGATCGTATGTAATTTCATACAATCGCCAATAATGGAAAAACTGTCTCATTGACTCTTTTTGATTGTATGAAATTCATACATTTGCAAATGTTTGTTTTCTGAGACTTAGTTAAACCTGTATATAGGCCAGTATTATTTATTTTGATCGTATGTAATTTCATGCAATCACCAATAATGGAAAAACTGTCTCATTGACTGTTTTTGATTGTATGAAATTTCATACGTTCGCAAATATTTGTTTTCTGAGACTTAGTTAAAGCTGTATATAGTCAAGTATTATTTATTTTGATCGTAATTTCAAACAATCACCAATGATGGAAAAGCGATCAATGAGTTTGATTGTATGAAATTTCATACGTTCGCAAATGTTTTGTGTTCATTGTATGAAACTCAGTCTGTATTATTTATTAAAAGAATACAAAATTGGCATGACTTGTTGTGTATATATTCAGATAATGGTACTCATTCAAAATAACAAAACTATGTACAATGGATGGGTCTGATTTTGAAAATATGGTCTTTCGAATGTATATATTTATCATACAATCGTAAAAAAAATGAACCAATAATGGAATTTTGTTGTATCCAAAACACTGATTTATGCTGTATAGAAGGGAATTTTTGAAAATATGGTCTTTACGAATGTATGATATTTCATACAATCGTAAAAAAATGTACCAATAATGGAATTTGGTTGTATCCAAAAGGCTGATTTATGCTGTATAAAAGGGAATTTTTGGGAAAATCCCTTTTTATTTGGGAAAGCGTTCTGAATGTGATTAAACACATTCCAAACATGCACTCAAATATATCTGGCTCATAGAAACAGCTGCGTAATTTGGATTTCAAAAAGTTTACATGTCACATTTGAAGTCACACAACGTAACGTCAAAACGCGGGATAACACGTAATTGTATAATGATTCATGCGCACATCACAATTCATTGATTATAATCTAAAAAATAGACTAAATGCGCATATATATCCGCCGTGGAAGTGTAATAAATAGGATATTCCATCGTACATGTTTGAACAGCGGAAATAATACACTCGTGCCCGTCGGCGTCCGTGCAAGCAACTCGTTCGCTACGCTCACTCGTTGCTTACACGGAAGCCGACGCACACTCTTGTATTATTTCCAGCTATTAAAAATGTACGATGGAATATCCTCTATTTACTGAGTTCGTAGGTAAGGAGGCAAAGCCTACTTTCTTATGAAATCAGTCTAGGAGTAGTATATAGGGAGTCAAAATGATACCACCTACTGTGATATCATTTACAACCCTCTATGCTACCCCCACCACCCCCGAAAAACCAAAAATTGGTTAACGAGGAAATTGTCTCCCGACAGCAAATTCATAAATTTGCAACCCCCTATAATACCCCCACGAGGAAATTTATGAATTTTTGAGAAAATAATTAATGCAATACCAATTCGCGATTGGATGTGCCCACGAGTGATAGTTTATATTCCAACACCCCATTTTTCTCCTCCAATTATATTGGTGTCATAAATACCTTATGTTGCATTTACAATATTAAACCGGCAATTATGTCGCCGGTATAAGTATCAAATTTATGTAATGAAGCGACTAAATAGGATCGGAGAAACACTACCGAAACATTATCAAACTAATTTTATAAAACAGTTTAAAATCAAAGATTCGTTTACGGATATGCGTTTCTACAATATCGCTTTTAACGAAGAAATTGGAAAATTATTATTAGAAATTGGAAATTGAACAGAAAAAAACAACTATTAGAGAAAATGGATAATACAATACAATTGGAATTGAAAGTTTTTAATGCCTGTGTTGAAGAACTTTACGAAGAATACGGGGGTTATAGTCCTATATATAAATTCTATAAAATGAGAACACTAGGTGATATCGAATACATGAAATATCAGCGTAATTTATTACGCTCCGATAAAAACGTTGCATTTACAATATTATACAGACAATTATGTGAACTATACAAGAGGCAAATACAAACATTAAGACGGATAGTGTGTATCGGATATGAAACTAAGGTGTATTATTTAAAATTGTTAAAACCCAACGATTCGTTTACGAATATACATTTCTACGATATCGCTTATAAAGATATTGAAAAAATTATTATTGAACAGAACTAATTTATGTTGTAATCACACCAAGCAGACGACAATGTTCCAATTACACGTGTTATGAACATGCAAATTAGGTGTCCCACCTTATACGTATATTAAGTGTCCATTTTATAGAGAGATTTACACGATTACGTCTTCCGGGATGGAAAATAAACACACTGTAATATATAATACACACACGGATATTGATAGCCTTATCGATGGTATGTAAACGGGCTATCAATTTACACAGGTGGTGTGTACACAGTTTATAAACACTTAGTGAGGGTTATATAGTTCACGAATTTCCGGGATGGTTCGTTTTTAAATTAAATAATTTTAATAATATATTTTAATAAAAATTATTTATAATTTAAAGCGGAACACCCCCTATTATATTAATTAATTAATTTTAATAAAATTATTTATAATATTTTCACCAACAAAGTTAGGTTTATATACGAGAAATAAACACAGTTCATTTTCGGGACGCCGGCACTAATATCTCAACAGTGAGATAGGTTTCGCCACATGTACTTCACTCTGGCCGCTCTACACATTATAGCGGATGGAGGTAATGAAGAGGAGGGGTCCGCGGTATCGGTCCAATGATGGGGTGGAGGAGATGTGAGCTTGACACATCCCACTAAGCCAAAAAAAACGAGAAGAGAAGAGATTTAAAGCGAAGGCTGAGTGGGATGGGCCCAGAAGGGTTTTGCTGGCGCGGGTTCGAGCCTCGGTGGGACCTAAGCTTTTTTTTTAATTGTTAATAATTTTCCTAAAATTAATTAATACATTGTTTACTGCACCAATATAATTAATTAATTATTTTTTAAAAATTATTTTATAACGGTGCTGTAACATTTCCTCCGACTTTATTTCCAAGTTTTACCCTAAATTTATCCCAATCAGTACACTCAATTTTGGGCATGGTGGCGCGCGCCTTGATTCTTATATAATTTTTTAATTCTTCATATCTCCCCATTTCTTCCACCACGGATTCAAACTCTAAATTTGATATTTTCTTATCGGCCAACGCTTTGGACACCATAACGTCGATGCTATTTTTCTTAGACCTAGCAAGAACGGATATTCTATCATGTTTTCTACTTTTTTTCTCGAGTTTTCCACCCGCCGCCCTAATTACCATACACAGCAACCCAGAAACGGCCGACACCGCACATAAAATCCCCGCTACAGGAACCGTTATAATGGTGGATATAGTTGCAGCTGTTCCCGCCCCACACAACACAGAAACACTTGCCAGAACCGTACTAGATGCTTCAGCTATGTTCACCGCGCGCTTATATTTTTTAGCGTGTCTTTTTCTATTTGCACATTCTCTAACTAAAATATCCTGCATAGCGACGATATTATTCAACCTAAAATCTGAACTTCTTTCGTTAATTGGATATAGTGTTGATGTAGTGGTATTGAGAGTTGGATACAGTGTTGATGGATCGGTATTGAGAGTTGGATACAGTGTTGGTGGAGTGGTATTGAGAGTTGAATATAGTGATTCGTTCATATTTAAATTTTACAAATTTAGTTCAATATATTAGTATTTACACAATAAGTTCAATTAACAATGAGACAATAGTGGAAGAACTCTCTGGGTCACCGATTTTCGTAACAAAGTTAATAACACTACTTTGGGAAAGTCTAATTCGATCATCACCGGCGAACGAAACAATCGTCGAACTATCTCCAGAGATTTTAGTGACTCCAACCCCCCGTTCTTCCCCATCTACTACAATATTTATCGCGACCGCGCCCACAGGTTTACCACTACCATTAACCGAGCAGACCGCCATTTGGATAACTTCACCTGCAGCTGTCATAGTGTATCCCCCATATTTATTACTCGCTTTGGCACCGAGCGAATATTCATAGTGCCCCTCAACCAATGGGCCCCGCTTCACAGCCCAAACTGTTATGACACGTTTTGGCGTTTTCATTGTTTGCACTATTCCGGCAAGCGCCCTGTTTGCGTTATATGCCTCAGTACGAATCTTATAAGAGGCCTCCTCAAGAACTTTGGTCGCGGCTATACGATCATGTTTCAGTTCCTCGGAAACTTCGATTATCTTTTCCTCTAGTTCTTCCAGTGCCACTTCTCTGCTGAGAGAGTGCTTTAAGACCAACACCTCATAAGCCTCCATCATATCCGCCTGGTGGTCTTCTCGGACTTTATCAATATCCGACCTGCTCTCTTTTTGAAATTCGGTTATTTATTTGTCTACTTCAGTAACCGCCACATCTCTGTTGAGAGAGTCCTCTGAGAGGAACATAATATCCGCATGGTGGTCTTCTCGGGCTTTCTCAATACCCGTCCGGGTCTCTTTTTGAAATTCGGTTATTTTTTTGTCTAGTTCAGTAAGTGCCGCTTCTCTGTTGAGAGAGTCCTCTGAGCGCAACGCCCCATAAACCTCCGCAATGGCCTCCTTGTGGTCTTCTCGGACCCCCTCAACCCCCGACCTGGTCTCTTTCAGAAATTCGGCTATTTTTCCATCTAGTTCGGTAAGTGTCGCTTCTCTGTTGAGAGAGTCCTCTAAGCGCAACGCATCATAAGCCCCCGCAATGGCCTCCGCAAGGTTCGACTGGTGGTCTTCTCGGACTTTATCAATACCCGACCGGGCTCTTTTCGAAATTTGGTTATTTTCCCATCTAGTTCGGTAAGTGTCGCTTCTCTGTTGATAGAGTCCTCTAAGAGCAACACCCTATAAGCCTCCGTAATATCCGCCTGGTGGTCTTCTCGGGCTTTCTCAATACCCGACGTGGCCTCTTTTCGAAATTTGGTTATTTTTTTATCTAGTTCGGTAAATGCCGCATCTCTAATGAGAGAGTCCTCTAAGCGCAACGTAAGGGCCGCCTGGCGGTCTGCTCGGACTTTATCAATATCCGACCTGCTCTCTTTTCGAAATTTGGTTATTTTTTTACCTAGTTCGTTTAGTTCCGTTTCTCTTATGAGAGAGTCCTCTGAGCGCAACACCTTATAAGCCGCCTGATCTTTCTCAATTTGTGCAGTCGCCGTCAGCACTTCTACTCTAACATCTGATATACTCCTGTGAATCCCGTTTGTGACCTTCGATATAGTTTTATTGATCAGGGCCTTGGTTTTTCCAGTAGTTAAAAAGTCGCCCTCTGTCGGGATGAATCCACCTTCTGCCGGTTCCAAATTCTTTGAATTTGTCACCCAATCGGAAGAACTACCTGGTCCGTATATACTCATTCTTAATTTTTTCAAAATTATTAATTATAATATTGGGCACCTATACTCAATTGGAAAATTCGAGAACTACCGAAATCGGGTAATAGTTATTCAACTTTCTCGCTTGATCATCGAGAATAGAGACCGTAAATTCGTGGATATGTCCCGATTCCAAAACTTTCATCTCGGGGTGTGGGAAGTCTAAGGTCACAGTCTCGCCATAGAAACAGTCGCTGGCGGGCACAGTTTTCAGTAATGTGCTGGGGGATCCGTATACCGTGTTGTACGATGTGTTCACCCGATCCAGGTGCACCCTGAGAGTTTTCGTGAAGGCGAAGTCCACCGGATTATCACCGACGTACTCACCCGATAAACACTCCTTTGTTTGAGGAGTATGTCTCTCTAAAACCGAGTTGAATACCAAACCCCGGGGAGACCACTACCTTATTATCACTGCTGATGGTCATTGTTGCGAGCCCGGTAGCATTCGATACTGTGAGGTTGATTATACCGTCAAGCTCTGAGTTGACAAAATCTTTGAGCTGTCTTATTCCCCACAGTCCGTGAGGCAGCTTTACACCTAATTGTTGTCCATCCTTCACATAGTAAAACCCTTCGCTCTTCCCCACATTCTGCCATCCAACCGTGAAGGTGATTGATCTGAGGCCCACCCGGCGTTTTCCGCAGCAGTTGTCTATTAATTTTGAAGTTCACAACTCTCTTTTTGAACATTAGTGATAGTAGCAAACATAATAATATCTTTCAATGGATACCAAAGCATTTAGCTTTAACTCTAATGCAAAGTACGCGGTCGGAGGTAAATACACACAAAAAGACGTTGTTAACCGCCTTGTACACCCAACCGTAACGGTTAGACCGGACAGCGGCTTTGCCACCAACTTCCCTAACATCTTTGAACAATATAGGCTGCCCAAGATTACTACGATGGAGGCGGTAAACGGGTGGAAAGCAACACCGATGCAGTTTTGGCAGAACCAAATAAATTTCGCTGTATGGTGCGCAACAGCCGGGTGTTGAGTTTCATATAAAGACCATCTGACATCCAAGAATGTCATGCTCCGAAGTGTCCACAACTTTCATGCGTATTATACTATTAGGAGGATTCTCAAAAAACTAGGTATTTCACTACCTCAAGACGACGCCTGGGATCCAATTTCCAACGCATACGACCGTATGGCGTTTGAAAGACTGTGTAACGAATTTAACGTTTCAAAAGACGCGGACTGGAGACAGAAAGCATTTCCTACCAGCACCGGCCTCGGGGACGTTCTCATTCACGGCCAGTCCGGGAATTGGACGCAGACTGATTTTAGACACGATCACTCCGGTGACCACATCGTCAGTCGGAACGCCGGGAATTTTGACCACGCGACTATGACTTTCGGGCCGGAAGTGTCTGGAGGTCGGCACTGTGGCGTGTTTTCTTGTAAAATGTTACCTCCGAAACGGGCTCACGTCGATTACATACAGCAGGCTGCTGAGGTTCAGGACGCGTGGGGTACATTTATGTTAGATAAGGGTATAGGGTTCACGCAGGCCGGGGTTACTCGCGTCAACGACTCCATTCGCACGTACGTCTGGGCCATCCTCGGCGCACAGAAGCAAACTCGCAGTTCTATACTGGGCACGGGAACAGCGTTTGATGCACAAAAACAATTCTTGGCACTTGTAGAGGACGCCATCTCAGCTAGGGTGGACCTGGAGAAGGCGATCCAGAATTATCAAGACGTTTTGCAGAATGTAAGCACCCCAGTAGACTATGTATTTGGAATAGGTATTTATATGGCGCCGAGCAATATGATACTACGAGACGACCCGGTTGACGGTTACAATAATCAGATCGTAATCGCCACCGCCAATCAAAAAATCGGCCACAACGGTAACGTGAACACGGATATCATCAAGCGCACCCCCAACATGATCGGGTTCAACAGTCGAACCGATTTCATAAAACACAAAATGGATACACCTCCCCCAATTCGTAAATTGGATACACAATTGAACCCAGTACCCCCAATTCGTAAATTGGATGCACCATCGAGTTCCATCAACAGACCAATCGCGATTGGAGAAACACCAATCAATCGTAGATTGGGTGAAATTGGCAGCTGCGAGGATGCTTGCTATCGTGACGCCCTGCTCTCTGAACAGAGTGCGAAGACGCTCACCGAGTGTCGTGTCCTCGTGCAGAACCCTCGATATTGTTTCGCGGATCCGACTTATTTGTGTGCGGAGAGCCTCACGGTTAGCCGAGGCGGCCTCCAAGCGAGCTTCTCTTTCGTCCCGCAAAGACCGCAGTCGTTCGGCGATCCGCTCGGTAGATTCTCTATCATCACCGGCTTCCTCCAGTTTTCTTTCTTCTAGCGCGATATGTTCATCCAGCGCCGTGAGTTTGGAGAGGTTAAGGACCAGTTTGTAGAGCCTTATCGAGTCCACGGAGTTCGCGAAGAGGTAACGGTGGGTCATCGTTGAGTATTTCCCCCAATTGTGATTGGACGCTGTACGTGGTCTCCATCGTGTTAATAACGTCGGTGGCTATTTGAGGGACCTCGCTGAGCTCGACCGTTTCTATCGCGGTGGCCGTCTTGGCCATAGTTTCGTCGGTAGACTGTAGGGCCTCTACAGCGCGGGCCGGTATAATTGATTTACCCATCTTCCAATCCGTGAATCCTAGTTCGTTTCTTATGAATCGGCCACCGCCCGGGTTTCCGGCAATGGTGCCCAGCGCTAGGGGTTTACCGATCCTCGTGTTGACTATTGGGAGATTTGATGCTGCTCTTAGTCGCAATCTACCGTTCAGATCAAATTTTAACTTGGAGTAGTCGCGACCGACAGAGGGGACCAGACCTTTTTCTGCTTCCAAATTGTTGTAGTAGTCGTTTACAGCTCCGTCAAGTAATTCCTGACTTTGACTAGTGGTAGCGCCACCCAATTGTGATTGGATTGGAACTGGAGTCTCTATGGTGGGTGTCTCGAGGGAATCCTCGAAATTATCATCATCACCATCGAGGTAATCGTCTCTGCCGATTTCATCCATTTCAACATCGTAATCAGCCATATTTATAATTTTCTTAAAATTAATTATGTATTAAAGACAAAACCATACGGGTTTAATAGTTTCAATAAAATTAATTATGTCTTCGAGTCAAAACGGTCGCAAACTCAATCCATACCGCAGACTGCGTGAGCCCCTCGGGGCAAAAGGCGTGAGACAGAGTGTCGTTATTACGAACAACCCATCGACGATCGACCAGAACCAGCAGCTCTTAGTCCGCTTCCCCAACCTCGGAACTCACGACGTCATTGTGCCGGGTACTGTTCGCCTCGCTTTCACTATTTCGCTAACGTCGACGGACGCGGACCGAACCGTCGTTCAGAACCTGGGTCGCGCCATAGTCAAGAAGACTATGATAAAGATTTCTGGTAATGAGGTGATGTCGATCGATGACAGCGACGTCTACCATTGCTACCAGGACCTGTGGAAGACGACACAAGAGCGTGAAAACGCTGTCTATCAGGGTATTGACACCAGCAAAAATAAGAATGTAACCAAACTTAGAATCGGGGTGCTGTAACAAGGCAGATAACAACGCGAGTGACAACGCGGTCGCGGGCGCTTACGGCAACCGCTTCTACATCCCGTTCGACTTTGAGTTGCTAGAGAGTCACATGCCCTACTATCAGAGTGCTTTGGCTGACCGCCTCGAATACGAACTAACGTTCAACGACTACGGCCGAGTTCTCATAGCCACCGACATAACATCGACGTATACGATCGATAATGTTTCCCTGGAGTACGACATGGTCACGATGCCCGAACTCGCGCGATTGATCAGAACCCAGTACGCCAGGCGCGTTGCCATACTTTACGACCGAGTTCTTCGCCATCGCAAGATGCCGAAAGACAAAAGCGACACATTGTGGAATATTAATGTCAACGTACCCGCCCGCTCGATGAAAGGTATACTGATGTTGTTCGAGGATGCTCGGTTCGCGTTCGGTGCTAGAAAAACCGACAAATTCTATAACCCCAAAATCACGAAGGTAGAGGTGACGATCGAGGGAGTCCCCAATCAACTCTACAGCGCGGGTCTTCGCGCGCACCAGCAGTGGGATGAAGTAAGAAAGCAGTTTGCTGCCGGCTCTAAGCGCTTTCCGGAGGTTGCAGCAGTTGCCAAAGACCTGCAGCTCTCGGCCCTCTCCCTCGCGGAGTTCCTGAATACCAAATACGCGTTATGGCTAGACATGCGAGCCAGCGACGATGACCAAATACACGGTTGCGGACGCCAAGTTGAGAACGCTAGTGAGGGTGTGACGATCCAGATAACCAAAGAGGCGGACGGAGCCGGGCCATTGAACGTGTACTTATATATAATTACAGACGCACAACTCAACATCGAAAATGGTCGATACGTATCAGCGATCTACTGATTTAATAAAAAAATCATCTAACGATTTATTAATTAATAATTCTAAAGATAATTTGGAACAAATTAAAATTAGCAATCAATACCAATTCACGATTGGAGATGCTCACTCTGCCATAATATGTGGGCAGACAGGATGTGGAAAAACGGTTTTCATCCTCGACTTGCTCGAGGAGTCCTACCGCGATGCCTTTCGTCACATTGTGATCCTGTGTCCCACTGTGCGGCACAACGATACTTATCAGCGGCGCCCGTGGATATGGACCGACCCTGAGGTATACGTTATTGACCCGGGTGATAGGCTCCACGATTGGTTGCGTGGTTTATACCAAAGATTCCAGGGTGAGCCCACCCTATATGTGATTGACGATTGCTCGGCCAAGGCGGCGATGACCAAAAAGAAGGACATGCTCTCCGAGCTCGCATTTTCTGGCCGCCATGCGAGGTAAAGCGTATGGATCTCCACTCAAAAATACAACGCCGTCCTCAAGGATCTGCGCGAGCAAACGAAATGGGTCGCCCTCTTTCACTGCAAGGACCGAGACTCATTCGATGACTGTCTTCGAGAGAATGACGTTATCCCAACGCGCGAGGAGCGCCTGGAGGTTCGACAGATGCTTTCCGAAACTAAGCACGCCAAGCTTCTGCTAAAGACTGATCAACCAACTGCTTATAAAGTTATCAATTAATTAATAATTTTGAAAAAATTAGGAAAATTGCAAAGTAATAAGCTATTGCAATGCTTAACAATGCTTAGCAATTGCTGAACAATGCTTAGCAATTGCTGAATAATGCTGAACAAATACTGAACAAATGCTGAACAAATGCTGAACAATGGTTAACAATGTTAACAATTTGGTGCTCCGCTGCGAGCTTTGTTGCGAGCATAATGGTGATCATAAGTATCGGGTGGTGCGCTTGGCAATATGTTAAAGTGATGAGACTTGTTAGAATAGTTAAATTACTAATTTTGAAAAAATTAAGAAAAATGAACTGCGACGAACTTCTCGATCAGCTAATGGAAGAAACCTCAACTCCGACTGCCAACATTCTGAAAGATAATGAAACATCAACTCCGACAGAGCAATCGGGATCAACTCCAACTCCAACGGCAGTTGGTATTGGGTTGAGTGCAACGACTCCGAATGAAAATGCGGCGCGACGCGAGCGTCTAGCTGCGCTGGTTGCTGGGGGACAATCGGAGCATTATCTAGGTAGGCGTCTCTCAGTTTGTCAGGTGGATAAGATGTCAGATGCGGAGATTGATAAAATGTATGCGCGATACGAATCCAAATTGGGAGCAGAGTGGACAAAAACTCTTGGATCGGCGGCTATTCATTTGTACGCTACCGCCGTTAGTATACTTCTCCCTATACCAAACACCGAAGGGTTGATTCACGATCTAGAGACTGACCCTTTTATAGGACACACTCTTAGAACGGCATGCTGCTCAATTTATCACAAGTTTGGAATGTACTTAGCTCCACTGACAACCGCGTTGACCACGGGTAAATACTGTCAATTTGGACATATATGCCCACGAACTATAAGCCCTGAAAATGATGACACAAGACACACCCACGAGAGTGACGGAGTTGAACCAGATTGCTCCAACACAATCGAACCCGAGTGTTGCTCCGCCACTGGATGACATACCGCATATAAAAAATCCCAAAAGACAGGCAGCTGGGCGGGCGGCGGCTGCCACCCGAAAAGTTAAACAAGATAAAATACTCGCCGAGCTTCGAGAGGCTAAACAGTCGTTGCAATCGGGGACGGAGACAGCAAAACATCTGAAGACAGAGCAATCGGGTTCAACAGTGTTGAGTGCAACAACACCCCCAATTCACGAATTAGAAGCACACCCAAATTCTTTGAATTTGTCACCCAATACCAACTCCAATTCACGAATTGGGGGTTGGAGTTGGACGAATCCGATTGAACCCCAATTTACGAATTGGAGTTGGTTTGTTGGTGGTGGTCTGGCAGTTGTTGGTGCCCTGTGCGTGTGGAAATACCCCCTATTACACCAATCCCGATTGGAAAAACAACCAGCCAGTGTTCAGAAGAAAGTTACGAAACACCAATCATCAACAATGTTGAATTTGGATGCGCCCCATTTAAACATTGATCGCGACCCCTTTTATATGCAATAATTATAACAATGGCTGAACAAGATGGTAAAATGTTAGTGAATGCGCTTTATCATGCCGTGGTGATATCGGGTTTCAGTATTGGGTATGCTCGACTATCAAAGATGGCCCTAGGAGGATCCGCTCCCAAATTGGACTTTACTGTGAGAGACGTAGGGCTCGCGACCTTAGATGTAGCGGCCGCAGTTTGGACCCGAAATTATCTAGTTAAAGCTGGAATTCTACCAGTTAATATATGGAAATAAATGGCTTCAATCGCAGTAATAGTAGGTGGTGCGCTTGTAAACGCATTGGCGTTCAGCGGTAGCAACTTTATATTCTCTAAAATGAAAAGCTCGAACGTGGATGAGGAGCGTAAGCGTCACGATTTAGCTGTAGAACAACTCAATAGCGCAAAGGAAGCGTGGTCGAAAAAACGAACCGCCCATCTGGACTGGGTCAATGAAGAGCTTCGCCGCGAAAATCACGCCGCGCAAACGTTTCAGAACGTTGAAGAAGCCAACCGCGAGTACGCGCTGGCATATCCGCACAAAAGTCTCGATCCAATGGATCGCGAGCCACAACTTTCAGATTTCTATGTACCGTCAGAGGCCCAAAAAGACCGCGAGATCGCGTTCATCGTCGTGGGAATGTGTGTGGTGGGTCTCGTCGGCTACTATATAAAATAATTAATTAATTAAAACAATTTTTTTTTATAAAAATATATATATAGAACGATGTTAGTTGACGAACTTTATGACGCTATGATCGATGTAGGCTACACTGCCCAAACACATCGTTTACCTGGTGCAAAGAGTATGATTCGTCTGGCCCGAGATTGTCTCAAGACGTGGCGCGAGGACGAAAAAGAGGCCACCCTTTTCGCAAAGCGGATGTTAGATTCCACAGATTACCCTCTCCTGTTCCAACCCAAACGCGATTGTGGCTGCAGCGAAACTTCCAACAAAGGTTTATTATTAACGACGCAGTTACCGGACGAACTGGCGAGGGCATGTTGGAGATTGTCCGATATATTAGAATACTTCGCATACGATGAACACGCGCAAACTTGATACCAAACTAACGCGCAAGCTAGCGAACACGTACTATAGCCCCCGCGGGTACTGGAAGGGACTCGCGGCCATCAAGAACCTCGCGGCGGCGACCAAGGTTTCAGAAAACGCTGTCAAGTAATGGCTCAAGAAGCAGGCCATCTGGCAGATCTATTTACCCGCGCCTCACAATATTCCGCGCCCGAAATTCGACGTGCCGGTGCCGAACCAAGTTCACCAAGCGGATCTCCTGTTTCTCCCTCACGATCGCGTCGGTCGCAAAACGTACAAGTACGCACTGACAATCGTTGTCGTAGCGAGTCGTTATAAGGGGGCTGAGCCGTTGGCCACTAAAGAGTCTAAGGAGGTGGCCGAGGCTCTTTCCCGAATATATAAGAGGAGTCCTCTCAAATGGCCGAATCTTCTCCAGGTCGATCCCGGCCGCGAGTTCATGGGCGCGGTCTCTCATCTATTGTCTAAGCACAAAGTTTCTATCAGACGCGGCCGCGTCAACATCCACCGGGACCAGGGGATAGTGGAGCGCTTCAATCGAACCCTGGCTGAGAGACTGTTCGGACACCAATACGCTAAAGAACTTGTAGACCCTCATTCGCGATCGACCGAGTGGGTGGCCAGACTGTAACTTCTTTTGCGAACCATTCGAAGGGTTTACCACTAATATAATCTATAACACGATAAACTCCCGTTATTTCTAGGCCGTCTTTTAAATACCATTTCAATAGTGGCGCGTACAGCAGTACTTTGGTGGCCGACATAGATCCCACCAATTTTCTTCCATTTCCTCTAGTTCTTCCAGTATCTTCCAAATATTTTATCATGTGTTCTGGAACCTCATCAACATCTACTTCTCTGTTTATAAAAAGTGGAGACATTTCAGAAAACTTATCTTTTAAGTTCTGTGGAACTTCTATATCCACCTCCGCAAACCCAAACCAGTCTCCAGATAAAACTCTTTTACAAAACTTTTTAATAAATTTAGGATTATGTGGGGTATCTATATGGTGTACAGTTTCTCTCCCACACGGCATCTCTTTATTTAACGTAGATAAATATAACGCGTTTGAATCGTATCCCAAAACAGCCTTGCAAGGTTTGTTAATTTCATTTGAGGAATTAGATCTAATATTTGAAACACCAGCTTCTGCATATCGTGTAAATACTATTGATGGACCGCCAACTAGAGCGTCCTTCATCATTTCGTATGTTTCTTCTGTTGGTGCATATAGAGCATCCTCCGGTATAGATTTTTGTTCTTTAATGGTTCCTCTCAATAAATATTGTATAGCTACTCCAGGTAGTGTTACCGCATCTTTGAAAATATCCACACCTCTGTGTTTATAAAATTCACACATTTTTTCCACGGCTTCTAGGAACGGTGCTACATCTAAATCGTTATAATATTTCAACCAATCTCTGAAAGTTTTCATATTATTTCCTTCGAAAATTCTACGACATTTACTTAATTCTGTTTCATCTATTAACATTTTCCCAGATAGTTTGGAATACCAATTCTCTATATCCGGTAGTCCCGGGTAATCCAGTTTGTCTGGAGAATCGAACCACTCATAAGGAAAGAAAGATTTCTGTCCTTTGCATTCGTAGGCTTTTATCCAACTATCATAACTTACACCGGGTCCTAGATAAAGTATTACATCAAGAAATCTAAACTCTGGAGTAAATAGAAATATTGTTGCGTTTGCACGTTTTCCGACCATTACTTTCTTTGTTGTTGATGCCAGTTCGCCTACTAGGTATTTCTTTATTAAGTTTATATCGTACTTACTGCTGTTAAAACCTATAACCGGCACTTGCTCTATCCACTGTTCGATCTTGGCGATTTGGTTTTTACGTAAATGTTCTGTATTAAACCCATAACTTGACCACACTTCTTCTCTTATAGCTTTTCCCCTGACTTTCAAATCTTCTACGAATTTTTCTATAAGTTTTGCGGGATCTTTATCACAAATATGAGTTACTGTTCCTGAGAAATTATCTCCTATGCTAACGCTTACCGGAACGTGCTCAGCTTCGTACTCTAAACTATTACCTAGCGTTTCAAATTCTGGGTTGAGATACGCCTCAAAATCATATACTATCTGATATGGATAAAGAGTAGTGTCGCAACCGATCTTTATATCTTTACCCGTTCTTTGGAATTCGCATTCCCACATAACTACTAGGTTGAATTCTTTGCTTCTTCTAATAAATGTATCTCTTCTAATAGTGGATGCGCGTTCTTCTTTTCTATGCTTTGCATGAATCTCACACCCGTGCCAGTAACAGCCGTGATATTGATATACGGTATTGGTTTCCGTACAGTATCCATCTACTGGAGCTCCTAAAACCCATCTTTCACCCCCGTGTCCACACTGTTCGTGGTGAATGTGAATTCCCTCGCGCTTTTCCACAGAGTACATCCAATCGATCGCCCCATAACTGTTAGAACTTTTTGGGTAGAACGCTTTCTCGAACGACGAACGCGGGCGCTCTAAATAATTACCATCACATATTACTTTTGTTTCACCTTTCATACATTTTGGTCCGTGTCTCTTCATATTACTCGCTTTCGTGAATTTCTGCTTGCAATTATCCCAGGCGTAAATTTTAGATAGGTTTTTAAGGTTTTTTATCAGAAATGCGTGATTATTAAACAGTCCTATTGTCATTGGTTTATTACCTATTGCCTTATAGTGCGCTGGTACCTTTTTCAACCACCATACATTACATTCGGTGGGTTGATATACCTCTATACCGATTTTAAAAAACTCTTCAACCTTTTTCAGATCTGAAAAAGGAATTGGTGAAACCACATTACTACCGAAATATTGTTTACTAAGTTCTTTCGACTTTTCTGTACATCTGTCAGGTCTTTTATCTGTCATATGCATCGCTAAACATCTGAACAGACAAAGGTCGTCATTATACTTATCTAAAGAATACATACCTTTTTTATTCTTCAACCATTCTGGAAGTTCTCCTCCTGCCGCTTCTTTGGATTGTAGTCCCAAATATATTCACCTACTGCCCTGTATTAGCTTTACAAAAACCTCTACCCATCTTACAAACTTCCACTTTGTATTCGGTCTGTCTATTTTATCGGACATTATTCGTGTTTGCTCCTTATCTGACAGCCATTTTTTAACTGTTTTCATTGATGATAGTGGTTCGCTACCACCGAGATTTTTGTGAAATATTAGAGTTATAGGTTTTCCATTTTTAGTTTCCTCCATATGTTCTAGCTTGTAAGAATATGAATATCTCAAATAAAAATTTGTTGTTAGATACGGAGCGAGTTTATCGGACATGCGTTCGGACTCGTTGATGTCAATGTTTTTACGAAAGGATAATGTAACTACCCGTCTTCCATTTTCTACCTTTGCCAATTTTTCATCGTGAGCCCCCAATATTTCTTCACCTTTTTCCACTATCGCGCGAACTATAGATCTTTTATTTGGTATTTGGTCACCTGTGTGTCTAATTTGAGACAAATTATTTCTGCTTGAAGGTAATTCTTTAGAATTAATTACACTAGCCCTTAGCTCCGCAATACTTTCTTTTTGAATTCTGTTACCAACTTCCTCTGCTAGTGAGAGGTCTTTAAATGCTCCTCGTTTGTGGGCGCGGGTAAACCGCTTCATAAACGCCTCATTCTTTGTGGAGTTTATCAGCTTTGTCAACCCCCTAACTCTCAACCGTTTACTATAAGTAATCCCTAGAGATTCGGCTTCTCTTCTCAAACTTTCGATTTCTGGCGTTATCATATTTTCTGTAATATACTTTTGTATAACCTATGAAATTTATCTGTTCAATTGGTCGTGAAAACATTATGTTTTTTTCACGTCCAATTGAATATAAACATATACATATACATATATAATGGAGTGTGAGACTTGTTGTAGGACGTTTACGCGTAAAGACTATCTACGACGGCATATAGCGAGACGTAGAAAAATTCCTTGTGTCCCCCCGCAATTCCAATGCCCCAGATGCCCTTGCAAATTCGTTAGTGCCCAAACTCTTTGTAGACATAAGCAACTACGCTGCCCTGTGGCTAAAGGTGAACGTGGTAGACTAGAGCTGGTAGAATTAGTTGCTGATCTACGAAATCAATTAGCTATATTGGAGGAGAAAAATGGGGTGTTGGAATATAAACTATCACTCGTGGGCACATCCCATCGCGAATTGGTATTGCATTAATTATTTTCTCAAAAATTCATAAATTTCCTCGTGGGGGTATTATAGGGGGTTGCAAATTTATGAATTTGCTGTCGGGAGACAATTTCCTCGTTAACCAATTTTTGGTTTTTCGGGGGTGGTGGTGGCAGCATAGAGGGTTGTAAATGATATCACAGTAGGTGGTATCATTTTGACTCCCTATATACTACTCTAGGAGTTCATAATAAATCAACACACATGTCAGATTATGTTTAATTCATAAGCACATCATCATGAATGCAAACTGTACTCACTACCTAACATGTTTGATGTAGCGAGCTCAGTGGCATGCTGATTACACTAGTTTATTAGGCTATTAGTTTACTGCAATGTGAAATCCTATTTTATGCAATAACAATTATCGTTGATTATGTCGCCATTGTATTTTTAGCTATACTTGTACTTTCATTGGACCTGGAAAATGGAAATAAATAGCTGATTAATACTCACCATATTTCATAACGGTATACCACATTTCAGACAAAACCACATACTTAAGTGGATAACAAATATAAGTCAGAACAACACTAAGTTTTGGATCAATAACGCATGCAATAAGAAACAAGAGGCAAAGCCTCGTAGGCAGTGTTTTCTTCAAGATTTAGACAATTGTATAACAGATAATTGGCTATTAAATTAATGTTTTTATGATTGAAGGTAACAACTGGTCATACATGTATTATTACAATATACAAGTGAACATCTGTGCTGTATGATGAGTGTTGTCCAATTTAACATTGAAAATGGCCAAGTCGATTACGTGGAAAAAATAGGTCAAGGTTGAACAGGCCATATGTTGTATAGTGGTATGTGGTGGCCACCCGTTATGAAGATTTACAATTATGATGGTTCTAGGTTGTATACTAAGTGAGAAACAGATTTAAACTCAAAAGCTTAACATTGAAAATGGCTAAGTCGATTACGTGGAATAAAAGGTAAAAAAGGTCACATGTTGGATAGTTGTATGTGGTGAGCACCCATTGGTTATGAAGGTGTGCGTGTATGGTGGTCCTAGGTGGTACAGTTACAGTCAAATGGACGTAAATACAAACACTTAACATTAACATAGCTAAATCGAGTACACGGAAGAAAATAGGTAAAGGCATCACGGGACGGTTGAAAACAGCCAAAATTGACTGCTTTTCTGAGGGCGGCGGGTGACTTATAAAAATCACCGCCTCTCACAATCAGTTAAGGAGGCTCTTGTGACAAGTATTGAAAAATACTCGCAAATGAAGTACAAATCGCGCGCCACAATAAAAATTCAGTAACTGCATCAGATGTGTTCAATTAATTTTTTACAAAGTTACCCCACCCACCTATTTTTGGCCAAAAGTTTCAACACGACTGAATTTATCGGAATTGTTTTCATGAAAATATGAGGCACAGATACTTTGTTATGTCTTGTTCTATCACTTGTAACACCACACCATTTTCTGAAAATGATTTCAAAGCGGGGTCATAACCAGCTCAAATTTTTGCTACAAATGCCCGAAAAATACCTTAAATTCTGACGCGAAACCGTACCGGCGAGACAGCATAGCAGGCGACATTTTCCAAAATATCAAAATCAACTGGAGCTAACATTCAGTTTCGTAGAATTATGAAATACTCTAAAAAATACACCTTGTCAAGCCTCCCAAAGTCAAGAAATATTCATAAACCTATTTTTCTAGACACACTGGTGTAACTTACAGGGTCGTTAGTGAAGTATTTAGAAAATCTTTCACCCCCATTTTAAAGCTAGCTGCCCACTGTCCCGTGAGACCTTAAGGGGAAATATTTTTTCCAACGAAACGGCTCGTCTCGCTCTATATTGCTAATTTCATCATTCTTACGTAAAACGCAAACAAAGAAAAATGTACAAAATGAAAGCTGATGTCGAAATGGGGCGCGGATATCGCCCACCCCCAAAATGGCGAAACGCGAAGTTTCATTTCGGTGTATCGACAGCAAAATACCATGCTTACCTCCAGCCCTGCTGAACCCTGCATATTTGAGTGCAGTAAACTAAAACTGCTGGATGTTATCTTGGGACATGTTCTTCTGTCAAACAATACTGGTTAGAGGTGAAATATGACACCTTGAAATATCAGACTTTTCCCTTAAGGCATCACGGGACGGTTGAAAACAGCCAAAATTGACTGCTTTTCTGAGGGCGGCAGGTGACTTTATAAAAATCACCGCCTCTCACAATCAGTTAAGGAGGCTCTTGCGACAAGTATTGAAAAATACTCGCAAATGAAGTACAAATCGCGCGCCACAATAAAAATTCAGTAACCGCATCAGATGTGTTCAATTAATTTTTACAAAGTTACCCCACCCACCTATTTTTGGCCAAAAGTTTCAACACGACTGAATTTATCGGAATTGTTTTCATGAAAATATGAGGCACAGATACTTTGTTATGTCTTGTTCTATCACTTGTAACACCACACCATTTTCTGAAAATGATTTCAAAGCGGGGTCATAACCAGCTCAAATTTTCGCTACAAATGCCCGAAAAATACCTTAAATTCTGACGCGAAACCGTACTGGCGAGACAGCATAGCAGGCGACATTTTCCAAGATGTCAAAATCAACTGGAGCTAACATTCAGTTTCGTAGAATTATGAAATACTCTAAAAAATACACCTTGTCAAGCCTCCCAAAGTCAAGAAATATTCATAAACCTATTTTTCTAGACACACTGGTGTAACTTACAGGGTCGGTAGTGAAGTATTTAGAAAATCGTCCACCCCCATTTTAAAGCTAGCTGCCCACTGTCCCGTGAGACCAAAGGTAAACTAATTCACGTGTTGGAGAGTGGTATGTGATGGACACCTGTTGATGGTTACAGGTGGTACAGTAACAACGAAATGGACTAAAAACGAACATTTAAAAACATTGGAATTGGACGCAGCCCGCCCGCGCGCCCGCGCGACCACCCGGTCTCCAACAATCCAATAGCCAGGATTATTTTTTAAGCGGCTAAACAGTGTAGAATATGTACTTACTTGATTGTTTCAAACGGCACCCTCTCTTATAGAGCACAATGACGGTGATCACACATACAGCAAATAATGCCCCGACAGCCGCACCCACTACGGCTCCCACAACGGACGACGTCTGACTCGCATCACCTGTAATCGAGACAACAAGGCTAGTGTGATTTAAGTATAAGTTAGATAATGTGTTCGAGTCGAATATGGTTAGTTAACAGGCATGGGAGAATTTAAGGGGCCGGAAATCGTCGAGCCGCTAGGCGAGACGTATTTAGGCAGCCTTAAATTCCCCACGCGCTGTTAACTAACCATATTCAACGAGACGACATTATCTAACTAATTTATTGCACGGATACGTCGAAAGTCTGAGATAAAATTATATATTTTGTCGAAGTTTATTGTAAGTTTAATACAACTTATATAATTACACAATTTAATCCCAGCCATTCCTCTTGGGTACCCCGCTTTTATTTACATTTCTGCATCAACCAAACATTTTATTCTGATTTTGAGCATACTCTTGAACGGGGTACGTACTCTGCAAGTTTATTCAGCTATTCGCTGTTATATTATCGAGCCGTCTGGGCACGGGCTTATATAACTTTCTGAGCTCATTCTCCAAAATTCGTACTTTCGTGTTTGCCGAGGCTGAGCACAGCTCAGCATCGACTAGTCATTTGTTTTTGATTTTGATTAAAATAACAGAACACATGTACTGTACTCATACTTTTTAAACACGGCGGAATTCATAGAAATTATTGGCATGTGCTAAACGAACCCGAATGTTCTGGAAAAGCCGAAAATTTGGGTTAGTGGTAAACATGTTAAGGCGGAACAGCATCTACACTGGTCACACATACATACAGTGTACCTTATAACAATTATATCACTCCACGAGCTGTTAGTGTTATTGGCATTTTCATAGCGCTAATTAATAGTATTTTCGTATTTTCGTAACACAGCGCCATGAAACTTCATATTCGGGGTATCGATCCGAAAGTCGCCCAGTCACGTGCAGCCTGTCAATCATGAATGGGTCATGTTATCAGGGCATGACTGGTTAAAGGTTATTCACCGATATTGCTCTACTTAATTGATTGCTGATATTTGCGCATGCGCAGGTTATCCTGACATGTATAATAGGCGTTAATCTCAAGCATATAACACACGCTAGACAGTGAATCGGGGGAAGTGGGTCAGAGAGGTCCAGACAGTGATCTCCGGCAGTTAGCACACTGCGGATGGGATGGGCCGCATCCGTGCAATATCAAACGTATCACGCAAGTCTACCTCAGCGAAGTTGTGTGCATCGAGTATACTCTTCCTAATTACAGCGACTGCATTTGGTAAGTGAACAATGGAAAGATTTTCTTCATATCTCCAGCACAGTTTTCTATTTTCCAAGGAAAATGTCACATGACGTTTCAAGATGGCGGACAGTGGTATCACGCAAAATTTGCTGTGAGCAAAATAATTGTTTTATTAGAGTTTATGGAAATATCTGACAACCACACCTTGTCTGGTGGCTGCATATACAATTAATAATCTGGATGCGTGTGTTTTTGTTGGGAAAATTTTGTTGGATGTAATAATCGCTTCATACGACCAAAACGGAGGATCTACAAGTGACGTGAGTACATTTAACCGTTTTCAACCACTTGCGCGGAATGGTCAAGACGTGACAGCCGATATGGTTCCCGTCAATGCTTTGCCTCCTTACCTATGAACTCAACGGTCAACGCCAAATCAACAATATGGACGTGGTACAGAATGGCATATTTTTATAAACACGTCTACTGATGAAAAACTGTCTCACATACTTGTTAACTCACACATATGGAAACGGTACAAGATACCATGTTTCGGGGATTTTACAATTTCGGTACCACTGTGAGGTCAATGAATGTACGTGTAGATAGGCTAGACACACGTATGGACGCTCACTCTGAAATAGAAATTATATCCAAGTTTTATTATCGTGGAATTGTATTTTCTACAGAGAGGGTTTTTTGTGAACGCTCAAACTACAGTATCTGGGCAAGCTCGAAAGGCTATGTTCAAATTAAAAAATACATGTATGAGTTCACGGACCTCAAACCAAAGTGTTAACTATTCTAAATTACGGAGGGGAAATTCGGAGATTTAGACAAGCAAACCAGATTGAACGAATACACTTACAGTTTTGTAAACGGTTATTAGGTGTCAAACTATCCAACATTATTTTATATATTGAGAGCTAGGACGGACATCTATACAGACAAACAGGTTCTATACTATTATTACGTATTGATTTAAGGTAACTGGGGCGACAGATCGTAAATATATAAATGTTCTGTATAAACTGATGTTGAATGATATTACTGAAAGACCAAATAAAACTCATTGGGCGTCCCTTGTTAAATCACTGTTATCTAGTATTGGCTTTCATCATGTATGGTTGGCACAATGCGTTGGCAATATCAAGTATTTTTAAGCATATTAAAGCAGCGATTAACTGATAATTGTATTCAAAACTGGAATTCCAGACTAGTGGAATCTAGTACTTTTGTACAGACAGTTTGCACAGTTTGAGTATCAGCCATATTTTGACATTTTCGCAATTAGACAATTTCGGGTTTCTTTCACACACCTTAGAGTATCCTCACATATATTAGCTGTAGAAACAGGAAGATGACACAAGCCAAACAAAATACCCATTGGAAACAGAGAATGTAATCTATGTAACGTTTTAGAAGATGAATATCATTTTCTATTTGAAAGCTCAATGTACTCTGGTTTACGCTTGCAGTATGTAGATAGATTTTAGCGACAGCGCCCAAGTATGTTTAAAGGACTTAGTTTGATCACGTGAAATAACCAAAGGAAAGTAAGAAACCTAGGAATGTTCATTGTTAAATCATTTAAAAGGAGAGATGAAATATTGTCACATCTATAACGTATGCCAACTTAAATGTTTATATACATTGATATATATACGCAGGCGAATTCGCATTATGTGCGTATGTCTGATCATTTTCTTTCATACTTCCGCGATTGACATTTCACAGTACCCTTTTCTTACGTTCAAGTGTTTTGTGAATTTTCCATATAAATCTCTCACTCTCGCTCTCGCTCTCTCGCTCTCTCGCTCTCGCTCTCGCTCTCGCTCTCGCTCTCGCTCTCGCTCTCGCTCTCGCTCCACTGCGTCGCCTCGCTCTCGTCTCGCTCTCTCGCTCACGCTCTCGCTTCCTCCGCCTCCCCATCGCCTCCACCTCCGCCTCCCCCTCGCCTCCCCCACCCCACTGCTCTCGCTCTCGCTTCTCGCTTCTCCGCTCTCGCGACTCGGCTTTCACGCCTCTTCCCGGCTCTCGCGTCTCTCTCGCTCTCGCTCTCGCTCTCGCTCTCGCTCTCGCTCTCGCTCTCGCTCTCGCTCTCGCTCTCGCTCTCGCTCTCGCTCTCGCTCTCGCTCTCTCTCTCTCTCTCTCGCCCTCTCGCCCTCTCTCTCTCTCTATCTATCGCGCTCTCTCTCTCTCTATCTCTCTCTCTCTCTATCTCTCTCTCTCTCTATGTCTCTCTCTCTCTCTCTCTCTCTCTCTCTCTCTCTCTCTCTCTCTCTCTCTCTCTCTCAACAAAACTGCCATTTAGTGTACACATATACTACTTTTCATGTCCACTGTATGTCATCTTGCTTGCATTGTCATGTTGATTGTATGTTTGTTAATTACTATTTTGCTCAAGAGCCAGCATGGCTTAAGCAATACGCGATTATTCTCTTAAATAATCCCTTAATATTCTACTCATTTTCACTTTTCTATCGGCACTCACCTGTATTCTGTGTTTCCATGTCAGCCACATCTATGCATGTGTCATTGTGTCTGTGGCAAACTTGATTTAGACAGCGCTCATCGCACGTGTGTTCACAGAGATCACCATAGTAACCGTCGATGCAACCTTTACTACAAACACCACCAGAGCCACACTGGTGTCCCTCACAGGTTTGACTACAAGGACAACATCCACTGTGGCTGGGATACCAGGTCATGTCATTGCACGCCGAGCAGAGGTTACCGCTTATTGCCGCGCATTTACTGGCGTCACATTCGCATTTAGTATATTTGTCGGTGTTGAAATTGTTACTTGAGCAGCTCTGACAAAACATCGCTGAAGTACATGCCGCACAATTATCAGGGCAAGTGTTGTTGCAATAAGTTCCATAAACTGTATCCTTGCAGTCTTGTGTGCACGCTCCATTCATATCACATACATCATGTTTACATTTAGTACAAGCACTCGTACATTCTCGTCCATACCGACCTGTGACGCATTCCGTACACTGGGAGACCGAACTACATTTCGTACATGAAGTTGCACATTTATTACACACCGCGCCGTCCAGGTAATAACTGTCTTCGCACGCAGTACAGGAATTGGTAGCTGTACATCTTTTGCAAGGTGACTGACACTGCAAACATGAAAGTTCACTATCATGGTAATATCCATCCGTACACGAGGTACACTCAGATGACGACGACCTCCTACATGTTCTACAAGGTGATTGACACTGGTTACACGAACCTCCTCGACTGTTGTAATATCCATCGTCACAGATCATACAATATAACCCTGAACAATAACTGCAATGTGACCCACACTTGATACATGTACCTCTACTGTCGTCGTCATATCCATTCCTACACGCGGTACAATACGTAGACGACGTACATGCATTGCAAGACGATTGACACTGTATACAGGAACTTTCAGTATCATGGTAATAGCCAGACTTACACGCGGTACATACATTCCAATCAGTGCATGCAGTGCATGCTGGTTGACATTGGAGACATGTAGTTCCACCAGTGAGATAGTATCCAGGTTTACACGAAGTACATTGCTTTTCGTCGAGATCGATACATGTTCTACACCCTGTATAACACTTGCAACATGTAGTCCCATTTAGATAATATCCATCTGCACACACAGAACATGACGAGTTGACGGAACTGGTACATACTACACACGCGCTATGACACCGGTAACACCCTTTGTCATTGTACAAGTAGAAACCGTCGTTACATGCCGTACACGTGTCTCCAGGACAGGTGTCACAATTAGTCCATGTCTGACACGCTGCTTCCGCCACACCTGCAACACAACACATGCCATTTATGTTGTTATACATACCACATTGGAACTGTAATGTATTGTATTGTGTTCTCCTTGGAAATTGTGTTTCATTTTATCATACACAATTAAACATTGCGATAGACAGGTGAGCTACGTTGCCAATGCACCACCGTCCGCTGAACGAACATTTGTAAACATGACGCTGGTTGGTTGTGACTGTCAATAACTTGTGACATGCATAAACAGCAATATGTAATGGAGACACTAGTTTAATTCATTTAAAAGGTATAACATAAATTAATATCTATATCAACGACAATACTAGATGGCCGCAACCCGCATGTCACACCCGCTGTGGCATTTGATAGTACTAAATGAGCTTTGATAGTATACCCATGATACCAATGTACCGACATGAATATATTGATGCTGATGATGATAAAGACACATGTGAAGTTTCCAGTGAGTTGGCGAAGCGGTTTCAGAGATGAAGAGTATCCCTCATTGGCACTGGTGTGGGACAAGGTTAATCCACCCAAGTCAGAATATGTCGTCAGAAACGAGGCTTTGCCGAGTTTCTGACGACATATTCTGATCACGAATGTGGAATATCATTGTCCCATACCAGTGTCTATGATGGATATTTTTTCTCCCCCATACATAAAAGATAATTGCGAATCCAAGATATTTATCTGACCCAGAATAAGGATTCAACTTTTTATTCCCTGAATTCAATTTTGATACGGCCAACATGTTCGCCATGTCAACAAATGGGCTAAAACGAAGTTTGTACTCACCAAATAGACGCTAATGCCATTTTAATGGATAGTTTACAAATTATTGTCAAATTATATTTCGATGTCATCACCATACAACCTTGGCGATGCCAAAATGTACGTTGCACGTTGTTGACGTCATCAAAATACAACGACGTTATGACGTGCTAATAAACACATCAACAACCATTGAAAACCATAGACATTAAACGTATTCATTATTGTACCAGTCACATTAGCCGGAATATTGCCCAATTAGAGAATTTGTCGTTGCTATTTTTTATAGATGTGAAAAGTACGTGTAGGGTGAGTCAATGAATTCTCGCCCACCAGGAGCCCGATACAAGGATATCCGCATATTCACGCCAATGTGAGATTTCCTTGTCTCACACTACGCGCGCTTGTCTCCCACGACAAATTGTACAATAGTGCAACATTACGCTAATGTGGATTACACTTACACCATAAAATAATGATTCTAATGCACCGAAAATAGAAAGCACGCATCTTATTGGTCAATTGAAATCAGAGCCTATAAAATATGAAAAATCACAGCATATACAATCTCCGTTTTACCAGTCTGTGTGTTACAACTTGACAGATTTATATTTATGTAACCCTACGCGCTTTTGTAAACAATGGCCAGTGGCGGGGAATGCAACTATTTCCAAGCTAATTTCGGTACATTTTCTGTTCTCCATTCTGCCATATTCACCTGTACAACCCAACGCGGAAAAGAGAATCTTACCAACGACTGACAAACGTGACTTCAGTGTGGTGGCCCTTCAACAAATTCCCAAAAATATTACCCCACCCGCCCAAAATACAGAAGAATTTAGTAAAGTGCTCAAATGCAATCTCAATATGCCAGTACTAGCCTATAACTTTACGAATTCCAATGTGCACATACATGAATATACATAATACACTGTATTGCAGATGGGTAATCACCTGAATTATGCGTACTTACAGGGAAATCCTAGGCCTGTTGACACAACAAGTTGTTGACATTTCCTTTGTAAAAATCACACGAACCCAATGCAGAAATGTTGGCATTTCTTTAAATGAATAAAAGCAAATAACTGTTGCAACTACACATATAAAAAAAATACAATTGTTAAAATAAACATTACAGTTGAATAAATGTATAGATGTCTTAGAAAAAGTCCCGTTAATCTCTATTTGAAATGGGAATATTCTTCGCGGAGCTACATTTCATTAAATTCATTTGGTGTGAGGCGGTTATAAATCGATGACGAAAACAACCTGCTGACGTAATGAAACATATCGCTGTTCGTGATATGCTACGACGTTGCAGAAAGCGGGGATCCCACTTGGTGCATTATAATGGGGATAACCATGCTTTGTTTTTCGATTTGGAGCGGTATCAAATCAAAAAACAAAGCATGGTTATCCCCTAAATACGTTTGATGTCTATTTTTGTTCAATCATGGTTGTTGACGTGTTTAATATAGCGTCGTTTTAAGCTTGATAACGTCAGCAATATGCGACGTACATTTTGACGTCGTCAAGACTCACTGCCAGTGACATTGAACAATAATTTGATACTAATTTGTAAACGATCCTCAAAACTGGCATACGTTGGACGTATCAATAGTCGAATACATCAATTCAGCGAATGAAAAGTTGAGTCTTATTCTGGGTCAGATACATATTTAAGATTCGCAAATATGTTCTGTATAGGGGCGAGAAAAAGTATCCAACATATGCACCGGTGTGGGACAAGGATATTCCACCCTCGTGATCAGAAAATGTCGTCAGAAACTCGGCAAAGCCTCGTTTCTGAGGACACATTCTGACACTCGGGTGGAATATCATTTTCTCGCATACCCAGAGTCCATTTCAATGCTATTTCCGAAGCCACGCCCATGTGAGATTTTTCTGTCTCATACGGCTGTCTCACACGGCTGACCTGTCACATACTGCCAGAATTACTTTTTGTGTATTGGCTTCCAAACGTCAAATTTGCGTAAATTTGTTGGACGAGTTGTATAAGGAGCGTCTGTAAATCAGTTGGCCGAATACTGAATACATGATTATTATTAAAAAAACACATGTAATTGACAGCAAAATATTTACCCTGTATGTTGTTGCTTCTTCCCTAAACATATGTATAACGACAGTTGATAATGATTGGAATATTTGTTTAATAATTCAGTGAGCAATAATTTCTTGAAAACGGCAACGTGTTGAAATGTCTGTGAAACTTAAGGCGGAGTGATATTTTGCGTAATTAAAGACAGACAGCGTCTCGGAATTGCAATAAATACTCCAAATAAAATCATAAAATGATTCTGTAAACATTATTGTACAAATTTGAATCGAGGATATATGGTCTATTTTCAATATTTATATGAGTTTCTCTCGTACTACGTCCTATTTATTTTGTGTATGTAGTAACTGGGTTTACACATGATGTCATGGGCGTCTCCAGACAGTATTTTTATTGAGCCGTTATGCGCTAAACGTTTCGATCCAATGTAGGAGACTCTAATTTGTTGGTGTCCCCTTTGTTGATGCGGGTAATACGATTGAGTGGTTGTATTGGAGATATCATATAAAGAACTAGAAATGTGGCCTGTCGGCACACGAATGCCCTCGCTGGCAGCCAAAGAAAACGAGGCATATTTGATTATAAGCCATTTACCCGAGCGTTAAGGTTTTGAACGCACCAAGTCTGTGAACTTGACCCTGGGCTTAGCGGGGGCGGGACGAATGTGGATTTGTCACAGGGTGGTAGAGGACCATTGGAGCAATGCGTGTGAGAAATGTGACGCAGATCCGAGCAAGGACACAGACATTATAAGCCATTTACCCAAGTTTTAAGGTTTCGAACGAACCAAGTCTGTGACCTTGACAATGGGCTTAGCGGGGGCGGGACGAATGTGGATTTGTCACAGGGCGGCAGAGGACCATTGGAGCAATGCGTGTGTGAAATGTGAAGTAGATCCGAGCAAGGACACAGAAATTATAAGCCATTTACCCGAGCGTTAGGGTTTCGAACGCACCAAGTCTGTGACCTTGACCCAGAATATGTCGTCAGAAACTCGGCAAAGTGGTTAGAATATGTCGTCAGAAAGAGGCAAAACTTGTTTCTGACGACATATTCTGACCACTCGGGTGGAATATCCTTGTCACACACTGCAGTATATCTGGAATACTGTTAGTCCCACACCAGTGCATATGAAGGATACTCTTAATCTCACATGGGCTAGACTATATGGATATCCTTGTCTCGGGGCACCTGTAGCATATTTCACGAACGTCCTTTAGCTAAGTTGTTAGTCACGTTTTGCCATGTTTTCATTTCACGAACGATTTTGTTAGCCGACTATGGTTAGTCGACTGAACTTAGTCGGCTATATTCATTCGAAGGTCAAGGTCTGGGAATCCACTTCGGGTAGAAAATGACGGTAGCACTATTAAGTGACACGTACAATACACTATAAAGGAGTCAGAAAGCGTAAAAAGCGTCAGGAAGAAATACAAAATAGTTTTATGTTCAAATACTTACATTGTCAGTTTGCGAGGAATCATTCGGACTGCGCGCACTTTAAACTGACCAAATGTATTATGAACCGCAGTAAATGCAACAGTCTATGATTTTAAATTATGAACCTCAGTAAACGCAACAGTCTATGATTTTAATCCGTAATATTTACACTGTCCGTAAATTCATGCATGTAATAGAAACGCCCTTTCAACGTATTGCGTTTATATCCTAATAAATTACTTTAACCCCATGTAACGTCGCGCGACGTATTTGATTATTTAACGTTTATTTGACGTCATGAAACTACATGCCGTTCATCGTTGTTGTAATAACGTCACCATATTGACCGGCAACATCGCTGTTCTATGAAGTGCGAAAAAATGGCTTAAAACAATAATAAAGCCCCTGTCAGACTGTCCCGACTTGCGCTACAGCATGCGGCGAGTTAAAGGGAATTTGGGAGTGATGTCGCCATATGTCTTCTGAAGTTCTGAAGTCGAACACATGTCGTTATATCTCGTATATTGTCGGGAAATGCCTACGAGAATTTTAAACTGTCTACAATTTTCGCCGTCCAAGGTCTTTTCGCACCAATCTTGCAACTCACCCGTACATTATTGTCATACAAGTGTCGTACACATTGTTGCCTATTGTCGCATGTTCTCGGCTGTTTTCGACGTCCCAAAACAACTGCCGAGTCATGGCGACTTAGTACGAACTAAGACGGGTAACGTACGACTTGCGACGATATAGATGAGACCATCATCATAGGCGGATACACAGTTTCCACAGATTGACGTAATTGGCGTCTAACGTGTACATATTGTGGTGGTACTTGTTCTGGACTCCAGGATTACAATGCTTTATCATCCGCCCTACTGTCTAAGCCGATCGCCGGCCAGTATGGAGTTGCACTTACATATTGCAAGATTTAACAACATATATAGTTTCATCTTACCAGAGTTAATGACTACCCCTTCCACAGCAAATGGAAAGTCGATACTCGGATAGGAGACTGCATTATAAAGCTGGCTAATTATAAGTATGCTATTGTTCACATATTGTATTTATTAAGGAAATAGATGCTGCTGTCCCTAACGCTCTCTATCATTTAATTTCTGAACATTCCATTATAGGAACAATAACATTTTTTTCACAGAATGGTACATTGTAATTCGCGTGCACTGTAATGACATATTGGATTGACACACATACACTAAACGTTTAATGATATGCACACAAAGACACTGACGTGATAGGTGAACAAAACAGCTAAAAATCTTGATATTAAGCTTATGCAATACTTATAATTGAATAAATGTGTTAATTTCTATGATATTTATTAAGTTCGTTAATTGAGTTCATATGCAACTCGGAATATGCTCTTTGTATGACATCGGTGTAGTCGTTTAATCTTGGAAGAGGTGGTATTGCCTACTATGCATTGTTCCACAAACCTCTCGACTATGGATTGCCGTCATATATGCCGTCATATCAGGTATAGTAAACAGTAAATATAACGTCATATCACCATGAGACAAGGATAGTAAACAGTAAATATGCCGCCATATCACCCTGAGACCATGATAGTAAACAGTAAACAGTAAATAATCCGTCATATCACCCTGAGACAATGATAGCAAACAGTAAATATACCGTCGTATCACGGTGTGACAAGGGTAGTAAACAGTAAATATGTCGTCATATCACCCTGAGACAATGATAGTCAACAGTAAATATGCCGTCATATCACTCTGAGACAAGTACAGTAAACAGTAAATATGCCGTCATATCACCCTGAGACAAGCATAGTAAACAGTAAATATGCCGTCATATCACCCTGAGACAAGCATAATAAACAGTAAATATGCCGTCATATCACACCGAGACAAGGATAGTAAGCAGTAAATACGCCGTCATATCACCCTGAGACAAGGATAGTAAACAGCAAATATGCAGTCATATCACGATGAGACAAGGATAGTAAACAGTAAATCCGCCGTCTTATCACTCTGAGACAAGGGTAGTAAACTACCATTTGGGATCTCAAATGGCAGTTTAAGCCCAAACTAGGGTTTGAGGAGCCTAAACTAGGGTTTGAGCTCCAAACCATGGTTTAAGGAATTATTGTGCATTTGGCTTGCTATAAGTTACCTGACTGGAGGACGGCCAAGTAGAAGAAAATCCATACCTCGACAAAGAGTTGTCTCCTCATGGTGAAATGTGTCTCTGTCTGAAACGACGGGAGAGTATGGTTAGTATAAACATGTGATATTTATATTTATGTTACATGAAATGTAAATCACGAGCAAAGCGCGAGGTAATATGAATGGGATTCAGAAGAAAGCAAGTTGTTTATGCGAATCTCTCTACCGATGGGTAGTAAGACTACATAACGGAGAGTCAACATGGATGGATTAAATGAACCAGTCCGTGGAGTGTCTATACGGCGAGTATACCTGATGGTAGAAGACCCCAACGGGCCTCCCTGTCGTATGCGTATGTCATAGTCAGGTAGGGTCTGGGAGTACTGGAGATCGTAACGCAAGCCTTGGTGAAAGTTAATACATTCCCAGATGTATTCATATAAGGTCGCTACATAAGAAGTCCTGCAACTTCCTTAACTGGTCCACTTATTTAAAAAAAAATTACATACATCATGTGCACCCAATCCAATTGTCGGCGAGTGGGACGTCCGATGCTACGCCATAACTGTGCTTAATCAAGTGGTGATAATTCATCAAAATGGTATGAACTTGTAGTAAAATCAAACGACTCTTTAAAGACTACGGAGCTGTATCATAACGGATGCAATCAGTGCTTATCCAGGTGAGCCGGTTCGTTACGAGCCGTCTCATCAGGATCTACACTATTTGCAGCCATTGTCTTATTTCTCGAACAGTAGCTTTTTCTGGATGGAAAATGGAATAGTCTGAAAATAACAAGTGAGTGTCCATTCCAGTTACAGTGGCGCCTACACAGGTAGTCCCAGTAGCAGAGAGTGGGTGTGCATGTAGTTATCTAGGTGGTAGTTGATGATGTGTGAGTGTGTAATACCGACACAGGCCTGTCCACCCGGCCATAGTGAGCGCTTCTAACAGGCTCGCGTTGTGTCACGCTGTTTTGGTAGAAAGTAAGTAACGCATACAAAAAGTATGCCATACTAGCGTATATTAATAATATTTATTATACATGTTTAATGCAGTGGTGATATTTTGTATGTTTCTTCTGCTTGTACTCATAATAAAATGAACACAAACTGTTGAGATTATTGCTAACTAGTACTGTGGTACCAGACACTATTATCTTCAAAATGGCCGTTGGAAATAAGTGTGACACATACAACGCCACTTCAAGGACTTACATATATTACATATTGCTGTAGCTTATAGTTATTTCTTCAAATGATATCTTGGTCAGCACATGTGTTTTCCTTTAAAATAAGAAGAAAATGTGGGAACTCATCCATTTTATCCAATAAAGTGTATAGTATGGTATTGTATATTGCATTGTATCGTATCTCCATTGCTTCATGATAAAGCGTCTGTTACGGCGATATGGTGCACCATCTGCAGCCGGTAAGAACTGGCATTGCGCTAGCAGACTGCAACTGGTCTCAACATGGATTTATGGATTCCAAATTGGTCGTCAATGATTAGCTCTTTTAATTATAAAGCTACTACGCTTTTATCATAGCGTTTCTAGCTCTGGTGATGTTGATGAATAGATCTGATCTTGTTACAAACCGAAACATGTATTGGAAATACCTGCTCATAAGTGGTCAGTAAACTGAATAGAAGCCGCTGTCCCATCAATAACGGTGCAGGTGACCATTCCGTGCCGGTTATGGGGGGAGTTTCGATATTCCAGTATACACACATATAGGTCTTGTACATTCACCTTTTGTTTTTTACGAAACTGTGTTTCAATTGTTCGCTCAGATAACCCACTGGACCTTGGCTACATATAGTACGTGACATTAAGGAAACCCCACTATTTTGCAAAATCAGCACATTTCTGGTAGCCAATGGCCAGTTCGGATTTCATGCTGTGTTACCAGCAATTGCTGTTCATTCCATGTGGAATTGTTTGTAGCAACACTTTGTCATGGGTGGCTGGGTACATAGTGTGATATCGGAGTTTCTTTGGCATTTCAGTTTGTATCTTCAATTGAACATCTTCCTACCAGTTTACCAGAACATAATATGTTGCGATCGTTTAAGACATGTCTGAATGCCGAGATGGCCATTGTGCATTGCTTGCAACCTTTTGGACTCAATAGGAGTCAGAATTACGTGTTATGTGTTTTCAGTTTATTTCTGTAATCCCATAACGCCACTTTTTTCTGTGGACATTGTGTTCTGAAATTGAGCTATCCCTTTAGACTTGTTTTTCTAGCAGAATCAATTGGGCATCTTACTCAGTCAAGTTTGCAATTTCAACGCGTGATCACTGACAGGTAAGTTCGCGAATACTACATGTACCTGTGAATTCATACCCTTAATAAAGTTATATTCTAATGCACCGAAACTAGAAAGCACGCATCTGATTGGTCAATTGAAATGAGAGCCTATAAAATATGAAAAATCACAGCATATAAAATCTCCGTTTTACCAGCCTGTGTTTTACAACTTGACATATTTATGTAACCCTACGCGCTTTTGTAAACAATGGCCAGCGCGGCGGGGAATGCAAATTAATTTCGGTACATTTTCGGTTATCCATTCGGCCATATTGACATGTACAACCGAAAGCGGAAAAGAGAATCTACCAACGGCTGACAAACGTGGCTTCAGTGTGGTGGCCCTTCAACAAATTCCTAAAAATATTACCCCACCCGCCCAAAATGCAGAATAATTTAATAAAGTGCTCAAATGCAAACTCAATATGCCAGTACCAGCCTATAACTTTACGAATTCCAATGTGCACATACATGACTATACATAATAAACTGTATTGCAGATGGGTATTCACCTGAATTAGGCGTAAATACAGGGAAATCCTAGGCCTGTTGACACAAGTTGTTGCTGACATTTCCTTTGTAAAATCACACGAACCCAATGCAGAATTGTTTGCATTTCTTTAAATGAATTAAAGCAAATAACTGTTGCAACTACACATACAAAAGCAATACAATAGTTAATATAAACATTACAGTTGAATAAATGTATAGATGTCTTAGAAAAAGTCCCGTTAATCTCTATTTGAAATGGGAATATTCTTCGGCGGAGTTAAATTTCTTCAAATTCATTTGGTGTGAGGCGGTTATCGATATGACGACAACAACCTGCTGACGTAATGAAAAAGATCACTGTTCGTGATATGCTACGACGTTTATAAAAAGCGGGGAGCACACTAGGTGCATTAGAATGGGGATAACCATGCTTTGTTTTTCGATTTGGAGCGGTATGTGTGAGGTTTTATGGTCTGAGAATCAGTTTTACGGCTCCGCTAACGCGTCGCCGTACAACTGATTCACAGACCATAAAACCTCCCACATACCGCTCCAAATCGAAAAACAAAGCATGGTTATCCCCTAAATATATGTGGGCCGCGCCAAACGAAAACCGGGCTAAATGACAACGTCATGAAAAGCGGTAAACGAAGTCGGAAAAACGACGTTTCAAATTGCCATCCCATTTACGTTTACTGGTGTCAGTTAACATTAAATGTGAACAGAAAACGGAAAATGATAACTTACTGAAACTTTCACTAATATGAGACGCGATGCCTTGTACCTTAGTACACATATTATGACGTCATGACTTGACGTCACGTACGTGTGACATCACTGAACGTGAATACATGTTTGCCGTTATGGCCATGGTATCGTGACAAAAAATATTATAGCAAGGATACTTGCACGAGTTCCTCGCAGCATCAATGACTTAGAAATGCTTCAGGCGCTGTGCATTGTCGCCTAACTGTCGTTCTGTGACAATACATAATGCACAAACACACAGTGAGGTCGGTGGAGTTTTCGAAAAGTCTTGAAATTAATTGGAAATTTGATGGTCATAAACTTGCTTTTCGCACGATTTGTGGTATCAAATCATCAGCTAATCACTTGACTGCATAATAATGTATATCAGGCGATGGCAATGCGATCCTCAAGAAACACACACGGCGACAATTATAAGGTATCACCCTACCAAATCTTCCCGACGTCGTGTTTTGTCACAAAGTTAATGTTATGAGCGGCCTACTGCCTACTTAACAAGAGCTGTAGGAGAACAGCATAGCTCGACTACGAGGGTTGTCGATGTACACATAGCTTGACAAACAAGGTGGCCGCGGCCTGCATAAAAACCTTAACCAAGGTTGACTAAAAACCTTAACCAAGGGAAATTGAGTAAGTAATTCAAGGTTAAATGTAGGTCAATGTGGCCGCGGCCTGCATAAAAACCTTAACCAAGGTTTACTAAAAACCTTAACGAAGGGAAATTAAGTAAGTAATTCAAGGGTAAATGTAGGTCAATTTCAGATATAGGTTAGGGGTTATTGATGTACATCACTAGGAGATGAAGTTTTCCAAGTATGGTTGCTGTAGGCCCAGGAATATTCCATATACAAGCTTGAATAAAAACCTTAACCAAGGGGAAATAAGAAAGTAATCCAAGGATAAAAGTAGGTCAAGGTAAAATATAGGTCAAGGTCAAATATAGGTCAGGGATTATTGATGTACATCACTAGGAGATGAAGTTGTCCATGTATGGTTGGTGTAGGGCCAGGAGTATTGCATCTACAAGCTTGACTAAAAACCTTAACCAAGGAGAATTAAGTAAGTAATTCAAGAGGAAATGTAGGTCAAGGTCAAATATAGATCAGGGGTTATTGATGTACATCGCTATGAGAAAAGGTTGTCCAAGTATGGTGTTAGTATGCACAATATTATTCCATGTACAAGCTTGACTAAAAACCTTAACCAAGGGGAATTAACTAAGTAATTCAAAGTTAAATGTAGGTCAAGGTCAAATATAGGTCAGTGGTTGTTGATGCACATCACTAGGAGATGAAGTTGTCCAAGTATGGTGGGTGTAGGGCCAGGAATATTCCATATACAAGGTAGACTAAAAACCTTAAACAAGGGGAATTAACTAAGTAATTGAAGAAGAAATGTAGGTCAATGTCAAATATTGATCAGGGGTTATTGATGTACATCCCTATGAGAAAAGGTTGTCCAAGTATGGTGTCTGTATGCACACTAGTATTCCATGTACAAGCTTGACTAAAAACCTTAACCAAGGTTGACTAAAAACCTTAACCAAGGGGAATTAACTATGTAATTCAAGATTAAATGTAGGTCAAGGTCAAATATAGGTCAGGAGTTGTTGATGTACATCACTAGGAGATGAAGTTGTCCAAGTATGGTGGGTGTAGGGCCAGGAGTATTCCATATACAAGCTTGACTAAAAACCATAACCAAGGGGAATGAACTAAGTAAGTAATTCAGGAGGAAATGTAGGTCAAGGTGAAATATAGATCAGGGGTTATTGATGTACATCCCTATGAGAAAAGGTTGTCCGAGTATGGTGTCTGTATGCACCATAGTATTCCATGTACAAGCTTGACTAAAAACCTTAACCAAGGTAGACTAAAAACCTTAACCAAGGGGAATTAAGTAAGTAATTCAAGGTTAAATGTAGGTGAAGGTCAAATATAGGTCAGTGGTTGTTGATGTACATCACTAGGAGATGAAGTTGTCCAAGTATGGTGGGTGTAGGGCCAGGAATATTCCATATACAAGCTTGACTAAAAACCTTAACCAAGGGGAATTTACTAAGTAATTCAAGAGGAAATGTAGGTCAATGTCAAATATAGATCAGGGGTTATTGATGTACATCCCTATGAGAAAAGGTTGTCCAAGTATGGTGTCTGTATGCACACTAGTATTCCATGTACAAGCTTGACTAAAAACCTTAACCAAGGTTGACTAAAAACCTTAACCAAGGGGAATTAACTAAGTAATTCAAGGTTAAATGTAGGTCAAGGTCAAATATAGGTCAGGGGTTGTTGATGTACATCACTAGGAGATGAAGTTGTCCAAGTATGGTTGGTGTAGGGCCAGGAGTATTACATCTACAAGCTTGACTAAAAACCTTAACGAAAGAGAATTAACTAAGTAATTCAAGAGGAAATGTAGGTCAAGGTCAAATGTAGGTCAAGGTCAAATATCAAGGGTTATTGATGTACATCCCTAGGAGATGAAGTTGTCCAAGTATGGTGGGTGTAGGGCCAGGAGTATTCCATATTCAAGCTTGACTAAAAACCTTAACCATGGAGAATTAACTAAGTAATTGAAGAGGAAATGTAGGTCAAGGTGAAATATAGATCAGGGGTTATTGATGTACATCCCTATGAGAAAAGGTTGTCCAAGTATGGTGTCTGTATGCACACTAGTATTCCATGTACAAGCTTGACTAAAAACCTTAACCAAGGTTGACTAAAAACCTTAACCAAGGGGAATTAACTAAGTAATTCAAGGTTAAATGTAGGTCAAGGTCAAATATAGGTCAGGGGTTGTTGATGTACATCACTAGGAGATGAAGTTGTCCAAGTATGGTTGGTGTAGGGCCAGGAGTATTACATCTACAAGCTTGACTAAAAACCTTAACGAAAGAGAATTAACTAAGTAATTCAAGAGGAAATGTAGGTCAAGGTCAAATGTAGGTCAAGGTCAAATATCAAGGGTTATTGATGTACATCCCTAGGAGATGAAGTTGTCCAAGTATGGTGGGTGTAGGGCCAGGAGTATTCCATATTCAAGCTTGACTAAAAACCTTAACCATGGAGAATTAACTAAGTAATTGAAGAGGAAATGTAGGTCAAGGTGAAATATAGATCAGGGGTTATTGATGTACATCCCTATGAGAAAAGGTTGTCCAAGTATGGTGTCTGTATGCACAATAGTATTGCATGTACAAGCTTGACTAAAAACCTTAACCAAGGTTGACTAAAAACCTTAACCAAGGGGAATTAGCTAGGTAATTGAAGGTTAAATGTACGTCAAGGTCAAATATAGGTCAGGGGTTGTTGATGTACATCACTAGGAGATAAAGTTGTCCAAGTATGGTTGGTGTAGGGCCAGGAGTATTCCATCTACAAGGTTGACTAAAAACCTTAACCAAGGGGAATTCACTAAGTAATTCAAGAGGAAATGTAGGTCAAGGTCAAATATAGATCAGGGGTTACTGATGTACATCCCTAGGAGATGAAGTTGTCCAAGTATGGTGGGTGTAGGGCCAGGAGTATTTCATATACAAGCTTGACTAAAAACCTTAACCAAGTGGAATTAACTAAGTAATTAAAGAGGAAATGTAGGTCAAGGTCAAATATAGACCAGGGGTTATTGATTTACATACCCTATGAGAAAGGGTTGTCCAAGTATGGTGTCTGTATGCACAATAGTATTCCATGTACAAGCTTGACTATAAACCTTAACCAAGGTTGACTAAAAACCTTAACCAAGGGGAATTAACTAAGTAATTCAAGAGGAAATGTAGGTCAAAGTCAAATATAGATCAGGGGTTATTGATGTACATCACTAGGAGATGAAGTTGTCCAAGTATGGTGGGTGTAGGGCCAATAGTATTTCATATACAAGCTTGACTAAAAACCTTAACCAAGGCGTGACGCCGACGCCGACGCCGACGCCGGGGTGACAACATAAGCTCTATTTATTCTTCGAATAGTCGAGCTAAAAATCATTTGAAATATGCCCATTGGTATAAAAAATAATCGACAAAATCACTACGTGTTTCCTTGAAGGAAACCGAAACAAGAACAATTATAACATGAATGATCATGTTATAAAAGAACGCTTTGAGTGTATGTTATTATTATTGAGGCCAACTACATGTTTGCAAGTAGCATGTAAAGTCATAGATATCAGGGTATGGGATCAGTGGTTTCCGAACCTGCTTTTCCGACGTGACGTATTCTGTGACGTCATTTTTACAGTAAATTTTCTTGAAACTTTTCCAAGCAAACGTACGGATTTCGATGATATGTATCACACCATAGAAGTGACATACGGTTCGATGATATGTATCACACCATACATTCACGTTCTTTTGATTTATATTCACATCCATGGAAACCGATTCTTCGTCAAAACCAGAAAATTGTTAGATTAAAGCAAACTATTCCATAATGCAAGAACTGGCATCGTTAAACGAAGCTAATACCCTCGCACTGGCATCATTAAACGAAGCTAATCCCCTCGCACTGGCATCATTAAACGAAGCTAATCCCCTCGCTGGCAGCCTTGATAATACAAAGTACTCCGTGACCTTGGGCGGTCGAACGTGGGTCATATGAGTCTACTCATATGCCAAGCCATGCTCCATCCATAGACACACATTATGGTCAAATAATATCTAAATCGTGGAAGCAGTTCACAAGTTATTGAAAAATGAAAGGTTTTACTAGCGTACGTACATACGTACGCAGTACATGAACTAACGATATACCAGCTCTTGCCTATCGGCGAGGGGATACTAATTGGCAACCTGTTACGCATTTACTGCGTTATGTTTCATTAAACTCTGTCTTTCCAATATAAAGATATTACATTCAACATCCTGCACAACCTTTAATTGACATGGCGCAATTTTAAATATTGCGCGGGCCCAATTTTCCCAATTTTAGTACTTTCCACTAACAAAAAAAACCGACATCTAGTCGCACGCTGACTGAGCCGCGATCTATAAACTTACCCAGGGAGTTTACATTGCAAACATAGTGTAACGCGTCCACTGGCGGTTTGTTTCGGTGAGTCCGCACAGTACAACAGTCCGACTTGGCAACGCCACCTAGCGACTTATCACCGGCACTGCAGTGCATGATATCAAAATCCTAAAACCATCAACTTCTAAAACTGGCGTTTTGAAGAAAGTCATGAAATATGCAATCTTAAATTCGATAAAATTGACGCAGTACAATTTGAACGACGTTATAAGCCAAAGATAGGAGTGCCAGAAATAATCCACATTCAGACACATGAAAATGTTTGCCATTTCTCCATTTCATTGTCGAAACTCCAGACGGTTTTACAGAATGTGAAAGCCATAGAAAATGTATACTGGATATCAAATACTCCTACAAGCACCAATATGAACTTGTGAGTGAAATTCACGACAGGTCATACATTACATCGAAACAGAAATCATTGCCTTGAAAAAGTCTGAGAAATATTACACACACACAAGTACACATTCAAACGGCTGTATGTCAAAAATTGTTCTGCGACTTTGCACTGCAGTGGAGTATCCAGATTCATGCAGAGGGGGTGTGAATTGTGAATGGAGTTTGGAAGGGGGTGCGAGAACATACATTCCATTTCTTCCATTGTAGTGATTTTCACATATATTATACAGGTAGTTATTTTCCCCAGAAAACGTAGGTTAAAGTAAAAAAATACACACCTGACCAAATGTTACGGGATGCAATTACACACCATGTCACTGGACTTTGTACTGTACACCCACTGGTGAATCCATGTGACAAGTGTTTTGTATGATGTGGTGTTTGTGAATGAGCTGATAAGACAAGCCTTTGCACTTAATGACTGGGTGCCAGACATCCTTCAGCAAAGTTGCAAATCATGATTTGCATTGGGGTCCCATCTGTTTGGCACAAAGTGTTCTTTATAGGAATTAAATATTAAATAAGTATAATTGTGTAACTATTCCAACAGTTTTAAAAAATACGAGTGCCCGCTACACAGAAATATTCACTTAGTAATCTTAGGTTTACTGATAGGTTGTATCATCGTGCTATTTTGATTGTAAATGAGGCAGGTCATTTTTAAATTATTTATATCAACTAAATGTGTCACCTGAATACATATTTGTATTGACTTGTTACAAAATATAATCATTGCACATCAAAAGATAAATAGAGAGAATAAATAGTTGTTTCCATTAACATTTTAAAGAGTCAATGCTATCGCCCTTGATATCAAAGTGGCAATTCAAGCTTGATGTAAAAATAATAATAATGTAAAATTAACATGGTTGATATGATTTTTTAAGAATTTTACCAAATTTTCTACAACGGCCATCTTGGATTATGCGACAACCTCCATTTTAACAAATATGAAAATGCTTCACCCACGCACCACAACTGTGAAGTCTGACCAGCGTCGGCCAAACGGTACATGAGAAGAAGACGAAATATATAATTAAAGGATGACCTGTCGGCGGCCATCTTGTATGATGTATCATCCGATTTTGACAATACCCACGATACCTTCGATTTGATATATATCAGGACCATATTAGGTCAAATTTGAAATATCGCCATGTGCCAGATACAAAATCAATGCGTGAAAAAACAAAGGGAGAACACTGGAATATTAGTTTCAAGTCAACCCGACTTGCGGTTGCAGAGACATTGTGTACTTAAAAACTTTGACATGTTTGATACAAATATTTCAAAACTTTAAGTAATTTGACCTTGTGCAGGAAAGCCACATCGGTGTGCTACAGTATAAAAAATATGGATGATGATAAAGAAGTATATGAAGATTCAACTCAATGCGATTTACGGTTGCAGATATAATGGGTACCCAAAAACCTCGAAGTCAAATTTCGAAGTCGAAATTTATTGTACACATGTAATTTGTTACAAGTTTGACCATTGGGCATTGATTTCAATTATAATCATGATAATAGCACAAAAATACATCATTAATTCGTAAATTTTTGTTTCCCTTCGAAAGTCTACAAAGTTTGTCTTTGGTCTATTCTGGATGTTTCAAGTAAAATCCTTTATTGCGAAGATAACTGAAACCATGTGAAACCAACCAAATATAGACTTTATAGACTGTGGACGTCAAACAGAAATTTATGAATCAAAGATTGAATGCAATACCTTAAATTCTAATCACTCTAGGTTGGCGGTAGGATTTTTAAATTTGCTCAAATATGTGTCTGTGACTGGAGAAATGGGGCTTATGGGATTTGCGATCAGTGTAGATACATATATCCGCACAGGATCTGCACTGTTCACCATTGCATCAATGAAATCTCCATCATGCTTCTAACAAGCCACATCATTATCAGGCTACATGAGTGTACTATTTGATCAGGAGCTACACTGGTCACAAATCCCATAAACCACATTCTCCAGTCACAGCCACCGGTTAAAGTAACGGACCAATACCTATAAATACATTAAATATACCTAAAAGCATCAATAAGTGAAATAAAAATAGGCTAAGCAAATTATTTACTCCCATATATCACACATGGAGTAAATACATTTTGTTTAGCTTATTTTTCTCTCACTTATTGATGCTCTTAGGTATATTTAATGTATTTATAGGCCATGGTCCGTTACTTCAACCTGAGGTCACAGCCACATATGTATAAAAGCATAGTAAATATATTTCTGACCATTTCAATATCTAGTCCTTCGAGTGTCACATAATCAGAAATGTACAAATGTCATTCTGTCCACGACAAGAATGAGTCACCGATTCAAAAAATATTGACAAATCTTAAAACTGCACAAGTCAGATTTGTGTGAATAAGATTCATTCTCAATTCCATCAACACAAGAAGTAACATGTCTTCACGACACATCCTTTCAACAGGTTGATTAGATGATTAGAGCAGAAATCAGAGTTAAGAACCACACAAACACTGCCGCTGGCATGGATGGTACTCCGGTTAAATGGTTAATTGTTTTGTAACTGAACTTGTCTTTCTCAAGCTCTTCCTCGAGGGTTATATTTTCTGATGTCGCTGATCTTAAGATGATGACAGTCTGTCATGGCGACACTATATTTTGCTTCGTGTAGGTCAGGAACTGGATCAGTTCCCATTTCGCGAGTGTTTGGCAACTTGTTGCCCAGGTGGAGTAGTGTCTTCGGGCAGCGATTCTTCTGGTGGCCTTTGTCCTTCAACAGCGGAATGAGAAACAATTTCCGCCTTATCTGCTTCTTCTGAAACCGCCCATATACTATCTCAATAGCCCTGCTGGTGTCTGCCTCGACTGCAGGGTGAAGTTGAAGAGGCTCGACGAATAATCCAGATGGCTAAGATCTGTAGACGGCTTCCCTGAAACAAACAATCAAACACTATTATGTACATGGTTAGCCTTTTATTGAATTTCTTACCAGTATTAACCATTACTCAGCAAATGACTCCGCAACTTTCCAACATGAAACAGTGCTTAGAGAACTACATCCCACCCGGGCATCAAACTCACAACACTTGGATACATGTGGTAAGCGAGTAAGCCACATTGTTCATAGTTGTGAACAGTAACTCTTGAAATCTACAACCGTACTGTCCGTAGCAGAGTTACGTTTCCATTCATAGTCTTCCTCTGCAGAATAGTGAATAAGAGATCTGGTTCGCAAATTACATGTACCAGCTAAAGTTGGGGTCCCATCCACAGGTTGAAGTAACGGACCGAGGTATATATATGTGTGTGTTATAGAGGGAGTAACAAAACTTTTTTTAGCTTTTTTTTTCGTTTATGGACACTTTTAGGTGTATTTAATGTATTTATAGACCTCGGTCCGTTACAATGTACTTCAACCTGTTTGCATAACAGTTTGCCTATAAGAATTAAATAAGTGTATAATTGTGTAACTACGGTACATGTATTCCGCCAGTTTTAAAAATTACGAGTGCAGGCCCACTATACACATATAATCATTTAGTAATATTGATTTTACTGATAGTGACTCGTGGTGGTATCAGGCTATTTTGATATGCAAATGAGACATGACATTTTTAAATTATTTATACCAATTAAATGTGTCACCCGAACAAATATTTTTATTGACACATTATAAAGTACGATCATAGTGCACATAACAAAACTAAGCAGACAGAATATAGTTTCCATTAACCTTTAATGGAAACACGGTTATCGCCCTTGATATCAGTGACGAAATTCACGTTTCATATAAAAAGAAAAAGTACACGTATATTTTCACGTACATGTACAAATGGGGGGAAAATCCCAAAATCAGAACTGAATATTTACAATAACAAAACTATATATTCAGCGCTGAAATCAGAATAATCCTTGTCCGATACCAGGTCCTCGCCACACCAGAATCACTTGGCCCCTCCCAAAAGCAGTAGGATAAATAATAATCTTACTACAATGTACTTTTATAATGGGCAATAACCCAATTCAACTCCCAGGTAACAAAAGAGCCAAAGATAAAAATGTACTGAAGGGTCAAACCAGGCAAATAGTGATTCCTATATGAAGGAACCACTACCGTTAATTTACGTCGTCTCGTTCTCCCGACCACCACCCACGTAAAGTTTTGTATTACTTTTATAATAGTTTTTTTTTCCAATGGAAAATATACAAATTAGGTCACAATTAACAACTAAAGTGTAAATCAGATCTGATTAGCTATTCTGTAGAGGAAGCCTACGTATATCATTTATTTGTTTGTTGGGGTCTAACGGCCTATCAAGTTATCAACAGATGCGGTCATTTAAGGCCGGGTCAATGGGTTTAGTAATAAATCCCATATATTACCTGTACAAGTACATGTTCAAGTACATGTACAAATGGGGGGAAAATCCTAAAATCAGAAATGAATATTTACAATAAAAGAACTATATACTCAGCCCTTAAATCAGGATGATCCTGATCTGATGCCAGGTCCTCGCCACACCAGAATCACATGGCCCCTCCCAAAAGCAGTAGGATCAGTAATAATCTTACTACTTCTATAATGGGCAATAACCCAATTCAACTCCCAGGTAACAGAAAGAGCGAAAGATGAAAACGTACCTGAGGGCCAAACCAGGCAAATCGTGATCCATACGTATTACTTTTATAATATTTTTTTTCAGATGGAAAATATACAAATTGTGTCACAATTAACAACTAAAGTGTAAATCAGATCTGATTAGCTATTATGTAGAGGAAGCCTACATGTATGAATGGAATAGTAACTCTGCTACAGACGGTACAGGAGTAGATTGCAAGAGTTATTGTTCGCAACTACAATAACATGGTTCAATAATAATGAGACATCAGTGATTCTATATTTTATGTACATATTGGTGTCGTTTTTCTAGTTTCGATGTAGAACCAATAATTCATTAAACTGTGTTTATTCCATTGGGTGACAGTCCAGTTGTTACATTTATAATAGCATAGCCAATTGTTCTCGTCATTTTTTTAATTTTATTTCCACTTCAAGGGACCAGGGGTCTCAGAAATGTAATTTCCGTTACGTACATTTACATGACGTAAATATAGCTTTACATTTACATTTTTTTCTTTTCAACGGCATAAAACATACAACTGAAGGGGCATCTATTTAGAAAAGTGTCAAGAATATGGTAAGCTAATTGTATTAGTGCGAAACAGAGAAATTTAGTAGCAAGTCGTGGAATTTCTCATTTATGGTAACCCAACAACATATATTTAATATGAATATAAAAAATGTCATTTCGGCTAATTCTGCGAACCGGCTAATGCACAATTCACGTAATGTTTTGCCCAGCTTACGTCAGAATAAATTATGTTGATTTTGGAATAAATCAGCTGATTAACGGTATACTAAGTCACAATTTTATCCCATTCCGATAGTTTGGTAAAAGGTAAAAAGTTATTCAGAACATGGTCAACATGATTAGTGGTCCTGCTTACTAAATTAATAAATCAACAACAGATCTGTTAAAAAAAGCTTCATAAACCAATAATACACATGCAAATATACCGACATTGGAGGTTATCATTTTATTCCGTATTATTCGCAAAACTCAAGGACAAAATGGACTGATATTTTGATCAAATTTGGCTGGGTCTCCGCTAGGCGGATACAGATAATAGACGACAGATGAAATAGTAAAAGCCATCTGTTTAGCCGTGATTATCTAGGTTAAGAACTGCCTTGAATGTTCAGGGAATTTAGACTGAATATGGACATTTTCACGAAAATTATTATTAGGTGCGCAGAATTAACAGACACGATTGTAATCCCAACAAACATACAGTCCACCCCCGCCCATATTTCGTGAGGTCACCCCAATGAAGCAAAGAAGTCCCTCATCACCACCCCAGACCAAACATGGGTACCCTGTGAAAAAATAAATTTTAGGAAGCCCACCCACTGTAATACAAATACTTAATACAAATACTGCACTTCAATTTTTTTACTTGAAAGTATTGTCTTTTTTAAGTGGCTAAAAGCCTATATAGACAATAGATAACAGATAATAGCCTAAATAGATAATGAATCGACTTGTTTGACTGAAAACATATATTCAAAGTGAATCTACAAGTATCGAGGTGCCACAAACACACAGAGTCCGAGATGCACCATAAATTAGAAATTAGCTATTTAAACAACAATTGTGGAAACAACATTGGTCGCGAAAACCAATGACTCGGCACATGCACAGGCAATGTTGAATATCCCCCACCACTTGAATTCATGTTAGATTGAATAAAATGGAATTATTTTAGTAGCACTGTGGTTAAAAGTGCTGTCGAAGTCAGCACGATTCAAATATTGGTCAACGGTAATAAAGAAATAATTCCTACCTGAAACGAATGTTTCGTGTCTGGCAGCTAGTAGTAGTAGACTTATGTAAAATGTAGGTCAATTATTGATGCCTCTTGGCTGTCGCCGTATTGTCCTCTCAACTTTAGCAAATTTGCAGAAATGTACGTCTGTAGCATTCACAAATCGTTGAGTACACAATGAGTATCTGTATTTCCGTATTTAGAGCTTATCAACAATGAAGACAGCAATCACGATGGCAGTACGTGTAATGGCAATATGACCAATCATTGTATTATTACGCGTTTGGCAGGACACGAAATATAGTATGACGTCACAATGAAAATACAATCGCATTTAACAACAAATAGCTGACTTTTTAAACGTAAATTTGTTATTGGTTGGTATATTACATTAAAAAAAAGTGTCCTGTGTCCAATAAATAGGACACATGACACTATGGCGTTTATTAAGAAGGTTCAAATATTGACTTTATATGTACCAGAGGTTCTAAATGAGGCTCCATACGGGATAATCTATTTAAACTAAATTTCATTGGGTAGCTATTTTTTTGCAAATTACATGCGTATTATTATTTTAATATAACCTATAAATGTTTACAGGTGTTAGCATGTTTCAATATTGAACTAACACATAGCTTGTTGGTAGTGGCACACTTTCATTTTACGAAGTTTCCCGCAGCGAACCCCATTCGGCCCATCGACCGATTGTTATTATAGAACGCCTGTAACTATTCACGATAATATAGGCGTTCTATGAAAACAGACAACTATCTGAACCACTATGAAAACAACTGTACAATTCTACTACGCGTATCCAGCATCAACATGTTAGTGAGCCACAAATAGTAAAGCGTACGGTTATAAATAGGACAACGTCAACTTATTGCAATGACGCAAATATTTCAAGTGTCAAAATCCGACGTGACGTTGATAAAAAGCGTAACATTGCGACGTCATTGTCAGGCTTTCATGACGTTGTCATTAAGGCTGGTTTTCACAGAGCGCGGCCCATATATATACTTAAGTGCATAGACGGAATTTCATTTTCTTCATTATGTTTATGCGTTGCCATGTTTAGCTTTAATATGCTCTATGTGGGCATGCCATATACTAGCTTTGGAGACAAAATAGTCCCAGGTGTTTATGTTCTTACTTCTTCTATATATTCTTCTTCTATTTATAGGCGAAGAGTAATAGGGTTGAGTTAGGAAAAAAATAAGCCAAAGTAGAATTTTTCAGAAAATAACCAAAATATCATTAGTAATATCCTATAAAAACTCCCCATGAATCCCACTGGAGCTTAATCCAGGAATGAAGATGGCGTCCAAAATGGCCGCCAGAATGACAAAAATCATAACTAGTGCAAAATCAATAAACACATCAGGAAAACAATATGCCGAAAAGTGCTGAATATGACTAACGAATCATAATAATCCAAATTGTGAAATGTAATACAATCCAAATGGCGTCTAAGATGGCCGCCAACATCGCTTAACTCTCTCAACTCAGCAAACATGTGGAACATTCGGAATATCTATCGTAAAATGACGTAAATTTGTATAGATAATATACAACATTTACCCTAATTACAATATTTAATTTGTTATATGTGTCATTTGGAGACATTTGAACAACGTAGTACATGTAATGCATAGTTTATTTATTATATTATGCAAAGTGATATTCGAGATGTCCACCAAATGTTGAGAATTATCGTTAAATAACTTCTACGTATATACGGCAAATCAGCACAAGGAAATGAATAAAAACAACACTTTATTGTTATTTATGCTTGAAACATGTCTCAAATTGACAGAGTTAGTACATTGCAACATTATCAAGCACTCATATGTTTGTAACTGCATAACTAATTAGAATAACCTGCTAAATTAACTTATCAGTAACTTTTAAGAAAATTGCCAGTGGTATTATCGTCACGCAGCACTACATTGAAAGTATTGTGTTTATGGAAGTTGGGCAGCATTATAGTAAATGTTTCATGCAAGCGGTGATAGCAGCAGCTACATTATATTATCAGTTAGTAGTTCCATTTACGCGGATAAACATGATTGATCTATCAATTTTGAAATGACCATTTATTTTACAACACTGCACTCATTATGACCATATTTACCAAATCAACAATAATATAAATGCAAGAGTCACATTATAATTTGTGTGACATTCTAATTTTTAACATCTGAAGGAACTGGTATAACAACATGCATACCACCACCACCATATTATTACCATGCATAATGTTCATGTAACAATATAAAATGATTGATATGTGTATACCTCCATTTCATTCGTACTGCTTTTTTTTGCAATATACCATGCCGTATTACATGCATCAGATGAGAAATGTTTCAACTCGTTCTGGTATGCATAAACATGACGTATGACTTTACGGTATACCGAAGAGAAAAGAAAATAAGTATAAACATTAAACTCGCGTTGTTTTTACCGCTAGAATGCTCGATAGATATATTGAGTAATTGTATGTAACGGGCTCTCAGCAGCTATGGTCATTTAATGTACCGATTAACTGGGGTAAATCCCGTATTTCATCTGTAAAGAGGAATAATAAAATCAGAACTGAATATTTGCATCAAGAAAATATACATTCAGCCCACTATTGAGAATATCCGGATCTGGTGTCAGGTCCTTAATGCAAAGAGTCACTTAGTCCCAGCCCCTAAGCGTAATCTGAGTACACTAATTATATCTTATTACACGTACAATTGGGACAACCGGCTTCAGCACTCACGTACAAGAAAGCGAAATTGTAACTGAGGGCGAAATCAAGGATATCATGATTATGATAAGGATGACCCGCACCGCTGACATACCCGTCACATGCTCCCAGCCAACCGCCCACATATTGTCAGGTAGAGTAAACATGTTCCCCCGGACAGGAAACTATTTAAACGTCGGTTGTCAACATCAAACTTCAAGGGAATGAGACATAGACAGTGTGTCACATACTTCCATAGAAATGAAAGTTCAGTATTGCATGATTTTGAACGGGTGTACTTATATAATGTATGAATTACCCTGCAATCCATATGCATTACGCATAATATATAACTTGCATTATTGAAAACAATATATATCCCTGGTAACCACATGAGAAGGTCATGCTATCTGAACCTTGATTATGTATTATAATTTATCAAATATGTATATCTTAAAATGTAAGATTTGACAATATCATTATATAAGCTGATACGATGAAGGTAGGCATACATGCATACAAATATCGTCTGACAGGCAAAACGACGATATTTTCCTCACAAATAATTGTTTATTTCACATGAAATGTATACGTTATTTCAACAATATACTCTTATATAAATGTAATTACGGTAAAAGGAAGATAGTTCTGAAACATTATGCACAAATTTATAGTTAATGCAAATTAATTTCAGAAAAAAGCTAAAGTAATTGTTTGTCGAGCCCATCGTGGAAAGCGAGACATAGTGATCATGGTGACATATGTATGTCCGTCCGTGGGAGTGTCCATCCGAAATGCACATCACTTATATCTCTCCAATCATAATCAGATTACGTTATAACGTTTAAACAAACTTTCCTTTTTTTTTAATTACCATATATGTGGATCTGGAACGCTACGTCGCGTCAGCTTGAAACGTCAAACGTGTTTTTGTTACCATCCATTCAGTAGAGCATCCATTTGGCCTTCCTACAAATCTCAAATGACATTGCGTTAACGGTTTTACGAATTTTGATTTAAACGTATTAAGTACCATATACATGTACATGTATATATAACCACATATATACAACCTGAAACAATCACTAAACATTGTGACTATCAATACACGCTCGGACTAACAACAACCTAGGCAGGCTCAACATGCGGGCTGTGGCGTTCTGTTATGCATATTGGACAACGTTTTCAAGTATTGGCGGCCATCTTGGACGCCATATTATTTCAAATATAAACTTATTGATGCTTTAATAATAGTAAATGTAACTCCAAAACAATTAAAAATAGGTTTGTATATATTGTGAAGAAAATGTAACTTTTACATATTTGTTGGCAATCTTGGCAGCCATCTTGGATATTTGAACGCTTAACCGACTCACGCTTATTGAAAAGGTTAATATATGCATTGTTATGTGATATGCTGCCACCCTATTTGTGAATATATTCATTATAGTCACCTTAATGTGTTTAATACATTTATGACAGCCATCTTGGATGCCATCTTGATTTCTGGATTACGCTCCAGTGGGTTTCTTGGGGAGCTTTGATATGTTTCTCATAATGATATTCCGGACCTATACTGAACAAATCAGCTCTGGCTTATTTTTTTCCGATTTTTGGCGATTTTATGTCCAATGCTATTCGCCTATTATTGATTATGGTTGACGTCATTTGGGTGTATATAACTCGCTAATAAGCTTATTCAGCTAAAACGGTATAGAATAAAACTGTCATACAATTGACAACATGTTTGAATACAATTGAATGCTAATTTTACACACATATTTTTACAGCTTGCGCTATTGCCATTAATTCAGTTGACGAGTGTCTCACCCACGAAAATCAAAGTCAGTGGTATACGAACGACACTGGGTGCATGGTATTTAGGGACCCGTTATATACATGATCATCATTTGATTCAAATATAATTGATTCGGATATGTGATGGAATATATGTATTACAAATATGATAACAGGTCCTCGTTATTGTATCCTATACGGCACATGGAGTGGCCAACTCTGCCATATTTGTGTATTCCAGCCAGTCTCACATATTTTGGCGTTGGACAAAGAACTGACACTGCGAGGTAGAACATATGATATAGTATAGCTAATCATACATATAAACAAAGACAACATACACCTATTGCTGGAGCACATACATATGGCCGACTTGAGCACTCCTTGTCGAGATTGATGTTAATTTTCCGACCAATCCAATCGTCCCAAAATGATTTTCATACTAGTCCATTTATAAAATGGGGGTGTTTTTTGTTACTCCCTAAAAATATGAAAATTACTTGCAAAAAGTGCAGAACCTGTGAAACGGTTCGTCAAGAGCCGGATCATCTGATTCTACATTGATTACAAACACAAATATTGCTGCCGACATGTACACATCATATCATACAAACTTAGCTCACACATTAATACTGGCATGCTATTTTCACGGGTGCACACACTGTGAAAACTAGTAGTATATCAGTCTTACGAATATCATCGTTTTGTCACGATCTCCCAGGGTGTCCGGCTTAGAGAAGTTTTACTGTACTGTTAACCAATATAACCAATTTCGGCAGACATATCACACGACTTTATGTGACTGAACTATATACGTAGCCTGATAACGATCTATACTGTTTGTTAGAACCATGACTGGCGTTTCATATATGGAATGGCGCACATACCCTGATCAGACTATGGGTCTACACTGGTCGCAAAACCCGTAAGCCATATTCCTCCAGTCACAGCCCAAAATGTGCTATGATTTATTTGTATACAAAGCCTTGTTATGTTCGTTTAATATACACACGCAGCACTAAAGCACACAACACAACCGCGTGTTGTTTAAACTAATCGCGTGTCTCTATCTGTAATTTAAATATTAATAATTGATTATACATATCTGCATATCGCGATTGCCGAACTACATGTAGTAATATTTAACACTGGTGGAATAGTTACACAGTTATATACTTATTTTTAACTCCTATACAAATAGTTTTGTGCCTGACAGATAGGACCCCAAGCACACAACTATAAATTCATGAAGCACAAACATTTTTAAACCCGTCACTTACCTGCGATCGATGTTACTTTAAATGACAGTCGTGTAGCCAGACCGCATATTCCGTCACTTTTATCAACAGACAAACAGACAAACAACACACATATGCCTTCGTCACGTGAACAAAGGACAGCGATTATGTTACGATATGTTTCATGAAACACCGATCAGGAAGTGAATATATAAATAAATGCTTTGATTTAACGACGGCACTGGCTTGATGACCTTGCATGTCGATATCAACTACTTAAGTCCCCTTCCGATAGGACTAGGCCAGCACGAAGTTGTCGTGCTCAACACGCCGGATCGGCCATTCGCAGCGGGTCGAGGTGGGAATCGAACACGGGGTCTCCCGATCCGCAGTCCGACGCTCTACTTACATGTACTGAGCTAATCCGGCCACGGTCGTGTTTAAATACGGTCCGTGCCTTTCACGCATGGCTACGTATCCTTTCGTTAATACATTCATACGTGTACTATCCGGGGCCGGGGAATACGGGGTTACATATACATGCACATACTAATCTGAATATTCACATAGACTTAAACATTACAACGCTGAATCAAATTTTGTCGTCTGCTGTTTGTTTTCTATTTTAATTATGATCCGTCCCATTCTCGCCACGCTACTCTTTTGTTAAGACATTCATACTATACGGGGAAAACGTCGCTAAATATGCATATATTCATAATACGCACTGGCAGACGTACATTGCTGAATACAAACACTGAATACAAATGTGTCGTCTGCTGTTACATGTTTGTTTTATAGTTTATTCACCAAACCATGTTTATTCCCCAAACCACGTTACAATAATTTCCAATGTCAAACCGTGTTTTATTAAGAATAAATACAAAATTTGGAAGAAACCGCAGACGACAATATTAGTTCCCAGCGTTACAATGTTTACATGGTATATGCATGTGCGTATCAGCAACTTAGCAAACGAGGAAGTTTCGCAAGTCTAGCACAAACTTGAACAATTTACACAATAGTATTTTAACAGTTGAATTGCCGAATCAAATAATGTCGTCTGCTGTTTTTGCTCTATTTTACTTTTTGTTTCTGATCAAAAACACTGTTTGACAGAAATTTGGAATCATTTCCACTGGAAATGATTCTAAAGTGATACCCACTGGTGTTTTTATTGTAAAAGATAAGAATACCAAAAACAACAGCATAATATTTAATTTAACCGTTACACTGCCGAATTAAATATTGTCGTCTGCTCTTTATATTCAATTTTTCATCTCATCAAAAACATTGTTAGACAATAATTTCGAATGTACGTACTGTAAATCTGTATTACCATGAAATATATATATTATGATATGTTCATCTGGGACGCTACAGGGTATCTGGATTAGAGAGGCTGCACATTCCAAGGTGCCCGGTGTATAGAGGTTCCTAGGGACCTTCCAGGTGTCCGGTTCCTAGGGGACCTTCCAGGTGCCTGGTTTATAGAGGTCCCTAGGGGATCTTCCAGGTGCCCGGTTTATAGGGGTTCCTTGGGGACCTTCCAGGTGCCCGGTTTATATTGGTTCCCAGGGGACCTTCCATGTGCCCGATGTATAGAAGTTCCTAGTGACCTTTCAGGTGCCCGGTTTATAGAGGTTCCTAGGGACCTTCCAGGTGCCCGGTTTATAGAGGTTCCTAGGGACCTTCCAGGTGCCCGGTTTATAGAGGTTCCTAGGGACCTTCCAGGTGCCTGGTTTATAGAGGTTCCTAGGGGACCTTCCAGGTGCCCGGTTTATATTGGTTCCTAGGGGACCTTCCATGTGCCCGATGTATAGAAGTTCCTAGGGACCTTCCAGGTGCCCGGTTTATAGAGGTTCCTAGGGGACCTTCCAGGTGCCTGGTTTATAGAGGTTCCTAGGGACCTTCCAGGTGCCCGGCTTATAGATGTTCCTAGGGGACCTTCCAGGTGCCCGATTTATACATCTTCCATGTGCCCGATTTATTGTGTTTCCCAGAGGACCTGCAGGTGCCCGGTTTATAGAGGTTCACAGGGGACCTTCCATGTGCCCAGTTTATAGTGGTTCCCATGGGATCTCCGGGTGCCCGGTTTATAGATATTCCCAGGGAACCTCCAGGTGCCCGGTTTATAGATGTTCCTATGGCACCTTCCAGGTTTCATAGGCTTCTGCGGAACCTTGCATGCGTACGGCTTAGAGAGGTTCCTAGGAGTCCGGTTTAGAGAGGTTTCGGTGGAACCATTCGATGTGTCCGGTTTAGAGAGGGTCCTAGGAGTCCGGTTTAGAGAGGTTTCGGTGGGTCCTTCCAATGTGTCCGGCTTAAAGAGGTTCCTAGGAGTCCGGTTTAGAGAGGTTTTGGTGGAACCTAATAATGTGTCCGGTTTAGAGAGGTTCCTAGGAGTCCGGTTTAGAGAGGTTTCGGTGGAACCATTCAATGTGTCCGGCTTATAGAGTTTTGGTGGAACCTTATAATGTGTCCGGCTTAGAGAGGTCCATAGGATTCCGGTTTAGAGAGGTTTCGGTGGAACCATTCAATGTGTCCGGCTTAGAGAGGTTCCTAGGAGTTAGGTTTAGAGAGGTTTCGGTGGCTCCTTCCAATGTGTCCGGCTTAGAGAGGTTCCTAGGAGTCCGGTTTAGAGACGTTTCGGTGGAACCTTACACTGTGTCCGGCTTAGAGAGGTTCATAGGAGTCCGGTTTATAGAGGTTTCGGTGGAACCTTTCAATGTGCCTGTCTTAGAGAGGTTCGTATGAGGTTTCTGTGGAAACTTCTTATGGGAAACTGGCTGGAAAGATCAGAAAACGGATAGCAGTCGAGGATACTACACACTTTTGCGGGTTCCATGCGCTTTATTTCACCAACATCGGTGAAATAATAAGAACAAATATAATGAAACATGATTTTTCTATCCACACGCCCAAAACGCGCACCTGCACACAATACCCTCCGAGGGTACCATGAGGAATTACTTCACTGCTCGTGGGTGTTTTGATAGATGACGCAATACGGCTAAGTTAAATTCAGCATGGAATATCCTCGACTTAATGTACACGACATTGAATGCTGACATGCAAATGTGATACATGTAACTATCCGACAAACACATGTACATAATGAAAGACACATACTTTACATGTACATTTTTGTATAATGAGATAGATTAGCTGCGGTATGTAACTAGTACACAGTAGCAGCGACCATTTTGAATGAACACAATTACAAATGAATACAAAATCAATGTGCCTATGAGAAAGAAGAAATGTAAAATATGTAAGGCAAATAAGAAACATCACTGTTACTCCAGTGTTTTGAGTCTCCTAAATAACATAGGCTGGTCTCCCAAACTGTCCGAGGTGAGCGTTCGTCGTAAAATCAGAAAATCCAAGATGGCCGCCAATCTGAATATATTTGGGCAATATCTCGGGAACTAAGCCAGTTATGAACATAATTTCAGTTGCTACACATATGTTTCCGATGTCTACCTATAAGATGGTAATAACAATTAATGCATAAATAAGTCACCATCATGGATTTAAAAATATGTTCTCTCAACACTGATATCTTACACCACGACGCCCACTATTATCAGACTCATTTACAGTAACACCATAATTCCCATTGTAACAACTTTGCGCTTGTGGTTATAGCACCATGTTGCAGATGCGAACATGAAATTAAAACGAAAAAAGCCAGGTTTGATTATAAAACGCCTAAAGTAGTTATTCTATATATAAATCGCACTCTTGTATCGATCTTTTGACATCAGCGTTGTTAAAACGATGCTAGCCAATCGGATGCATAATCAATGGTTAAATACGCGTCACAAGCAGCATTCGTCGCAGTTTCATCGAGACTGTCGCGAATGTAGCACGTTTTACTTTCGTACCACATCGATAATTAGTTATTGCATACCGGTATACAGATATAGTATTCTTCATATAGTGATTGTTGTGTGTAGACATACGACTGTCATATCAGTATTATGGATACTCAGGACATGTGTCTCCTATGCCAGCAGGCATTGTCGGAAGGAGACACAGTAGTAGTATCAAGGGGCCTAGATAGCATACGAAACTGCAGTATGAGGCGTAACGATGAGATCGCTGAAAAGTTAGTAGTCGTTTCGTCTATCTGCGTTCACACACAATGTCGAAGAAAGTATACACGCGAATCGAACATCGTTTCTGCACAAATCCCTTCTGTGGAGAAGACCCAAACTCAGATCCGCCCATCAAATATTTGACATCACTCGGCATTGTTTGTTTTGTGGCGATGAATGCGATCAGATATCTGATCAGAAAAAGCCTGTAGACAAACGGAACATGTACGAAATGCGTAAAATACCAAACAAAGAATCAATTCAACAGGCGGAAGCAGCACGTCATGATGAGTTGGGACATACAGTCAGTGCCCGTGTTGAAGCAGTGATAAGCGACTTGGTGGCTGCGGAAGCCAGATATCACACTCCATGCTAACGCAAATTCTACAAAATGCCATCTAATCGTAAGAAAGGGCGGCCCACAGATGATGATTTAACATGATTTGACCGTTTTTATTCCTTTTTAAGGGACAACGATGAATGTCAGTACTCGTTGGAATAGTTGTTTGAAAAACTTGCTGAATATCTCCCATATTGTGTCAGTGTATGCTTCGAACGGTCAATGAAGAGAAAGCTTCTCGATCACTTTGGTGATGACATCATTATCACCTGGCAAGAAGTCATTAATATGTTTCCGAAATACCAGTTACAAGATTCTGAGTAGCGCTGAGTACACACAGAAATCACAGGATCAAAAGTAAGAGCATTTACGAATTGTCAAAACAGCTGCGGCAATCGCCAGAGAAGACATTAGGTCGATGGCATACGAAACAGATGTGTATGCCCCAGCAGACAGTGCGTACGACGATACAAATTATGTTGTCCCAGAAACATTGAATAGATTCATGGACAATGTGATAAATACAGGGAAAAAAGGACCTGAAATAGATAGGAAACGAAAATGCACAGTTATCAACCATGCAATAATCACTGCCACTCGACCGTGGTCGTTTATTTCTATGATTCAGGTCATACTATCAGTCTACGTGCACAGGTACGTGGGATCCAGGGATCTTACGGACATACTGTACGGTATGGGTGTGTGTTTCTCCTACAATGAAGCACGGCGCTATGAAGCATCTGTGATGCTACAAAACAGGCCTTCTGTAGAAGCAAATTCATTCAGTCAGTTCGTATTCGACAATGCGGATTTCAATGTGAGAACTCTGGATGGTTGTGGTACCTTCCACAGCATGGGGGGTATCATGTGTGTCACACCTGCGAGTGCAATCACGAACACTGACTTTACTGCATAAAAGTACAGCCGACGGCTGCTACCATAGCGCAGGTGAACAAAGTGAATTTGCAAACATACACAGCTAGAAACACAAAAGGCATCGATGGTATATCAGTGAAGGATCTTGGAGACATCAGACGTCTGTCCTCTGAAAAGTCCTTATACCCTTTGCTAGACACCCTGTGGATGTGTGGTACTTGGCTAAAGGTGTCAAAGAACCCAAGCTGGAGTGGGTATATGGAGTTGGTAACAAACGAAAGCAAGGAGTACCAGACTTCCAAGGTCGTTATCCTGCCATTCGTGAATTTGCAACCAACCAGTTTAGATGCCATCTACACGGTTCTAGTGTTTGCTGCTGGGGAGTGCAGACGACATTATCAGAAAATGTGTCTTGTCACATTCGATCAGCCTCTTTACGCCAAAGCTGTGGACATGGTGACTGCTGCAAGCAGTGACAGTGACTTGTCATCGATCGTGGTACGACTAGGTGGGTTCCATTTATTGATGTTGTTCATGGGTGCCGTTGGTTACGTAATGGGTGGCAGTGGTCTAAAGGATGTATGGTCTACCATTTATGCGACATATTCCATAGACAAGATAATGACTGGGCATGCGTTTGCTCGATCATTGCGTGCTCACTTTCTTACTCAGCTCGCTCTAGCGGTCATTATCTTACAAGAACTGGGACTCAACGAGGACGAAAGTACCCAACTCGGTTCACTGCACAAGGCGGCCATGAATGCAACAGAAACTCTGGAAGACATTACAAAGGGCACACTCCTTGCTAAAGTATTGAGCACAATGGAAGGCATCAGTCGCATAGCTAAGCTGTGGATACAATATTATGATCAGGTAACCCTAATGCACCGCTTTGTATCTGCCGAGCGCTGTAGAAATTGGGCATTACACCTCGAAACTGTACGTGAAATGATGCCACATTTCCATGCAGCCGGACACTTTGCATATGCAAAATATGCACACGTGCATCTGCAGGAAATGTCCAAACTGGAAAGCAAGATGACAGCAGACGAGTGTAGACAATTCACGTCGGGTTACTTCACGGTCAGACGCAGTGAAAGAGTTTGGGTAAGCAGAAAGCAGTCAACTTACTGCGAAAACAAACCGACTTGCAGAAATGTGTGGACGTATTCATTGAGCCGTCATCTCCAATGGAGTCAGTTACGTCAGCTGGAGAAGACTTCCTGTTGGCCTTGTACGCTACACCGAAGGACACGTTGACATTGAACGAAAAACATACATCACTGCTTCATGAAGGCAGTAGCAATTTGTCCAATACACAGCAAGATCAAACTCGAAGCATTACCACCAACATCCGAGGCTGCTAGACTACATTCTTTGCATGCTTACCACCAAGTGCAACACTGGTTAGGACATGAACTACCACCAGGAGAGTGGGGATAGGACTTAGTCAGTGGACAATTTCATCCAGTTCTAACCCGCCAGCCTCCTGCTTCCCCTGAACTTCTGAGTTTGATTTTGTGCAACTGCAAATGTGGCTGTGAGCGAGCTTGTGGTTGTCGGAAAGCTGGCCTTCATTGTTCGGTTCTCTGTGGCCAGTGTCGTGGTAGTGGTTGCGCCAACTCCGACATTCCAGAAATCATCCCCTGAATGAAGATAATGATCACGGACGTTCAGATGACTCCGTTAATGAGGATGAAGATGTCATGAGTACACCGAAACAGATGCCGCCGAATATTGATCAGTATTGCGGAGCATCCACTTCCGACATTACGAGACCATTACGAACGCGGAAGCGGAAACTAGTAACAGAGTAGTGGAGACACAATATCAGTTTGTGTTGCGGTTGTACTATTAACGTATATTACATTTAAATTGCAGATGCCACTGAAACAATCTGGAATAAAATGAGTTTCAAAATGGCGGACAAAGTACAATCATCAGAAATGCGCGACATAATATTGTGCATTTAAAATATACTTGACAGCCCTCTACAATATGTGAAGTGAATGGGATTTTTGTTGGTTTTTGTGTTCTGTGAGGCTTGTGTTGTATTATTTCCATGCGTAGCCATCGTCCTTTCGCATTGTTTTTGTGGGTCGTACATCGCTAGTCGTGGAGTGCACATATGTGCCATATTGAAGGCTCTGTGACTACCGATGTACGCGTGCCGTCGATTGCACGGTGTTGCGTGTTTGTCTTGTTTTCCTGTGGCTATTTTGGTGTTTTGCCTCTATTTTATAGATATATTTACCCATTTATTGAGAGAAAAAAAGGTCATTGGTGGCGGCCATTTTGAAAACCATGATGGGAGCCATAAAATCATGTTTTGTGGATCACCAGCCGATAGCCAGACACCGATAATGTGGGTTTAAGCTCTGAAATTGTGTTCATAACTAGCTTAGTTCTTGTGATATTGTCAAAAATGTATCCCGGATGGCGGCCATCTTCGATTTTCCACTTTTTTTGGCGAACGCTCACCCCGGACAGTTTGGGAGACCAGCCTATGTTATTTAGAAGGCTCAAAACATTTTATCTACATAGGTTTAATTTCTTTACTATTTTTGCCGACCCTTTCCAAATTATCAGCCCAGTTTACTGTGTAATTACAGTTGCTCAAAATAACCACCCCATATAACATCCAATAACTTTCGAGTTTTGGAGAAAAAATGGCGGCCATTTTGAAATAAATTCGATCGTTAGGAAGAGCGTAAGCATTGATGTATTGCTTTATGTCATATCTCAGATGAAAACCATAATAATATGTTCATATCTATCTTAGTTTCCTAGATATAGTCTACCACAATTTACACAATGCTGCCTGGACTTGATGACTATTTTGCCGTCATCTTGGATTCATGTGGATTTGATAGCCTCCATATATGTTTAAGTTTAATACATGGTATCGAAACCATTTTCTACGTCCGTCCGATCAAGATGTAAGTGCCTATTGGCTTTCATTCATCAAACAAGTACACAGTTCATGCTAAATATTAATGCTTGGCTGCCATTTTGAATATTCGGATATGTCCAACGATAGAGACGTCCCAGCAAACCGAATCGCTTTGTATATGCCCCATAAAACAATAATCACCGATAAAACCTACTTCATCGGGCGTTTTTCTAATGTTATGCAAGTACATATTTTACTATCAAAATTCAGTGAGCTTTTCACTCATTTGACCTATTTGCACTTAATGACCCCACAAATGACATTGTCCCACCTGATTCGATTGGCCGAAAACGAATTCGTATCCATGGTGATATAATTCATTGATGTAATGTAATCATTGCTTTAAAATTTGCTCTCTCGAGTTTAACAGAACTTATCCCCCCCCCCCCCCTCTTATAGTAGTAGTTACACAAACCGCTCGACAATCCCAAGCCTTCATATCGCTCTGAGACAAGGACAGTAAACAGTAAATGACCAAGTAGGCCGTCAGCCAGAAATGGAAACCCTCCCCCTGTGGGATTTTTGCAGACATTTTTTTTCTGAAACCACATTCAATTATGAGTGCTATGCCGTATGTATGCGCTCTGTAACCCATTGGATGAATGTTTGGCATCATTTTCGAGTATACCACCCTCGGACTTTTCGCAATTGAAAATCTATTGTTTTTTATCATTAGAAACAACTGCTTTGGAAATCGTGTATGTTTTCGGATGTGTTCATAACTATACAATGGAATAATGTTCAATTAAATAATATCTGCTAATTCAGATGAAGAATTTTGCACGTTTTGTTACCCCACCCAATGAATTTCAAAGGCAAAACATCTCCCTTAATAACTCCATAAAAGTATGGTACTTTTGTATTTTATTCGTGTCAATGGTACCTAGTAGTGTTCATTAGACATGTTAATTGCATATATGTCGATAATCTGATATAGTCTGCAGTCTATGCTACAATGTTAAAAACAAAGTATTTTTCACCATTCCCCACCCACACATTTTACAATGGGAATTTTACATGTAATTAATTAATTTATGTTATGCACTGTCACTTACTTATAAATTGTTTAAATGCACATGCAACTACTTAGGTACTACTGATAGCTATCCGTACACACTTCAAATACAGTGTTTCCGAGTGTTCGTCCGTCTGTCCGTCCGCTTCGCATTTACTTAGTGATTGTAACAACTACGCTATATGTCTCAGTATGCAAATCTCTCTCGGTGTCTATTAATTGTATCAATGGTAATTGTACTTACTAGTGTTTGTAATATATAGTGAATGCCCATATTCTGATTACATAATGTCTACTGCAGATGATGCAATGTTAAAACAAAGTAGATTTAGCTATATATTCCCATCCCACTGCATTTACAATGACCATTTTACACGTAATACTTTTTCTAACATTATATTCTGCCAGATATTTATGAAAGGTTCATATGAACGTGTAGCTAGCAACACCTGTATATGTGGCTGTGACTGGAGAAATGGGGCTTATGGGTTTTGTGACCAGTGTAGATCCAGATAAGCCTGTGTATCCACACAGTCTGATCAGGATCTGTACTGTTCGCCATTCCATCAGTGAAACACCCATGCTTCTAACCAGCATACTAAAGTTGTATATCGTTATCAGGGTACATGAGTGTGCAATTTGATCAGGAGCCACACTGGTCGCAAACCCCATAAGCCCCATTTCTCCAGTCACAGCCACATATTAGTTATCCACATACATTTCAGATACAGAATGAATGTCTGTTCGTCTCTCTATATGTCCATTTCATATTTATGCAACCATGACAATTACCATGTTTACTATGTTGTGTATTCCAACATGAACGTCTCTGATACATATAATCATTACCCTCAGCTGTTGACAGGCCTTTAAACACCATTAAGAAAAATAAATAAATAAATATAATTATTACTGTCAATAGTATAGGTCGTAGGTACTAATTTGCAAATTGGATATGGAAACTACACCTTTTCTACCATGCTGAATGGATGATTTGTAGCACATTTATTACTCCATGTATGACCCAGTAAATACTAAAATACAGAATATTAAGATAGCTGTAAAAATACGAGCAAGCTCAGCTGAAGTAAAATAGGACACCTATATTGTTATACACTTTTAAGATGACAGTATGCAAGTACATGAGTTTGTGTGACATAAAAATAGTATTAGGTAGTAGAAACGATGAATCTTAAGATATATCCCGGTTCCACATAATGTACACACTATTTATCGTACATTCCAATAATATTGCCTCAACCCATTCTGAGTCATCAACAGGAACAGGATTCAAATGTGTAGTTGGCACCTGTACTTATAAAATAATGTACATGTATATAGTAAATACGTATAAGTTGTATGACTACTGAAATACACTATGTGTCATACAAAAACATGTGTGTTCCAATGTGTATGACCGTCATCAATTACCAGTGTAAGTGCACACCAGTGCATGCATCATGGCCATTGCCTAACACATGCAGGTATATTGCTCCATTAGTCTTATTTGAGAGGCACCCATGACGACATTGTATTTTGTAAGTAAGGCGTTGGAAGTAAATTGTTAACCATGATTTCATAATAGTGACATTTGATAACCTGTAAGGTTGATATACCATTTCATAATTGTCATATAAGCAAAGACATTGAAGGTGCATGATCTTTCTAAAAGCATGCATATGCTCTTCAAACATATCCACTATATTCATATAGCTGTTATGTACGCATACATAAACTATTTTGTCCAATATGTTTCAACATTCGGTGTTCTTAACATTTAAAAAGAAACCATTGACAACGTATGTACGAAATGAACCGTACAAGATACCTATGCTGGTGTTTTGTGCCAGACTTTCGAATTAAACTCCGAATAATTACACCACCTAAAAATCCACCACCGCCGGGTTTCAAAATAATGTTTTTCTTCGTTTCTTCATCAATCAGAGGATCTGTTAATTTTCGTACATCTGTCTTGATTTTATCTAAATATAACGTTGTCTGTTTTGGTAATTTTATTTTATTTTCAACTATATTTGATGCAGCTAACGAAAACCATTTTAGTGTTTTTTCAATCCAACTTTTAATATTAGTTCTGTTTTATTTTTATTTGATTGTTTACTTAAATTATGTAAAGCATACAAAATACCTTTCGTTGTTTGTGGAAACGCCATCTTTACTTAACAATGCATGTGACATCAATGACGACCTATTTTTATATTGGTGAATAAATACTAGGTTCTCTTGAATTTGTTTCTGTAATCCAGTGTTGAAAAATATAAGTTCTCAGACGTAGTTGTTTTTTCGTTTTAGAATGAATATCTATTAGCAAATAACCATGTACTTTTGAAGTAGCATCATTGTATGCCGAAATTAAATGAGGACATTGCATATACCGTGCCAGTGTCTTACCTTGTAATCCATCACGTTCATTTCGAAACAAAATCATGTACCGACCGTGAATTAGTACTAATTTTACGGCTGGATTTTGATTGTTGAAACATATTTTGTGTAATATATATTACACTAGCATTCATGTGATGTCATTTTCTTTTAAACCATAATTTTTATTTTTTCTTCATCTTTTTCACCTAGCATATCATCAAATACAATAAGATGTGGAATAGTTGTATCACTTACAATTTCATTTTCGTCAGCAGGAATGTATTCAATAAATTTGATAAAATAATTGTTTTATTGCATGATACTGTCAGAATGTTGCCATTCCTTGTAACACCATACCATTTTTTCTGGTACAATATTAAATAAATTGTGTCGATAATCAATTATTTTCTGTACTACTACTGGGCCCTGATACATCAACATTACATGAATGTTGGAATAATAAAGACGATATATCACAACTATCCATTTTTAGAAATTAATGTCAAAATAATATTACACGTACTTGAAATTAAAATATCTAAAGTTCAAAAGCAAATGTTTTTTTTTCAATTATGCTAAATATTAATGTGTGGCATGTTTATATATTTTTCTTTCTGGAAGATATGATTGGCCCTGAAAAGGGCATTTGGGGTTCAGAAGCTGATGCTTCTAATATTCAGCTACGACACGACGCCGTTTGGTAGTAGTAATATTTTCATAGTTTCCAGCAGCACAGTATTCTTGGATTAAAGAATAGCGTGAATCTACAACAATGTCTTTGTATTTCACGGATGGTGTACCGACACATCTTGTGTAGCTGCATAAACCTTCGACACATTTTCTACGTCGTCGACGATTGAATGTAGCACATACACTTCGTCCTTCAAATCACGTATACCATGTCATAAATACTCTTCTCCAATAAATAAACTCTGTCTTGACTTGCCATTCCGATAAATTTCGATATAAATTGCGATAAAATATCTAAAAAGCATGCCTTTTTATAAGCTAAGAGGTGGATTGGCCTACTTTTCAGAGAATGGACTGAAACTGCTGCTGATTGCTTGGTTGTTTTTACCCCACAATACATATTACTAATGTTTTGTAAGCTCGTCTCCCACTGGTTGCGTAAGATCGTCTCCCATTGGTTGATTTTAAATCCGTTTTTGAGCTCTAGCTCTAGCTCAAGGTGATTTTGTTATACCCATACTATGTGTCTGTGAGTGGAGAAATGGGGAGTACGGGTCATGCGACCAGTGTAGCCCCAGATCAGGCTGCGCGATCAGGATCTGCACAATTCGCATTTCCACCAAGGAAACACCAGACATGCTTCTGACAAGTAGCATAGATTATTATCAGGCAACATATGATTATTGAACTATTTTCGAGCATAATTTGGGTAATAACATTTTAATAGATTAATCGTTCTTGTATTCAAGAACATGAGTATGTAAGGTATTCATTTCATGAGAAGGTGTGCAGCCCTGAAAAGGACAGATGTCCTCGTAAATATCCTCTGTGTAGCGGACATCTTCTTCGAAAAAACCTTCATCGATCTCTGGGCATCGATGTTCCTGTCCGTGAGTGTCCAACACGGCATTGCATTTTGCACACTCTATGTAGCAACGCGCACCGCACATAGAGCATGTCCCGTTCCTCTGTATCGGTATGTGTTCGGTTTAACAGTTTGATGACTAATGAGACATAGCTGTGTGCTTTTCTTTTTATAACAATTAGTTGGATAAATGACTTAAAAGATACAGCTTTATAACAATTAGTTGGATTGACCTACGGACCTACTGACCTACTTTAACAATTAACATGGGTTTGAAAATCAGCCAATGGCAGACAAGTTAACAAACCAATTTTGTCAATTGTGTAATAGTAGTCTTATTAATTATGTAAGTCATAACGTCTGATGGTTTTTTATTTGGTAACTTGTCCTTTGGGTATACACTGTCGTGGAGTCTCTTTAGCCATATTCCTCGATTCTGTATGTATTTTAATTTGGTTATTTATATCTAATATTGTCTGTTTCACCACTTGTTGAAGCATCACATGACGTACAGTTTCAGTTGTCTTGTTTATATTAGGTGTTTATGAACGTCTTAGCTATCCTGAGGAAACAGTAAAAATGTTAATAGCTTCAGTGTTATTACTTCTCGAAAACTGTTGATTTCAATCTGGTTGTCAATTTATACAATAATATTAATGACTACGTTGAGTGCTCTCACAAACTGAAGTTCAAGTCGTAGATTCCCAATCTTTATAGGATGTACATGTCCATCTTCGCTCTCCTAATGAAATGCATGATTTTTACTATTGTTCAATAGACACAATTGGTTTGTTAACTTGTCTGCCATTGGCTCATTTTCGAACCAATGTTAATTGTTAAAGTAGGTCAGTAGGTCCGTAGGTCAATCCAACTAATTGTTATAAAGCTGTATCTTTTAAGTCAATTATCAACTCAAGTAACAATTCTGAACATGGTGAAAAAAATCGTCAGACGTTTGAAGAAAATGTTTAGAAGGGTTGATCAACAAAGAGAACACGATCGAGTCGCTCTTGTACAATTCTTCGAACATCGAGGTTACCGATGGCCATCACGTCAACGAATTCCCGAGAAGACATGGACAGTGAAACTCGTCAAATTTATCCAGATAAAAAAATGCCTTTTTCAGGGCCATACCTATATTCAAGAAAGAATAGCCGATGGACTCAACATTTAAAATCATATTGTACTATGCATTATTTCGTTTACATTTTTTTGTTATTTCAGTGTTTCATTTTTAAAAAAGATTGAGAGCTTAAATTTTTTCTAAAGAGTTTAAAAATTAAAAAAAAAGTTTTTCTTTTTGCTTTTCTTCATTTTGTTAAATTTTTGCTTTTCATTTTTTGCAATTTTTGTTATATATATAAAACTACCTGGGGTACGAACTGTCCTCAGTTCACGTTCTGCTTAAACTATGTTTCAAGTTAGGATTAAAAGCAAATAATTTCGAAAATATGAATTGTTTTAAGTGCGTAACCATGAAATATAAAAAAAAAGTTCATAATTATTATAATCTTACAATATTGCAAGTTTGCAAAACAATTTAATATACTGATTATATATTATTGGTAAAACAAAAACACCTTGAGCTTGAGTTAAAAAACGGATTGAAAACCAGCCGATGGGAGACGAGCTTACACAGCCAATGGGAGACGAGCTTACAACACATTAGTAATATGTATTGTTGGGTAAACACAACCAATCAATAAGCAGCAGTTTCAGTCCATTCTCTGAAAAGTAGGTCAATTCACTTGTTAGATTATAAAAAGGCATGTTTTTAGTTATTTGTTACATGTTATCGTACTTTTTTGAAAATTACTGATATATTACCGATGTTCAACTTTCACAACTCAGGGGAAGATTTGCTATCTGATGCCTTAAAGTATGCAATGAATGATATCAGTATCAGCCTACGTTTCACTCCAACACAACAAGTACAGTATTAACCGGTGTTTCAGGCATCAAAACAAGAAAAGGAGAATAACTCGTCCCCTACTACCAGTGAGGATGTACCAACCCATAGAAAAGAAAATACACGGATGCTGGCTGAACTCCAAAACAAATTATCAAAATATCAGAATGAACTTTGGAAAAGATGGAAGCAATCACTGGTAGACATAGTGTACAACTGGACCAGTTGATCCAAACATTTTCTGAAAAGAAATGGCTCCTGTGACATTTGACATTGAACAAAATAAATTGGCAAAGTTGTAAAAACAAATGGGAGAAACGATGTGCGACACAATTGACAATCTCTTACAGCCATCATCTCCAAAGAAAATAAACAAAATGTCACCTAAGTATTTTAGAAATGTTCACTTCTATTCACCAAAATTCACATCATATCACCCCCTCCCCCCCCCCCCACCCCCCCCCCCCCCCCGAAAGATAACATTTTTCGTTCATAGGTAGGACAACACATTATACAAAAAATATATTTTTAATATTTCATAAACTGATTTATATTATGTATAACTGTTCATAATTATACAACCCGTTTCTGTACTGATTTATATTATGTATAACTGTTCATAATTATACAACCCGTTTCTGTTTCTTGCTATGTACACCAGATTGTTGCTCTGCCAAATTAGGTTGTAATTTCTGTCGTTTGTCACATTCACGAGCCAAATGTGTCGATTCTTTACAGATGAAACAGGATTTTAGTTCAGTCGTCTTCAAATGTAGATTGCAGCTTTCACTGTAGAATGAACGAAATGAGCCCACGCTCATATATTGAGAAGTACTCGGAGTGTCAGCAAACTGTACTTCATGCGAATACGGGTTGACATACACGTCGATGACCTTTCCATTAGGCTGTTCTGCTGGGCAATTGTTGCACCAATGGTCTTTGGAATTACAAATGAAACACTGATTGGGTCGTTTTATTTCTGTTCCATCATGAATACTTTGTCGAGAGAAAATCTTTTGTGTATTGATTCTGTATTCTCCTTCATATGCCACGGTATGGTATGATGTAAATGTTCCAATCTAATTGCCATTTATTTGGAAAACTGCTGACTTCTACCTCGTGTGTGAATGGATTCACATACAGATGTGTTTTTATTCCTGTAGTCCAGGCTTTCACAGACTCAAAATGCCCTAGGAAATGTTCTTCAGATTTCTTCAGTTCAATGATACAATGCTGTCTTAATCGTGGATCCATGACGATGTGTTTCTTACAGCTTCAGTTGATGACTTGTTTCTTTCAGCTTCATTTTAGGAGTGATAAGCAATATGGGGTTCGCCTCTTTTTATACACTATCAGGGCATAAAAGAGCGAATTATCACCATTTCGTCAAGAAACAGCGAAGATGCCACATCGTCTAGTACCATACTCGGATACAAAAAGTGATTATGACGAACCACAACCGAATATCGTCAGAAGGCCTCTGGTAACATATTCAGCTGCAGAAAGCGAGTCAGAGGAAGAAAACGATGTATCAACAAGAGTCACTAAGGTAATTTCGCTACCGAAGATGAAGAAGAAGAAGATGAAGAATTACCAAGAAACGTATATCAGTTGATCCAACAAAAGACATGAACATCAAAAATAATCGAACACGGTCTATAGTATTCAAGACCACATTCAAGAAATTTGATTCCGATGAACACCCCGAGACTTTCGTGGGGTTATTATGTGATGAAATTATGCATCAGACGACGGAACACATGCCGCACATGGGTGTTGAGCCGCACGACAAAGTTCGTGTCACGATAGATCATCTTGCGTTGAAGATGGGGATTCCAATACCATTTATGAATTGGGAACATCTGCATGGTGATACTTTGTTGCAAGAAATACCGAAAGTTGTTCAGTGAACCAAGGATTTCAACTGAAACGATGGTAAAATGTATTTTGAAATCAGAAATTGTCAGAAATTGATTCTACAAACTTCACAATAAGGGAGAAATATATTGTTAAGATTGAAAATTCCAATGACATGTTGTGTTTAGCAAGAGCAGTTGTAGTGGGTAAATGCCATACACGTTGGAATGTAATTCGACAGATATCACGTCCTCTACAACAAATTGAAGCCGAGCGACTATTGGATCAAGCAGGAAGTCCACCACACAAATCATGTGAAATTGAAGAATACAATAAAAATGCAACAACTGTTGTACCCCGAATATGTGATCAAGATCAATGAACAACGTGTGAAAACAGAATTACTGTTTTCTGGCGTACCAGATTTGCGAAACACATATATGTCAACAGTCGTGTACAGCCTGTTATTCCAAAACCAAGTGTCTATAGTGACAAATCGTATAGTATGTAGCGATTTCCTGAGAACATTCTACAAGCATGGATGTTACGTAAACCACAATGTTATAGAAGGACTCAAGAAGAAATAAATTTGTAAATTAGTGAAACAGTGTACGAAATGTGGAGGACAGTATGTTGAAAGCAAGAAAAGCCATGTATGTACTAAGATGAACAAATGTAAATTCTGTCGAAAAAGTAGTTTCATGTAATCATAAATGTCATATTCAACAGTAACATCATGGTATTAAAGGCAGGTGGGATACGCTTAATTGATTCATATAATTTCATAAATTCGGCATTAGCAATAATTCCAGAAACATTTGAGTTAAAGGAAATGTCAAAAGGCTACTTTGCTCATGGGGCAAATACCGACGAATTCTCAAATTATGTAGGTTCATATTTGGACGTATCATATTACAAACCAGATTCAATGTTAAAATCCGCTCGGGAAATGTTTTTCTCGTGATACGAAGAACGTATACAAAAATAACGATATTTTCAATTTCAAACAAGAAGAGGAAATAATTATATTGTCGCTCCGATGTAGATATTTTAAGGCGTGGATGTGCTGAGTTCCGAAAAGTACTCATAGAATATGTAGGTATTGACACGTTTCTAGAAGCGAGTACAATTGCTGATGCATGTAACAAAGTGTGACGAAGTAGATACATGCCAAGCGGCCAGATTGGCATTATATCAAGCGGCACACGATTCGTCGCTAAATTTCATTGAAAGGTATCCGATGGGCACAGAGCATATCAAAAGAAAAGGATATTTTCATACACCATGCCAAAAATGGTGGTGAACATCAAGTTGGACTGTAGACGGGTACCACACAGAATCAAACAAAATATTTGAATTTTTGGCGGACATGTGGCATGGTTGCCCCACATGTTATCCAAACCGTATACTAAACAATCATATTAACGGGCAAACAATGCAAACATTGCTTTGTGAAACATATAAGCGCTTAAACTACTTTAGACCTGGTGGTTATAATGTAGTCTGGGAGCATGAATTTGATATGAAAATGAAAACTGATACAATGCAATACCTTGCAAATTTCACATGATGTTGACGAGACCACATATTGTGAAATCAAATACATCGATGTTTGTTCTCTGTATCCATATGTTTGTAAACATAAATACTATCCTATTAGACACCCAGAAATGCTCACAAAAGAAAACATTGACATTGAAAACATCAGACAATATGAGGGTTTGATCACATGCAAGATACCACCAGATAATCTATTCCATCCTGTGTTACTGTCACAAATTGTAGCCGACTGTCTTCCTTATAATCCATCAATTGTAACACGGGTTACACAATACTCGAACAGAATACTCGAATAACCCTGTAACGACTATCGTATAGGTCTTTGTGTGTGAAATATCGCTCCCGTGGAATACACCGCTGGAGATAATAGCGCTTTATCTGAACCGTGCACGTACCACCAGTATTGTATTTTGCACCGGTTATATCTGAGTGATTTCACTGTTTATGCAGACTTGGATGCTAGCCTGAATACCGAGTAGGTCATATCTACTGATGACTTAATTATTTCATATTAATTCGCCAAATATCTCATGAGCTAGACTGACTGCTAAAACATTAGTCCACTTACGCAGAATGTTAAGCCAAATGTTGGCACGGAGTTCTTATATTGACACGCGGACAATCGTAGGAATCTTATGCACTAGAGTATGTATATAAACTATCGTATCCATATGCTAGCAGTTGGACATTCAACCATTCTTGTGATCACTTTGTGACACAAGCTTTCACTGGGAACTCTGGTAAGTACATATGCTTAGGCTAAAATAAAAAAAGAGTTGTGTTTCCGGTAACGGCTCCCAAAATATGCTGGGTCGGTCGGTCGGTCGGGTTTGTTTTTTGTTTTTTGTTTTTTTAATATGTATGTCCCTCCATGCCTGTATATATCATGTTTTTGTGACAGATGGTTCTAATTCTGTTTAATGTTGTAGATACTCGCGACTTTTCACGGAAAGGAGCATCTTTGCCCCTTTCCGGTGGCAGCAAGCGGCGAATTTCGTCGCGACTACTCGAAAATCGGCCATTTCGGCCTATTGTTGTTGTTGTTGTATGTCTAATCTGCAGCCGCTGACTTTTTCGGCGCTACCGTAACGATAAAAACCGATTAATCCGAATGATGGTACAGTTTATAAAACACGACGAATTTCATGGAACAAAATATACCGGAATCCGCGAATTTAAAGTCGGCACTATTTCACTGCGGTCGGTCGGGTTACCGGAAACAAGACACTTTTTTTGTTGGCCTTATTATTTACTTTCAATTGCAGCGAATAACGTCTGGCTCATGCCTAGTTCGTGTACCTGAGTTATTTTGACCCATTTCGACCAAATGCTTGGTCAATAAAAGCCGTATTGCATGTATCCGCTGGTGTAGATTATTTTCCTTGATCAAATCGAACTGAATCATTAATAATTCGTGTTTTCGTGTTAACGATTACAGGTTTCGCACGTAGGAGCATTCCGTGAGTATTTTAATGGCATATTATTCTCATGTGGTTAGTGCATATCACTCCGACTAATTGTAGAAGCTAATTTGTTTTAATTGTAAAACGAAGGGCGAAAACGATTGAAATGTTTACTAAAATTTAGATATGCATTTTATATTACGATACAGTCCAATACCGTGTCATGCGCCCTGTACAATACATGAGAATATTGCCAATGTTAACCTGTAACAATTGTAACGTGAATTGTCCGGATGAATTTCATTCACTCTATGTTGGACAGATGTAAAACTCCAATCCAAGTCGTCTGTACATTCATTATATTTTATTAAGTCATGTAAGTTCACAGTGTATTGTAAATAGTGAAAATGCTATATCGACCAGGATATAGCAGATCAGACTGTTCTGCACTGAATGCACTGATTTATACGTCAGTAAGCTGTAATAAGGACATGATGTGAAGTATAATGTATTTCAATCACTGATGTCTTAGGTCAGCCTGTGGAATGATGCAGTCTGATTAGAGTCTACATTGCTTATCATTAGTAATGTAATGCTGTGAGTCTGCACAGGAAAATAATTGGGCATAGTTGCTCTTTATTAAATTGGCGCAGTTGGGCACGGGCAGTCTGATCAGGGTAAGGCCGGGTCGCAATTAAATGTTTGTTTACTAATGGTAAATAACTCTGATTGACGTCGATATTCATATGTATGGCTGTGCATATATATATTGTTGTGTACGCTAGATATAGTGGCTGTTCATTAATGTGCTATATCGCATTCTCCGACATATGAATTCCATCATCCCCCTTCTTCCAACTAGCGAAAAAAATATATTTGTGTACTTTGCGATTTATCATGATTCATCATTGTAATTTACGAGGTTGTTTAGTATTGCCATGCAATCATAATAATGATTTCACGTGCACTACTGTGACTATTATGGAGACTATAACACGTTGCACTCTGGTAACAACACCGTTCGTGTTTTGTAGTCCCAGCCGGCCAGCCAACCAGCGACGGCACGTCATTTCTGGTGTTATTGCGTAGAACCAGTGCGCTGTACCGATCCGATTATGGGGTCCACAACACGACTCCGTGTACCAGCGGGGACGCTTCTCTGTGTGGACCTGGGTGTAACGAGCGGGGTTACTATTCCGGTGACGTCATTCCATCCAAGGACGAGATGACGGTATCCTGAGTTAGTTAACAGAAACTCTAAGAAGTTCGTATCTTGAACGTGATACATAGTGTTATGCGATACTTACCTGTTCCAGAATCGTGACTGTGCCTTGGTTGTGGTGTGCCCTCGAGAGGACGTTGTCCAGACTGTCTTGAACATTCATTGTTTGTGTATATCTCATTTGTAAATATATTATCATTGTAACTGTATACCTTGTTGTCTCTTTCCACAACATGCTTGGTGTTCCGACCCAACAATAAATTATCACAGTGTCACCCTACTTTGATGTGGTTACAAATTCGTCAATATTGGTAAAACATGTCGAACATTTCGAGAATTAATGTCCATTCACGTTGGTAAACTATGAAACCAAACTGGAGCACATTGAGCCATATGCAACATATAATGTAGTAGTGGCATCGTATGTGACGGCATATGCACGACTCGAATTGTATAGTGTTTTGGAACAACTGGATAAACTTGTCTTGTATTTACTCCAAGGCTATGGAATCCACTAATAATTAACAGTAGACATGGAAAGCGGACCGATGAAGAACAGAATTATAAAATCGTTAGCTTCAAAGGTCTTGGTCCGAAAAGTTATGCATATAAGTTGAAAACTAAAGATATGGAGACAAAAATGAAATGCTAAGTAAAAGGGTTGACTCTCGCTTATAAAACAAGTCGAGTGGTGAACTTTGATACATTCATTAAGTGTGCAAAGGATAGGTCCTCGGAAGTAAAAGTCGTATATGTTTGCAAAATCAGAAGGTATAGAAACAGAACTGTAACAAGAGAATCTCAAAGCAAAACGTTTAGATCTGTGTACACAAAGATGGCTATTGTTAACAACTATAACTATAATACAGTACCGTATGGTTTCAAAACTTTGAAACAATTACGACCATATTCTTATTTTATAAAATATATTTGGTCCAATGCATTTGTGATCGCGTCCTCACAAAAGTATAAATACATGTGGTAAGTTCATCAGTCTGTTATCATACACACACGAGTCAATAATGATTTCACTCACCGAAATATTGGGATATATAGAAGCGACCCAGCCAGCGAAGCATCGCTATGCACGCGTGTGTATTGCGTATTCCTCGGTTCGAATGTATCACACATTGTGGACAACAAAGCACGTCTGTCATTTTGTACACACAACTTACCACGATATCCGATGCATGCCTGAATATTCACAATTGTCAACAGTTTATGATTGTCGTCTTCACACACCAGGAAGCTTGTTTAGTTCGTTATAATTCACAATAGTTTGTTGGCATTTCCTGTGTGTGTTGAATGCAGCCGCCATATTTACTGGCTGTGCTTGTTTTGAATCATGTCAGATCGCAACTGTCCGTCCTCACAATCCAGCCAATCACTATGCGGGAGGATGGACAAGTTCCGTAAATATTACTATATCGCGATCCATGATAATCTCCAGCCGAACACGCTTAGCAAACTTACCAAGGTTAAGAAATGCATAATAATCACCGAATACGACTACCAGAAAAATACAAAATTGCATGTGAAATTTTATTGCACGTGTCCTGTGTTCTGTCACAGACGCAATGTTATCATAGTATAGGCAGGGTGGGGGGTAGGGGGGGGGGGGTGGGGGCTGGCACAATTAATACCCAAGAGGCAAACTGTGCTAATTATCGAAACGATAGGCAGACGTATTCAAAACCCACAATAGATCGGGAAAAATAGTATCACAGACAGAAGGCAATGGGTAACTAGATCAAATACAAATGTATATTAAAGGGAGACCTATAAACCCAAAGAACAACCGATGCAATACATTATGATAAATACATTATACGTGCACATCTGTGGTCGAGAAACTTCGGTGATGTGAGTGATAGTTGTTATAGTTGCGTCTGTGACAGAACACAGGACACGTGCAATAAAATTGCACATGCACATGTTTGTGCCGCGTTTGTTTAAAGAATACTCGCCAATGTGTTAGTGTCTTGTTTGTGTATATTGTGGTCTATTGGAGTGTCACTCATTTGTATTTGTATTTTCAATGGCTAATGTATGTATCAGTTTTAATATTTGCCGTGTGGAGTTTTTGTTGCTTTACTTTTGTGACTTAAACACTTTCTCATCAAACAAAAAGTCCACACGATGTATATGACACTTGTGATATACACACATTCCCACCGATCGCATGCATTACTCGTGAGTGCCGTCCTCGTTTTCACTATCCGAGTCAGTCTCATCAGCCTTTTTGTGAGGATTGCTGCAGCTCTCCAATGACATGCACTTACAAAATAAAGTACAATACACCGCTGCCTTGTGGCATGAACAAACTTTCATAAGTTCTGGCAGAGCAACCTCAGATAACGTACTAAATTCGTTATCTGTAGTGGGAACATCACGTTTGACGACATTGTGAGATATTTATCTTGTCAAATTTAGCTCCACCGAAACCTTTCTAAGCCGGACACATTATAAGGTTCCACCTAAACCTCTCTAAACCGGACTCCTAGGAACCTCTCTAAGCCGGACACAGTAGTAGGTTCCACCGAAACTGCTCGAAACCAGGCTCCTATGAACCTCTATAAGCCGAACAAATTGGAAGGTTCCACCGAAACCTCTCTAAACCGGACTCCTATGAACCTTTCTAAGCCGGCCACATAGGAAATATTCTACAGAAAGCTCTGTAAAACGGACTCATAGGAACCTCTCTAAGCCAGACACATTCGAAGGTTCCAGAGAAACCTCTCTAAACCGGACTACTACGAACCTCTGTAAGCCGGACACATTATAAGGTTCCACAGAAACCTCTCCGGACGCCTTGAAGGTTCCCTAAGAATAAACCGGCCACATAGAAGGTCCCCTAGGAACCTCTATAAACCGGACACCTTGGAAGGTCCCATAGGAACAACTATAAACCGGGCACCTGGAAGGTTCCCTAGGAACCGGACACATGGAAGTTCCCCTAGAAACCTCTTACAAACAACTATAAACCGGGCACCTGATGGGTCCCCTATAAACCGTACACATGGAAGGTCCCACAGGAACCTCTATAAACCGGACACCTGGAAGGTCCCACAGGAACCTCTATAAACCGGGCACCTGGAAGGTCCCCTAGGAACCTATATAAATCGGGCACCTGGAATGATCCTTAGGAACCTCAATAAACCGGGCACCTGGAAGGTCCCACAGGAACCTCTATAAACCGGGCACCTGGAAGGTCCCACAGGAACCTCTATAAACCGGGCACCTGGAAGGTCCCCTAGGAACCTCTATAAATCGGGCACCTGGAATGATCCTTAGGAACCTCAATAAACCGGGCACCTGGAAGGTCCCACAGGAACCTCTATAAACCGGGCACCTGGAAGGTCCCACAGGAACCTCTATAAATCGGGCACCTGGAAGGATCCCTAGGAACCTCTATAAACCGGACACCTGGAAGGTCGCTTAGGAACCTCTATAAACTATACACATGGAAGGTCCCCTATGAACCTCTATAAACTGGGCAGCCCGGAATTTGCACCATCTCTAATCCAGATACCTTGTAAGGTCCCCAGATTAACACAGCACATATATTTCACGGTACTGCAGATTTACAGTACGTACACTTTCATTGGAAATTATTCCAAATTGCTGTCAAACAGTGTTTTTCATCAGAAACAAAAAGTAAAATAGAACATAAACAGCAGACGACAATATTTGATTCGGCAATGCAACGGTTAAAATACTATTGTGTAAATTGTTCAAGTTTGTGCTAGACTTGCAAAACTTCCTCGTTTGCTAAGTGGCTGATACATGTACACACATGTATACACCAGTTAAACCTTATAACGATGAACTAAAATGATTGTCTGCGGTTTCTTCCAAACTCTGTTTTATTCTCAATAAAACACGGTTTGACATTGGTAAATTATTGTAACGTGCTGGCAAAGCATGGTTTATTATATCTAAATTATACAAACATTTAACAGCAGACGACACATTTGTATTCAGCAATGTACGTCTGCCAGTGCGTATAATGACTACATGCATATTTAGCGACGTTTGCCCCGTATAGTATACCTGCCTTAACAAAAGAGTAGCGTGGTGTGAATAGGACGGATATTATTTAAAATAGAACATTTGATTCATCGTTGTGATGTTTAAGTCTATGTGAATACTATATTATCATGAGTGCATGTATATGTAACGCCGTATTCCCCGGATAGTACACGTAATGCATGCATATTTTAACAAAAGGATACGTAGCCAGGCGTGAAAGACACGGACTGTATTTAAGAACAACAGTGAATATATTCACTTCTTGATCGGTGTTTCGTGATAGTTGTTCCGGATTATCGCTGTCCTTTGGTCACATGGCGGAGGCACATTTGCGTTGTTGCTTTTGTCTCATGATAAAAGTGACGGAATATGCGACCGTTCCTGTGATTTACTGGCTACACGATTGTCAATTAAAGTAACATCGAACGCAGGTAAGTGACGGGTTAAACGGGTGTGTGCTTCATGAATGTATAGTTGTACGTGTATATTAAAGTTGGGGTCCCATCTATTATGCTTTTTTTTATATGAGTTGAATATAACTATTCCACCAGTATTAAACATTATTAAATGTACATATAGTTCTCGCTATGCAGATACATGTATAATCAGTTATTAGTCTTTATAATACAGATAGGGACGCGCGGTTGTGTTATTGTGCTTTAGTGCGTGCGTGCGTGCGTGCGTGCGTGCGTGCGTGCGTGCGTGCGTGCGTGCGTGCGTGCGTGCGTGCGTGCCGCGTTATTATTGTAAATATTATTGTAAACAAAGGATATTTTTAAAAATCAACATTCGTCATAGATCACATGACGTTTGTTAGTGTTATAATACTGTGCTGACGAGTGTATACACGTAATACCAAAGATATATAAACATATGACCCACTGGTATAATGGGTACACATGGATACACATGGATACACCTTAGATACAGCAGGTTCGATTAACATATTGGAAAATTGTGTTATTTGATAACAGTTAATAACAAAAAACAAAAAAACTTCGGGCTCTTCGAAATTTGGAATATTAAAATGTTGCATTATCTTGAAATGCACACGGGCATTTAGCTACATGTACAATTTTACATATCAGTTGTGTCTTACCTCTTCCGAAGGAATTCCCTTTATTATATATAACTGATTGTTATGTAAATAAAAGCATGTAAACAACGCCATGGTAAAGTGGTATTATTATAGTTTCGATAACTAGGCATTGTATACAAATAATTCATAGCACATTTTTTGGCTGGGACTGAAGAAATATGGCTTACGGGTTTTGCATTCAGTGTAGACCCATAGTCTGATCAGGATCTGTGCGCCATTCCATACATGAACACCAGTCATCGTTCTAACAAACAGTCGTGCGATATGTCTGCCGATATTGGTTTTATTGGTTAAAAGTATTTTCCAGGTACCCAGTAAACAGAACAAAAAACTATGGTTTCATTTTAATGTATTTTCTTAGCTTTTACGGGCCCGCGATAATACCCCACCAATATGTTACGATATATGCGTAGAAAGCCGAATATTTTGAGCTTGGTCAAACATTCAGTTGACGGCCACGTGACTTGAACAATGATATATCATGCAGTAATTTTCATATTGTTTGCACCCCTACCAAATAGCAGGTGCCGATGAAGTACTACATTAATACCCACAGCGGGGTCGGTCGGAATATTAACATATCAAAATACATTCCTGGGGCCCGTTTCACTAAGCTTCGTGCGACTAAGAAGTTGGTAAGTGCAACATTAAAATGTACAACGAAGTTCGCATTAGCCGCCGATTGTGGGAAATCTTTGGGGCGTTTGCTCAGATTCAATGACCCCTGCATGTACGTGGAAAATAGTAACCCCTAAGTAACTGGAATGGAATTGCAGATCCTGATGAGACGGCTTGTCAGGAGCCGGCTCATCTGGATATTACACGTCTTGTCAATGCCACTGTGTTGAAAGGGTTAATGAACCACATCAATGTGTGAAGTGAATTTATAGAAATATTCTTACGAACATTTTTGTTGTACGAAGTTTAGTGAAACGGGCCCCAGTTATTTAAGATTGCAAGGGTTAAACTGATATATTTTTGTACATTTACATACATGAGCATGGCATGAGAAATTTAATTTCTATAATGCATATACAACAAAAACAATATATTCAACATGTGTGGCCGCGATTGGATGAAAAGGGTTTATGAGACTTCGGAAGCGAAAAGGATCTTACGCTACCGCAACCCTGTGGATTTAATCATGGCAGATATAGTGATGGATGTGGTTATTGTCTGTATGGCTAAACAGCGTATAGTTCTTAATCAGGCTTCGCGAATGCGCAGGCTGATATGGGGCCACACTGTTTACATACCTAATGACGCTATTTCTCCATTTCGCTATTTCTGGGGGCGGGGGGGGGGGGGGGGTGTTGGCGGGAGATAAATGAAAACTTAGTGATATGAGAAAAAACACAAGAAAAAAGTAATAAAACAAACTGCTATGTCCCTATTCATAAGAGGACTGCTTAAACACACCCACATACTTATGCATTTATATATACGTACTAGATAGTAATGGGTTTCCAATTAGTGTTGTGTTTATCCAATGTATCTCGTCTTTGAGCTATTATTTATTCAATCTTGATACTGTGCTTCAAGTCGTGAAACAAATTATTAAAGGCCAGCTCGATTTTGTTATACATGTACTTACATTTGAATGTGTAATATTTGGCTAAGATAATAATAAATTGCGTTTGTTGGACATGTGCACCTATCTCAACTATTCTAAAAGAAGTCTGTTGGGATGCCTTTATTTGTTAACAACCTGCCAATTTGTGACCAATAACTTTGATAACAGTACATTCCCAACAATGATGATTGAATATTTATGTCTGCATCTTACATAAATCACAGATCATATTGTACTATATTAAATCTGGCCATAAGTTTATTGGTTCCTATAATTCTCATTAAATATTTGTACTGGAAACTCCTACGTCTTGTATATATTGTGCTGTGTATAGTATTTACATATATTTGTTTCTAGTTAAGAGTTTCGTCTGGAAAAAAACATTGGCCCATTTTTGTTCTGATTTGATGGGTTTGGTCTTCATTTTTCCCGTTGAATGTTTATAATGTTTTATTTGTAAATTTACTACTTTTTTTCTTTTTCTAGCAGCATTTGTATATTTTGTGCTGTATTAATATTCTCTTTTTCTGTATTTGTTCAACCCATCGTGTCTGTATGCATCTTATTAAAAGTGTGGTAATTTAAAAAGAAATTGTATTTATGACATAGATTAAACTAAATAAGAGTTGTATATTTGGCTGGTGTTTCTCAATATTATTTCGAAAGCAAAAAAGCTACCATTTGTAAGATTATATCATATGTGTCACTTTAATCTCCTGTCGTGAACACATTGTACATTTACTGATTTGGATCTAGGTTGAAAAATTTGCCCTACACCTACCAAGAGTAGAACTTTATGAAACATATCTATTAGTATAGGAGATTCATCGTTGAAGTTGAATCTGCGTGTTAAAATTGCTAAAACCGCGGCCGAATATCGATTTATTGCTGATTTACATGGCAACCGTTAAATTATTACAAGAAAGTACACATATTTATAATGTCGGCCAGAATGTAACTGTCTGTTCAGCTATTCGTGTTGAAAGCAAACTTCGCACCTTTATGTTGCAGGGAAATAAAAAAAATAGTCTGGTGTAGGTTTTTCAAAACCAAGATGGCCGCCAATTCCAAGATGATCACCATGCATGAAAATTACGGAACCCACATTATATCACTCTCTTTCACTTGTTTAGAGCTCATTACTTGTGCACTTTCAGCAGATAAAGACTTTGTTTTTCACAATTTATTACTGATGCAACTCTCATATTCTCTTCTTATCTGTCTCTTTGTGTTCGTCTGTGCTGGATCTTTGAAATATATGTCATTGTAGTAATGTGATTGATCGAATGAAAACTGTAAACCTAATATAATACTATGGACATCAAAATAGGAAGTTTTAATGTTAAGGGTATAGGGTGAAAAAACAAGCGACTGCCACTTTTCCAATGGATAAAAGAAAACGAGTATGGTATATGTTTTATACAAGAGGCGCACTTTACTATAAATGACAAAGCACGATGGGAAAGTGAATGGGGTCGAGACGCTTATTTTAGTGGTGAATTCAGTAATAAGAAAGGAATATGCATTCTAATTAGATCAGGTTTAGATTTTGAAAATGTACATGATGAAAACATTATAACCGGTAGAATTCAATCTCTTAAAATAACTGTATCTGGTAAGGAATACACATTAATTAATATTTATGGGCCTAATGAAAACAGTCTTCAATTTTATCAAAATCTCGAGACAAACATATAATCTGTGGAACATGATACTCTAATAATAGGCGGAGACTTCAATATCATTTTAGATCCTGACCTAGATAATTAAAATGGTAGAACTGAGCCTAATAAAAAAAACAAGAGAACTAATAGTGTCAATCATGAACAAATATAATTTACATAATATATGTAGAATTCTTAATCCTAATATAAAAAATTCACATGACATTCAAATACAAAACTTCCAATATTCTGCAGTTTAGACTACTTTTTAAAATCTGAGAATATAATGAACCGAATAACGAAAAGCAAAATCACTACAGGTATCAAGTGAGACCATTCGATAGTATATGTATGTCTACAAACACATTGCAATGAAAGGGGCCTGGCTAACTTAAATTAAATAACAGTCTACTTTTCAAACCGGATTACCAACAAATAATTATACGTAGTATAACTACCATTGTCGATATTAATCAAGATGCAAATCCAAATACATTATTGGAAATAATAAAAGGAACGATACGAAATGAAACAATAAAATATGCGTCAAAGGAAAAGAAAAATGATTTAAAGTTGGAAAAAAAGTTAAATAGAAGAAATATATCCATTAGAAACGGAATACGCTAGCAATATGTTTGATGCTACGTTAACATAATTAAATTCTAAAACAGAAAAGCTAGAAGACATTCATGAAAAGAAAGTGAAAGGGTGTATGCTGCGATCGAAAGCGGAATATATAGAGGGTAACGAAAATAATATGAATGTAGCATTGCCTTAAAAGAAATGAAAAATAAAAAAAGCCCGGGCTCAGACGGGATTTTTGGAATGATATAAAACAACAATATACAGATTATTTTAACTATTCATTAGCAAACGGGTCACTAAGCGAATTGAAAAAAAAACAAGGAATAATAACATTAATACCTAAGAAGGACAGTGACTTATCAATATTAACAAATTGTAGACCCATATCATTACTTAATGTGGATTACAAAATAGCATCAGAGGCCACTGCAAATCGAATTATCAAAGCCCTACCGACAATAATAGATTATTCACAAACTGGGTTTCTTAAGGGAATATATATATGAGAAAACATTGGAACTCTTTATGAAACAATAGAGCAACGTAACGAAACTGATGCACCAGGTCTATTTTTCTTCGCAGACTTCGAAAAAGCATTTGATACTGTTGAACATACATACCTTTTAAAAGTAATGGAATATTTTAATTTTCGCACCGATATACTGAATTGGATAAAACTGTTTTACTCTGATGCAAAAAGTTGTGTAACAAATAATGGGTACTTATCAGATTTCTTTTCAATAAATAGAGGTGTACGCCAGGGTTTTCCGTTATCTCCGTATCTCTTTATTATTGAAATATTATCAAAATGTATCATCAACGATGCAGATATAACTGGAGTGAAAATCGTTGATATAGAGCTAAAAAATACAATGTTTGCTGATGATGCAACTTTTATGACAAACGGTACTCAAAAATCCTTTGAAAAGTTAGCATACATAATAGATGAGTTCAATAAGATTTCCGGCCTCAAACTTAACAGAAAAAAATCTAAAGTAATGAGAGTAGGTGCTTTAAAACATACAGATATGTTATTCTGCCCTAACAAAACAAAAACCTCACACAGTGCAAAAACCGTAGGTATCAAATTCCTGAACGATAGTAGTGCTACTCATGAACATAACGTTTTACCAAAAATATTAGAATTTGAACAGTGTCTTGACCGATGGAAACGCAGAAAGTTAAGCTTACTTGGAAAAATTACGGTTATAAAGACGTTTGCCGTCCCAAAATTGATATATCCATTGACAGTTTTACATGATCCACCAGAAAATATGATAAAACGAATTAGAACTAAGTTATTTCAATTTGTATGGGACAAAAAGCCTGATAAAGTTAAATGAAATACAATATTTCAATCTTATGAAAAAGGTGGACTAAAAATGCTAGACATAGATAGTTTTATAACTTATGTAAGAGCTTCGTGGGTGAAAAGAATATGCGATTCAACCAACATGTGGAAATGGAAAGCAATTTATGAAAAAATGTATGGTGGAGTTTTTATCTTTGAATGCAATTTCAAACCAGAAGACACACAATACATAGGTGAACACAACACGTTTATAAATAATGTTTTGAAATCTTGGGCAAGTATAAACTATTTCCCTCAAACAGGCACAGTATCTAAATAAATTAGGAATAACTCTAATATAAAACATCAAAACAAACCTATGTTTCATAGGACCTGGTATGATAAGGGAAGTAAGTACATTGAACATTTATACGATTATAGAATAAATACTTTTTTAAGACTTGCTGAAATGTTCAATATAAGAAATGATGATTTTATGAAATATCAAAGTTATTAAATAGTATAAGTCCACTGTGGAAGGATATACAATGTAGTCAAAACAGAACACATCAACGCGATACAACCTTCAGAAACACTTAAGTCAAAACTACAGAAAAGCAAATACGTTAATAAAATACTGTACACGATGCAAACAAACAAAAAGAATAATGAAAGATTAAAAGCTGAGCAAAAATGGATACATGAATATCCGGATACTAAGCTAAATTGGAAACAAATTTTACACGTTACATTTCAACTGTACTATAGATTCCGTATTGCGTAATTTCCAATACAAATACTTAATGAGAATTATTGGAACAAATAAATTACATTATCGCTGTAACTTAATTAATAGCAGTTTGTGCGATTTTTATTCTATGTATGTTGAAAGTATAAAACATTTGTTTTGGGAATGTCCCCATGTACAACATTTGTGGTCACAGCTGCGGACATCTTTAATTGAAAAAGATATAACATACGTCGTAAATTTCAAAAGTATTGCTATAGGAATAAATGACAAAGCGCAAAAAGCACACAAATTTAATTTTATAATCATATTAGCCAAATATTTAATTGTTAAATGTAAATATGAAAATAATGATATGTCTTTCGGTCCATTTCTAAATTATTTAAGACATAGGATATACATAGAGTAGATTATAGCAAAAATAAAAGACAAACGGGAACAACATATTATTAAATGGGGCAGGTTTCAGACATAGTTATTTTGTAAGCACTGTAGACAGGTGTCAATCACACAAACTACACAAAAGTAACGAATATCAATCTAGTCTAGCTCATATGAACACATAGGGACATAGTCCACTTTTCACTGTTTTGCTATCCTTCTATATTACTCCAACAACTTTCCTATTTCTTTCTTTTCTCCCTTACTATTTTTCTACTAAAAACCTTACTTTCGAATACATTTAGTACATGTGTAACTGTATGCGATCACGTAAACCATACATTGTTAGTCAATATTGTATGTATAAATATACATGTTGTATTTAAAAGTGAAATAAAAATATTTATATAAAAAAAAAAATATATAAAAAAAAAATAAAAAGATAAAGACATTTACTGAAGCCCTGAATCATGAGCAGAGAGCATCGAAGATCAGATTCGTCATTTTGTTTGTTTCAAAATGGCCACCATGAAACATAACGTAACTGTCAGTCGACAGATAATATCTTGCAACAACCGGATTTTACATATTTCAACACAGTATGATACGAATAACTATCACAAATGTAAACATGTTATTGATAATACAATCCAATAAGCAATACACCAAGTAATTCAGTCACTTTAATTTTAAAAATGGCTGACGAGAAGCATCTTGCCATTTCTATTTGATAGCGTTCAGTAGCAGCAAAGTATCTTAATTTCTAACACATTAAGTGCAGAATCTATCAATATGTGACTCTTTTAATTGCATACATATACAAGCAACACGATCCGTCCGTCAAGCAATTTTATTTTCAAAATGGCCGCTATAAACCAAATTGTAGCAGCTCTTCGATAAACGTTGAAACTCCCGTCTTCTTTGAATTAAAATGCATCATGTTATACAGTTGTATGTGTGTGTGATGTCGATAACTATGTTGAAGTGTTATATTGGTCACAGCCTGGGAAATTCAACCGGCAGACTCTGATCGGGGCATACACTGCTGGTGACGATTTAACCAAATTGACGCTGTGTATTTCCTTGAACAACAAGTTATTACCAATCTAACCATTGCACGATCCCAAATGATGATCTACGCACAACATATGTATGCTGCACGCTTCCTTACCGACCGGCTCAATATGTAACTTTTTTTTTTTTTATTAAATATTTTTTTATTCTCTTTGCTACATGTACATGTACAAACACAAGATATACAAACAGTTCAATGAACAAAGTACATATACATGTCAGTTCATACGCATGGCTACATTTCAATGAACAGTCTGAATAATAACGTATTGATGCTTGTCTACATGTAACATTGAGTTTTTTAAATAAATAATAGGGTTTGTATAGGGCGTTTGGGCAATGAGACTGTTATAGGTCGTGTATTTTTATGAAAAAATAAAATAAAAATACGTGATAAAAAAGATTATCCAAATGTTATAACAAAAATAAAATATAGGAATGGACGTCTATTACATGTTTTGTGCTGATATAGATATATCGATACACATAGCAGGTGAATGTTTACGTATTAATTTCCATAAAGTCACTCCATTTTGAATGGAAAATATCCAGTTTATCCTTAATAGTGGCAATAGTCTCTTCTATTATTATTGTTTGCTTCAGATATATTTTAAAACGGCCTATCGATGGTTGCGTTTCATCATATTTGCACTTAAAAATAAAATAGTTTGCTAGAAGAATTAAAAAGCTGATAAGCATTGTTTTATTTTTGCAGTCAACCCTCAAGTTACAAAATGATATGTTTTCATATGTTAAATTACTATTGTTGTCTAACCTATTTGTTTGCAATAGCAGGTTGATATCCGACCAAAAAGGTTGTATGACGTTGCATTCCCAAAACATATGCTTATTAGAATCCACATTCATATGATAGAATTCACATAAGTTAGATGGTTTTAATTTGCATTTGAATAGAAAGGCATTGTTTAGAATTAGTCTAATCAAATATTTGTACTGAAATGCTCTATGTTTTGTACTTATTGTGCTTTTATATGACAATGAAAAAATGTATTTCCATTCTATATCTTGTTTATTTAGTTCGTTTTCCCATTTGATTATATGTTTTTGTTGTGCTAATCTTGATTTTCTAATCTGTATATTATATACTATTTTATGTATATGCTTCGATGACAAACATAAATTTATTGCATATTTGGGCGTTTCATTAGTCAATGGCTCGGTTTTCATTTCTAGTTTCCATTCGTTTTTAATTTTACTTAATAATTTGTAATATTTCAAAAAATCTCCAATATTTATGATATATATATTTTTCATATCATCGAAGCTAGAAAAGTAATTTATTCTAAAATCATATATTTATGTGTTTTAAATACATAATACCATTCTTTATAGAATATAGTTATATTTCTTTCATTTTTCATGTTTGAGCTTCCACAAAATTGCATGTGATATGTTAGCACATGAATGATTAAAATTGAATCTGCACCAAGATGTTAGTATATTGTTTAGGAACGTATATTGTTTTACAAGATTTTTGGTGTCATTTGAATTTAGATTGCTTTTAAATAGTATATCACCACCATATTTATTTAGTTCCTTATTGTATGCAAGTTTTAACTGACTCGGTTTACCTTTGAACGTTTTATCCATGAACAGTTAAGTGAATTGATAAATGCATGGATATTAATCATTTTCAATCCACAGTTTTCATAGCTTTGAATTATAGTTTTTCGTGCTATTTTATCGGGTTTACCGTCCCAGAGAAAGTTATACATCAAATCATTGATGTGTTTGATTGTTTCTTCAGCGGGATTCTCAAGCACTGTTAATGGGTATATTAATTTAGGTAACGCGAAGGTCTTTAAAACAGTTATTTTGCCAATTAATGTCAAGTTCCATTTTTTCCAGTTTGTTAAACAGTTTTGAAATGACTTAATTTGTGGTATTAAGTTTAATTCATGTAGCCGTGTTTTGTTGTTTGTGAATATTATTCCAAGGGTTGATGCATGGTCGTTTGACTAAGTATATTGCTTGTTGTTACACCATGGACTTGGGCTATGTCTAAGCCCCCCCGATGTTTAGTGCTGTGCATTTTGACTTATTTAGTTTTAGACCAGATATTAGTGCGAAAGTGTCTAGTGTATGTATTAGTTCCTTAAATGATAGTTCCGATCCATCCAGCGTAAAGCTTGCATTGTCTGCAAATAATTTTTGTTTTATTTCATCTTCACCTAAAAATAAACCTTTAATCTCTACATTTGTATTTATTTATCTAGATAAAAGTTCTATGCAAATAATAAAAATATATGCTGATAGCGGACAACCTTGTCTGACACCTTTTTTAATACTGAACAACTTGGATAGATTACCATTATTCGAAAAACAACTTTTTGCATCTTTATAGAATAGAGATATCCATTGTATTAGTGAATTACCAAAGTTAAGATTGTTGAGACACTTAATTATAAATATATGGTCTAAGCTTTCAAACGTTTTCTGGAAATCTGCAAAAAATATTAGACCTGGTGTATTGTTTTCATTTGCTTCATTTATTAGTTCCATAAATGTTCTTACATTTTCTCCTATATATCGACCTTTTATAAAACCAGTTTGATTCATGTTTATTATTGTGTTTAATACATTTTTTATTCTATTACCTATAACTTTTGTTGCAATTTTTTTAGTCTACAATTAATAGCGAAATTGGCCTCCAATTATCGATTGAAAGTGTGTTTTTATCTTTTTTTGGCAGTAACGTAATGATTCCTTGTTTTTGCATTTAAGTTAGAGATCCATTTTCGTATGAGTAATTAATAGATTCTTTGTAGTGCCTTTTTATGTCATTCCAGTATAGCTTGTAAAATTCGGCAGTTAGACCATCTGATCCTGGGCTTTTCATGTTTTTCATTTCCTTTGTTGCTGTTACACATTCATATTCATTAATGTAACCCTCACAATACTGTTTTTCGTTTCCATTTAGTTTGTGGTCAATGAAGTTGAAAAATGTGTCGTTAGTGTGATTTATATTATTAGAATATCAGTTTGGTTGTTGTCCAGTGTCCCATTTATAATTAGTTGTTTAATTGTTTTTGCTTCACTTCTTTTCTTTTCCAAGTTTGTAAAATATTTCGTATTTTTTTCTGACCCTTCAACCTATTCAGCCTTTGATCTTAATAGTATGCCTTTAATCTTCTCGTTAATGATTTCACTAAGTTTATTTTTTTCGACATTTAATTCATCTAATATATCTGGATTGTTTGGGGCATTTATTTAGTTTTGTTCTAACTTTTTTATATTAACTTCTATTTCTTGTTCATTTGCTCTATCTTTCTTCTTCACCATACTTGAATATTGTATTGATTCATTTCTTACAGTTCCTTTTATTAGTTCCCACATAGTAGTTGGTCTACAACCTACATTTTGATTTATTATTTCCTGAATTGAATGTTTTATTTTATTTTTGTATTCCTCCTATATCAAAATACTGTTATTTAGCTTAAAATATCCTGGTCCTCTTATTAGTTCGCATACATTTAACTTTAGCAATACTGCTGAATGGTCAGACAAAAACCCAGGTAAGATATCACAATGTGTTACTGCATTAAGTAAATTAGCTGATATAAGAAAGTAGTCCAGTCTGCAGAATATTGGTGGTCTATGATTAGAATGCCAAGTAAAACGTTTGTGGTCTGGACGTTTGTGGTCTGGATGTCTAAGTCTGTATATGTCATACAATTCATTTTCACTTATAATGTCATTTATCTTTGTTGAACATCTTTTATTTGTATCACTTCTTCCATTTATCTGATCTAAATTGAAATCGATGACGTTGTTAAAATCGCCTCCCAATATTGGAGATTCGCTATTATTCTCAATCACTGAATGTTCCAATGTAATAAACAAATCTATATCTTCAATATTAGGTCCATAAATGTTGATTAATGTTAGTGTTGTACTGGCTATGCATATTTTTAGCAAGTGCAGTCGTCCTGGAATTATATCTTTATATTCTATAAAATTATATGAAGAGTTTAAATTGAGTAGAATTCCGATTCCTATACTATTTGAGCTGTTACCAGAAATAAATATTTCATTATCCCATTCGTTTTTCCATTGGTCTATACATCCATGTGTACAATGAAGTTCTTGTAGAAAGCAGACAGCAAATTTATTTTGTTTCAACCAAGAAAATAGTTTTGTGCGTTTGGTTTTGTTTCCAAGCCCGTTTACATTGAAGCTACAGAATTTCGAGTCCATTGGTTATGGTGTTTTTATATTTTTTATTATTTTCACAAACTACATGACATTCATACCTACTAGTATATTCACGTCCATTGAATAGGGGTCTTTTCCATAAGGTATCATATGTAGGAATGTTAGCTTTATCTTTATATAGGCGGGGATATGATATATAGGGAAGAGGTCGGTACGGTGAGGGTGTAGTAATATTTGAAATAGTTTCATTCGGATTGAGGAAAATGCATTTTTTACTGACAACTTCCAAATTCAATAATAATTGGCTTTCATTAACGATAATTGTGTGATGTCAATGTTTTGGACTATAATACGAAAGCTGACTGCGTGTTCCTCAATCAGGCTACACAGATGCGCATTCTGATTGGGGCCCACATTGTCTGTCTGCACTATATATGTTCTCAAACATGTATATTAGGGTTGTGACACGCGACTCGTATGTTACATGTATCTAAAGCGTTGGAGAAATAATAATAATCCATATTTAACAACACATACTGGTTGGGTGATCGCTGAATGTACCAAGCTGTAAGGATAATCTTTGTATGACAACAATGTAAAAAGAACACAGTATCAGGAGGGCAGTGTAGAACCATAGCTGACTGCACTATTGTCTCTGACATTTGAAAATAAACTTGTATTTCTACGCTTAGTAAGAATAAAATAAAAAAATGTGTCTATCTGGCAGTGTAGAGCTCACTCACGATATTCACTCAGTTGCGGCTTACCTTGAGTGTCGACAGTTTTATAATTAATACAATATCTGGTTCATGATTCAAGTAACAATATGAATTGAAAGTTGACTTTCCAATTCCAAAGTAATATAGTAAAATTTCTGAGTCAAGATGAGTGGATTTCGATCTGAGTGCACGGTCGAGATTCGAAGACACACAGAGCTTGTCAAAACAAATCCATGACTTTTATTATAATTATGAACGGAAGATGTTTAAACAAACGTATAGGTATTTTTTTTATACCGCAGATAAATTTCTAGCGTTTTGATTGGACAGCTTGATGAGCAATATGAGCCCATATTACTCGTCAAGCCAGTCAATATGGCTCGAATAAAAAAATTGCGGCAGGTCAAGGCTGAGTCGAAAATGAAAACTTTGGAAATCACCCCCTATACACAGTCATATGGATTGGTAATGACCTAACTAAGAAAACAATAGTTAGATTATACAACTCAGTCCAGAAATTGCCAAAAGTTATTAACGAATTTCTAATCGTTTATGTTTGGATGACGTTGGTTAGTATTTGTAACGTCATGACGTCGTGCCATTTGGCGCCATATTTATATGACGTTAAAAATACAATTTGGAGTAATATCAATAATCTTCGGTATGACAAATACGTTCTTGTGGTTCTACAAAGTCAACATCGTGTCATAACTGAAACCACATTCCTCCTCGGCTACGCCTCGGACAGAGGCAATACTACACAAAACCGACTGTGCAGAACCTCAACAACTTAAAGTGTAAGCTGTGTTTTTCTTTTATAATATTGACCTTTAACAATTATAATACACACAAACATAAAGGCCAATATTATATGTAAGTCATTTTCTGCGATTTTTATTTATTTACGCATCCATATCTGCTAATAGTTTTCTTTTTCGTGAGCAGAAATTTTGGGTGTGTTGTACACAATATTAGCTTATATATAATAACTGTTTTTAATTATATGTTTGCTTTTAGCGAACCATTGGTGAAATAAAAGCAAACATGTAATACAGATATAGATGTTTTACACAGCGTCCGCATATAAATGCAATTAATACATCATTTATTTTTCATATGTGGTCCGCCTCACTAAACTCCCCATGACAAACATTTAGTCTGACGTTTCTATATCTGCTTTACCGATAGCTAGTACGTTTCTGTGAATACTTTTTTAAAAATGTTCTTAGTCCTGTGGAGTTTAGCGAAACGGCACTGGGTGCGTACCGTTATGTCGATCATATACAGTGTGAAAATGAAAAAGATCCCATATAGGCATCAACCTGATACAAAAGGGTATCGATGTTATTGTTATCATGTGCTCAGTGTAAGTAACAGCAAATACAATTTTAAGCTCTGCACAATGCACATGACCAGGCGTATCTCTGATGTTTTGCATAAAGAGTGGATCGTTTTGTTTTCATAAAAATGCATGTAGCACGCAAGGCCGCTACCTTGATGATATGTTGTGCATAAGCCACCGGCTGAGAAAAAGGACATCAATGTTTTTGCATCAATATGAAATATTATTTACTGAGAACACTCATACACAATTCGATTAAAATAATCGTGTTACTGCCATTAGTATTGTTACTAATTTACTACCGTGGTTCAGTTGCGAACAGAGTAAGCCATGATCAGACTGTGTCGATGCGCAGGCTGATCCCAGTCTACGCTGATAGCACATGTGTTAAGATCCATTTTCCCAGCCAGCGGCCTATGTAATATCGAGATCCCTGAGAATACCGTTATACACTCAGTTGAAAGTATGTGCTCTCTTGCTCAAAGAAATTGCTGCTTATTGACAGACGAAAAGGAGTTTTTGGTCAAATGCCACCAGTATAGATTCGTGTTGTGTTGTAAATCGGGCCAATTGGTATATATACTAGCTTGTTAGTTCCAAGGTTCAAACATTAATAAGTATTTTAACAACATATTGAATGTGTCGTGTGCAATATTATGCAGGTACATATTTCGTCTCGTGATAACACAATAATCATACAAAAAAGTTTGACTTCCGGTATTCTTTGCGCAGACTCAGACTAGCCTATACGTATCCATACAGTCTAATCAGGGTCAACGCCAATAGTACTAAATATATACATTGTTAGTTAACGTATTTGACCAATACTTCTAAATTAGGTCATGAGTTACACTGGCCTTCCTTCAGTAGAAAATGCATTGTATACACTTTCATTTTATCCCCCGGACTCCGTCGGGGGATACTATGGATTTGACAGCGGGCCGCGTCTGCGTCCTCGTCCACGTCCGCGTCCGCGTCCGCAGCAGACACTTCTTGTCCGGAACATAACTCGAACACCCTTTGGAATATTTTCATGAAACTTCACACATGCATAGACCACGACCCGAAGGTGTGTCGCGCACAAGAATGACAACTCTTGCATAGGTAATTTTTGAGTTATCTCCCTTTTTTGTTTCTCGCACTGATTTCGTGTCCGGAGCATAACTCCACCACCCTTTGGAATATTTTCATGAAACTTCACACATGCATAGACCACGACCCGAAGGTGTGTCGCGCGCACAAGAATGACAACTCTTGCATAGCTAATTTTTTTGTTATCTCCCTTTTTTGTTTCTCGCACTGATTTCGTGTCTGGAGCATAACTCCACCACCCTTTGGAATATTTTCATGAAACTTCACACATGCATAGACCACGACCCGAAGGTGTGTCGCGCACAAGAATGACAACTCTTGCATAGCTAATTTTTCAGTTATCTCCATTTTTTGTTTCGCGCACTGATTGACCATAACTCGACCACCCTTTGGAATATTTTTATGAAACTTCACACATTCAATTAGACCACGAACCGAAGGTGTGTCGTGCACAAGAATGACAACTCTTGCATAGCTAATTTTTTAGTTATCTCCCTTTTTTGTTTTCGAGCACTGATTTCCTGTCCGGAGCATAACTCGACCACCCTTTGGAATATTTTCATGAAACTTCACACATGCATAGACCACGACCCGAAGGTGTGTCGCGCACAAGAATGACAACTCTTGCATAGCTAATTTTTTAGTTATCTCCCTTTTTTGTTTCGCGCACTGATTGACCATAACTCGACCACTCTTTGGAATATTTTTATGAAACTTCACACATTCAATTAGACCACGAATCGAAGGTGTGTCGTGCACAAGAATGACAACTCTTTTTTTAGTTATCTCCCTTTTTTGTTTTCGCGCAATGATTTCCTGTCCGGAGCATAACTCGACCACCCTTTGGAATATTTTCATGAAACTTCACACATGCATAGACCACGACCCGAAGGTGTGTCGCGCACAAGAATGACAACTCTTGCATAGGTAATGTTTTAGTTATCTCCCTTTTTTGTTTCTCGCACTGATTTCGTGTCCGGAGCATAACTCCACCACCCTTTGGAATATTTTCATGAAACTTCACACATGCATAGACCACGAACCGAAGGTGTGTCGCGCACAAGAATGACAACTCTTGCATAGCTAATTTTTTAGTTATCTCCCTTTTTTGTTTCTGCCACTGATTTCGTGTCTGGAGCATAACTCCACCACCCGTTGGAATATTTTCATGAAACTTCACACATGCATAGACCACGACCAGAAGGTGTGTCGCGCACAAGAATGACAACCCTTGCATAGCTAATTTTTTAGTTATCTACCTTTTTTGTTTCGCGCACTGATTGACCATAACTCGACCACCCTTTGGAATATTTTTATGAAACTTCACACATTCAATTAGACCACGAACCGAAGGTGTGTCGTGCACAAGAATGACAACTCTTGCATAGCTAATTTTTTAGTTATCTCCCTTTTTTGTTTTCGAGCACTGATTTCCTGTGCGGAGCATAACTCCACCACCCTTTGGAATATTTTCATGAAACTTCACACATGCATAGACCACGACCCGAAGGTGTGTCGCGCACAAGAATGACAACTCTTGCATTGCTAATTTTTTAGTTATCTCCCTTTTTTGTTTCGCGCACTGATTGACCATAACTCGACCACTCTTTGGAATATTTTTATGAAACTTCACACATTCAATTAGACCACGAATCGAAGGTGTGTCGTGCACAAGAATGACAACTCTTTTTTTAGTTATCTCCCTTTTTTGTTTTCGCGCAATGATTTCCTGTCCGGAGCATAACTCGACCACCCTTTGGAATATTTTCATGAAACTTCACACATGCATAGACCACGACCCGGAGGTGTGTCGTGCACAAGAATGACAATTCTTGCATAGGTAATTTTTTAGTTATCTCCCTTTTTTGTTTCTCGCACTGATTTCGTGTCCGGAGCATAACTCCACCACCCTTTGGAATATTTTCATGAGACTTCACACATGCATAGACCACGACCCGAAGGTGTGTCGCGCACAAGAATGACAACTCTTGCATAGCTAATTTTTTAGTTATCTCCATTTTTTGTTTCTCGCACTGATGTCGTGTCCGGAGCATAACTCCACCACCCTTTGGAATATTTTCATGAAACTTCACACATGCATAGACCACGACCCGAAGGTGTGTAGCGCACAAGAATGACAACTCTTGCATAGCTAATTTTTTTGTTATCTCCCTTTTTTGTTTCGCGCACTGATTGACCATAACTCGACCACCCTTTGGAATATTTTTATGAAACTTCACACATTCAATTAGACCACGAACCGAAGGTGTGTCTTGCACAAGAATGACAACTCTTGCATAGCTAATTTTTTAGTTATCTCCCTTTTTTGTTTTCGAGCACTGATTTCCTCTCCGGAGCATAACTCGACCACCCTTTGGAATATTTTCATGAAACTTCACACATGCATAGACCACGACCCGAAGGTGTGTCGCGCACAAGAATGACAACTCTTGCATAGCTAATTTTTTAGTTATCTCCCTTTTTTGTTTCATGCACTGATTGACCATAACTCGACCACTCTTTGGAATATTTTTATGAAACTTCACATATTCAATTAGACCACGAATCGAAGGTGTGTCGTGCACAAGAATGACAACTCTTGCGTAGCTAATTTTTGAGTTATCTCCCTTTTTTGTTTTGCGCACTCTACAAACTGGACAATAATGCATGAAGACCCATTTTCTCGTCTGCTCTGTACACCTTTTCTCGTCTGCTCTGTACACCTTACCTGTAGAGAGAACAATAGAGACTGGGAGAACCATTAACCTGTGCATGTGCTAGCATGTGCTAGCATGTGCAAATGTCCAGTCTTGACCACTCTTGACCACAGGTAATTTATACAGGTAAATTACTACATAGGATATTACATTTCCGTAAACTGTGTTGAAAATATTGTGGCATTATGTGGACCTGTGCAGATATATGTAGATAAATATAGGACTATTATAAAAAAATTCGGGGCTCCAGTAGCAAGCATTATTCTTTTTAATTTTTGAACTTTTTTTTTCCATTTTTTTTTCTTCATTTTTTTTCTTCATATTCTTTTTAAATTTTTGTCTAGTAGCATAAGGTCGTAAGTGCTATATACAGACTATTATCATATAATAAAACAATTATTGATTAGTGAGCCATAGAATATAATCTGATATTCTATGGCTCACTAGTCAATAATTGTATAATATGTTCGGGCCAGTGAAAATTGCTTTCGGGCCCAGGCTCGAGGTCAAGGCTGGACAAGGCGAGGCATCTGATTCCGCGGAATTCTTGTTTATTTATCTCCCTTTGTTTAGGGGCTTTTTCTTTGTTCTTCAAACAATGGAAATACCCCATAAACCCAAAATGTTGGAACGTCCGTCCGTCCGTCACAAAACTTTAACACTCGGGTAAATGTCTCATAATGTCTTCATCCTTCGACCGATCTCCTTCATATTTCATATACACATTGCTCTAATGGTCATCTACCGCCCTGTGCTAAATCCACGTTCGTCCTGCCCCCACCAAGCCCAGGGTTCAGATCACATACTTAGTGCTTCAAAAACTTTAACGCTCAGGTAAATATCTTATAATTTCTGTTTTCTTTCACGGATCAGCTTCATATTTCACATATGCATTGCTCTAATGGTCCTCTACCGCCCTGTGCCAACTCCACGTTCGTCCTGCCCCCGCCAAGCCCAGGGTCAAGGTCACATACTTGGTGCTTCAAAAACTTTAACGCTCAGGTAAAAGAAAATTTTGACTTGGAATTTTGCCTCATTTATTATCAAAGCGGTATGTGGGACATCCGTGTTCTATGAACACATTTTCTAGTTTATTAAACTTCACACATGCATAGAAGACGACCCAAAGGTGTGTCGCACGTAAGAATGACAACTCTTGCGTCGTTAATTTCTTAGTTATCTCCCTTTGTTGTTTCGTGCACTGATTTCGTGTCCGGAGCATAACTCGAACACCCTTTGGAATATTTTCATGAAACTTCACACATGCATAGACCACGACCCTAAAGGTGTGTCACGCAAGAATGACAACTCTCGCATCACTAATGTTTTAGTTATCTCCCTTTGTTTTTCCGTCACTGATTTTGTCTCCGGAGCATAACTCGAACACCTTTTTTCAAACTACTTGTGTATCTGGGGAGGGGGATACACATGCGCTTGTCGACAAGCGTCCATTTCTAGTTGTATTGTATTTCGTCACGATTGTTCATATCGCATGGAATTACATATCACTACCGTTACATGTATGTATTAGCCATTAGCTAGGCGTGCACCGGCAATTGTCGTCTGCTGCTCTCATTTTAATCTTCTGCAGAAAAATACACGTTTCGACAGCGCATAGGAAGCGTCTCCCGCAGTGGGGGGACGACTCGAATGTGCCGTCGCAACGAGGTGTTGATCATATTTATTTGCAAATTTTTTTTTTTTAAACATACAGCAGACGTCAATAACTAGTTTAGTGGTGTATGATTTGTAACTTGGCTTTTCGTTTTATTTTCAATATATCCATGGTGGAACAGTCATGTAGCTTTTAATTGTCGACGGATATTATTTTAAAGCATCTAAATCATGAGCCCAATGTGAGAACCTGTTCGATATAAGATCATTCTATCATCTGTATAATGCCTTAATATGTGGGATCCGTTGTAGCTCGTAAACTATGCTACCGTATGATAGAATGGGATATAAATTAATAGCTTGACGAAAATAATCATGGCTAATGTACAATTTATTCTTCATGTAGTTTCTCCGTTGGTACTTGATATAACACATCAAGATTTAAATAACAAGAATAAAACGATTGTCACTTTAATCGATTGGATACAATCCAAACATTTGTTTTGAGAACACATTTTACAATGTCCGTAGGTAGTACTCGACTAACTTATATGGTACCATATCACATTCATTGATACTGTTGCACAGACGAAATATGAGTGTGGTTACATGTCATTAGCGAACATATTCTTAAGTCTGCTGGTGATAAATGTGATTGTTTTGTTATTACATATACAATCCAATACATGTATCATTATGTGTTTATCATATCAAACTTATTGTGTTTGGCAGAAACATTCCGAAGGTCAATCGATTATAACATATTTGATATAAGAAATGTAATTGGTGATGTAGATATGTCGTGAAGCAATTGTACCTATAGATGTGCATTGCTGAAAGCTGCCAATAGTACACATGGGTTAATGTTATTTCCAGGAGAAAAATTCACATAAGCGTAAAACGTGTTTTCTAATCCAAGTGTTTGTATGGAATAAAGTAGTATTTTACATATGTAAATATGGTCATTACTTGACACGTAGTCTGTAAGACACACATTAATAGACATTAATGATTGAGTTGTGGTAATATAAACAGTTATAGCTATAGGGCATGTTCAGCATATTTATTATTTGTACGCAAATGTTTTCGAAAACACATTTAGTCACATTGAATATAACGATAGTGTACACGGTATGCTAGCATTGGAAGTGGTATATGACGGTACCATTGTACAATGCAGTATGTTCCGATAAACATGAGTGTGCTGGTGAGCTACATGGAGATGTTTGACTCCTCATGGGACCGTAGACTGAAATCGATGGAGCCGCGATTACAAGATTTGCACTGCTATTATTTGTTTATCTGTATGTTCATTATCTGATATGGTACTGTGTGCTAAAGGTCATAAATGGTTTTAGTACATACATTAAATTTATTATGACATTTCATATTAGTGGAAGTGAACAACATTAATCGGTGGCATATTTGTATTCACCTCCAGGCTAGCGCAATTACTGCGCTTTTCTCATATCTGTTAGGAATTACAGCTTATCGTGTATATTCAATCAATGCATTGCGCATGCGAAATGAATATTAATCATATTCAGGCAACACGTGTACACAGTTACATATTTGATACACTCGTGAGATAATTTAAAAAAAACGTCACTATATAAAATGTGCCAGTCTACTCCATGCTGACATTATTTGTTTGTAGATGTATAATAATAATATAAAGTTTTGTGCTTCTTGTAGAGTGAAATCCGTTACACTCGATGTACTTTTATATAGAAAAATACGAGATTTGTAATTGTTAAACCGATAAAAGTATTATTTCATTATATCTTTTGTAAATAAACAAGTGAATTTGCATAATTGCGTAATTAATTGTCGATAACTGTTAAATGATGTAAATAGGACAAATATGAACATGCAATATTCTCAAAATATGGGAGCCATTTTTAATCTCTCTAATATGTAATAGGAATGATGAACAACAGGGAAACATAGCACATGATACATACTATGAATCCATGAACAGACACATATGATAATAAAACAAAGTACATATGCAGTCAGATGTTTAACCCAATTCAATTCAAAGGGGAGTAACTCACTAAGTACTAAGTGCACATAGTAAACATTGTAAGGTTCTGAACGCCAATAGCATACACATTCTCATTTTAAATATCAGTATCTAAGTAGATACGAGTTTTAATTAAATAAGAATACGCTATAATAAAGACATGGAAGCTCTATTAATTAGCGAACTGTTGTTGATTGGTTACACTATCGGTTGCTATGGTTACGCCAGCTTTTGTGTAATTTATGACATATAAATATAAGCCCGAGTCAAATATATGCATCATATTAATGAAATCATACTTCACAAGTTTATTGAATGTAATCACTGTAACAACTTTTGTCAAAAAATTTGGCACTCGGCCGCGGTTTACGTAATTTTAACACGCGGATTCGGTTTATGCGATGAAATTTACATAAAGTTAGATGCATTTCATAAAGTTCTACTCTGTACTCGTAAATCGCAAAATAAACGTTGTAAAGAAGGCTGTCCACTGAAATAGTTACTGATTTGTTAGAATATCGGTTGCTATGGTTACCACAATCTTTCGTTTAGTTTTGAAATGTACGTATAAATATAAGCCCGAGTCAAATATAAGTGTATTCTGATAATCAAATCATATTATCACATGCTCATTGACAGTAATCACTACATCAACTGTTCATATTTGGTCTGTACTTTTTCCACAGAAAATTTACGGTTACCATGGAAATATCTAAAATTACGGCATTCGGCCGCGGTTTACACAATTTTAACACGTGGATTCGTTTTCTACAATGGATTTCACATAAAAATATATGTATTTCATAAAGTTCTACTCTGGGTAGGGGTAACTCGAACAATAAGCGTCGTACAGAAGGCTGTCCAATAGGGTAATTGTATATATTTACGCCTGTATAAGGGTCGATATATTCAAAGTGATATACATTTTACAATATTTAATAGTATTTATAAATTTAAAGATGGCCGCCATAATAAAAATGTTCGTCAAATTCTCAATATATCTTGTCGATATTATCTCAAGTTGGCGGATACAGCCCGTTGCATCTAAAACTTCAATCTTGTAAACGAATATTATGAATCAAGATGTCTCAAGTGATCAATATTATAATGTCCAGTTTGTTGCTACATAATTATGCATGCAAACATAAATACGTTTGCGCAAATGTTATAGTACACAGTGTATTTAAATTCGCACCGCTGAATGCCAAATGGTCTAAATCACGATCATTCATAGTTATGTACAATGGTTCTATATATATATTGCCTCATGTTAACAAGTTGTTCCTACCAATTTCCTGGCCAAATAAACGTTCTTTCCCCATTTTCCCACGTTTTGATTGGCATTATTATACATTTTATATCAGAGTTAAATATCCACACTGGTATCAGGGGCGATAACCGTGTTTCATTAAACTGTTAACGGACATTACTATTTATTCTCTGTATTTATATTTTGATGTGCAATGATCATACTTTATTATCTGTCGATGTCACACCAGGGTGACACCGAGCTAGTCTACTGAAGGGACGGAACACCAAGCACGTTGTGGACAGAGACAACAAGGTATATTTTTACAAGTATGATATATTTACATAAATGATAAACACAAACAATAGATGAATATGTCAGTACGGACAACGTCCCCTAGCAGCCACCGCCACAGGCCCTTGCACAACCAAGGCACATCCTCGATTCTGGAACAAGTAGGTAAAGTCAAAAGTAAACGTCATCATAATCTGGATAAATATCCAATGTTAGAGATCATCTAAACAACTCCGGCTTCCGCCATGATGGGAGTGACGTTATAATAACGTCGTAAAGTTACTGGTTCTTAGGAGATACTGAGCCTACATAGGCGGATGGGGTCCAGATCGCATCGGTGAACGTCCCTATCGATTCATCACGTCCTTTGACGAAATGACGTCACCGGAAAATGCCCCACTCGATTACGCCCTTGGTCCACGCGGAGCAGAGTCCCCGCTAACACACGGTGTCGTGTCGTGGACTCCAAAATAAGTAAATAAATCTGTGTTGCGTACTGAATTACGCAAACACAAAGTAGGGACGTGCCGTCGCTCGTTGCTGACTGGCTGGCTGCCTGGCTGGTGTACTGGCTGGGACTACAAAACACCAACGGTGTTGTTACCAGAATGTAACATGATTATAGTCTCAATAATAGTCACAGTAGTGCACATGAAATCAATATCCTGATTACATGGTAATACTAAACATCATCATATATTACAATGATGAAACATGATAAAATGCAATGTACACAAAGATATTTTCACTAATTGGAAGAAGGGGGCTGATGGAATTCATAAGTCGGAAAATGCGATATAACACATTAATGAACAGCCACTACATGTATATCTAGTGTACTCAACGATATACCTCTTCACAGCCGTACATGTGAATACAGACGTCATTCACAGTTATTTACCATTAGTAAACAAACATTTGATTGCGACAGGCCTTACTTTGACCAGACTCGTGGCCAACTGCGCTAACTTAATAAAGAGCAACTGTGCCAAGTATATTCCTGTGCAGATTCACAGTATTACATTACATTACATTACTAATAATAAACACTGTATACTCTAATCAGACTGTAGGATTACACAGGCTGACCCAAAGCATCAGTGATTGAACCACATTATACTTCACATAATGTCCTTATTGCAGATTGCCGATGTATAAATCAGTGCACTTAGAGCAGAACTGTCTGATCGGGCCCATCTTGGTCGCAATAGCATTTACAATATCTACAACACACTGCGAACGTAATATGACTTAATACAATGAATGTACAGACGACTGGGTTAGGAGTTAACATGTGTTTCCCCATAGAGTAATGAAAGTCGTCCAGAAAATTCACGCTACAATTGTGACATGCTAAAATTGGCAATATTCTCATGTATTGTACAGGGCGCAGACTGATATTCGATTGAATCGTAACATAAAATGCATGGCTAATGTTAGTGAACATTTCAATCAAGTTCGCCCTTCGTTTTACAAATACAATAAATTGCTAATGCAATTAGTCAGAGTGACATGCAACAAAACACATGAGAATAATATGCCATTACAATAATCACGGAATGCTCCCAAATGCCAGTCCTGTAATCGTTATTATTTACACGTAAGCACGACGAATTAATGAATCAATAATATTTGATTAAGGGAGATAATCTACATCAGCGGATACATGCCATACGGCTTTTATTGACCAAGCGTTTAGTCGAAACGGGGCCAAATAACTCAGGTAAATTAAATAGTGCAATATTATCGAGGATACGATAACACTGCGTAGAATTGCCGGTCTTGGCAAGATTCAGACTTAAATGGCAGCATTAGAAAGTAACAACAACATATGTACTCACCAATTCCCAGTGAAAAACTTGCGCTCCAATGTCACAAGAATGAAATTGAATGTCCGACTGATAATATATGGTGCTACAACGAATATATACCCCCACCCTAGTGCATGACTATCCCATGTAGTCTGCTTGTCAATGTAAAACTTATGTGCCCACATTTGGCTTACAATTTTACGTAAGTGGACTAATGATCTGACAGTCAGTCTAGCTCATGAGATATCTGGTGAATTAGTCTGAAATACTTCAGTCATAAATAGGTATGACTTACTAGGTAATTAGGCTAGCATCTAAGTCTGCATATGCAGTGTAGATCACCCAGATACGACCAGTGCAAAATCCAATACTGGTGGTCCGTGCGCGGTTTCGGATAAAGCGCTATTCTCTCCAGCGGTGTACTCCACGGGCGATATTTCACACACCAATACCTATTCGACCGTCTTGTGCTAGAATATTCGATTACTGCTCTAGACTATGTGATCCGTGTTACAATTAATGGATGATAAAGAATATAGTCGGCTACGATTCGTGACAGTCGAAAATACTTTTTTTTTTCATGTGATGCATTTAATTTACATAAATAATTAAACAAATACCATGCCTCATTTGCATATGAAAATAGCATGATACCACCGCGCGTCATTATCAGTAAAATACATATTACTAAAATATTATATCTGTATAGCGGCTCTCGTAAATTTTAGAACTGGGAATAGTGACACAATTATACACTTATATAATTCATATAAAGAACAGTTTGTGCTTACTGAGTGGGCATGTACCTTTAAACAATAATGTATTTCATACAATACATGGTTCATAAATTACATGTGAAATGTACATAGATTTGAAAACATGCTAATACCTTATATGAATTGATATCCATACGAGATAAATAAAACTTACTCACATACAGGGCAAAGTCATGTGAGCAAACAAAATTACAAGTACATAACATATCTTGGATTAGTTATAATTTCCATTTTTCACAAAAGTATGCACACGGTGTATGTGAAATATATTTAGTATATGTTGATTGTCTTTTGCAAATGTTGTGATTGTGGTGGTGGAATCGTCTATCGTCTAGAGTAACATCGCTAAATGGTATCTGTATTGAACGAGTACTTATATATATAGTACATCAACATTAAATACGTCTGTTCCCGTGAGGGTAAGTACCGTGAACTGCGAACTGCGGTTGCTCGCCAACGTTCAATGTATAGTTTTGTTCCGGTGTTCGACTGTACGTACTGTTAGGAATACAATTTGCCACGATATAAGACATACAATGTTCAAGTGTATACGGTATACGTTGTATATTATCTAGACACGCTTTGTAGATACTATGAATGTGGGTACTTACAGATGTGTGTTTTGTTCAGACGATAGGCGTTGAATTCCGTTCAGGAGATTGCTAGTAATATTCGGGCATTCGAAGTCCGTGAGATATTATTGACGTTGTCGTTCGTATTTTATACAAGTTGTTAACAAGTGATCCACCGTCTTTTGTGCTCCACATGTACATAGGGGGACTCTACTATTGATTTTAGGTAGAGATCATAGTTAAGCGAACTACATGATAGGCGAAGACGAGCGTGCATAATTTAGTCTCTCCTATTGCATATATTAAAGAGCGGTGATGGTTTTGACATCATCGTATTCATTCTATACTTAAATGCTAATAAACAATGTGCGTTCCTTATGTGGTCAGATAAGTTGTTCTATTCAATAATTGCTGAGGGAAAGAATGCACATTATGTACACGTGTGTCCGTCAGAGATCACTGGAATGTTATCTACATTTCGGAGATCGTAGCGATATTGAGCTTGTATAGGAACGAGAGTAGTTACATAGGATGGGGTGGGATTACTTTTAATATTGTAGAGTTCTATAGATGTATGCTTTTTTCTCTCTCCTAAAATATTAAATGTAATTTGAGAGACCAGTGATGAATAGTTTTATGATCGTTGTTTACAGAAGTGGCGGCAACGTTTGGATCATTGATGTACAAGCTTGTGTCGTCTGCGAAATGTCTAATATTATATTTAATTTTCGTCACAATTTCATTTATATATACAATGTAAAGAAGAGGGCCTACTATAAATCCCTGCAGCACTCCGGTTGTTACAGTGGACCATTGAGACGATGCATTTGTATAAACCACTCTCTGTTTTCGAGAAGAAAAGTATGATGCAAACCATGCACGAAGGTTGCCAGTAATGCCAGCAGAGGACAGTTTGCATAACAAACCACGGTGCCAGACTCGGTCAAATGCTTTAGAAATATCACATACAACTGTTCGGACTTCTTTATCATCGTCTAGACATTACGTATGTCGTTGGAAACGTAAACTAACTGATTAACTGTTGAGTCTCCTTTGATGAATCCAGACGGAAATGAAATCAGGATATCATTTTCAACAATTAAATTGTATATTAAATACGTATGGTTCGCTCCATAGGCTTGCCAATTCAACTTAGGAGAGAGATTGGTCGATAGTTTTGTGGATGTGATGGTTCGTTCTTTTTAAAGATTGGAATTACGTTTACTACTTTCCATGCGAATGGGAAATGTGATGAAGTGGCTAAAGCATTGAACCATGTTGAGAGGGGTGTTTACAGCTCGTTCGCACCCTCGCGCAGTAGACGTGGACTTAGAAGATCGGGGTCACATGCCTTGGTCGGATCAATGAGAGATATAGCATCGCTAATATCTTCGGACGAGATATGAATTGAATGTATCGTTCGTTGGGATTGTACATGTGGTGGTAAAATCTTGGTTGCTGTCATCGATGAATGATTTTCTATTAAATAATGAATTGATGAGCTTAGTTTTTGAGTTGTTGTCGTTAATTTTGTTTATATTAAGTTGTTCCCATGTTTCAGTTTACATTTACGTAATAAATTTGTAACTTCGTTTCTTGTTTTCCTAAATTTTGTCCGAGTGTTTTCGTTGTTATATTTAACTTTTTGTATGTATTCTCTTTCTTTTTCTAATTAATCGGCGCCAATTATTATTGAACCACGGAATATCATTTGATCGAATTGTTACCAGTTTGTTAGGAATATATTTGGTTGCTGCAACTGCAATTGTGTTGGATATTATAGTTGCTATAGTGTCTGTGTTATCTGACTCGAGTACATTATCCCAGTTTGAGTTTTTATAATGTATCTGTAATAATTGTAGTTACCTCTATCGTAGAGCAATAAGCGCCTCTTATATATCGATATATTTTGCTTGTCCAAGTTTCAAGACACATACTGTTGGGCAGTTGAAGCGAACAAGATCGGGGACAAATGGTTCAGCTACGAAGCTTGTAAGGACATGGTTTGTGTATTTGATAAACATTAGGTCAATTAATGAAGACGAGTGTTCCGTAAAGTGGGTTGGTGTAGTGATGAGTTGCTCTCCTACCAATTAAGTATTAACAGTTTCATTTTGTGAACTACAAAATATAATAACTTGCATCGAACTGTCATCCAGAAATTAAGGATTGCATAAAGTATCTTCCTGTCATATATGTACATGGTTAGTGTATGGTACAATGATTAGATTCACATATTAACAACGGTATATACACACTTTGATACGTGTATATATATATCAGCAGTAGTGCAAATCCAATGACACTGAGCAACGATACAAGTGTTCAGCAACAATTGATATGTCAGTATCCAACGTGGCAGTACATTGTAAAATAGGTGTGTTCGATTTTTCTGTTGATATATATCCCTAATAATTGTATTGGACTTACTAGGAAATAAACGATTGCCAGTTTGGTAAGTTTAAGAATCACGTCGCCGGACAATTTCAAAAGATTCCTTAATATACTAAATTTGCGGTTTCTTACTGGCTGATATTACAAACCAATTTTCATGCAGCTGTTTATGATGTTTTATTGTACACTTCAAATTATGTTTTCTCTAATGACATATGGTAACGGATGTGACGTCATCGTGCAATTAACACTAATGGACATCCATATTACTTCATATGACCCTTTTTAATTATGTCAATACATACCTGCTTGTCCTGGGTAGTAACACAGATGTGGCCACATGTCACAAGTGCATGTATGATGTAGTATTTTCAAATGACCCGACATTAGTCACCTATACAACAATTGAAATATCAAGTAAACAGTTGTTTCCAATGGTTTCTATCTTCTGCAAGTACTTGTACTCTCCCTCGCGAAATGAGCCCCGCTTCTGAGTCCACATTGTAATGACCGGTTTTCTAAGTTCTAACTGCGATAGTGAAGAGGTGTGACTCATTATGTCCCTGCGGTTCGCGACGCGCCCTCCAAAAGCTTTTTCATTTCACGTTCCGTGACGGCAACGGCTTCGCCGCGGCAGACAACTGAGCTGTGACCAGGCCCGTATATAATCATTGTGACGTGACCTCCCTCCAGGACGACAGAAATAGGGAACTCGTGGTTGTCCAATGCTCGTCCGGTTTCGTCCCGGATGATTATCTCTAATTCACAGATGTGATCCGACTGTAAGCGTTTAAATTCGTGGTGGGGAAAGTCCACGCTTACGGCCTCCCCGAAGAAGTTATCACTCGCATGCGCGATCTTGAGAAAGGAGATAGGCGACCCGTCTAACGTGTTATATGTCGTATTCAGCTGCTGAAGGTATACGTGGAGGGTTTTCATGAATGCGAAGCTCACAGGTTGGTCACCGGTATACGAACCAGGTCCGAACCACCCATTACTGGCAGAGTACGTTTTCGACAAGCCAAACATTGTGGCTAAATCGGGCGTGATTCTTACTCTGGAGCCGTGGATTGTCAGTGTCGCCACCACATCGGTTTTCGAAATTGTGATGCTGGCGTGGCCATCAAGCTCAGAGGCGACGAAGTTCTGTTGGTCCCTAAAGCTCCACAACCCCTGAGGGAGCCTTACCTCGAAAGTCCTACCATCTCGCTCAAAGCCGAAACCCTCATTATCTCCCAATTATACCAGTCAATCGTGAATGTGACCGGAGACAGAAATTATCGATCGCATGAATTATTGATCAACTGTTGAAGCCCTTGGGGCCCTCCTTTGAACGTTTGTCAGTGTAGCGAACATAGCTTCATATATATATATATATGACCGCCTACGCTTTAAATGCGGAGGAGCATTATGCTGTAGGGACCCACGCGGAGATGCCAGTGCCCCTGTCCGGCAATGCCGCGGTGTATGTTACCGAGACCAACAGTTTCGATGTCGTGTTGCTAGACATGGTCGAGGACTTCACCAACCCACCTTTGACGGACAATTCCGTCCTTAACAAGGAATATGCATATGAGCTGGTGGCATCAGCAGCACACCTTCGCCATATGGTTGCGGCGTGTCATTATATCAGCATCTGTCCGCCCCACCCCCCCCCCCCCCCCCCCCCCCCCCCCCCCCCCCCCTACTGAAGAGGGCTCTTCACGTCTACTACCAAGCACGGAGGATTATCGCGGAGATTAGCGGTCCCCAGCCCCATGACGGTCGTCCGACTGGCAGGCCAACCAGTACGACCGTCGAGCGTATGAGCTGATATGCGCCGAATTCGGGGTCGACCCCGGCTCCGACTTCCAGCAGCGGGTGGACCACGGGAATGGTGGCTGGGAGCGTTCAGTACGTTCTGGAAGCCTGACGGCAGGTACCGCATCTTCCACGGCGGTCTGAACAAGCCGTTCTTTAACGACGCCCTGCGCCACAATGTTGACATTTCGGAAGCATGGATGACCTTTATACTTGACAATCCCATTGGGTTCACGCGCCCCGGCGTCGAGCGGCTGAATGACAGCATCCGCACCTATGTATAGGCCCACTTAGGCTCCCAGGCGCAGACGCGCGTGCATATTAGGAACGTGCACCACTTTCGATGCCCAGAAGCAGTTCCTTGCGAACGTCGAAGATGCAATCTCCTGGCCGGTCGATATCCCGTCGTCGATCAAACGCTACGAGGATGTCCTACGGTACGCGGGAATCCAGGTCAACTACGTCTTCGGCCACGGCCTGTACATGGCGCCGAGCGATATGATCTTTCAATCAAATAGTGATTGCCCCAGTAACTTTGGATTTACGCCGCGATGCCCGCGTCTATGCGGCGCTCCCACAAACGCATGGTAGCTTCCCCGATGATAATGTCGTACCGCTCCGACTGCGGTTTGACGCACCGTTTGACAGGAGCCCACCGTGACTGTGTTATTCTAGGTGCTTGTCCAACGCCGAGAGTTTGGCAAGGTTGTTCTGACCCGGATCTAATTTTCTGTGAACGGGGTGTCCACTGCGCGAATAGGGTCGGTGGCGACACGCGAGGCCTCAGTGAGCTCGATCGACTCTATTTGACTCCCGGCCCTACCTAGCTCGGTGCCAGCCGCCCGCAGGACCTCTAAGACACGGGCTGGAATAGTCGCTCCACCCCGCCTCCAATCCAGAATCCGAGTTAGTCCTTTACGACTCGACCACCGCCGCATCGGCCAGGGATAGTATTAATCAATAGGTGTTTCCCGGTCTTCCCGTTGATGACCGGGACATCCGAGGCATTCAATCGTAATACGCCACCCAGGGTTAGTTCGAACTTCGAGTAGTCGCTGCCGACGGACGGGACCATACCTGTGTCCACTGATCCGTCGTAGTCGCCATTCACGGCCGTCTCGATGATGAGTTCCTGACTAAGAGGGACCGCCTACTTCGAAGAGAGCTCCTCCCGCCCGGGGTAGGTGGTTTTCGACTACACCTTCGGCGTCTACACGGTCGCCTGTCGTGAAATCGTACTCGTCCATCCTCTTATTGAAGACTCGTTTCAATACAGCATGGCTTCAAGTCAATACGGACACAGATTCAATCCGTAACTCAATCCCGCAGGCTGCGGGAGCCACTCGGGACAAAAACCGCTTATAAAGTGCTAATATAATTAGCTATTGAGAAGCATTGGTGCTCGTCAACCAGGCCTCGCGTGGGGTGCGTCTGAATGTATTAGACATAAGCGGCGCCTCAGTAGATTAATCCGTAGGATGATGAACTGCGACAACCTCATCGACCAGCTGTTGGAGGAGGCGCCCGCCGGAACGGCTACGATAGTCGCGCCCGATGCTACGGATGGCCAGAGATTAAGGCGTAAAGAAAGGCTAGCCGCGCTGGCTGTAGGGGGTCACGCCCGACAATATTTAGGACGGGCACTAACGGCTGATCAGGTAGACCCCATGAGTGATGATGAGATCGACAGGCTCTATATCATATACGAGGCGCGGATTGGATTGGCGATGACGACGACTCTAGGGAATGCTGCGCTGCAGGTATATGCGACGGTAGCTAGCATGTTCCTCGTTACCCAAAGCCAACCCGAGGCTAGTGGCCGATCTGGAAACCGACTCGTTTGTTGGGCATACACTAATCGAGATTACCATTCCAAGCGCCGTGAGGACAGATGCGATCGTAATCCCTTGCTCGCGAAAGAGGGTGCGGATACGCTCAGCGAGCGTTGTGTTTATCGTTTCTCAGATGCGGTTTATTTTAGGACCGTATGACCTCTCTATTCGCCGAGGTCGCTTCCAAGCGGGCGTCTCGCTCATATTCCAGGTTGCGCAAACGCTCCGCAATGCGGCATCTGGAGAACTCTGTCTCCAGTTTGCGCTTCTCCAGAGCAATGCAGTCATCCAGCACGGATAGTTTGGCCAGGCTGTTCGTCAACTCGCATCTTAGTGTCCTTATTGAATTGTCCAGCACCTTAAGCTCGCGGAAGGTTAGTGGAGGGTCGTACATGGTTCTGATGATCTCCTCGATCTTGGTCGCTGTGAAAATGGTCCCCATTGTGTCTATGACATCCGTTGCAGTTTGTCCAAGGTCCTGCAGCTGTACCGTATCATCGGCAGCGGCGACAGCCACCAGCCTATTGATAGCTGTTTGGATGGCTGCAATTGCTTGCGGGGCTAGCTTGTTCCGCCTCCAATCCACAAACCCCATTTCGTCTCGGATTATGTCGCCCCCACGGCTTCGACCACCTATTGTCGGCAGCGCAAGGGGTTCGCTGGTATGAAGGTTTGTGAGAGCCAGGCCGGGGTTGGCCTTTAACCGGACTTGCCCGTTTACAAGCTCAAATCTCGAAAAATCGTGGCCAATGACCAAGGCATTATAATAGTCATCGACGGCTCCCCTCAGTAGCTCTTGTTGTATCGATTGCCCGACCCAACTGATGACCCCCGCGTCCTCAGTGGCATCGTTATTGACTTCGGAGTTCACAGCAGCATCGTAGTTGAATTCGTCATTGACATCATCCTGTATTTCAACGTCGTCAGTATCAAATGCGGGTTTATCAAAGCTTGTCATGGCCATCGTATTGAAGGATCACATGTGTTGGTTCAATACAATGGCTTCAAGTCAATACGGGTGCACGCTCAATCCCTACATGTGCCTCCGCGAGCCCCCCTGGGACCAAAGGCGTGCGTGTGCCAGTCCATGGTCATCAAGAATAACCCTAGCACCATTGATTACAATAGGCATACGGCAACCGCTTCTACATTCCACTCGACGTTGAACTGCTCGAGAGCCACATGCCCTTCTACCAGAACGCGCTGGGAACATCAGCATAGAGTTTGATATGGTCACCCAGCCAGAGTTGGTTCGCACCATCCACAACCAGTACGCATGCCGAATCGCAATCCTGTATGACCGCATCATATGTCACCGCACGATCAGCAGTGGAGACAAGAGCGATACACTGTGAAACATCTACCTGAACTTGCCCGCCCACAACATGAGGTGTATCTTAATGCTCTTTGAAGCGCCAACAGACGCTTTCGCCAGAGAGACAGGTGCCTTCCACAACCCGAAGATCACAAACGTTGAGGTCGCCATTGACGGGGTCCCCAACCAGCTGTATTCGCAGGGTATGTGGGACAAGGTGAACAAACAGTTCACCGTCGACACAAAGTGAGATCCTGTTGTTGTTGCAGTCGCGAAAGAGAGTTTCCGACCGCCCAGTATGCCCTGTGGCTCGATCTCAGGACAACTGACGATGATCAACTGCACGGCAGTGTACGACGCGTGGAGAACGCCAGCGAAGGAGTCACGATCCAAATCACAAAAACGGCAGAGGCAGCCGACGGTTTAAACATCTACCTCTACGTTCTCGTGAATGCTCAGCTGAACATCGGAGATGGCAGGATTGTCAGCGCGCTGTTCTAATCCGCTATTACCCACATATGCCCATCATCTGCGGGCAAACCGGGTGTGGAAAAACAGTTTTCTTCCTTGATCTACTAGAGGGTCACTACTATGGTGTCTTCCGGTACATATGCATCCTGTGCCCCACGGTGCGGCATAATAAAACCTACCAGACACGTACATGGATCTGGACTGACCACGATAGTTATGTCCTCGACCCAGGCGGACGGCTGGATGACGTCCCCCGAGACCTCTATGCAGTCTTCCAGGGCGAGCCCATCCTCTATATCATCGATGACCGCAGTGCGACAAAAGCACTAACCACAAAGAAGGACATGCTCTCGGAGCTCGCATTATCTGGGCATAGCGGCAACCATGAACTGCGACGAAATCAACTACCGGCTGTTTGAGGAAGCGCCGGAAACAGCAGCGGAGAGAGTAGCGCCCGCGGCTCCCTGTACGGACAACACTGTGGCAGACATTGGCTATAGACAGTGACAGGTATAGTGAGAGGCTAGCCGCGAGGGTTCATGCCTGACAATATTTAGGACGGACGCTAACGGCCGATCACATAGACTCCATGAGTGATGATGAGATCGACCGGCTCTATACCACATACGAGACGCGACTTGAAGCGGCGATGACGAATAAAATAGGACAGGTTGCGCTGCAAATATATGCGGGAATAGCTAATATGCTCCTCCCAATCCAACCCGAAAGCCAGTCAAAGCTAGTGGCCGACCCGAATGCCGATCCATTCGTTTGGCATCCACTAAGCAGTGCTACTTGTCAGCTGTATCACCGTTACTGTATGTACACCGGTCACCACGGCATTTACAACTGCCAAGTACTGTCGATTTGGACACGTCTGTCCTCGGTCAATATCACATGAGGACGAGTATACAAGAAAATGGTACTGAAGATGTCGGAAGAAACGCTGGAGTTAGTGGCCGCTAGTGTTGAAGAGCCTACGACAAAACCGGGAGCGGGCGGGGGTTGCAGTCTGAGAGGCCAAGTTCGAAAAGAAAAAAGTCCTGGCTGAGCTTAGTGAGACCAAGGAACGTATGCAGGCCGAGGACAAGGAAGAAGCGATCAGAGTTGCTGACAGTCCGCCTGCAGCTTCGGTAGACACAACAGCCGACAGTAGTCGGTTGTAACACGCTAGTACTGAATGGATCCCTTCCTTGTGCTGTTGGGGGAATAGGGCTGGCGGGTGCTGCTTGGAGGTTTGTGCAACGTGGGCATGGTGTCACCTTTGTTACCATAAACGTGTCAAAGCCCACTAACAGATAGTCAGATCATAACCACGCTGCCTCTGTGTCAAGCAATTAAAGGCAACCATATACCCATTCTATATTGCATAACGATGGCATCTGCGGATGGAAAGATGCTCGCCAACGCGCTATACCACATCACTGTTGTGTCTGGTATTGGCATGGGCTACTCGCGCCTGGGTAGCATGGTCATCGGCGGCACCGCCCTTGAGCTCACATACACGCCCCTCGACGTCGGCATGGTGGTCGTCGACGTTGCCCTCGTCATTGCCACGAAGGACATGCTAATTAAACAGACAATCATACCAGCAGATATTATGAAGTATATATGGCCTCAACCGCCAAGGCCACGCCGTGCAAACTTTCCGGGACGTCGAGGCCGCCATCCGCGAGTACTCTCAAAACGCTCGTGCCCCGGGGACCCAAGCCTCACCTTTCAGACTTGTACACGCCTAGCAATGACCAGAAAGACCGCGAGCTCGCATTTGTCGTCCTCGGAATGGCCTATAAACATGCGCAGTGTAGCACAACATGAGTAGTGATGTGAGTTTATGGTTTTGCGCGCTATATATAATGGGTCTCCCCGAAGAGCTACATACTGCGATGCTAGATGTAGGCCACCGGGCTCGCCGACGTGGCGCATACATGTTTCGAACTTTGGCGCAGAGACGAGATGGCGACCGCCCGCTTTGCAGCAATGGTGCCATCGGACCCGACGAACCTTCAGAACACAACTGGACGGCTCACTGGGCCTGTTACAGAAGCCTGTTGGAGACTTGGCTGCACGACAACCACACGACCTCGATGGAGAAAAAGCTCGCTAGAATGTATTACAGTTTCAGAGGCTATTCGAACGGGCTCGCTGCGATTAAGAATATCGCCGCCGCGGCTGGTGTCTGTGACGATGTGGCCAGGGCGTGGCTCAAGACGCATGTCATATGGCAGATATATTTGCCCACCACACGGCCCGCCCCACGCCCGGAATTCGATGTGACCGTGCCAAACGAGGTCCACCAGGCCGATCTGCTGTTTCTCCCTCACGATCGTTTATCGAAAGGTAGCAACACTTACAAGTATGCACTCATCATTGTTGATGTGACGTCCCGCTACAAGGAGGCTGAGCCTCCGTCCATAAAATAGGCCTAAGAGGTCGGCGAAGCTCTCTCCCGCATTAATAAGCGGAGCCGAAGCTTCTCCAGGTCGACCCGGGGCGCGGGATTATGGGCGCAGTAAGCCAGCTACTGGCGAAACATGGTGTTTCTGTCAGGCGCGGACATGTGGACATCTACCCTGACCAGGGCATTGTGGAGCGCTTCAACCAAACCCTGGCTGAGCGGTGGATTGGACAACAATATTCCCAGGAGATGAGGCTTCCGGCAGGCCAGAGGTCGACTGAGTGCGTTGCCCGGCTGCATGCCGTGATATCGGCACTGAACAGTGAGGAGACTCGCCTCACCGGCAAGATGCCAAACTATGCCATCAATGCCAAAACTATAGCGCAAATCCCTCCTCCGTTGTTCCGGGTCGCCCGGTTGGTCTTAAAGAGCGAAAGCTCCTCTCTGGTCTTGGTGTTCGGTACCTCTACCAGCCGGAAGAACTGGAGGGTGGTAGCTGTCGCGCGACTAAGCCTGTCTGGTCGCTCCAGGTATACCGACTGGGGCGTTCAGTCACCAAACCGTGCTGTATTTGTTGGATCGCCCACCACGTGGCTTTGTCCGAGAAGAGCTTCTTGTTGTGCCTCCCGACGACACCCAGCTGCCGCCAGATGGTGTACTCACGTGTTAAGTTCTGCAGCGCTTCTTTTTCGGTTGCATCCCATGCAGGTTAGTCGGACATTGTCGCGTGTATGCTACCTGGTATTGTCCAGCCGGTCTACACTAAATTGTTGTATGTCCTTTGGGGCATAGGCCCAGAAGAGCTCGATGTCGCAGCAGATGACTTGGACGCCCATCTGGCCAAGCCAGTGGAGGAACATCGACATAATGGGCCGGGGAACGGTCCAGACCTCGTCCCAGATGATGACATGAGTGATGTACTTCTGACCTGTTTCTGTCGGGCGTCCAGTCGTTCTGGCCATCTCCAACAGATTGACGTGGGCATACCCCATCATGCTCGCCCTTAGGTGGGTGTAGTGGGGCTGGGAGCCATCATAATACGTGTGGATGTGGCCTAGGGGGAAATCTTTGAGGTGCACCTACCAGCGTGCCTCTTAGGCGGGTGTCCCTCAGGAGGAGTACAGCTCTAGTCGGTCACAAGCATCCTGGTCAATATTTGGCCTTGCTGCCCTGGGTGAATCTCCCGATGATGCTGCAGCCCAGTTATCGGTTCTAAGGAAGCCAGACCTCGGTTTCATTATCGAAAGTGATGATTGCCTCGCGGATTTTCAGGTGGGGGAGTAAACCCGACTCTGCAAGGAAGACTAGCAGCGGCGTCGGTGCCCAGCCCTGCTCGGCGAAATGCTTCCCAAACCAGGCCGTGATGATGCCCTGACCTTGGAAGATGGCGGGGTAACAGGCTTTCATGTCGATGCTGACGACGTCTTCCGTGTAATAGTCCATGGAGTTCCAGAGGCCGCCGTAGCCGTGTTCTACATAGGCATTTTCGATGTTGCCGAGGAGGCCGACTGGTGTCGGTTTTCAGCCGTTGCGCTCTTTGACCATTATCCTGGCCGCGTGGCTTTCCCTTAAGGCCCTGTCAGCCAGAGACGCATCACCTAGTTGGGCACAGGCTTCCCAGAGTCGGTCTTGGCCTTCTTGTGTCCTATAAGTGCTGCTGTCTTGGAGCACAAACTGGTTCACGTTGAGCCGGTTCTCTGCGCCCCCAAGAAGCTAGATTGCGATAGGCTGGTCTCGCGTTGCCTCTCGGATGGCCTGCCAGTCATCACCCTCGTAGATGAGGACCTGTCTGGACTGCGGGATATGGAGATCTTTGGACTAGGCGTGGCTGTTGTGGCCGTCGAGCTATATTGATTTCCAACGACTGGCATGGTACTTGCTAGTTTTCAAGAGGTCCTCGCCAGCTATATTCAGCAGGATGGTGGCACGTTTAAGGACCCTCTCCAGAGCGGTCACATCGTCGACTGTTGCGCCGGTTTCGTGAACTCTATCCCCCCAGTCATGTATCTTCTGCCTCCTCGGGGGTGGGGCATTTGTCCCTCAATGCATCTTCAAAGTGCTCAACCACTCTGGGCGACGAAGTTGATGTCGCCATTTCCAGGTTGGCAGTGTCTTGGTTTCTGAGTGGATAGAGGCCTTACAAGAAGGCGGTAAGCGTTCTGGTAAAAGACTTTGCCGGTTATAGCACCTGGCGCAGTAGCTCGACTGACCATACCAACACATTGTCCCTTATTCCTCTCACCTCTGACCGGGTCGAACTTGTCTACGACGACCCAGTCGCCTTCGTCATGTTCCCGCAGAAATTTGATCTTCGGAACAAACCCACTCTCATAAAGAGCTACGAATAGCGTTTCCGCCCGCTCGTCTGTTATAAAAAGCATTCAAGGCTATCTGCCCTCCGTGTGCAGCAAATACATTATAGTCCGTCGTCTGTTTCGTTCGCCATTGCGCCGGAACAACCCTTCTCTCCTGATTGGGTTCCGCAGTCTTTTCTCGACCGCCTTTACGCGCAGTGATGCCGTGACCTCGGCGGCAAGCTGTCTAAGCGTGCGGAGTCTCTGACCGCGCTTTGGGTTTTCAACATCCCCACGAACAGCTGGGAACCGCCCCGACCTCGTAGCCTGCAAGAGTATTTACTGATACTCTTTCGAGCGTTTTGAGGCGGTGGCCCTGGCCAGGTTAGGTCTTCGGAGGGCCGAATACCCCCAATAGACCGAATTATTTGGTGCGGGTGTGTAAATGACGTACAGTAGCCATGTGCGGGGTGGATATATATAGTGCCCGACCACTGTAGAAATGGGAACACGAGTAGCAAGGAGCGAGCCTAGATCGGCATACTCCTTGCCATACCACTGTCTAAATGGCGACGCGGGTGGCAAGTGGTTGGCCCAGATGGATGGTACTCTGAATGTCACTCTGGACACCATTTCAGCAAGAATTAGAATAAGCCAGAATTGCATAACCTTGGCCTTTCATGTTTAACGAGTACCTGAGGCAGACCCACCGCACCGACATCCCTGTAAAAGGACCTCACACCAATACACACCTACCACACTTCGCGCCCCGACTCGACCTGGGTCCCCACCTTGCTGCTGTTTCTATATAGCCCCGGCTGGCGAGGGTTATGGCCCGTCCCCGGGCTCTCTTTTGATTGTGGAAACGGCACTGGGAGACGAGGGGAGGGGTGGTGGGTGTGTCAGGAGTCCCATAAAAAAGTATGCTCCACCCCCTTGCTGCTATCTTCAACAATAGCTTCTATACATTAATGGTTATCCATCGAGTGCCCTTCGTGGGTGAAGCAAGCCATCAAACAACCCACTTTCGGTTTCATGAAACCTGCCCAAATTGCTATATAAAAATATAAAAAATGATATTTCTTTCCATAATATTAAATTAGAGCAAAATTTAAGAATGAGCCTTCTTTTTATCAAATTCGGTCAAATGTTGATTTTATTACGAACAATTATCTCACTATGGGAATTTAACATGGGGGAGAAAACTTGAGAACCTGGAGAAGGATTCGAAAAAGGAAAAAAAGGAATATTGGTCTGAAACCTGGCTAGATTGCTTGGAAATGATCAAACTACATCTAATCAAACAAAACTTAAATTTGGAAAATCGGTTCGCTATAAGATTTCTGAAAATATAAGAATTTCCCTATGTTAGGGAACATGGGGGAATTGTTTTTTCGCAGTAAAATGATTTTTAGACCAAATTTCACGAAATAGAAAGAAGGCTCATTCTTAACTTTTGATAAAATTTAATATTATTAATAAAACTATAATTGTTTCAATTTGCACTGTTTATATATTTAGGCAGGAAACGGACAGTAACCCCTTCAAGCGTATGACATATATATCAACACGCATGACGGAGTATACAAGACAATAATGCAATATGTAAACATATGTAGGTACAATATGTATTCAATTATATTCATACGTGTTGTCGAATTGATATTAGTAGTATACCATACCGTATTTGCCGAATACGCTTATGCGTGTGATATTACACTCCCAAATGATCTGACTGTTATTATCCCCTCGTTTCAGACAGAGCAACATTTCACCATGAGGAGACAACTCTTGGTCGTGGAGTGCATTTTCTTATATTTGGCCATCCTCCATTCAGGTAACTCGCATATACTATTTACTATGTTTGTCTCAGAGCGATATGACGGCATATTTACTGACTGTCACTGTCCTTGTCTCAGAGTGATATGTCGGTATAACAGAAATTCTTCAGCCCAGTAAAGGTTTCAGTCCGCGCATGCGCAGACGGAACAATAACAATCGGGGCCAAGGCTGTGTAAAGTCATCGATTATATTTCAAGATTTAATGAGATTAACGTACGTCTAAGCATAAAAATGGTTCCAAATGTAAAATTTAGGTATTTTCCCGTCCTGGGATGTTATGAATGCGTATTTTCGAGCTCCGTGTCGCACTTTAGTGGCCATATACTATTCTGCTGATAAATCGAGATGCTATCGGACACCTGTTTGGCGCCTGACAGCATATACGTTCATTCATATACATTAGTAAAATGTTATAATGTTAAAAAACATTAGTGAATGTGTACAATGTGTGCTGCATGAAATGGATGAGTGCACCATGTTTATGCTGGCTGATCTGTCTAGGTATGTGATGGTAACTAAATTGTGGCTGTGACTGTAGAAATCAGGCTTTTGGGATTGCTAACAAGTGTAGCTCGGGATCAAATAGCACACTCCTGTAACCTGAAAACAATCTATGGTGCTTGTATTAAGCATGACGGATATTTCATTGATGGACAGGTGAACCGTGCAGATCCTGATCAGACTGTGCGGATGCACAGTCTGATCTGGATCTACACTGGTCACAAAGCCCATAGGCCCCATTTATCCTGTCACAACCACAAGTATACATACAATTTCGTTTTAATGTTCCAGTTCACTGGATCATAAAATGTGTTGAATAGACGTATCAACATACCAGATGATAGAACACATGATACAAGCATACACCTATATTTGCCATTAACGTACCATCAACCACGTCATGTATGCCAGTCAGGGTTTACACTGTTCACCACTTGAGTTTAATTAGTGCGGTATTGTTTCTGACAAAATTTTTAGATACTTATCAACGTGTAGGAGTGTACTAGTTGATCAGGTGCTACACTGAACACAATCCTTGTAATCTGGTGATGGTGTTTTGATGTATCAGAATTAAAATCCGCCAATTGATATTCAAAAAGACATGGTGCATTTATAACCAGTAATGTGCAGTACTATTTAATAGGCTACAAAAAATTAATGTTTAGATTCTCATCCAAATTTTGGGGGAAAATGGGGCGGGTTGGACACCGATTTGTTCTCTATATATCAAGTTTACGGACAGGCTGAAACTTCTCATGGCCGGTTGCTTTTGTCCCCGCCGTGAAAATTGAAATCATTCCCATATATTTCACGTTTCTTTTTGCCTTATATTGGAACATATTGCATAATATCATTATTAATAGGCACATTGGGTATATACCAACACAGGGGTGTGAAAAAATACCGATGTGTTCTCTATATATCAAGTTTACGGACAGGCTGAAACTTCTCATGGCCGGGTGCTTTTGTCCCCGCTGTGGAAATTGAAATCAGTCCCATGTAGTTCACGTTTTTTTGCCTTATATTGGAACGTATTGCATAATATCATTATTAATAGGCACATTGGGTATATACCAACAAAGGGTTGTGAAAAACTACCGATGTGTTCTCTATATATCAAGTTTACGGACAGGCTGAAACTTCTCATGGCCGAGTGCTTTTGTCCCCGCCGTGAAAATTGAAATGAGTCCCATATATTTCACGTTTTTTTGCCTTATATTGGAACATATTGCATACTATTATTATTAATAGGCACATTGGATATATACCAACACAGAGGTGTAACAAACTACCGATGTGTTCTCTATATATCAAGTTTACGGACAGGCTGAAACTTCTCATGGCCGGGTGCTTTTGTCCCCGCCGTGAAAATTGAAATCAGTCCCATATATTTCACGTTTTTTTTTTCCTTATATTGGAACGTATTGCATAATATCATTATTAATAGGCACATTGGGTATATACCAACACATGGGTGTGAAAAAATACCGATTTGTTCTCTATATATCAAGTTTAGGGACAGGCTGAAACTTCTCATGGCCGGGTGCTTTTGTCCCCGCCGTGAAAATTGAAATCATTCCCATATATTTCACTTTTTTGTTTGGCCTTATATTGGAACATATTGCATAATATCATTATTAATAGGCACATTGGGTATATACCAACACAGGGGAGGGGTGTGAAAAAATACCGATGTGTTCTCTATATATCAAGTTTACGGACAGGCTGAAACTTCTCATGGCCGGGTGCTTTTGTCCCCGCCGTGAAAATTGAAATCATTCCCATATATTTCACGTTTCTTTTTGCCTTATATTGGAACATATTGCATAATATCATTATTAATAGGCACATTGGGTATATACCAACACAGGGGTGTGAAAAAAAATACCGATGTGTTCTCTATATATCAAGTTTACGGACAGGCTGAAACTTCTCATGGCCGGGTGCTTTTGTCCCCGCCGTGAAAATTGAAATCATTCCCATATATTTCACGTTTCTTTTTGCCTTATATTGGAACATATTGCATAATATCATTATTAATAGGCACATTGGGTATATACCAATACAGGGGTGTGAAAAAATACCGATGTGTTCTCTATATATCAAGTTTACGGACAGGCTGAAACTTCTCATGGCCGGGTGCTTTTGTCCCCGCCGTGAAAATTGAAATCAGTCCCATGTAGTTCACGTTTTTTTGCCTTATATTGGAACGTATTGCATAATATCATTATTAATAGGCACATTGGGTATATACCAACAAAGGGTTGTGAAAAACTACAGATGTGTTCTCTATATATCAAGTTTACGGACAGGCTGAAACTTCTCATGGCCGGGTGCTTTTGTCCCCGCCGTGAAAATTGAAATCAGTCCCATATATTTCACGTTTTTATGCCTTATATTGGAACATATTGCATACTATTATTATTAATAGGCACATTGGGTATATACCAACACAGGGGTGTAAAAAACTACCGATGTGTTCTCTATATATCAAGTTTAGGGACAGGCTGAAACTTCTCATGGCCGGGTGCTTTTGTCCCCGCCGTGAAAATTGAAATCATTCCCATATATTTCACTTTTTTGTTTGGCCTTATATTGGAACATATTGCATAATATCATTATTAATAGGCACATTGGGTATATACCAACACAGGGGTGTGAAAAAATACCGATGTGTTCTCTATATATCAAGTTTACGGACAGGCTGAAACTTCTCATGGCCGGGTGCTTTTGTCCCCGCCGTGAAAATTGAAATCATTCCCATATATTTCACGTTTCTTTTTGCCTTATATTGGAACATATTGCATAATATCATTATTAATAGGCACATTGGGTATATACCAACACAGGGGTGTGAAAAAATACCGATGTGTTCTCTATATATCAAGTTTACGGACAGGCTGAAACTTCTCATGGCCGGGTGCTTTTGTCCTCGCCGTGAAAATTGAAATCAGTCCCATATATTTCACGTTTTTTTGCCTTATATTGGAACGTATTGCATAATATCATTATTAATAGGCACATTGGGTATATACCAACACAGGGGTGTGAAAAAATACCGATGTGTTCTCTATATATCAAGTTTACGGACAGGCTGAAACTTCTCATGGCCGGGTGCTTTTGTCCCCGCCGTGAAAATTGAAATCAGTCCCATATATTTCACTTTTGTTTTGCCTTATATTGGAACATATTGCATAATATCATTATTAATAGGCACATTGGGTATATACCAACACAGGGGTGTGAAAATATACCGATGTGTTCTCTATATATCAAGTTTAGGGACAGGCTGAAACTTCTCATGGCCGGGTGCTTTTGTCCCCGCCGTGAAAATTGAAATCAGTCCCATATATTTCACGTTTGTTTGCCTTATATTGGAACATATTGCATAATATCATTATTAATAGGCACATTGGGTATATACCAACACAGGGGTTTGAAAAGCCACCGATTATAGATTAGTTTACAGACAGGCTTCAACTTCTCACGGTCGATTACATATCGGCACATTCATATAAATATACGCCATTTGGTAGAAGAACTACGGTACGCGGTGTGCATATTGCGTAATATCATCGTTACCATTCATATTGTGTATATACCAACAAATTGGTTTCCGCGGGCTTAAAGTTCTCCCCCCCCCCCAGCGTGAGCCCTTTACGCCTCTATGACTAGGCTGAAGGTTTTCACGGACTTAAGGGGCTCACACCCCCCAGCGTGAGCCCCTTAAGCCGCTTGGCTAGGCTGAAGGTTTTCACGGACTTAAGGGGCTCACGTTACACCGGCAATCCATAGTCGAGAGGTTTGTGGAACAATGCATACTATAGTCTGAGGGAGGGGCAAGCTCCCATACAAATCAATTATGTTCAACCCGAGAGAGCAAAAGCAATGACTACTTTAGATCAATGTATTATATTACCCTGAACACGAATCCGGTGTCGGTCAATCGAATCAGGTGGGAAAAGCTCATATGTGGGGTAATTATGTGCAAATATGTTAAAAGAGTGCAAAACCCACTATATTTTGATAGTAAAGTATGTACTTGCATAACATTACAGAAACATAAGATAAAGTATGTTTTATTGGTTATTATTGTTTCGTGGGAATATACAAAGCGATTCGGTTTGCTGGGACGTCTCTTTTGTTGAACATATCCGAATATTCAAGATACCAAGCATCAATATTTAGCCTGAACTGTGTACTTATTTGATGAATGGAAGCAAATACTTAGGCACTTACATCTTGATCGGACGGACGCATATTTCTTTTGATACAATGTATTAAGATTAAACATGATGGAGGCTATCAAAGCCATATAAATACAAGATGGCCGCCAAATAGTCATCAAGTTCAGGCAGCATTATCTACATTGTGGTAGAATACATATTGGAAACTAAGCTAAATATAAATACATTATTTTGGTTTCCATCTGAGATATGATATAAAAAGTAAAGCAATGTTTATGCTCTTCTTAAATACAAAATAGCAGCCATTTTTTCCCCAAAAATCGAATGTTATTGGATGTAATGTTTCTTATTTGCCTTATATATTTTACATTTCTTCTTTCTCTTAGGTACATTGATGTTGAAGTCATTTGTAATTTTGTTCATTCAACATTGTCGCCGTATTTAGGCTAGTTTAATATATTGTGGTACTGGTAATGTGAGTTTCTTTTATTTAATTTTAGATTACTTTATTTGACAAACACACATGTGTTCAGACTGGTACTTCGGTTATAATATACCCGGTGATGATCGAAGTATATTAAACTAGTTGTAATGTCATCATTGTAATATATATATGTACTGCCGGTTTTACATATATTATAATTTATTGACATACCGAAAACCAACATACAGCATTCGCTTAAAACAATTCACGTATAAAATAGTATTTATTAAAGTGTCTGCTTTCGCGAATATCCATACATTCGAGTCAATATACTTATATACATACATTTAAATTACATTAAACTATTTATTGTTTGCCCCATATAACCATAGGTCTGCACCAGACAGATACGCATATTCTCTTTTCAGCAATAACTTGCCGCATGCCTGCATGTTTAATCATCGCTGATAAATTCAACAAGTTTTATCCACTGCACTGAAATATTTATTGTCGGCATACATGCGTGCCACATATATATAAAACCTATTTTGTAATCAACGCTCATGCATTAGAGACCTCAGATCAGGTATGTTTTAGTTGTTAGTGTATATATATATATGAATTGTTAGTGGTGATTTTTTTCTGATCAGGTGTGTACGTAAACGCATAATCGATGAACCGAAACGCCATATAATAATCAAATCAGAATATATTTAAGACAAAATGTTGATACGTGGCGGTCACCTTGAAAATCGCAAAATATTTAACGATTTGGACCATCTACAAAACCGAATCATTGTGTATACATCCCATTGAACAATAATCAACAATTAAAACAGATTTATTGTTATTCCAAGCATGTGTATGCACGTACATGCACATCTTCTTTCATAAAATACGTGTTTTGACTCATTTGACCTCTTTGCACTTAATGACCCAAACAGTGACATTGTCCCACCTAATTTGATTGACCGAGACATGGATCAATGTTGATGAAGGAAGGTATGATCAATGTAGCATAGTCGTTGCTTTTGCTCTCTTGGGTTGAACAAACGTCGTTTTAATTTAAGCCACTTCTCTTCAAAGTGCCTCTCGACTGTCTATTGCACCTATTTCAATATTAAACGACGACACCGATGTCATAAAAAGAGCATATTCCGAGTTTCATATGAAATCAATTAATGAATTTAATAAATATTGATTATAGTTAGTGCATAAGCTTACCGTCATGCTTTCAATGTGTTGTTCACCTAGCATGCCAGTGTATTCATCTGCACAGCATTAAATCTTTAGTTTATTTGTCTCAATACAATACGTCATTACAGTGAACACGAGTATCGATGTTCCATTTGCTGCCGAAGGGGTAGTAATTAACTTTGGTAACATGAAAACCTATTGGGATTAAGTATTGCCATGTGTGAAGTAAGTACAGCGCCATACTGTCCAGCGATTAGCGATGAAAGTAGAGCGATGATAAAGCATTGTAATCTTGAAGTCCAGAACAATACCACAATATGTACATGTTAGACGCTGATGACGTCGAACTGTGGAAACTGTCTAACCACCTATGATCATTGTCTCAACAGGACTTTGCGAACGCACATTGGTGTACGTTTTCGATTTAGGTTAAACATTTTAAGAACACTATGTCTCTGAAAACGCTTCGCCAAATGAATGCACTCGAAACTTGACATGTGTCCTTATCATCAACCATATTTTCAATATATGTCCAACACGTGCGGTCCCTGTGCCCCATGCCAAGGGCAAATTACTTGTTTATGAACACTATTTCTCGCCCACCAGGTGCACCGAGACAAGGATATCCATATAGTTACTCCATGTGAGATTTCCTTGTCTCACCCTACACGTGCTTGTCTCACATCGAGCAACGGCCAATTCTCTCATTTGGCAATATTAATTGGGCAATATTCCGGCTAATTTGTCTGATAATTACCCCATACAATGATGAATACGTTTAAGGTTTATGGTTTTCAATTGTTATTGACGAGTTTAATTATTGGCACGTGATAGTGTCATGACGTCATTTTAACTTTGGTGACGTCAGCAACGTACGACGTACGTGTTCGCGTCGCCAAGGCTGTACGGTGACGACATTGAACATTAATTTGGCAATAACTATCCACTAACATGGCATTAGCGTCTAATTGGTTGGTACAAACTTTGTTTTAACCCATTTGTTCACATGGCGAACACGTTGGACGTATCAAAAGTCGCGTGAATTCAGCGAATAAAAAGTGTTATTCTGGGTCAGATACATATCTTGAGATTCGCAAATATCTTCAAAGCCTTGTTTCTGACGACATATTCTGATACTCGGTTGGAATAACCTTGTCCGACATCAGTGCGTTGATGGATACTCTTAATCTCTGAAATCACTTTGTTAATTCACTCGAAACTTCACATGTGTCTTTATCATCATCAATATATTCATTAAATGCCCAACCCGTGCGGCACATGTGCCCAATTTCAATGTCAAATTACTTTATTGTTTGTCGCGCCCGCTTGCGGACAGCACGATATAGTCGGCACATTGGTATACTATCAAAGCTCATTTAGTACTACTGTATCAAATGTCTCAGCGGGTGCGACATGCGGGTCGCGGCCATCTAGTGCTGTCGTTGATATATATATTAATTGCTTTAACTGAATTAAGCTAGTGTCTCCATTACATATTTTGTTTATGCATATTATTGACTGTCACAACCAACCAGCGTCATGTTTACAAATGTTCCTTCAGCGGGTGGTGGTGCACATGTCTATCGCAGTGTTTAATTGTGTATGATAAAATGAAACACAATATCCAAGGAGAACACAATACAATACAATACAGTTACAATGTGGCATGTATAACAACATAAATGGCATGTGTTCTGTTGCAGGTGTGGTGGAAGCAGCGTGCCAGAAAATTCATAATTGTGACACCTGTCCTGGAGACAATTGTACGGCATGTATCGACCGTTTCTACTTGTACAAGGACAAAGGGTGTTACCCGTGTCATAGCCCGTGTATACTATGTACCAGTTCCGGCAACTCGCCATGTTCTCTGTGTTCAGATGGATACTATCTCGATGGGACTACATGTTACAAGTGTTATACAGGGTGTAAAATATGTATCGGTCGCGACTACCAGCAATGTACTGCATGTAGTACTGGATACTATCTCACTGGTGAGACAACATGTAGCCAATGTCGACCAGCCTGCACAGCATGCACTGATTGGAATGTATGTACCTCGTGTGAGTCTGGATATTACCATGATACTGAAAGTTCATGTAACCAGTGTCAATCGCCTTGCAATGCATGTAAGTCGTCTACTTATTGTACCTCGTGTACGAATGGATATTACCATGAATACGAAAGTAAAGGTGTATGTATCCCGTGTCAGTCAAATTGCAAGACATGTACAGATTATGAGTGTACCTCGTGTGCGGATGGATATTACCGCAGTGGAGGTTCATGTAACCAGTGTCAGTCACCTTGCAAAGCATGTACGTCGTCTACTTGGTGTACCACGTGTACGGCTGGATATTATCACAGTGGCGGTTCATGTTTGCAGTGTCAGTCACCTTGCAAGACATGTACAGCTGCCAATTCCTGTACTGCATGCGACGACGGTTATTACCTGGGCGGCGCGGTGTGTAATAAATGTGCGACTTCATGTACGAAATGTAGCTCAGTCTCCCAGTGCACGGAATGCGTCACGGGTCGGTATGGGAGAGAATGTACGAGTGCTTGTACTAAATGTAAACAAGATATATGTGATATGAATGGAGTGTGCACACAAGGTTGCATCGACGGTTACTATGGTGATCAGTGTGAACACACATGCGATGAGAGCTGTCTAAATCAAGTTTGCCACAGACACAATGGCACGTGCATAGATGTGGCTGACATGGAACCACAGAATACAGGTGAGTGCCGATCTGAAAATGAAAATGAGTAGAATATTAAGAGATTCTTTAATAATTACGTCATTTGAAAATGGATAACTCTGCTGAAGATATGAAGAAAATCATTCCGGATTTCACTTACCAAGTTCAATCACTGTAATTAGGAAGAGTATACTCGGTGCACACAACTTCGCTGATGTAGACTTGTGTGATAAATTTGATATCACATTACACTAGCTTGGTTGCCTCGATTACAGGTGATGCGAGCCAGACGTCGTCCGTTGTGGGACCCGCAGTGGGTGCGGCAGTCGGGGCATTTGTTGTCGTATTTGTGATCACTGCCATTGTGCTCTATAAGAGAGGATACCGTTTTAAACTAACAAGTAAGTACATATTCTACACTGTTTAGCCGTTTTATTTTTAAAAAATAATCTCGGCTCTTGGATTGTTGGAGGCCGGTCAGGCGCGCGGGCGTGCGACGTCCAATTCCAATGTTAAATGTTCATGTTTCGTCCATATCTCTGTTACTGTACCACCTGGAAGCACCATACTTGCACAAATCCATAATCAACGGGTGCCCATCAAATACCACTCTCCAATATGTGACTTCTTTTACCTTTACCTATTTTGTCCGGGTAATCGACTTAGCCATGTTATTGTTAAGTTTTCGTGTTTAGGTATATTTATCTGTTACGTTACCACCTAGGACCACCATACTTGCACAACGTCATAAACAACGGGTGCTCACCACATACCACTATCCAACATTTGACCTTTTTGACCTTGGCCTATTGTTTCCACGTAATCGATTTACCCATTTTCAATGTTACGTTTGTGCGTTTAAATCTTACCTAGAACCACCATAATTGCACGACTTCATGACCAACCGGTGACCACTACTTACCACTATTCAACATGTGACCGTCTTTACCTTGATCTATTTTTTTTCGTGTAATCGACTTGGCCATTTTCAAAGTTAAATTTGACAGCACGCATAACACAGCACAGATGTTGACTTGTATCTTATACTAATACATGTATGACAGCCTGCAACTGCGTGTAGGTTTTCTCATACACTGGCTTCTGTTGCCATCTTAGGCCACTGACAGTTGTTACCTTCACTCATGATGATAATAACATTAATATCCAATTATCTGTTATACAATTGTCTAAACCTTGAAGAAAACACGGCCTACGAGGCTTTGCCTCTTGTTATTATTGCATGCGTTATCGATTCAAAACGTACTGTTGTTCTGATTTATATTTTGTATCCACTTGTGTGGTTTTGTCTGAAATGCGGTATATCGTTATGAAATATGGTGCGTATTAATCAGCTATTTATTTCGATTTGCCAGGTTCAATGAAAGTACATGTAATTAATGTCATATGTACACGCATAGCTAAAAATACAATGGCGAAATAATTATGTAGAATTGTTATTGCATAACATAGGTTTTCAAAGTTTAATAACACATTGCAGTAAACTAATAATAAACTACATGAAATATAATCAGTATGCAACTGAGCCCGCTACATAAACCATGTTACGTAATGAGTACAGTTTACATTCATGATGATGTGCTTATGAATTAAACATAATCTGACATTTGTGTTGATTTATTATGATTTTTATTCAACCCCTTGACTGATTTCATAAGAAACTGGGCTTTACCTCCTTACATATGAAATCAGTAAAGCCACATAATAAATATCACATTATTGTGGAAGTACCAGACGTTAGTTCTTAAACCCATAAGCCTGTTTCTACTTTAGTAGTATATAGAACAGGGTGCAGGTGCAGTTTTCTGCGATCGCACTGGAAAAGTGTTTGGTACTAATAGTATGAGGACTGAACAAACTCAAATTAGATCTACCGCATCCATTTTCGGTAGTGCACCGCTTCATGGGCCAATTAAGAATGCGCTTGGTCGGATATTACCTTTCTTCGAAACGCGTATGTCCCCCATCGCCAACCATACTTCACGTATTGTTCGGGTTACCAAAATTCACATTCCAATATTTTTGTACTTCCTGCTTTTGAATAACCAGGACCCAGTTGCTCAAAACCTCTGTTAGCGTAACGGACTGTTAAATCTTAACATTGTTAAGGATTTAACAGTCCGTTAAGCTAAGAGAGGTTTTGAGCAACCGGGCCCAGGTGTATTGTCATAAATTAATTTTGCTGTGCATAAAACCTGATCATGAAACAATAATCTACAGATTGAGATTTTCGTATAGTTCTCGTAATATGGTTAACATACAATTGAATACAATTTACGACAATATACATGTGTCACTACCAAAAGAAAACCATCATGAAAATATCCGCCACATAATATAAGCTCCATTTGTGTATTCTGGCGTATATCAACTTATTCTAAAGACATTAAATTTGCACATACTTTAAATTGATCGTCATAATTATGTGCCCACTGCAGTTTTATATACACATTTATATGGTAACAAACGACACACACCACACTGTGTCAAGTATCACATTCAACATAGATATTATATATTTATTGCAAGACTTATTAATTATTACAAATATATGTATGTAATGCGTCTTGTAGTTTTAGTTTTAGTAGTTGATTGGCTGAGTGAGATACAGGTGTCGGTTTGGACATAACTTTTGTGGTGAAAACACTGATAGGAAATGACCAGGTTCTGGGTCTGAATAAAAGTGAATTTATTATAAAATTGACAATGTGGTGAGAAGATGATACGATGTACATGATGACAGAGAGTGGATATCGGCTTGTATTCCGACGGATGTTGTGGTTATCACCAGTGTATGAATAGCCGAGAATATTTTGCCGTGGAGAGGTAAGTGTACTGTAACTGCCGGGAATACTTTGTGAATTGTGTGGAATTTTACTGAAATAGGGAAGGGTGAGGATTAAGTAATAATACATGGGCGTACAGGGGAAATGATTGTGTAATTGCAGATCGGGTAGCTGTAGTGGACCCACCATCGCAATGTGGAACGACTGACGATTGCCTATATGGGGAAGCCAATCCAGTCCTGCTTGATCTGTGTTTATCAGTAGTAGGGTGATACAGAAAGATGCAGAATCAGGATCGACTGCTGGATTACTGTTGGACTAAATCTTGTATCCTTTTGTTAATTGATGTATACACAAACAATGTGTGTGGAGTGGTCACTGTATTTAGTTAGTATATACACAAACTGTAAAAGGGTGTATCTAGGAAGGTATACATCGTATAAGATCGTATAAGAACATATGATTGCCGTAATAGAGACAATTAAAGACTATTAAAACAGTGATTTATGTGTTGGAAGAATTATAAGAGACGATATAATTTTGTTTAGTATCAGTGACTTGGTGCATAAATGTTTAAATGTTGTTGTCGTACAAATGATTCTGATAATTGCAGTGTTGACAAGTGGAAATAATAATGGACAATTATTGACATTTGATAATTGTAAAATGGGGTTACTGGTTTACTAAATTAATCTATATTTCCTAGTCTTTTGTACATATTATACATCTTGTCTATCTTATCGACATTACTATTCTACTCTATCTTCCATCATTGGGTATATGTTGTCTTCAGCTGTTTTACTGTGCCCGTATTGTAGTGGGAAAGCAATTCCCCGTTTGTGATAGGTCCCAATATGTCCCAGTATATCGGGAATATCCCGATGCTATGGCTAGGACGCAGCGAGTGTCACACGATAGCGGCCGCCTACAGTACAGAGCTCATCGGCTTGGCTCTGGGTCCAGTGTGATGTCTTAGAAAGAAGGGCGGTAGTTTTTAAAAGCCAGAAAATGCCCGCCCGATTATACCCGGTATCGCAGCCGCCGTCTTGCCGGCCAGACTCGTCAGCAGGCGCTAGCAGCTTTACTCACTCTAAATCCCTCCCTTATCTGATGGTCGGGAGCCGGTAGGCTGGCAGATATAAGAGCCAGATATGAACAAATACGAACATTTTATACATTTGCCGCCCATCTTTGATTTACAATGTCACATTAAAATGTAAGCCTATTGAAATAATTGACCGTGTTCAAAACAAAAATTAATATGCGAGTTAAAATACCAATTGACAATCAAAGGACTGAACGTCCTGAAATTGTTCGAAGTATGTGTTTATGGATGACACATAGACTAATAATTAACATACAGTGAACATGGTTTTGCGTAAAATAACCGCGGAGATTTCATAGCAACAACAATAACAACAACAACAACAGAAACAACAGCTTTTCAAAAACATTACGAAAGCTCAGATCATGACAGTTCCGCATATCTGATGTGGTTTGTCTATATCTAGCAAGATGTCCTCTACAGACAAACGTCATGATGTGGCGAACTGCCTAACAGTACTCAGATAAATGAGCAATCGGTGACAAACGGCTCAAATTCAACCCGGCAGTGAACCGGAATACAGAAAATCTGAATTTCACTAGCGACACCTGACCAGGCGAAGTAACTCTAACTATCTGGCGGTCTGAGTGCTCGTTCTGGACCGAGTTGGCAAGGGGGCGAAAACGATCACTACAATATGACAGACTATAATTTTTAGTATACGGTATGGTTTAGAGAATACCCCCTCTCACAATATGATAGCCTTCGTATCACGGTCTAAATAAACCTAACGAAACGATACTAACGTGAACCAGTCTAGCGATAAAATTAAACCAGTATTTTCCGTAGCCGAGATGTTCCGAATGAACGTTGAGTTAAATCTACATTTTTGGAAAACCCAGAATGACAAATAGATACTACGCAAAGGCCGATATCTATTTAGAACCCAACTTTTGTGGAAACTGGTGACACCCATGCCTAACCTTGGGTAACTTTTCAAATCTCAAATTGACTCTCACGCATGAGCACTTTACACACAATAGATGAATCCTCTCAATTAAACAAATCCATGCACTAGTAGATGTATTTCACTGACTTCTCTATTTATAAAACCCCTGAGCTACTAAAGCTAGAACAAGATGAAGATTATGGAAGTTCAACAGTTTGTTTCGTATTCTTCCCCAGAACTGTACATACAAAAACAACACGAGTGATTTTGACGCCCGACTTTGAATTTGTGAACAGTACAATGTCGCACCATCTACGTTCAATAACTTCCATCTGCATGTGTACATGATAATTGTACTGGTGAGTCTCTTTCAATACTGGCGTACCATTTATTACCTTGAAATTCACTGGGAAGTACGACTTGACATTAATAGCCTCATCAACACATGTACTATCACGACAGGAGTAAAGGCATTTAACCTTCATTACACGAATAGGGCTATTCGACCGCTCGTCTTCAACCATATATCCGGGCTGCCAGCTAACCGGCCATGTTTCGGATCCCCAAACAGTCCACATTCACTTGTTCTGTAACGTTAACTTCTTCTCGGCCAGCTGACTGTTTTTGGAGAAAACATGTCTGTACCACTTTGTCCTCATTCGCAACATCATAACCCATTGCAGGAATCTGTGTAATTTGCCGCTTTTTAACTGTTATAACATTTTTCACAAAAGTGTTTGCATTACCGTTTGCAACTGTGCCGATGCTTGCTAGGTTGACACAGGTCTGATTGAGGTCCGAGACAATAAGTTAGCCAACAAAATAAAAACACCTAGCAGACAGCGCAATGTAAACTGGTTTTAACCCACCAGTTGGCAGGTTTTCCCGCTGGTGGTTCGAAGCATTGACGTGATACGAATACCCGGGCTACACTATATTTATAACTGACTTTTCATTGGTGGACCGCGTCGCATACCGAATTCCATCAGCATAATGACGGAACGTAGACAAGTCCGCGTTCTTTTTAATGAAATGCATTTTACATTTATCTCAAACGATTTCCCATTCGATATGATATTTATGAAACGAATCACGCACAGTTTATGCGGATTAGTTTTATAAATATCGTATCAAATGGAAACGAGTCTGAGATTCGTTTTATCACATGACTTCACCATCCAATGAGCAAATAAGTGGAGATATCCAACACATTTCAGTGAGCAGACGCCATTGGTTATTTCCGCACCAAGTTAAGAATCTCCACAGAAAAAAATAGTTTTGTTAGGTTACTGTTCCTTGTAATCTCTTCATATTACCAAACGGGAGGACATTCGAATAATTTAAGTAATTTTAATGAGTCATTGACGCTTTTAATGACGTTTCAAACGTGATGACGTCACCGTCAAAAGATCATTGCTTTGTCGCGCTATTACGGACGTGATTTGGAACGTCTCCATTGTATTAATTTTCCATAATGTTAGTACAAAATACGAATACATATTAATTAGGGTGATGCGGCCAGCTGATCAAATTTGCTCCAGGTGTTATTAAACGTGTGTAATATCACATTTATGAAATAGTTTACAACACAGAATAACAATGGTTTCATGTGATAAAGTGTTTTTTAGGTTGTTCCCTTTGATATTAACTTTTTCTGGCTTGTCTTGGAAACGGTAGAACGTTCTCGTCGACAATGGCAGCTCCTACGCGTTTCATAGCTTTGTCTGTTGAACTTAGCATAAAAAGACGTTTCCCTGTAACATATTTCACCAGAATTACAAAGTATACTTATCTTGCTAAGTACACTTTGAGGGAGAAATATTCAATTTAAGAATAAATTTATTATGTTTTATTATACTAAATTTATTACATTATCACAGCCAAAATGGCTGTGATAATGTAATAGATTCAGTATAATAACTTTGCATACTTTTATTCATGAAATGTATGCAGTCGTTAGTTCTATATGAACTAGTGCATTTCGGGAAAAATAAATGATTACTCCCTAACTACGCTTTGCCAGATAAGTAACTATGCTTGGCAATGTTGATGAAATCGGCTACTGGTATTCTCTATGTACGTGTTATTCTAAAATGGTTACACACTATATTTCCAGGGACGCCGCATGCCGCTGATGACGTTGCTGGCAACACGCGGGATGACAGGTAATAGAGGGCGCTGGCAACACATTGGGCGACATGAATTATGTGTGCAGCCTAATATAATAGCACAGTCTAATATCTGATATACTAGTGCATTCATATTGGGCTTTGGGCGCGTTAGGGTTATCTGTACCATCCGAGCGTACCAAATATTTCTGGTGGCAATGTGCTTAGACATATATAATTTATATATTTATGTATGATAGACTTTTCTAAGTAGTAGTTTAAGCCCACTTATTTGCATAAACAAAATGGCCGCCAGCGAAAAAAGCATCGGTTACCGTACCGAATATATATTACAGCGTGGAACCAATAATAGAAGGGACAATTTCGTACACATTAATCTTTTTAATGGCAAATGCATTACCGAATATATAACAATCGTTTTAATCCTGAACCGAGCTTATGAAAATCCAAGATGGCCGCCATTTGATTGGAATTTGACAAAAATATGTGAATAAATTAATCAATGTGGGTACCAAACACTAGTTCTGTAGTAATATGGCCACAAGTCGTTCAGATATATGTACCCCGAACGTTACATGCGTTAGAAACATCATGGCAGTCGTACACATTTGTTATATTACACAAACAAGATGACGTATCCTACACGCATATACGAAGGGAATCTGTCAACCAACTTGTTTGTGATATCTACTTGTTCAATAAATCCAAGATGGCTGACATTTTATACCAATTGTGTTGATGATTATGCGAATGCGGGGGGAATGGGAGACCTACCTGGCAGCTGTATTTGTGTGAAGGGTGTGGGGAGTGGGATACCTACCTGGTAGCTGTATATGTGTGATTGTTTGTGTGTGTGGGGGGGGGGGGAGTGGGGGACCTACCTGACATAGTTGGCCTCACAATATTATTATACACAATCGTGCTAACAATGACAAACTACATGTAATTATGTCAGAAGATAATTAACGTTTAAATATATATGAGAAACGGTGGCGGCCACTTTAATCTACTAACAGCAATTGCATGATTTTTTACCAGTAACATCGAAAGTGAAATGATACTAATTTCCGACACAGACACATTGCACATTATTTACTTCTCATATGTTAGAGGAATATATAATTTGCATAAAACAAAGAAGACTGCCACAGGCATTTTGCAACGTATGGGCATGTACATAAATTGGATTACTCATTATATCAACGAGTGCATAATGCTCCAGTCTGAATACTTCTACTTTCTGCCTGTCCAAGGGGAGTCGCTGTAATGCTTATTTTATTCAAAATAGTGATAAAATAAAGAAATGAGATCACATATAATATATCATCATACAGTGGTAATAACAGAATCGTCAACAAGCACTGTATAAAAAGTTGTGTGTGGAAAACCAAAGCATGGTGACATATTATATCTGCAACACGTCAACATCCACCATACTGTTTCGCGAGGAATTAGCCGACACAGGTACGTCAACATACATGTAGTAATTTATCCAACATCATTATTCATTTGCCTATTAGCCTTCATGTTTCATGATCGGGGTTTATATTCCTAGTTCTATTTATTATATTTTCAGATATGATAAATAATCCATGTGAAGACATTGTTTCTGTGGTTGTTTCATAAATGTTTCGTTTTTTTTATCATACCTCATTATCTTTGTGCATGATATGCATTGAACAATATATAGCAAGACACACGAACCTATATATAGAACAACCTAACGCAATACATCAGGATAAACACATGGCATGCACACAGCGGTGGTCGATGAGCTTTCAACGTGGCACAAACATGTATTCCACGACCAGTGGTTGGAGTATTGATTTAATTTATTTTTGTTTAATATGTAGCATTGTTATATTGCTACTTACATTTCTGAATCATACGCCACTGACTATGAAATTCATGCTTAGGAAAAACATCTACCATACCAGACTGTTTTTGTGCAGTTGCAATGAGAGGGATTTTTTACATTACATTTGTTTGGAATTTGCATGCAAGTCGAATAAATAGCATATATGTATATCCATGATAAGTAATAAGAAACTCGACTGTGGATACAAATAGTTTATGTAAATGAGCGCGAATTGCATATACATTCCACATTGGGTTGTAATTATTAATAGCTCATTTGCACTAAAATCAGACATAAACTAGAAATGGACGCTTGTCGACAAGCGCATGTGTATCCCCCTCCCCAGATACATAAGAAGTTTGAAAAAAAGGTGTTCGAGTTATGCTCCGGAGACAAAATCTGTGACGGAAAAAACAAAGGGAGATAACTAAAAAATTAGTGATGCAAGAGTTGTCATTCTTGCGTGACACACCTTTAGGGTCGTGGTCTATGCATGTGTGAAGTTTCATGAAAATATTCCAAAGGGTGTTCGAGTTATGCTCCGGACACGAAATCAGCGCACGAAACAACAATGGGAGATAACTAAGAAATTAACGATGCAAGAGTTGTCATTCTTACGTGCGACACACCTTTGGGTCGTCTTCTATGCATGTGTGAAGTTTAATAAACTAGAAAATGTGTTCATAGAACACGGATGTCCCACATATCGCTTTGATAATAAATGAAGCCAAATTCCAAGTCAAAATTTTCTTTTACCTGAGCGTTAAAGTTTTTGAAGTACCAAGTATGTGACCTTGACCCTGGGCTTGGCGGGGGCAGGACGAACGTGGATTTGACACAGGGCGGTAGAGGACCATTAGAGCAATGCATATATGAAACATGAAGCTGATCCGTCAAAGAAAACAGAAATTATAAGATATTTACCCGAGCGTTAAAGTTTTTGAAGCACTAAGTATGTGATGTTAACCCTGGGCTTGGCGGGGCAGGACGAACGTGGATTTGGCACAGGGCGGTAGGGGACCATTAGAGCAATGCGTATATGAAATATGAAGATGATCCATGAAAGAAAACAGAAATTATAAGATATTTACCCGAGCGTTAAAGTTTTTGAAGCACTAAGTATGTGACCTTGACCCTGGGCTTGGCGAGGGCAGGACGAACGTGGATTTGGCACAGGGCGGTAGAGGACCATTAGTGCAATGCGTACATGAAATATGAAGCTGATCCGTGAAAGAAAACAGAAATTATAAGATATTTACCTGAGCGTTAAAGTTTTTGAAGCACCAAGTATGTAACCTTGACCCTGGGCTTGGCGGGGGTAGGACGAACGTGGATTTGGCACAGGGCGGTAGTGAACCATCAGAGCAATGTATATATGAAATATGAAGCAGATCGGTCGAAGGATGAAGAAATTATGAGACATTTACCCGAGTGTTAAAGTTTTGTGACGGACGGGGACGGACGGACGGACGGGAGGACGGGACGCACGTTCCTACGAATGAATACTTGTTGGGTTTTTACTGTATAAAAATACCCAACAAGAGGACCCAACACTATCCTAACCCTACCCAATAAGATCCCCGTACGCTTACAACAAGTACCCATTCGTGTGTGCGGACGGACGGACGGACGGACAAGGGTAACACTAAATGCCCCCTCCACTATCGTGGTGGGGCATACAAATATTCCAAAGGGTGTTCGAGTTATGCTCTGGATACGAAATCAGCATGAACCAACAAAGGGAGATAAGTAAACAAGAATTCCGCGGAATCAAATGCCTCGCCTTGTCCCGCCTTAACCTCGAGCCTGGGCCCGAAAGCAATTTTCACTGGCCCGAACATATTATACAATTATTGACTAGTGAGCCAAGGAATATCAGATTATATTCTATGGCTCACTAGTCAATAATTGTTTTATTATATGATAATAGTCTGTATATAGCACTTACGACCTCATGCTACTAGACCTAAATTGAAAAAGAATTTGAAAAAAAAATGAAAAAAATATTGGAAAAAAAATAAAAATAATAATGCTTGCTACTGGAGCCTAGAATTGAGCCCAGAATTGGTTTTTAATAGTCCTATATTTATCTACATATATATGCACAGGTCCACACAATGCCACAATATTTTCAACACAGTTTACGGAAATGTAATATACAAACAACAAAAAAAAAAATAATGCTCGCTACTGGAGCCTAGAATTTTTGTTAATAGTCCTATATTTATCTACATATATCTGCACAGGTCCACATACTGCCACAATTTTGTCAACACAGTTTACGGAAATGTAATAATGTACCTGTATAAATTACCTGTAATAAGTTAGTGGTCAGTTAAAAAATTGAAAAAGAATGTGAAATAAAAAATGGAAAAAAAATATTAAATTTAAAAAAAATAAAAAAATAATGCTCCCTACTGGAGCCCAGAATGTTTTTTAATAGTCCTATATTTATCTATATATCATATATGCACCGGTCCACATATTGCCACAATATTTTCAACACAGTTTACGGAAATGTAATATAATCATTTACCTGTATAAATTACCTGTAAGTGGTCAGTGGTCAGTTGTACATGCTAGCAAATGCACAGGTGAATTGTCTGTATATAGCACTTACGACCTTATGCTACTAGACAAAAATTTAAAAAGCATTTGAAAAAAAAAAATTAAAAAGAAAATGGAAAAAAAAGTTTAAAAATTAAAAATAATAATGCTTGCTACTGGAGCCCAGATTTTTTTTTTAATAGTCCTATATTCATCTACATATATCTGCACAGGTCCACATAATGCCACAATATTTTCAACACAGTTTACGGAAATGTAATATCCAATGTAGTAATTTACCTGTATAAATTACCTGTGGTCAAGAGTGGTCAAGACTGGTCAACACTGATCAACACTGGACATTTGCACATGCTAGCACATGCACAGGTGAATGGTTCTCCCAGTCTCTATTGTTCTCTCTACAGGTAAGGTGTACAGAGCACACGAGAAAAGGTGTACAGAGCAGACGAGAAAACGGGTCTTCATGCATTATTGTCCAGTTTGTAGAGTGCGCAAAACAAAAAAGGGAGATAACTAAAAAATTAGCTACGCAAGAGTTGTCATTCTTGTGCACGATACACCATCGGTTCGTGATCTAATTGAATGTGTGAAGTTTCATAAAAATATTCCAAAGGGTGGTCGAGTTATGCTCCGGACAGGAAATCAGTGCGCGAAAACAAAAAAGGGAGATAACTGAAAAATTAGCTATGCAAGAGTTGTCATTCTTGTGCACGACACACCTTCGGTTCGTGGTCTAATTGAATGTGTGAAGTTTCATAAAAATATTCCAAAGGGTGATCGAGTTATGGTCAATCAGTGCGCGAAACGAAAAAGGGAGATAACTAAAAAATTAGCTATGCAAGAGTTTTTCATTCTTGTTGCACAACACACCTTCGGTTCGTGGTCTAAATTGAATGTTGAAGTTTCATAAAACATATTCCAAAGGTGGTTCGAGTTATGGTCAAATCATGCGAAAACAAAAAGGGAGATAACAAAATTAGCTATGCAAGAGTTGTCATTCTTGTGCACGACACACCTTCGGTTCGTGGTCTAATTGAATGTGTGAAGTTTCATAAACATATTCCAAAGGGTGGTCGAGTTATGGTCAATCAGTGCGAGAAACAAAAAAGGGAGATAACTCAAAAATTAGCTATGCAAGAGTTGTCATTCTTGTGCGCGACACACCTTCGGGTCGTGGTCTATGCATGTGTGAAGTTTCATGAAAATATTCCAAAGGGTGTTCGAGTTATGCTCCGGACAAGAAGTGTCTGCTGCGGATGCGGACGCGGACGCGGATGCGGCCCGCTGTCAAATCCATAGTATCCCCCGACGGAGTCCGGGGGATACAATTAAACCACTTAAATTCGGCTAGGCATGCATGTGAATGGGAAATATAAAATATAAAATAAAACATCATATAGACCAAATACCACTTACTGGCCTGGAAACCAAGGATAATGTACCAAATGCGTGCAGGTAAGCCGAGCTTTGAACGAGGCTTTACAATATATTCCATGATGGGCGGTATATGGTCCCACAAATACACATTCAGGCAATCAGCTAGAAAAATAATGTGAACCGCGTAGGTTTCGTTGTTCTGGTAGTCGTGTTCGGCGACAGATGTTGGTATCAATACATTGCATGTAATGTTACATATGAAAAACAGACATGATAACCACATTGCTTGCTTTGCCATCATGTTTCCCTGTGGTCAGTACACTACATAAAGTAAGCAATGAGAAAGGAGATACTATTAAACGAATGAAGTGATATATACTGTTCTCTACATGTTCAGACAAGTATGTCAGTCTCATATACATGTACTTATGATATTCGATCATATGTTGGTTGTATGTAATAACAGAACAATGTACAGCAGTGATGTAATGTTGACATTCGAAATGGAATAACACGTGATATAATAGTTCAATCTTATGACAGATACATTATTCCTAATGAGCGTTGGTAGATATATTACACATTTAATCATCAAACAAACACATGTACAGTCCCCAAATTGCATGATAGGCACAAAGTACACAGTATGTTAAATATAAAATAGGGTATTACAATTTCCAGTCATACATGTACTAAAACTGATAATATAATAAACAATTATCATGTTTATTCCGCCGCTACAGATATAATGTGTATGTTGATTTAGTTCCATTGCTATACATATTGTACGAAATGGCGGCCATCTTGAAAGTATGCATATCATAGTTGCCTCAAACGAGTATCGAGCAAATAGCTGCGGCATGCCAATGGTTAAATCGTCGAAACTGATCGGTATGCTTTCATCTGATATGTTTTTGTGTAAAACGGGCATAGGTCTGAATTCAATAAAATTACTATTCCAATATTTCAGTGATGGATATCTTAAATATGCAAATTAATACGTGTAGGTTCCTTTTTCTGCTTTTAGTAAGCTTGAGATCAATTGTAACGACCCTTCGTTGCGTCTGTCTTCAAGAATACGGGGTAAACCATAGTTTCCTGTCCACACAGTTGATTGGTAGCGGGCCCTTGTGAATTGGGATATGTAAACGGGAATAACTAGCTACTTGGAAATGAAAGAACGACAGTAGCGAATTCAGTATTAATACCTCATATTTTGATAACACATAAAACACCATATTATGTAGCACGTAAAACTGTATGAGGGTGACAATTCATGGTAACAATAAGTATCAGGGTGGTATACAGGACTATATAACTCAAAAGTTAGTATGTATTCGTAGGGTTCGAGCCTGACTGGCGGCGTGCGTTGTGTCCTTGAGCAAGACACTTTATCCACACTGCTCCAGTTCACCCAGCTGCAAATGGGTACCGATAATTCGTAGTTGCTCTGTAAATATGAATTACCGGCTTCTCTCAAAAATCTCTACCTCCGTTCTTTCTCCCATTCTTGGGAGACGGCATGCAAAGTCCTAGAGCCAGTGCCGCCTTTAACTATAAGCTAAACAAAAAATGCATTCGTAGTACATGTATGCGAGTCGAGACTGACTAACATAGGCGACTATGGGAGCAACTAGACACAATCAACTATTTATAAAGCGTACACGCTCGGACCTAGACGGGAATCGCGGGGCTATCATACATTATGCTACTAAGTGGGGGAGTCACACAGCGGGAATCACGAAGCTGGGGTTGGGAATAATGCTGGATGGGGGAGTCACACAGAGGGAAGCACGAAGCTTGTGTGGGGAGATAATACTGGGTGGGGAGACACACAGCGGGAATCACGAAGCTGGGGTCGAAAATCATGCTGGGTGTGGGAGTCACACATAGAGGTGGGAGGGGACGCGAGGCTAGGGTTGGGCGACACACCGCTGGTGGACACGACTTATGGGTGGGGATCACACAGCAGGGATTGGAGGGGGCACGAAACGAGGGTGGTGATTCACACAGCAGGTGGACACGAAGCAGGGGTGCGGATCACATAGCAGGGGCGCACGAAGCAGTCGCCGGAAATCACACAGCAGTGGTGGGAGAGGGCACGAAGTTGGGAATGGGAAGTCACACAGCAGGGGGTCACGAAGCTGGTGTGTGTGTGTGTGTGTGTGGTGTGGGGGGGGGGGTCATGACACTAGCTGAGTGGGGGACACACAGCAGCTAGGACTCATGACAATGAGGTGGGAATCACACAGCATGGGTGGGAGGGGGCACGAAGCTAGGTGGGGAGTCACACAGCCGTTTGTCACGAAACTGGGGGTATATCAGTACACTAGCTGAATGGGGATCATCAAGGGTGGGTGGTGGGCCCAACGCTAGCCTAAGGGTGGGTATAGGGGGTCACGATGGCGTGGGCCATTCCATGGGTATTCCAGCCAATATTAATAATCAGTAAGGCCAAAATCACGTTCACGTCATCACGTAACGACTATTGGTAACATCATCGGTCAGCAATGGTTAAATGGGTGGATAGTTGGGCCTTGGGAGTTCTGAGACGCGAGTTGCGTCTCGAGTTGCGTCTCTCGGGACAAAGTCGAGAACTGACATATTTCACTGCTATTTATAACCTTCGGTCCTAATGTTGTCCGCCAATCCAGTCCTTTGATTGGCTGGTAAAGACTCCGAGGACAACATTCGGACAATGAGGACCATATTTGGAACCCGCGGACAACATGTGAAAATTGTCCCTGATTCCGCACAGTGGATTGGTTGGAATGTGTAATCGGATTCCCGGACTTTCCCATTTTGACGAAATGTGAAAGTTGTCCCGCATCGTCTATTAGTCGGATTGGTTTGACGGAAATTATTGAGCTTAAACAGGTTTACGCTGTATAATACGGCGGCCGTGTTCAACACACACAGGAAATGTTAACAAACTGTTGTGAATTGTAACTAACTAAACAAGTTTCCTGGTGTATGAAGACGCCGATAATAAACTATTGACAATTGTGAACATCCAGGCATGCATCGGAGATCGTGGTAAATTGACAGACGTGTTTTGTTGTCCAAAATTAGTGATAAATTCGAAGCGAGGAATACGCAATGCACAGCCGTGTATAGCGATGCTTCGTTGGCTGGGTCGCTTCAATATGTGTATAAAATACGTGTGACCATTGTAGTCTTGAATGGGTATGTGGTACCGGCATATCCAAGTTAAAAGAATAATTCACGAAATCCTTATAAAATGGCGGCCATTTTGGAGCTACACACTTCTCTGTTTATCGTAAAATTGGTTTATAAACATTATATACCATGTCAGTTATCGCATATCAAAATATTTGTTTTTGCATTAACCATTCTGTGACTGTTGAAACAACGACGTTGCATATAAATATCCATCCCAGAAACTGGATATGCATTTCATAAGGTCGGCCATATTGTATATGCAATATAATACGTTTGTACCACAAATGTTTTGTTTCTGTTGCATATTATTATTAATACCAATGTGCTAAACAACTTGGAACTATGTTAGTTTTATATATGTGTGCGGTGTCAACATTTAATTGCTCGTTAGTGCCTGTTTCTTTAAATAATAAATGAAATTCATGTAAAATGACGGCCACGTTGAGATTTGTGTACATCATATTACTACAATATGGATTGATAACATTTACTAGTCTCTGAAGTAGTAAATTCCTGAAGTTTATCGGTATTTGTGCTTTTAAAATTGCTTCCACAATACGATATGCCCCTACATGTAGTAAATTACTGTTTCATTAGCGGCCATCTTCTTTATACAAATTACTCGGCTTAAGCTACTACTTCTGAATGTCTATCATGCGGAAATATATAGAGTATATACTTTTAGTCACATTGGTAACACAAATCTTTGGTGCGCAGAGATGGTACTAAAAACGCTATTTTATGTCAGTACGCCCAGGGCCCATATTAATGTAGCATGCTAATAATATACTGACTGTTCCACGTGTTGCTGCCAACTGCTAGTAAACACGTTAATTGTAAACAACTATTTTATTGTAAGTATTTTTTTCATCAATAACTAAAGCTGTCACCTTGCCATATTATTGTATTTGATAAAATTCCATTAACTATTGATCCTATTGCTTTGGGAATTTAAAAAGGGACAACAAGGAGGAAGAGAGTCAAAAACGAAAACAAAACAAAATGAAATGAACTCCCAATGTTGACTAGACAGCTTGGAAATGATGTAACTAATAAAACAAAAGTTACATTTTTAAAATCGGACCACAAATTCCCAAATTATTTAAACAAATTCTATCTTTAGCCCGTATAATACTATCCCATAGAAAATTATGATTTCCAGATTCAACACTATTTGATGAAATTTCGTCATCTAAAAACAATTGTGATATGTTTCGTAACCAAACGTTTGTCGGCAGCATAACGTGGCACAAACAATAGACCGGTTGTTAGAATCACGGCGCGGGTTTCACTGTCGACAGCCTGGTCCACGTAAAATCAGCTGATAGGCTATGGCCAATTTAATACAATAAATATGGAAAGTGTCGTGCAATTTGATTGATTTTCACAACAATACAAACAGTAAATTCTCCCATTCTATTTACTTGACCAAATTCCGCCAACTATTGACTTTATTGCGAATGAAATACGTTTTTGTTGAAATTCAACATAATGTCATAAATTCAGAAGACATAATTGAGAAATGACACAACTAACAAAACACATTACGGTCCCATAATATACATTGTCAGCTATTTCGTGGTCAATCTGGGAACAGACAAAAATATTTCCCCGAGGTGCTGTGACGACCTTCGTCCTCGGACAATAGTGCATCGGGTCGTCCACAACACCGAGGGGCACTATGTTTGTGTGTTCCCCGAATGACCATTAATTAACTGTTTTATTACCGTACTTAACCTGTACTATACTGTATGTGATACATGTATAATGAACGTAAACGTTGGATGGGGCGCATCGTTTTTGTAATGACATCAACATTTGACGAAAGCACATGGATGCATGTAACATTTTTAATATTTATATAAAATACTTAAATTTGATATTACTATTCAGATTTCAGATGCGCAGTATTCAGATTTAAAATGTGTAATTGCCCAATGTCCATATATATATTCTACTTGGATCAGACAGTAGAATTGCTTTGATATCAACATAATATAATTGATACAATGTAGCACTGAGTGTGCTTCGGTATTCGAATACAGTTTTGATATACACGTATGTACCAAATGCCTCATATGTATCCATGTAGCTGACACGTACCTCTTTTATTCAGAATAGTTACGTATATAAGTAGGTTTACGCAACAGTCTATGTTAATTTTGCCAATAGTATCAACTTTTCTGAACTTCTATTGACAATACCGACTGGCAATCAAGCAATTTAATCGTCTGAGCCCGGTTTGAGCACAATATTTATTTATTTTTTATAAAAAGAAGTTGACAATTTTTGGCAATATTTGCTCAGGAACAGTGTACGTCCACAGACATATTTATTATAGTATTTGATTTGGAGCGATAACATGTATCAGAGCAAAAACGTATTCAATGGTTAGATATTGGTGAACAAATTACAGCGTCCCGGACATAGTTTCATGGGTGGGGGACAACTTGAGAACATGTTTGCTTATTCAATAGAAATACATTGGTGAACAACGTACAACGTCCACAATGCAGTTGAAGGGATGGGGATCACTTCAGTCTATGTACTTATTCAATAGCTCGATATTGGTGCGCACCGTCCCCAATTCAGCTTGAATGGGTGGGGAACAACTTGAGCATGTTAAGTACGTGTATTTATTCAACTTTAGCTAGACATTGGTGAACAATTGGCAACGTGTCCGATGCAGTTGAATGGATGGGAGACAACTTGAGTACGTGTACTTATTCAATAGCTAGATATGGGTGAACAAGTTGCAGTCCTCAAATGAATGCAGTAGCATGGGTGTAGGGGACAGCATAAGAACATGGTCCTTAAGTTGTTAATATGTAACAGGAAGCTAGCTCTAGGATTGAGGCCCATCGTTGGATCAAGTACATGTAGTTACATGAAAATGCCCAGCTGAAACCATTCGGAGTTAACGATGTATTCGTGTCACGATTGTTCATGTATACTGTTACAGCACGACAGCCCCTTATGAACTACCAGACACATCAAGAGATGACAACATTTCACCTTATGACGAACTAACCATACAACATGAATACGGTATGGCAAAGATATAGGCATAGCTAAAATATTACTTATTACAGTATTTATCAACACGCGTATTACAAGTGATACATTCCTCGCTATATTAACATATGTTTGCACCACATATTTCTTACGTTTGTATTGCATTTATTTCTTGTTAGCAATACACTTTTTAAAACAGGATTAAATTGAGACTTAATCGTTGCTATGTAGCTTCATTATGGTATGGAGATGTACAAAGTGGATTTCGAGCTATGACTTGAATCCCGGGTCACGGATAGTCTCCCCCTTTTGGTTTCAGAAGTTCGAATTTGTTATATTAAGATGTAAACATTATAAACTAAAATAGTTGGATAATTTATATTTGATATGTGGCTTCATAATATTCACAACATTGTTATGCAGATGCGCAAAGTGAATTTCTATTCTTATTTGACAAGCTTATCTCCCTATTTCGGACTTTTAATTAAGTAACATTGGTGTTAGCTTAATTTGAAAAAGTCCTAGACACTATGCCCATCATATAATTGTCGTTGCCAATTATTTGTCTTGCAATATATAACACATGGTATATTATACCATCGGATATCAGTACATTAAGTTGTTCATATACATGGGAAACACTATTCCGACGATAACGGTTGGCAATTCCAGGTGTAACTTCCTGTCGCTGTGACTGGAGAAATGGAGCTTATGATATTTGCGACAAGTATATATTCAGATCACACTGTGCACGGTTCGCCATTCCATCAATGAAACGCCTAATAAGCGGTATGGACCGTTATCATGTTACAGTAGAGTGTTGTTGATTAGGAGCTACACTCGTCACAAATCTATCTATAATACACATTACTTCAGTCACAGTCACTTACATGTACTGCATGTTTTCAATGATGATACTTATGTTGAGAAACAAGCATCACTTAACAGAACGGGTATAAATAGATAACTTCCAAGTGGTGTTTCATATCAAGTCTGTTAACCACGGCTATAAATCAGGTAAAAAATACATGGCTCGTCGGGGACCGCATCAGTGTCGGGTCTGATATACTTTATACAATAGGCTAATATTCTATTATCAGGTAACTGTTCATGCCACTCGACGGTCAAATATAAATTAGTGTTCGTAGAAAGTTGGTATGTACCTGATAAATGGCTTCATCTTGCTCAATGCATACTAATAGTAATGTTGTAACGTAATGTAAGAGTGTTTTATTGTTTTTTCTCAGTATAACATGATGAACTCGTCACCAATAACACAAAACAATGGTATAGTAAGACGATAGCATGTATTAAATAGGAATTCTGCGCATTATCGCAAGAGATACCGGACATGAACTGTCCGTAATTACTAGTCGTCATTCGTGATTGTGATGTTTGTGTATGTTCTATCTGTTCATGCATGACTTAATGTAGACATACGTCATGTCAGAATGCTGTCAACGTTTGCTTGCATCATCTGCTGTTGATTTCTGAGATAGGACACTTTCTTGTTTCCAGAAATGAATCATAACCAAGTGGGACCGGATGACTTACCTTCCCGCCATGAGAATCTGAAAATGGATGGCCACGGGATTATGACCTGATGACTCAACTACGCGGTATGGGAATTTACAAATTAATGACCACCAGAGTGTGACGTGATAACTCATACATCCACTAGTATGAAAAGGTTATGTGAATCAATTGTAATTTCCAAAGCGTTATGTGGGAGCGAACTGTGGAATGAATTAACATGTACACACTTATCGACCATGGAACGGGCACGCAAACAGTGTATTAATTTTTTATAGCGCATGCCCCACAATACACGAACATACATTGCCTTAGCTGCATTGGCGCTTTGCTAATTGAATCGATCATTGAACTATGCAAATTTCCCGGACTTGAGTGCAGATATGTTGCATGTCATGTAGATGTAGATCGTACAACATCCATACGAATAGTGAAAGTATGACAGATTGGCCTTATTGGATGGGATTGGGTTAAATTATATAGAAACACTATTTGGTGTGGTCTAACCTCCAAGATAGGATTAGGCCTTATGTGAGATATGTTTTGCTGTTGAATGGGAAGTTATTGTGTTCGTTTTAAATCTTACTGGATTGTATTTGTGTGACTTTTATGAATGAGGTACTGTAATATTTTATCTTCATGATATGTTGTGACTGTGTTCCAATTCATAAGTCTTATATACGTGATACATCCGACGTGCTGTGTATCCATCTATTTCATGCTTCACCGAGTATTGTGTTTCGATAGAGTACTGACTTAGCCTCTCTTATGCTGATTTGAAATATCGGTCAACTAATAGCGGCCATATCGCCGTGAATTCATCACACATGAGTAACGCTAGTCATTGGTCAAATTCGAGCGGCTTACCATGAATCCCGACTGAGAATATTGTCAGCCAGGTGCCTGGTGCTGTCGACATCCAGCGACGACGCGGAATTTGTCAAGGCCGTCATATCACAAAGTGTTACTCCGCGTAAATCAACACACATGGCTGAGACAAGCTGGAGATGAACGTTGTTTTTGTAATGTTGATGAGTTTTAGGGATTGTGGAAATGACGCAACTGGACGCAAATCGTTGTAACAAAGACACCACAAATCAGCAGCAGATAATGTGTTTGGTGTCCAGTTACATCCATAAACAATAGCATCCATGTTGTGTTTGTTGCAGGTGCATCACTTGTTTGAATATATGTAAACTGCAACAGTTGATTGGCATTCTATTGTTTCTACATCTTAAAAACCTAGGCAATAACCATGCTGTTAATAGTTGACACTAATTTGACCATTGCGTCCAGTGTTACATCCACAAAAATGAAAAACTTTGACACATTAGTTTCGGTCTTCACTTCGATGCGTTTATCTTGTCATTGGTACAGCATTTAGCTACCTTGAATCGGGTTTGGTTCGCTTAAATAAATCTGCATTTTATTGTTATTAAAATCTTGGACACCAAGACATTTGTGACGAAACAAAAAGTCCTGGACAGTGAATTCTTAGTCATATGCAATGTTCTGATCGTCCTCTATTTCACGGAACTTGATATTTCACACATACCTTCCTCCGATGGTCCTCTATCATGCTGTTATACATATATGATCGTCCATTCACCGCTAATTTGAAGGTCTATGTCATGACACTTCTGTAAATTTAGTATATGGTGCCCGGCATCAAATCTATACACTGCCATACATCGCTGAAAGTTTAAGTTGTACGTTCAGTGCTGACAACCGTGCTCCTCCCCAAGTATGTACAAGCCAGTCTCTATATGACTTTCTGTTGAATTGGAGTAACAGCCACACCCAATCAACTATTGGTGAACATAATGTACCCTGACCAAACTACACTAAACATGTAGATCTTTCTTTACACGGGTTAAACGCATAATAAGACCAATGTTTGCCGTAACGAACACCTATCAAGCTATAACAACTAAACTAGTATGGTAGACTGTATTGTTAAAATCAGACAAACCTTATCGGAAATAGAAGAGTTCTAGAAATGCAAAGCTGCATTTCAGGTGTATGTAGGTTCATTTTGTTGGTGGATTTACTCAATGCCATGAGTGTACTGAATCGTATATATGTCTACTTAATATGTTTAACCTTGGAAAAAATGTCACTGTTTTGTTCCATTGTATGACATTTCATATTATTGATAGCTATATACGATTACCTGTTGTATGTAAATTGGTTCATTGTGTTCGTTTAATATGTAAAGAGCATACGAAGGGTAAACTTAGCAATGGGTTCCATCATTACATGAACAACGATATCCCTGGTTTGACCCTCATGTACATTTTTGGCTTTCTTGCTGTTTGAGAGTTGAACACAGTTATTCCCATTACCAATGCCCAAGTAATACGATTAATACTAGGAGCGGGGTCAAGTGACTCATGTATATCTATTTTTACTATCAATATTCAGTTATTATTTTGGGTTGTTCACCCATTTCAACAGGTGAAATATGGGATTTGGCCCTGTTAAGGTACAACCTCACTCAGTAGGCACAAAGTGTTATTTATAAGAATCATTTAAGTGTAAAATTGTGTGACGAGTGCCCGCTATACAGATATAATCATTTAGTAATATTTATTTTACTGATAATGGGTCGCGGTGATATCAGGCTATTTTCATATGCAAATGAGGCATGATGTTTTTTTAATTATTTATACTAACTAAATGCGTCACCTGAACACAATATTTTCGATAGATTATTTATATGAACATTGCACATCAAAACAAACAATTAAATACAGAGAATAAATTGCATTTTCAGTTAATATTTGAAGGAAACACGGTTATCACCCCTGATATCAGTGTGGAAATTTACGTCCGATATAAAATGTATAATAATGTCAATCCATACTTGGTGTGTACCTTTAACCCGGCCTAAAATGACCTTAGCTGCTGAAAGATTGTTAAACAATAAACAAATACATAATTGATTACATGTAATTTCATTTAATTTAAGTCTCAGATTGCAAACAAAAAGTATTATTACTTTTGGTCTCATAGGCTGTGTTTATTAAATTTCACACGTTAACAAATCTTTGTTTTCTGGCTTAATAAAATATGTAAGTTCAGTATTATTTATTTTGATCGTATGTAATTTCATCAATGATGGAAAAACTGTCCCATTGATTATGTTTGATTGTATGGAATTGCAATACGTTAGCTAATACATTTTTGCTGAGATTTAGTCTTCCAATCCAGTATTAGTCATTTCGATCGTATGTAATTTCATGCAATCATCAATGCTGGCAAAGTTCGTAAATCATTGATGATTGTATCAAATTTCATACATTCGGAAATACTTGTTAGCTGACATTTAGTCTTCGAATCAAGTACATGTACATATAAATATGTATACTTTATTGATTTCGATCGTATTTAATTTAATACAATCATCAATGATGGAAATTGACTGTGTTTGATTGTATCTAATTTCAACCGATCGCAAATCTTTGTTTTCTGAGATTTAGTTAAAGCTATAAAGTATTATTTATTTTGATCGTATGTAATTTCATACTATCCTCAATGTTAAAGTTCGCAAATCATTGATGATTGTATAACATTTCATACATTCGCAAATACTGAGATTATAATGCGCTCATTAAATATCACGCAATCTGATTGGCTGATGGTCATACATTACAGGTATATCATTGTTCATGAACGGTCGCAAATTATTTCAATATGTATTCCTACGCCAATGCTAAGTTTGTGGTCCGACCAAACCATGGGGTATCTCATATAAAATGTCCCAAGTGGTATTCTGATATTATTGGCAAAGACACAGCTGGCTTGCATACGAAACGTCCTGGTCCGAAACGTCCTGGTGACCTGGTTCGAAAGTTGCATGGTCCGAAGCGTACGGCGAGCAAATATTACAAATATCTCCCCGTTGGCGTTGATCACGTTTCATATGTTTTGGCAGTAATAGATCGTTCACACAAACAGAAAGTATGTATCCTGTATAATCTTGAATCTCATATGGTAGTATATCACAAATGATTAGACAAGTTATCACAATATTTATCAACATCAGGAAGTTTAACAGGCTGGAAAACATGTTTAATGGCTCCTCTAGCGCGTCGCCATTTAACATATTTTTCCGACCTATCTTGTTCTGATATACGCCGCAAATTTCAAAATTACAATACAGTTAACCCTATATTTACTCTTCGAATCCAGTATTTATAAATTACTGTCACATTGACTGCGTTTGATTGTATTAACGTTCTTGCGTTCATAAATATTTGTTTCCTGAGACTTAATAAAAGCTGCATATGTAAGTCCATACAATTACCAATGATGGAAAAATTGTCTCATTGGTTTTCTTTGATTGTATGAAATTGCATACGTTCGTAAATATTTGTTTTCTGAGACTTAATAAAAGCTGCAGTGTCCAGTATTATTTATTTTGATCGTATTTAAATTTATACAATCACCAATGATGGAAAAATTGATTATCTTTGATTGTATAAAATGTCATACGTTCGCAAATATTAGTTTTCTGATACTTAATAAAAGCTGCCTACTCCTGTGTTATTTATTCCGATCGTATGTAATTTCATACAATCATCTATTGAAAAACGATCAATGAGTTTGATTGTATGAAATTGCATACGTTCGCAAAGAGTTTGTATTCATTGTGTAAAACTTTGTATTAGTTCTTAAAAGAATACAACATTGGCATGACTTGTTGTGTATATCTTCAGATAATGGTACTCAAATATTTAACCCAAAACAAGGTACTTTGTTGGGTCTGATTTGAAAATAGGGTCTTTAAAAATATATGATATTTCATACAATACTAAAACAAATGTACCAATAATGGAATCCGGCTGTATCCAAAACACTGATTTATGCTGCGAAAAAGGGATTTTTATTTTTATTTTGGGAAAGCCTTAAAGGTTATTTGATTTGTAAGAGGATATGTGCCACTCGTTCCGCCGTCCAACGATATAGCACGCCTTTACGCCTTGGAACTCATGCATATATCCACATACACACCACATAACCTATACATATTGCCTGAAAATCTGATTTGAGATACGCCATGTGAGATTGTACCTAAGAAGAGTTGCACGTTTTCAGGAACAACAACTGTGATATTAAACGTAAATACTATCAAAAGCTGACGAAAGAAAATTTAGTCAACTTTCGAAATCATTTACAAAACAATACGACAGTTATATGTACTGCAAATAGTTTACACATCTTATCCGGTACAAGCTTCCATGGCTTGTCTCATTTGCGGGTTATAATTAAATAAAAAATTAAAGATTTTAATTGAAAACTCAACGTCAGAAGGAAAATGTAGGTTCGTGTTTTGCTTGCACCACAACATGATGTTACTATATGTTTCACGATACCGGCCCAACTTGTACGGATATATCCACTACGTAAATGCAATGCATGCAATTTTTCGATAATTTTACATTTTAGCAACATTTAAGAATAAGACTTCTTTCGTGAAAAGTGGTAAAATATTGATTTACTACGAACAGTGATTTCTCTATGGAAATTTAACATGGGGGAAAAGAGCTAATGGAGCTATATGAAGAGAACAAAAAAAAGAACACTCTTGGAAATCGACTCTGGACCCTGACTAGAAATGATCTAACTAATAAAACAACTGTTACAGTTATATTTTGAAGCTCGGTCCACTACATGTATTTCAAAAATAAGAAGAAATTTCCTATGTTAAATCTGTGACGATGGCTTTAGGAATTTAACACGGGGTAATTGTTTACTTTTCAGAATAAAATCAATATTGGATCAAATTTCCGAAATAAAAAGAAGGTCCTAAATATTATCGAACACAATAAGCATTGTTTATATAGCCGTAAGATGTGGGCAGCTTTCGTGAAACATACCGTAGGTTTAATGACACAGATGTTACCAATGACGCCAACAAACGTTGGTAATGGCGGTGAAGTTGATAGCGGCGTCAATTGTATTAGTGATGCGAAGTTCCATGTAGCTCATGCTGCCGAGGACGTTAATGACTATGAGGTTGCTAGTTGATAATGACGCCGTAATTGCTAGTGACATCAATTGTGTTAATGATGCTGAGTTACATGTAGCTCATGCTGCCGAGGACGTTAATGACTACGAGGTTGCTAGTTGATAATGACGCCGTAGCTGCTAATGACGCCAAATGACACCGAGGTTGTTAATGACGCCGATATTGCTATTGACGCTCAGATTGCTAATTACGTCTTTGCTACTAAGGACGCCGAGTTTGCCCATGAATTCGAGGATGTTAACGACGTCGTGGTAGCTAATGACCGAAATATTTTGTTAATTACGCATATGTTCTAATGACGCCCTTGTTGCTAATAAGGTCGATGTTTCTCATGACGCCAACATTTCTAATGGCACCAGCAGTTAATAATGCGAAGTTGCTAATGACGCCAAAGTTGCTAATGACGCCGATGTTGCTAACGCCGATGTTGCTAATGACGCCAAAGTTGTTAATGACGCCGCAGTTGCTAATGACGCCGACATTGTTTATGAATACGAGGTCACGACGTCGTGGTTGTTAATGGCTGTAATATGTTATTACTTAAGCATTTGTTTCTAATGACGCCTTTGTTGCTAATGACTTCGAAAGTCTGAGTTCCTAACGACGTCGAAGTTACTAACTATGCCGAGTTTGCCAATGACGCTACTGTTGTTAATGAGGCAGTGGTTGCTATAGGTAATCATGCTCATGTTGCTAAAATTGCTATATGTGGATGTTGCTACACGCAATAATGATGCCGTTGCTAATGGCGCCAAAGTAACTCGTGACTCCGAAGTTGCTAATCATGCCGACGCTACTAATACGCCGAATTTGCTAATGACGCTGAGGTTACTAATTAATACATCCTAATGACGTTGCAGTTGTCGATGTTGCTGCGGTTGCTACACCAGCGCGTGCGTTAAAGTTGCCCAGCTATAAACGTTTCTGAATATCTACTGGCAATCTCAACTAGCAGTATAGCAGTTTTATTGGCACAGCTCAGGCACAGCCAATCCAGCGGCTTGTTTGCAAGCACAATATTCGAGTAGTGTGTAATGTATACATTGGCAAATACAGTCTACACTCGTTTGCTAAAAGTCCAGTGGACTGAGGAACATAATTTGAGTTAACGAACATTTAAGTTAATGAGGTTTATTATTATAGGAAAAAGTATATTTGGGACCAAGCATTTCATGATGGAATAATGAAGAGTTTAAATTGTGTGGATGCACAGGCTGGTCTGGATCTACACTGGTCGCAAATCATATAAGCCCCATTTCTCCAGTCACAGCAGTAAATATGTGAACAGTAACATAATAGTAGCCATGTATATGCATCTCCCATTCGAGCATTTGTTTTCTCTTTCATGTTGAACAAATATTACTAGAGAATACCAGGTTTACATATTGTCTGTCGATGTATATGATGTATATGATGTATATGCTAATGTTCACATATTGCAGATGTAATGACTTAAATGCAAGGGAGCTGTAGCGATAGCTGCATTTAGTTCCTTAAAAAGTAAATAAATAGGAAACTTAAACTTTAAAACATATTTTGTAAAGTGAGGGATAATGACAATATAAACCAAAAGCAGAACATCCCATCAAAATGTATAATCCATCAAAATGTATTCAACTTTTCAAAAATGTACTGTTGATGCAAATGTATGCAAACATAGGTTACTGTACATATATAGAGAATAGTAGGTTAGTGCCGTCAATGGGAAACAATATCTGGCAAGGCTCAGGAAACGGGATGGGCCAGGCTCTACCGAGCACATCCCGTTTCCGTGCCGCGCCAGATATTTTCCCCCATTCACGGCACTAACCTACTATTCTATTTATCCCGTCAACACATACAAATGGCTTTAACATGCAAACAAATAATCCCAGCCGCCGCACATATTCATACGCAGTGATTAGGTCGTATTGACAGGATATCAAAAGTGTTTCACGACACCGTGTTTCACGGGATAAATGGAGTCGGCGCTTTAATGAGATAAAGTGTTTCACTCCGAACGATAGCTACAATAATTCGCCTCCGATATGTCATCTACGGCTACAATTTACCCCATTCAAAATATGTGAGCAACCGAAGTGCATACCCAAACCTGTTGATGTTATGTCAACATGTAGTAAACTATATATTTTATACATTTAAACAAATAATCTTTGATGTAGAACTAGTAAATTGCAAATTTCCCATGGAAGCAATCGTTTCTCTATTATACTAGTTGTTGTTCAACATTCAACATAACGAAATGAAGCTTTCATATTTACAAGATATACATGTAAATGTCAGATAAACACATTGACACGGTAAAATAACCAATTTATTCATGTATATGTTCTTTATTATTAATTTAATGATACAGCTTTGACAGTTTTATATCGCTAAGATATCAAATACGCCGGATAACCGATTGCAAAAATCACTTTTACATTCGTTACATTAAACATGTTAAAGAGATGGTGTTAAATTGCTACCCTCGCGAGAGGTATGGAGCGGGGTAGCAATTTTTATTCTATCCGAACGACTGCTCACAACCTTTAAACATATTATGTAGTTATTCTTTATATTATACTAGTGTATTGTAATTGTAATACATTGTGTTTTTCGGTCAGAAATATATTTTATGCAGTGAATCTCATTATACAGGGTGTAATAAAAAAGAAAACGGGGTCCTAATACAAATAGCTATTATGTACGTTACAGCGGACCACCCAATACGAACACACAGGGACCACCCAGACAGAGTGTCTCTTATAGCGTAAGGTCAATGTAATTATCTCCCCTTGAAGCGTTACATGATGAAAAAAACAGGGAATGTTCGATGTAGTTTCCCTTGTAGCATTGATTGAGTGTGACCACCCTGTAGGAATTTCAAAACACTCCCCATTTTCAAAACACTCCCCTTCGATAAACATTAACTGAGGGGAGTGTTTTGAAAATGGCTACCTGTCCAATTTCAAAACACTCCTCTTTGATCATGTTGATACACGGGGTGGAGTGTTTTGAAATGACTAGTAGGGCCATTTTGAAAACACTCCCCTAAAATATACCGAGCGGTGAGTTTCTGAAATGGTTATAGACTTCCGATTAATCTACGCAGTTGGTTTATGTAACCAGGGTCTGCATGTGTCATCTGCAAATGAGGCATGATATTTTTTAACTATCTATACTAATTAAATCGCGTCACCTGAACAAAATAATAGTTTCGACATATTATAAAGTGTGATCATTGCTCATCAAAACATAAATACATATAATAAATAGTACTGTCCGTAAACATTTTAAGGAAACACGGTTATCGCCCCTGCTATCAGTGTGACATTTACGTCTGATATAAAATGTATAATAATGTGCAGCGGGCATCGGTTTTATATGGCACCTATTTTCCCATAAACTTGCACCATTCTGCTCTGGATATTCACTAATGAAAATATAGGTTTAATTATTGTTAAGAAAGATAAATTCAATCTCCTGTGACCACCCTGGTGGTGGCGCAAAAACTCAGCGGCTGGAATTGAAACCGCCTCACATGACAAACATGCTCCGACTTACAAAATAATCCCAAAGCATATGTTTGAAACTGATGTAAATGATACATTAACATGCATGTGAAGTAGATTAATGCATCAATTGACTGGTTTCTGCAAGCAAAGAGTGTCTATGGCATAACAAATCTGGCTTATTCTTTTTAACGTACTACTTTTGACTACACCGCACATGAATATCGTATGATTTAGCGTGGTTAAGCCTATAGAGTTGGAGAATCGGAAATGGTATGCTGGAAATTAAACTCCTAGTGTGATGATGGAATGCGAACTTCCAAATGATGACATACCACGCATGTATGGTGTGTTCCGGAAATGAATTTGGCACAGATGAAATACGGAAATAAATCACTATGGTATGGTGTGAAAACCTCAATACACTATCTCTGGTGAATATAAACTGCTAAACAACATGCGTATCACTACAACAGGGCACTATCCAGGAGCTGTTATTCACATCAACACGACACTCAGTACTTGCTCTGCACTTGATCACCTGGCAACGAGTGGAACCATAGCATTCATATGGATCTCGTCCCGAATTTCAAATAAGGAGAGACTGTAATTAAAACGGACCCTCCATTAACGAACAGACAAACAGACGGACACACGTGTATACCGACAGGATGCAATATTACAAATAAACACCGGGCATTCCGCAAAATTGAGCTTAAATTAACAAATAAATTGTAAATACAATATTGCTCCCTGCAAATACCGCCATTACATATAACCAGAATATTGTCAGCAAATGACCATACTGAGAGATGCACACTATCAAGGTGTATGATCACATGGTTACAACAACGAAACAACACGTACTGAAACTTCCTGAAGCCCTCAGATTCAAAGCACGTATTCTTTTATGTTGTCCTTATTATGTAACGGATTTTGATGAATTATGGCACATCAAACGCTTCTTGCTAAGCCTCAGTTGGTGGTCTCGGTACTTTGGCCCAAACTTCTATCGTTTTTGCAATGAATCGATTCCCGTGTCTACTGGCACGAAAATCGATTCTTCACAAAAACTACATAAGTATGTGCCGAAATCCCGGGACCGCCAAATGCAGCTCATGAAGACGCGTTTGCTGCGCCATACTTCATCAAATTCCGTTGCCTATTCAATAAAATATAAAATAATACTTACTTTGGAGTGGGGGCGCTTTCAACACGTTCAGCCATTGTTGTTATTGTTGTAACCACGTGATCATGCACCTTGACTATATACTAATCACGCGGACAAACGCGCCAAACTAGCACGTAAACAAACTCATTCCGAAGTGAATATCCAATATAACTTGTCAATGTGATGCTGGCCACACTGTCAGATTTGCTAAAGGGATACTGTTAACAAAAGCAAAAATCCAGCACTACCATAACCCATAATATAATCCGTAGACTGCAGTCACAATTAAATTGACGTCAAATGTGGACAGTTTAGTCCCAGATCGACTGAATACTCTGTGACATGCTGGTGCCGGAATCAATTATAAGCATTTGAAACACACGTGTCAAAATGTCACCCCAACGAGCCTTGTACCGACTGCTACCATCGGACCAAATTGGAATAATCTCCGATAAATGGGCAGTAACATTATCAATTACGGACAGTATCCTACATGTAGACCGATCTTAGTTTAATTCCCACATTAATCTATATCAAGCTAAACTCAAGTCCCCGATATAAACAGTGTCGTACAGAAATAAAAACGTGATGCGCAAAGCCATAAAACCCCTCTTTCCAAAGAATCGCTAATAATTGCCGCCATTTCGCGTACTCCTATCAAAAGGTGATCTACGCAGTATCGCCTCACACTTGCAGTAAACGTACTCATAGTATCGCCTCACACTTGCAATACACGTACTCATATTAAAGGGTGATCTATACAGTATCGGCTCACACTTGCAATAAACATACTCAGCGAAGACGATACTGCAGACACGGACAACTTGCACCATGGGACTTATACAAATATACTATACAATTATTGACTTCACCTCGGTCAATATGACTTTTCTGCCAGTGAATATCTGCATATCAGATCATATTATATGGCTGTCTCGTCAATAATTGTTTTAGTATATGATACTAGCATCATTGATCAATAATTATGATACTTTTTTTATCATTTACACTCCATATTCTGTACCTCTTTACTGTCTGTTCCACTTTTTTTCTGCAGACGGACCTTTGGCTATTAAACATATTACATCTAAAAAATATTTAAATATAAGTACTTTTTCATCGATAACAAACAAGTCCCCCTTCCCAATTTGTTTATTGAGGATTGAGCCCACTAAGCATGCTAAGCCGAAATGTCTCACGGACAGGCACACACATTGTTAAACACTACACATGTATCATATAGGGCATATGAAACATAATCGGATATTGTTTTCTTGTATGCGGGTCCCGTTACCAGTTTTGTAAAACCTGCCTGTAAGTCGCCTTGTAATTGTGTGCTTGTATGTAAGAATAGTAACCAATCTTAAAATCCAAGACGATGTAATAGTTTTCTATTTTACTAGTATGTGTTTACTAAAGTCTCATAATGTACAAAGAGTGCAGTAAACTAATATTACATTACCATTCTCTGTATAAAATAAAAGAGACTACTACACATCATATATCGTCCGATTAGCGCAATCGGTAACGTGTGCGTTTCTCACCAATGCGGCCCCGGGTTCGATCGTCGGCCGGGGCAGTATGTGAGGTGGTATGGTGGTCGCCAGATCTGACAAGTGAGTTTCCTCCGGGTACTCCGGTTTCCTCCCACATTAATGACCGCCCTTACGCCTTCATCCGTGCCAACGAAATCATTAGCATATGTGATGTCGCGCTTGTTTGTAATCGTTGTAAAATAAATAAAGTTTAAACATATATCGTATTTAGCTCATAGAATTGCTCAGGCAAGTTCATATGTCCAAAAATCACAGCATATGACATCTTAAAACACCGTAAACGCCGAAAACGCTCAAATGCTAGAACAGATGAGAAAGATGTGGAAAGTAATTGAACATTTGGTGTCCATCTTTGATTTATGTAAAAGTCATATTACATCGGAGAACTTCTCAAATGATTGCCGATGGTCAAAGTCCAGACTATAGCAATTTGAAACACGTCAACTTGCATTTAATAACACAGAGTTGGAAAATGTGGACATGTGGTGGCCATCTTGGATTCATACAAATGCCAGCTAACCTCGTAGCAATTACATAATGATAGGATACGTTTTAAATTGCCTTAGTCTGATTGTTAATGTATTAAATGGCATTTCAGAACAATGTTCTGAAATGCCATTTAATACATTAAAAATCAGACTAAACTCCCATTATCAACAAGTGGGTGAGGTAATATTACCAACATTGTATCGAAAATTTACAAAAGTGTTCGAAAAAAGTATATTTTGTTAATTATACTAGTTCAGTTAGTTTTCGCTTACTGGTAATGTTTTTGTAAGTCTGAAATCATAAAAACTGTAAGCCACATTCAGTTACACAGTCATTTAAATAGGATCATTGTAAGGTGTGTGCAGTTTTATGTTTTAATATTATTATTGTAATTAAATTAGTGCAATTTTTGTGTCTATTTTCTTCTACTTTTAGTATGTTATTATGGTATATCTATGGAACGAAATAGCACTTGGATATCTTCTTTTGCAATTATTGGTGGGTTCGGCCACTGTGAACGTACATGACTTAATAAAATGAATGTACAGACGACATGGATTGGAGTTTTACATCTGTTCAACATAAGAGTGAATGAAAGTCATATGGAAAATTCACGTTGCAATTGCTACATGTCAAAATTGGCAATGTTCTCATGTATTGTACAGGGCGCATTACACGATATTGGACTATATCGTAATATAAAATGCATAGCTAAATTTTAGTAAACATTTCAATCGTTTTTGCACTTCGTTTACAATTAGAACAAATTAGCTACTACAATTAGTCGGAGTGACATGCACCAACCACATGAGAATTATATGCCATTACAATACTCAAGGAATGCTCCCACATGCGAAACCTGTAATCGTTATCATTTACACGAAAACACGAATTATTAATGATTCATTTCGATTTGATCAAGGGAGATAATCTATAACAGCGGATACATGCCATACGGCTTTTATTGACCAAGCATTTGGTCGAAATGGATCCAAATAACTCAGGTAAACGAAGTAGGGCAGTATTATCGAGGATCGATAATAATGCGGTGAATTGCCTGTCTTGCCATGAGTCAGACGTTATTTGCTGCATTGAAAGTAAACAATAAGGATATGTACTTACCAGAGTTCACAGTGAAAACTTGCGTCTCAAATTGATCACAAGACTGCTAGAATATGGATACGAGAGTTTATATACATACTCTAGTGCATTAGATTTCTGTGATAGTCCGCGTGTCAATAAAATAACTCCGTGGCAACATTTACCTTACAATTCTGCGTAAGTGGAATAATGTTCTAACAGTCAGTCTAGCTCATGAGATATCTGGCGAATTAATCTGAAATAATTCAGTCATCAGTAGATATGACCTACTCGGTATTCAGGTTAGCATACAAGTCTGCATAAACAGTGTAAACATTTTTGTTCAATCACTCAGATATAACCGGTGCAAAATCATATATTGGTGGTACGTGCTCGGTTAAGATAAAGCGCTATTCAATACAGCGGAGTATTCCACGGGAGCGATATTTCACACACAAAGACCTATTCGATTGTCGTTACATGGCTATTCGAGTATTGTGTAACCCGTGTTACAAATAATGGATGAAAAAGAAGACAGTCGGCTATAATTCCTGACTCCCCCCTAAATAGAAGTGTGAAACACTTAGCGGTAATCATGAGTTGTACCGACATATTTCACCTATATACACATATACAAATCCTGCACAACTTTTACTTTAAGTTTTGGGCCCCAAGATCTCGGCTTTGGTGTGTTGTCTACGACTTGGATCCTACTCAAATGATCCACATTGTCTGAGCTACTGATGGCTCCGATTGCTATTTGTCCATCTATGGAATAACGTCCTTCTTTTCTCTGCGTCCTTCTTCCTAACTCGCACGACTGGGAATGGACATGGATAATTATAAGTTTCGAATACTCCTAACTTCAAAATGTCTTCTGCCTCATGTCTGTCTATGTCGCGAACTTTTTACGGGAGGAGATAACCTTTGATCAGTAATGGGTCTGAGATGGACAATTTAGTGTCATGAATCTCTACATGGGTGCGCCCTGGTCTATCAGTCAGTACGTGCTCAAATTCCTTAAGCACCCTTTGTACTTCTACTGTTTGGTCCTTGGACAACCCTGTGGCTAGGTCCACCCTGCCAATAGATTCATGTGTCCCCATAGGACACGTCATGTGCTCATCGGCACTACACTCATCAGAGTTCCCCCGTCAATTATGTCGTCAATTACCGCTGTGTTTATGACGGCTAGTATCCCATTCCATGGGCTTTTAGGCGTACGCTCTTCATAGCGCTTCAACATGTTGACATCGAATGTTTTCCGTTTCCCCTTCATGTCGATCCTATAATCCCAGTCATTTAGTACTTCCACTAGGGTATGGACCTTTCCATTGAGTAACAGTTTGTTCCTATCAGTGGGGAGTAGTACTAACACCTGGTCACTGTCCTTATACTTCCGGTTTGTTCGAGTTTCTGTCTGTGATCCAGTACGTACTGGTATGTAGTTTTAACGTTTTCGTCAAGTTCCTTCTCAAACCACAGATCCTTGCCAACACTCATAGGACCTCTGACTGTTCTCCCATAGAGTAGTTCAAATGGGGAGAATGCTAGGCTCTCCTGTGGAACCTCGCGATACGCGAACAACAACGCGTTAATGTACTTATCCCAATCGTTGGAACGCTCGGTCGCCATGCGTTTAAGCATCTGCTTCAATGTACCGTTGAATCTCTCTACCAACCCGTTGCACATAGAATGGTAGGGAGTAGTAGTAAGTTGTCTCATTGATAACAGCCTACTAACCTCCTGCATTACGGTCGATGTAAATTGAGATCCGCAATCAGTCAATAATTCCTCGGGAATTCCTAATCGACTGAGCCTGTGTACGAGTGCCTCAGCTACTCGTTCTGCTTCGATACTCGGTAATGGTACTACCTCGGGATATCGTGTGGCGTAATCTATCAGCGTTAAGATATACCGATTTGTATTATCCGTTGATGGATAAATCGGTCCTACGATGTCTACGGCTACGCGTTTGAATGGCGTGTCAATTAGTTGCATGTTGCCCAGTGGTGCCTTTGCTACATGACCTTTCGAGACGGTTCGTTGAAAAATGTCGCATGACCTGTAGTATCGTGTCACGTCACCGGACACGCCAAGCCAGAAAAATTATGCCAAAACGCGATTTTATTTCTTTACTCCTAAGTTCCCTGACATCATTGATTCATGTGCCCCCTTTAACACGGTCTGTCTACGTTTTTCCGGAACGACTAATTGATAGTATTTTCTTTTGCTACCTGTCGTCTCAAACTGTCGATACAGTAAATCTTTTCGGTACAGGAATGACATAACGTTACCGTTCTTAGAATGTTTCACGTTTCCGTTTTGTTCCGTTAGTGGGCAATGACGTTAACGTAACGTCGTTTGTTTGTTGTTCTTTGAACTCACTACGTGAAACGTGCGACACGGCTTCCGGTACCCGCAGTTTTCAGTACGATTAATCGCGTTTCAAAACTTGTGAACGCGTTTCAACTACTAACGTGGTCGACTCTTTGAAATTATTTAGTACAGGAAGTTGTGACCCGTCTATGTTCCAGATCGTTACATCGTACATAGTTTCTTCCATGCATAATGCTTCGGTCTCTCCTTTAAACAATGGGGAGTCTTTGGTGATTCTCGCTACAGGTACTTCATTAAATCTTCTCTTGTCTACTAGCATACATGTGGCTACTCTCCTCAGAAACTGATCAGGATGTACTAGTTCCTTTCTCACTACTACGCCCGTGCAACCTGTATCACGCATCACAGTCACCACTTTCCCATTCAACAAACCTTCTGCCACTGGTATTTCGCACTGGAAAATTTACATCCTTAAACTCTACCTCTTCCCCTGTGAACATAGCGCCCTCTACCTCTGCTCCTGTCTCTACTCCTGCCTCTGTGTATCGCATCCTGCTTTTCTGGTTCGTCGCCGGTGCCTGGAAAGCTTACCTTATTTTGCCCATAGGCACCAGTATCGCTTTCCTCAAGGGCTGCAGCTCGATGCATATGACCTCTTCTTGGGCATTCTGGAGCTAAATGACATTGACATCCACAATGGTAACATGTGACTGTACGTCTGTCGTTGTATCTGTACCTTTCCTTACTCCTATCTCTACTTCTCTCGCCACTTTACTCTCTATCATAGTCACGAGATATGTCATAACCTCGATATCTCTCACCTTGACCTCTCACCTTCCTCTCATAACGATTCTCACTTTTCGACCTACTGTCTCTGTTCTGTCTTTGTGCTACGTACATTGTATCGCCTCTGGCTTCCGCAAAGAAGTCAGCTTGTATTGCCATCTCATGTACTTTTTCATACAACCTTTTCCTTAAGAAAAACGTACAAGTCATGACTGCAACTGATCCATGGGCAATAAATATATCATGCCTTCATAAGTGCGTTCAACTTTGCCTAGTTCAAACCACCTATCAAGATAAATCTTAGCCCTGTTGATATATTGAACAAATGTATCACCCTGTTCTGGCTTACCGTTCTTAAATTGCTTCCTGAACGCTTCTACGGTTAAGTCAAACCTTGTGAGCATGGTGAGCAATGCTGCCTTCAATGTGTCATAATCAAGAGCATCTTACAACGATAAAGGGGAGTAAACATCTAAAGCATTCCAGAATGATGTAGCGGTATTAAATTGCGAAAAAAGTGGGACGCATATATGTTTTTAATTTTTCTCGAGATTTTAAAGGGCCGGGCCTGTGGAGACATGATGATTTTCAAAAAATGCTGTGCAATGAAAAGAAAGTGGGTTAGAATGACTTTTTTTTTCCAATTTGATGTTGCGGTAAAAAGTGGGACGCAAAAAAAAAGAAGTTTTTCTTAATTTTAAAGGTACATGCCCACTCACTAGGCACAAATTGTTCTTTATAGGAATTAAATAAGTGTATAATTTTGTCACTATTCCGCAATTTCTAAAAATTACAAGTGCCTGCTTTTCAGATATAATCATTTAGTAATATTTATTTCACTGATAGTGACTCGCGGTGGTATCAGGCTATTTTCATATGCAAATGAGACATGCTATTAATAATTATTTATACTAATTAAATGCGTCACCTGACAAAATAATATTTTCGACAGATTATAAAGTATGATCATTGCAGATCAAAACATAAATACAGAGAATAAATAGTAATGTCCGCTAACATTTTAAGGAAACACCGTTATCGCCCCTACTATCAGTGTGGAAATTTACGTCTGATATAAAATATATAATCATGATAATGCCAATATATAGCTGTATAGCGGGAACTCATTTTGTGCCTACTGAGTGGGCATGTACCTTTAACATGTTTAAGGGCCGGCCCTGTTGAGAAATGTTGATTATCAAAAAATGCTGTCGAATGTAAATTAAATTCGCAACACCTCGCGCCAGTAGGTAGCAGTAACAGGAGAGATTTATAAGCGATGACCAATTCATTGCATGGCTCTGTATAGGTGTCACGTGATAAGGTGCGATATGAGAAATCTTAATATCACGAAAAATACAAACGAACCGGAAATCGGTTATTATGGTCGCCTTTGTTGTTTTTAGAGCATTTTGAAGAAAATAAGTGATAGTGTAACGGAAATAGTACCATATGTAATCATGAGTTGAATGTGGATATAAAAATACCGTTCGAGAGCATCGTGCACCGGTAGCGCAGTTGGTTAGCGCGTCCAGCTGGTATTGGGAAGGTCCCGGGTTCGATCTCCGGTCGGTGCACATTTTTTCCGTTGCATTTCCTCTATCCGGTTACAATAGTTTGTAATGTGACCTTTAAGGAAACACGTACAGTTATCGCTCATGATCATGCTGATATCAGTGTGGAAATTTAAGTCTGATATAAAATGTATAATAATGTATAATAATGCCAATCAATACGTGGGGTAATGGTGAATTAATGTTTATTTTGCCAGAAAATGTCTCAGATGATGTCTGTGATATAAAGAACATGTTGTGTCTACTGAGGGTGCATGTACCTTTAAATTGCAAAAACAGTTACTACCGAAACTTTTCTATAAATGCATGCAACGGTACATATAGGCCTATCGAATGAGAGCGAATTGACTTGGGAGCGAATTGACTTGAGAACGAATTGGCCAGTTAAATACACAGGCGATCGAAATGTGTATTATAGTTTTCTAGACTTGTAGGAATTTTTTTTATTCATTCTATTGCCAATATATATGATCATTATATATACATTGACAATAGAATGAATACATCTAAACAAAAATTACACATGTCTAACAAACTTTAAGTAGAATACACTACAGTAGCTGTACTGTGTATCCTATCAATAATTTTTTTCTTTAGACTATGTTTAACGGCGGCACTGGCTCTAGGACCTTGCATGCCGTCTCCCAAGAATGGCAGAAAGAACGGAGGTAGAGATTTTTTGAGAGAAGCCGTTAATTCGTATTTACACAGCAACTACGAATTATCGGTACCCATTTACAGCTAGGTGAACTGGAGCAGTGTGGATAAAGCGTCTTGCTCAAGGACACAACGCACGCCGCTAGTCAGGCTCGAACCCACGACCCTTGGATCAGTAGTCCGACACACTAACCATTACGCCACGGCGCTCCACCATGTCTATCAACATGCCGATCGCCTGTGGTTAAATACGACGAATTACGTCCCTTAGTAAGCATTTTCGCCATTTGTTTTAAAACGACTGCGATAGAAACGACGAGTCTGTATTTTATTGTTAACTTTCTACACGGGTCACATGTGTGACGGTTTAAAGCTAGCCATGGACGGCGCGGTGGGTGCCGTCTGTCTGACCAGCCACAACATTGACGTCGGTGCCGAGTACGTTCGCTGGACGTCACTTCAGGCCGTGTTTGGGGAAACTGGGTCACCGCGTCTACTCGGACATCTGCTAGACGTTCACGACCAGTTCTGTACGGCGTGCACCGACAAACCGAGGTAAGTGTACGCAGTTCAGGTGTGAACTCACCACCCTGCGAGCAAATGTAATGATGTCGGAATTTTCTCCGATTTACTGTTTGCCTTCTGACCCAATGTTAAATTTGGCTGTTTTTAAAGTAGATTTTGATCAATATTGTACGATTTAGTTAATAAAAAACATACACACGCATTATGTAATGTATATTGTATGACTTACAATGTTTTTTTTTTAAATATGTAACATGTGTGTGACTTAATCGATAAATTATAATCACTTTTTTTGTGGATTTTGAAAAATCACTTGATCTGTGGTGTCGCATAATTTGGATAACGCCATCATTTCCTGATGAATATTTAATTTGGGAATGTCAAGTTGTCAATGGAAAGAAAATGGCGTTAATTCACGATAAAACTAATGATGATTCAATTTCAAATTCAATTTCATAGAATGAGCATAAACTTAGAAGTTGCCTTTTGGTGTAGTTGCGAACGGTAACTCTTGCAATCTACTCCAATACCGTCCGTAGGCTGCTACTGACGGTACGGGAGTAGATTGCAAGTTACCGTTCGCAACTACTTTTGGTGGTCAGTTTATACACCAAGTTACAGTTTTGGTGGTGGGTGTATTATATGAACCGCGGATCAAATGATGTTAATTAAATATAGATGCGAACCGTAACTATTGCAATTTACTCCCATACCGTCCATAGCTGGATTTACGATTCCACTCATAGAATTTTATAGCAGAATTGTGAAAGATTTTCTATATTTTTGAACTGAAATGAGTGTTATTATTATGAAAATAACATATTCAAGTCATTATGACATACCTTTGCACATGTAGATGACCTGATAAAGTAAATTTAAGCTAGAATCAACAAGTGACCCAGTCAGTGGCAGCCAAATTTATTCAACATGTACAAAATAAGATGGGGTCCATTTTCTCTAAAGGCAAGCAATAATTTTCTAAACCTTCTACAATGGTAAAAATTGTTTCAGAATTATTAGTTTGTATTACTTTTATAATACGAATATTTTTTTCAGATGGAAAATATCTCAAATATGTCACAATTAACTGTTAAAGTGCGAATCAGATTTAATTCGCTACTCTGCTGAGTAATCCTATGAGTGGACTCGTAACTCTGGCTACGGACAGTACGGGACTGGATTGCAAGAGTTAACTAAATTAAATACATCAATACATAAGAGGGGCGGGGTTGAGGGCAACGTTTAGGCTACATGTACGGTAGTTACAATTTAGTCGCGTACTGTCCGTAGCTAGCCAGAGTTACGATTCCACTCATAGGATTCCTCAGCAGAACCCGAATCAGATCAGTTAATTGTGACATATTTGAGATACGTTCCAACTGAAAAAAATATTAGTATATAACAGTAATACAATCAAATAATTCTGAAACAAATTTTACTATTGTAGAAGGTTTAGAAAATAATTTTTTGCCTTTACAGAAAATGGACCCAACTTAACTTTTACATGTTGAATTTGTGTGCCACTCACTGGGTCACTTGTTGATTGTAGCTTAAAATACGTTATCAGCTCATCGATATACTTAAATTTATGTCATAATTACTTGAATATGTTATTTTTATGATATTAACACACATTTCAGTTAAAAATATCTCAAATCTTTCACAATTAACTGCTAAAGTGCGAATCAGATCTGATTCACTATTCTGCAGAGAAAGTCTATGAGTGGCTTCGTAACTCTGGCTACGGACGGTACGTGAGTTACCGTTCGCAACTACGTTTAGGTTAGCTGCATGTTTTTCCGATTTATAGGCAACAGGTTGCACTATATCACTACACCACGCTCAACGGTAACAATTTGGGTAATATCATTTACGTTTCGTGCACTAAAATATAGAAAAAACCTGCAGGGCGTTGACGTTCATACTTCCCTATATTGTTATTGAGAAAGAATTCTACAATATGGCACAAAAATATTACCATAAACTTACCGAATAAAGTGTGTATTAGCAAAATTCTTAGGTCACTCTCCACGAAGTAAGAAGTATTCAAACGCACATTTGGGAAGACTAGTCTGTCATAATGTGTATGTATTGCAGTGTAATGAAATTTATCCCGTCAAGACAGTGCATGTGCCGTGAAACACGGTGCCGTGAAACATTTTTGATATCCAGTCAATACTATTTTTGCATTTTACAGCCATTTGTAGGTGTTGACGGGATAAACAGAATAGTAGGTTCGTGCCGTTAATGGGAACAAATATCTGGCGCGGCACGGAAACGGGATGTGCTCGGCAGAGCCTCGCCCATCCCGTTTCCTGAGCCTTGCCAGATATTTTTTCCCATTCACGGCACTAACCTACTATTCTCTATCTATTTTCCTTATTTCTGAACCAAAGTATATGTTGTGACCACTCATTTGAACCGTCTCGGCGAGACGGTTCAAATGAGTGGTCACAACATATACTTCGGATGAGAAATAAAGAAATTCTTGAGCCTTGTCTGATATTTTTTCCCATTCACGGCACTAACCTACTATTCTCTATCTAATTCGAGTTATGTACTCAGAACTATGTTTAAGCTTGTTCCGGGTGGGTCTAAAATGCTGATATTTTCTCTGACCGGTCAAAATGAGGCGAGTGTACCTGTGTAGTGGGGTGCTCGTGTAAACGTTGTAGGAGTGAAACCGAATATGTTTTATATTCGATGGCACTAACCATGTATTTAGTTTATACCACAATTGAACTTAATGACCCGTGGGGCCTCTGAGCATCCACTGATTCATGCATAATTGCTTCGTAAATGTGATGGGATATATAGAGAATAGTAGGTTAGTGCCGTGAATGGGAAAAAATATCTGGCAAGGCTCAGGAAACGGGATGGGCGAGGCTCTGCAGAGCACATCCCGTTTCCATGCCGCGCCAGATATTTTTTCCCATTTACGGCACTAACCTACTATTCTATTTATCCCGTCAACACCTACAAATGGCTGTAAAATGCAAAAAATAGTATTGACTGTATATCAAAAATGTTTCATGGCACATACGCACTGTGTTGACGGGATAAATGCATAGCATACACATGAACATTTTCTTCATACTATATTCCTCACAGTGCATGGAGTTGTCATGTCGGCCATCTTGGTGTGTACAAGCCATCGGCCAGTTTTACCTCTTTTGCGTTTGACACATACCACTAATATGACAAACACTGTCACATGAATAACATTTGGTGCAACATGATGGGGATACATCAGACTACAGCATGCTATGCACTGTTTTCATCAAATTGATATACAAAGTCTGATATATGAAGGGTATATGTTGAAATGTTTGAGAATTCAGTAAAGACTGTGTAGCAGTAAGAACAATGCACAGCGCTGTAGATATATACCTATGTTACCATACATACTGCATCGATTTCATTGAATTGTAAGCAGTTATCTCAGTATATTGTGACTACTGTCTACTTGCTTACTATGCGAGTAAATACGGTTTTTACCTGTGTCAGATGTACTTCTAATAATAGACAGTGCATCAGTTTGATATTTTACACATTGAATAACTGTCCATTGCATGTTTTGTGAGTGATGGTAGAAGAGCTCAGATATCTAGTGTTTTGTATAGTCAGCTGAAATTATATTTATAGGACGTTGTCGTCTTATATCGTTGTTTGTTACTTCGCATATACAATGAATAAAATGCAGCTGAATCAACGGCCATTTTGATTTCAAAATCCGCTGTCTTGAATTCGCGGTTGACACTGACCAATCAGAGGTTGCGATTAGGGGTAAAAGGTGAATAAATAGAGGCAAAAACGGCACTTTAGGTTTATTAGGTTACTTCCGGTTTATATTATGTGACTTCAGATATACATAGCATTTATTTAGCCCCCTTTATTAAGCTATATGGAGCAATCGTTGCAGTATTTCGTCGTGTGATTAGTATTTTCTTTTTCAATTGGCAATATAGTGTAGACCAGAATGTAAAGTTCTTGTCAAATGTTTGTTAAAAGCAAATGTTCACTTGTTTTGGTTCGTTTATGTTACAGAGGTTTAAAAAGAGGATGGAATTCTTTCCAAATCAAATATGACCGCCGAATCCAAGATGGCCGCCAACACAGTAGAAATAAAACATATCCTGCAATTTTACTTCTAAAGTTATGTATTGCACTTGTATAATGACATATTTGTTGCAATGCAATGCAACTCACATAATCGAAATTCAATTTCAAAATTGCCGCTTAGAAACAAACGATATCACCGTGTTCATACAAAATACGCTGAACATGTTGTGTCCCCTATGCGATAGTAATATGGGCATAGTGTGTTGCTCTTGAGGTTCCGTACCTCCGTCTGTACGTGCGTCCGTACGTCCGTCCGTGTACATTTACGTCGAAAAGTTTGTAAGAGTTTCTCCAACATGTAATATCTTAAATAGTATGCAAATGATTGCTTCAATACCTGGACACTTGAATCACCTGAACATGCCCCACCGTTGACACGACCTTGACCTTTATCACTTTGAATCACCTGCACATTGGTCACACACTCGCCCCACCGTTAACACGACCTTGACCTTTATCACTTTGAATCACCTGAACATTGGTCACACACTCGCCCCACCGTTAACACGACCTTGACCTTTATCACTTTGAATCACCTGAACATTGGTCACACACTCGCCCCACCGTTAACACGACCTTGAACTTTATCACCTTCGAAATTCCGCTGAAAGACTTAGCCAGTTTGTTACCTCGAAAAGTTTGTAAGAGTTTCTCCAACATGTAATATCTTCAATATTACTTGAAGGATTGCTTCAATACTTGGACCCTTGAATCACCTAAACAATTATCACACACTCGCGCCACCATTGACACGACATTGACCTTTGTCACCGTCGAAATGTCACTGAAACACTTAGCCAGTTTGTTATGTCGAACAGTTTGTAAGCGTTTCTCCATCATGTAATTTCTTCAATAGTACTTGAAGGATTGCTTATATATGTTGACAGTTATTTCATCTGAACATGTGTGACGCAATCACACCACCAATGGCTTGACCTTGACCTTTGTGATCTTTAAAATACTTAGCCATTTTCTTACGTCAAACAGTGTGTAAGACTTTCTTAAATGACTTTGAAATTTGTGTAAATTTAAAGTTTTCTTTTTTTACACACAATCTCTAGTTAGACTCCAATATGCCACGGGGGCATATCCATGTTTTACAGACATAATGTAGCTAGCGGCATACTATGGCTTCTCTCCGACAATGTATGCATCGTTGTTGTCCAATACATGTATATATACATGTAGTTTAATGGATGATCCATGAGAAAATATACATACTTGTACATGTATGGGCAATATTTGCTGTATATGATGCACACATCTGGAAATATTTTCGCACATGGTATTGGTTTTATTACTAAAATATCAAAGTAAATGTGATTAATTTCCACAGTTGCCTTGAGGTTGTTGATCACTTCATACACCATTCTATATCATGTCAATATGATAATATGTATTTTCATACAGTTAACGCTCGTTTACTCGAAGTCCGTCGGACTGTGATAAATACTTCGAGTAAACCGAAGTTCGACGTAACGAAATCTGAACAAAACCTCGAAATATTGCCATACACGTTACGGGACGCAACTCTCATACGACCTGTGACACACACAGGTGGAAGACTCGGACCTATGACACCAAAAAAATGCCTATTAAAAAAAAATCCCATTACCCCACCCACTTGGTCTCGTACAGTACTATACGTTAATTCAAGGTGGGTATAAATAGCGCTATTATAGAAAGAGCCCTCTTTTTTCCGGCTCGCACAAACACAATAAACATCGATTAAATGTATGAAATATGTCTCTGGCAATCGATAAAGGTATTAGGTGTGTGAATATACTCACTTCAAATCGCTGTTTCAAGTATTTATTGAGTTATTCGCGTTTTGATTACCCCATCCAAAGCGAAAGTTGCGTGTACGAAAGAATCTCACACAGAATCGAAGGCCGTCCGGCGTGGATTATCGGTCATATTTGACCAATAACTGATCGACAGCTCAAACTAAAGTGGTGCACCATGACCATATACATTAGCAACTCCAACCATACAAAGTTCGTCCAATTGTGATCATTCACCGATCTAAAAAACACCTTTTTTCCACTTTCATTCAGATTATGTCTTCCGCAATCCCGAAATAGGTTGAATGACGTCATACAGTTTAGATTTAGCCAATCAGAGATGTTCTTTACATAGACGCTTCCGGTTGTATTATGGAAGATGGTGCATTGACCCAGTTCCAGATAATGAACGAAATAAGACAAAAAAGTGTTTTTTAGATCGGCGAACGATCACAATTGGACGAACTTTGTATGGTTGGAGTCTCTAATGTATATGATCATGGTGCACGACTTTAGTTTGAGCTGGCGATCAGCTATCGGCCAAATATGACCGATAATCCAGCCGGACGGCCTCCGATTCTGTGTGAGATTCTTTCGTACACGCAACTTTCGCTTTGGATGGGGTAATCAAAACGCGAATAACTCAATAAATACTTGAAACAGCGATTTGAAGTGAGTATATTCACACACCTAATACCTTTATCGATTGCCAGAGACATATTTCATACATTTAATCGATGTTTATTGTGTTTGTGCGAGCCGGAAAAAAAGAGGGCTCTTTCTATAATAGCGCTATTTATACCCACCTTGAATTAACGTATAGTACTGTACGAGACCAAGTGGGTGGGGTAATGGGATTTTTTTTAATAGGCATTTTTTTGGTGTCATAGGTCCGAGTCTTCCACCTGTGGTGACACACGGAGTAACACTTTTGCAACTCTAATGTGTTTAGAAATTCGACGTAACGCTAGCCAGTTACATTGAAAATAATAGGATCTGAAACGGGACTTGGACACGAATTCGACGTAGCGGGGGAATTCGACTTAACCGACTTTGAGTAAACGAATGTAGACTGTAGTTGGAAACTGGCAAATTTATTGCTACACTGACATACCTGACCAGAGCTCCAGATAAGCTGCGTATTTGCTTAAATACCCAATTAAAATTGTTAAAAACACAATTGAAATCAGAAGTAGCGAGTATCAAAAACCAATACAAAATTTGTGCTACCTTTATCATGCTGCAGAAAACAATAAACAGACCACAAATATAGCATATTTTTTCTTTTTTTCCATGAAAACACATCTTGCTATTTCATTAGAATTGTCTGCAAGTAGACAATTCTAATTGTATCCCCCAGACTACCGTCGGGGGATACTATGGATTTGACAGCGCGCCGCGTCCGCGTCCGCGTCCGCGTCCGCGTCCGCGTCCGCGTCCTCGTCCGCTCCGCGTCCGCGTCCGCGTCCGCCGCAGACACTTCTTGTCCGGAGCATAACTCGAACACCCTTTGGAATATTTTCATGAAACTTCACACATGCATAGACCACGACCCGAAGGTGTGTCGCGCACAAGAATGACAACTCTTGCATAGCTAATTTTTGAGTTATCTCCCTTTTTTGTTTCTCGCACTGATTTCGTGTCCGGAGCATAACTCACCACCCTTTGGAATATTTTCATGAAACTTCACACATGCATAGACCACCACCCGAAGGTGTGTCGCGCACAAGAATGACAACTCTTGCATAGCTAATTTTTTAGTTATCTCCCTTTTTTGTTTCGCGCACTGATTGACCATAACTCGACCACCCTTTGGAATATTTTTATGAAACTTAACACATTCAATTAGACCACGAACCGAAGGTGTGTCGTGCACAAGAATGACAACTCTTGCATAGCTAATTTTTGAGTTATCTCCCTTTTTTGTTTTCGCTCACTGATTTCCTGTCCGGAGCATAACTCGACCACCCTTTGGAATATTTTCATGAAACTTCACACATGCATAGACCACGACCCGGAGGTGTGTCGCGCACAAGAATGACAACTCTTGCGTAGCTAATTTTTCAGTTATCTCCCTTTTTTGTTTTGCGCACTCTACAAACTGGACAATAATGCATGAAGACCTGTTTTCTCGTCTGCTCTGTATACCTTTTCTCGTGTGCTCTGTACACCTTACCTGTAGAGAGAACAATAGAAACTGGGAGAACCATGTGCTAAGCATGGGCTAGCATGTGCAGATGTCCACTGCTTGACCACTGCTTGACCACTACTGACCAGGTAATTTATACATGTAAATCACTACATTGGGTACTGTGTTGAAAATATTGTGGCATTATGTGGACCTCTGCAGATATATGTAGATAAATATAGGACTATTAAAAAAAAATCTGGTCTCCAATAGCAAGCATTATTATTTTTAAACTTTTTTTTGTCATTTTTTTTTTTCATTTTTTTTTTTCATTTTTTTTTTCAAATTATTTTTCAATTTGACTGGAAAAAAAATCTGGGCTCCAGTAGCAAGCATTATTATTTTTAAACTTTTTTTTTCCATTTTTTTTTTTTTCATTTTTTTTTTCAAATTATTTTTCAATTTTTGTCCAGTAGCAGAAGGTCGTAAGTGCTATATACAGACTATTCACCTGTACATGTGCTAGCATGTGCAACTGACCACTGACCACTTACAGGTAATTTATACAGGTAAATGATTATATTACATTTCCGTAAACTGTGTTGAAAATATTGTGGCATTATGTGGACCTGTGCAGATATATGTAGATAAATATAGGACTATTAAAAAAAAATCTGGGCTCCAGTAGCAAGCATTATTATTTTTAATTTTTAAACTTTTTTTCCATTTTTTTTTTTCATTTTTTTTTTCAAATTCTTTTTCAATTTTTGTCTAGTAGCATAAGGTCGTAAGTGCTATATACAGACTATTATCATATAATAAAACAATTATTGACTAGTGAGCCATAGAATATAATCTGATATTCTATGGTTCACTAGTCAATAATTGTATAATATGTTCGGGCCAGTGAAAATTGCTTTCGGGCCCAGGCTCGAGGTCAAGGCGGGACAAGGCGAGGCATCTGATTCCGCGGAATTCTTGTTTACTTATCTCCCTTTGTTGTTTCGTGCTCTGATTTTGTATCCAAAGCATAACTCGAACACGCATATACGCATTTCTCTAATGGTCCTCTACCGCCCTGTGCCAAATCCACGTTCGTTCTGCCCCCGCAAGCCCAGTCAAGGTCACATACTTAGTGCTTCAAAAACATTAACGCTTGGGTAAATATCTTATACTTTCTGTTTTCTTTCATGGATCATGGATCATCTTCATATTTCATATACGCATTGCTCTAATGTCCTCTACCGCCCTGTGCCAAATCCACGTCGTCCTGCCCCACCAATCCCAGGGTCAAGGTCACATACTTGGTGCTTCAAAAACTTTAACGCTCAGGTAAATATCTTATAATTTTTATTTCCATTCACGGATCAACTTCATATTTCATATACGCGTTGCTCTAATGGTCGTCTACCGCCCTGTGCCAAATCATCACGTTCGTCCTGCCCCCGCCAAGCCCAGGGTCAAGGTCACATACTTAGTGCTTCAAAAACTTTAACGCTCGGGTAAATATCTTATAATTTCTGTTTTCTTTCATGGATCATCTTCATATTTCATATACGCATTGCTCTAATGGTCCTCTACCGCCCTGTGCCAAATCCACGTTCGTCCTGCCCCCGCCAATCCCAGGGTCAAGGTCACATACTTGGTGCTTCAAAAACTTTAATGCTCAGGTAAATATCTTATAATTTTTCTTTCCATTCACGGATCAACTTCATATTTCATATATGCGTTGCTCTAATGTTCCTCTACCGCCCTGTGCCAAATCCACGTTCGTCCCGCCCCCGCCAAGCCCAGGGTTAACATCATATACTTAGTGCTTCAAAAACTTTAACGCTCAGGTAAATATCTTATAATTTCTGTTTTCTTTCACGGATCAGCTTCATATTTCATATATGCATTGCTCTAATGGTCCTCTACCGCCCTGTGCCAAATCCACGTTTGTCCTGCCCCCGCCAAGCCCAGGGTGAAAGTCACATACTTGGTGCTTCAAAAACTTTAACGCTCAGGTAAAAGAAAATTTTGACTTGCAATTTGGCCTCATTTATTATCAAAGCGATATGTGGGACATCCGTGTTCTATGAACACATTTTCTAGTTTATTAAACTTCACACATGCATAGAAGACGACCCAAAGGTGTGTCGCACGTAAGAATGACAACTCTTGCGTCGTTAATTTCTTAGTTATCTCCCTTTGTTGTTTCGTGCACTGATTTCGTGTCTGGAGCATAACTCGAACACCCTTTGGAATATTTTCATGAAACTTCACACATGCATAGACCACGACCCTAAAGGTGTGTCCCGCAAGAATGACAACTCTTGCATCACTAATTCTTTAGTTATCTCCCTTTGTTTTTCCGTCACTGATTTTGTCTCCGGAGCATAACTCGAACACCCTTTTTTCAAACTACTTGTGTATCTGGGGAGGGGGATACACATGCGCTTGTCGACAAGCGTCCATTTCTAGTTTCTAATGAAATGCCAAGACATGTTTTCATTTCGAAGCAAACTATTCAGTAATTGCTGTCTGTTGATGTGTAAACAGTAGTGTGATTTTATTTTACACAATTAAAATTTTGAAATACCCAATTGCCTTAGAAATTATGGAGTGACAATACTCAATTACTAATTCCTTATCTGGAGCGCTGCCTGATACAGTGTATCTTGTTGGTGGCAGCTCACTATGGGCTTGGTTCAATAGGATATACATGCCTTTCATTCATATACCTCTTGGCACATTTATATATACGAGACATACGCGTCACTACAATAGCAATTTTGTTTTTCAAAATGGATAAAAGGATATAGACATGATCATGATGATGTAGAATGGTGTATACAGTGATCGACACCCTCAAGGCAACTGTGGAAATTAATCTCATTAGCATTTAATTACAACATAAGGCATTACATGTACGCTATACTATATCATACAGATAAAACAAAACCGTTAGTATGTGTCACAAAGTGATAGTGGCTGCAAAACACCTATTCTAATGCACCGAAAATAGAAAGCACGCATCTGATTGGTCGATTGTAATCACAGCCTATATAATATGCAAAATCACAGCATATAAAATCTCCGTTTTACCAGTCTGTGTTTCACAACTTGACATATTGATGTAATCCTACGCGCTTTTGTAAACAATGGCCGGCGGAGGGGAATGAAAATATTTCCAAATTAATTTCGGTACATTTTCGGTTATCCATTATACCATATTGTCCTGTACAACCCAAAGCGGAAAAGGTAATCGACCAACGACTGACAAACGTGAATTCAGGGTGGTGGCCCTTCAACAAATTCCCAAAAATATTACCCCACCCGCACGAAATACAGAAGAATTTCCTAAAGTGCTCAAATGCAAACTCAATATATGTCAGTACCAGCCTATAATTTTACGAATTTCAATGTGCACATACATGATTATACATAATAAACTGTAATACGCATTTTGTCAGAATATGACTTGTATTAATGCCAATGGCTGTTATGAATATTAAATGTACCACACACTATCAAACATGTTTGAAATGAATATTATTTGTGGAATAGTTTACTGTCATTATTGTTATTTGGGCGGCCAATTTGAATTTGGTGACCATTTTTTCCTTTAATTTGTGTTCACCCTAATTTGTTTAATGCTTAGACTATATACATTTATGCAAAATCAATAGAGAGTTTGCTTTTAACAAACAAATGACAATCTAGGACAATCTCAGACAAGTTAGCTGCACTAATATAGTAAAGGTACATGCCCATTCAGTAGGCAAAACTATTATTTATATCAGAGACATCTTCTGAGACATTTCCTGGCAAAATAAACATTCATTCACCAATTCCCCACGTATTGATTGTCTTTATTATACATTTTATATCAGACGTAACTTTCCGCATCGATGTCAGGGGCGATAACCATGTTTCCTTAAAATGTTAACGGACGTTACTATTTATTCTCTGCATTTATTTTTTGATGTGCAATGGTCATACATGTACTTTATAATCTGTTGAAAATACAATTTTTTTAGGTGACGCATTTAATTGTATCCCCCAGACTACCGTCGGGGGATACTATGGATTTGACAGCGCGCCGCGTCCGCGTCCGCGTCCGCGTCCGCGGTCCGCGTCCGCCGTAGACACTTCTTGTCCGGAGCATAACTCGAACACCCTTTGGAATATTTTCATGAAACTTCACACATGCATAGACCACGACCCGAAGGTGTGTCGCGCACAAGAATGACAACTCTTGCATAGCTAATTTTTGAGTTATCTCCCTTTTTTGTTTCTCGCACTGATTTCGTGTCCGGAGCATAACTCCACCACCCTTTCGAATATTTTCATGAAACTTCACACATGCATAGACCACGACCCGAAGGTGTGTCGCGCACAAGAATGACAACTCTTGCATAGCTAATTTTTAGTTATCTCCCTTTTTTGTTTCGTGCACTGATTGACCATAACTCGACCACCCTTTGGAATATTTTTATGAAACTTAACACATTCAATTAGACCACGAACCGAAGGTGTGTCGTGCACAAGAATGACAACTCTTGCATAGCTAATTTTTGAGTTATCTCCCTTTTTTGTTTTCGCTCACTGATTTCCTGTCCGGAGCATAACTCGACCACCCTTTGGAATATTTTCATGAAACTTCACACATGCATAGACCACGACCCGGAGGTGTGTCGCGCACAAGAATGACAACTCTTGCGTAGCTAATTTTTCAGTTATCTCCCTTTTTTGTTTTGCGCACTCTACAAACTGGACAATAATGCATGAAGACCTGTTTTCTCGTCTGCTCTGTATACCTTTTCTCGTGTGCTCTGTACACCTTACCTGTAGAGAGAACAATAGAAACTGGGAGAACCATGTGCTAAGCATGGGCTAGCATGTGCAGATGTCCACTGCTTGACCACTGCTTGACCACTGATGACCAGGTAATTTATACAGGTAAATCACTACATTGGGTACTGTGTTGAAAATATTGTGGCATTATGTGGACCTCTGCAGATATATGTAGATAAATATAGGACTATTAAAAAAAAATCTGGTCTCCAATAGCAAGCATTATTATTTTTAAACTTTTTTTTGTCATTTTTTTTTTTTTTTTTTTTTTCATTTTTTTTTTTCATTTTTTTTTTCAAATTTTTTTTGTCAATTTGACTGGAAAAAAAATCTGGGCTCCAGTAGCAAGCATTATTATTTTTAAACTTTTTTTTTCCATTTTTTTTTTTTTTCAAATTTTTTTTTCAAATTATTTTTCAATTTTTGTCCAGTAGCATAAGGTCGTAAGTGCTATATACAGACTATTCACCTGTGCATGTGCTAGCATGTGCAACTGACCACTGACCACTTACAGGTAATTTATACAGGTAAATGATTATATTACATTTCCGTAAACTGTGTTGAAAATAGTGTGGCATTATGTGGACCTGTGCAGATATATGTAGATAAATATAGGACTATTAAAAAAAATTCTGGGCTCCAGTAGCGAGCATTATTATTTTTAATTTTTAAACTTTTTTTCCATTTTTTTTTTTCATTTTTTTTTTCAAATTCTTTTTCAATTTTTGTCTAGTAGCATAAGGTCGTAAGTGCTATATACAGACTATTATCATATAATAAAACAATTATTGACTAGTGAGCCATAGAATATAATCTGATATTCTATGGTTCACTAGTCAATAATTGTATAATATGTTCGGGCCAGTGAAAATTGCTTTCGGGCCCAGGCTCGAGGTCAAGGCGGGACAAGGCGAGGCATCTGATTCCGCGGAATTCTTGTTTACTTATCTCCCTTTGTTGTTTCGTGCTCTGATTTTGTATCCAGAGCATAACTCGAACACGCATATACGCATTGCTCTAATGGTCCTCTACCGCCCTGTGCCAAATCCACGTTCGTCCTGCCCCACCAATCCCAGGGTCAAGGTCACATACTTGGTGCTTCAAAAACTTTAACGCTCAGGTAAATATCTTATAATTTTTATTTCCATTCACGGATCAACTTCATATTTCATATACGCGTTGCTCTAATGGTCGTCTACCGCCCTGTGCCAAATCCACGTTCGTCCTGCCCCCGCCAAGCCCAGGGTCAAGGTCACATACTTAGTGCTTCAAAAACTTTAACGCTCGGGTAAATATCTATTAATCTGCTGTTTTCTTTCATGGATCATCTTCATATTTCATATACGCATTGCTCTAATGGTACTCTACCGCCCTGTGCCAAATCCACGTTCGTCCTGCCCCCGCCAATCCCAGGGTCAAGGTCACATACTTGGTGCTTCAAAAACTTTAATGCTCAGGTAAATATCTTATAATTTTTCTTTCCATTCACGGATCAACTTCATATTTCATATATGCGTTGCTCTAATGGTCCTCTACCGCCCTGTGCCAAATCCACGTTCGTCCCGTCCCCGCCAAGCCCAGGGTTAACATCATATACTTAGTGCTTCAAAAACTTTAACGCTCAGGTAAATATCTTATAATTTCTGTTTTCTTTCACGGATCAGCTTCATATTTCATATATGCATTGCTCTAATGGTCCTCTACCGCCCTGTGCCAAATCCACGTTTGTCCTGCCCCCGCCAAGCCCAGGGTGAAGGTCACATACTTGGTGCTTCAAAAACTTTAACGCTCAGGTAAAAGAAAATTTTGACTTGCAATTTGGCCTCATTTATTATCAAAGCGATATGTGGGACATCCGTGTTCTATGAACACATTTTCTAGTTTATTAAACTTCACACATGCATAGAAGACGACCCAAAGGTGTGTCGCACGTAAGAATGACAACTCTTGCGTCGTTAATTTCTTAGTTATCTCCCTTTGTTGTTTCGTGCACTGATTTCGTGTCTGGAGCATAACTCGAACACCCTTTGGAATATTTTCATGAAACTTCACACATGCATAGACCACGACCCTAAAGGTGTGTCCCGCAAGAATGACAACTCTTGCATCACTAATTCTTTAGTTATCTCCCTTTGTTTTTCCGTCACTGATTTTGTCTCCGGAGCATAACTCGAACACCCTTTTTTCAAACTACTTGTGTATCTGGGGAGGGGGATACACATGCGCTTGTCGACAAGCGTCCATTTCTAGTTTTTATTAATAATTAAAACCTATCATGCCTCATTTGCATATGAAAATAGCCTGATATCACCGTGCGTCACTATCAGTAAAATAAATATTACTAAATTATTACATTGCATATATGTATAACGGGCACTCGTAATTTTTAGAACTGGTGGAATAGTGACACAATTATACACTTATTTAATTCCTATAAAGAACATTTTGTGCCTACTGAGTGGGCATGTACCTTTAACTCAATAAGTATTGTGTCACTTATCTTATTGCCATACTTGTAAAATGGGTGATAGTGTAAACGGACCCAGCCAATGAGACTTGTTCGTGGGAAATGTTCATTGAGTTTCATTGAACGTTCAATGTGTTGATTAGTAGTTATATTATTTTACCCTACTGCCATTGTACTACTATAGCGTGAAGGTCTTTGATGTACACTGTATCAAGTTTATTATGTTTATCAGATACTATATTTGATACCAATACCAGTTTATCAGTTTATAATTCCAGCACAAAACTATTTACACAATTCCCTAAGATTTGATTGGCCCGTATCAAGTCTCTGTCCAAAATGTATATCCCAGTAAACTCCCACGCCGAACTACTTTCTACAGGTGCGCTGTCAGTGCTGTCAATGAAAACAAATTTCTGCCGTCTGTCAAAATAAACATATTTTCTTGATGAATTTATTTCAAATGCTGGAATTATAAGGAATGAATGGTCTTTTTGTGGAATGTATCGGGGACATAAACTTGGAAAAGTCGCGGGAATACTGGACGAAGGCCTTCCGGCCTTCGTCCAGTATTCCCGCGACTTTTCCAAGTTTATACCCCGATAAATTCCACAAAAAGGCCATTCATTCCTATAATGAATTCCAAGGCTTGCCAATTATTTCTACAGTTTCTGAGCGTAGCCTGATACAATTGATATCAATCAGCTACTGGTCACATAGTTGTTTCTAGGTTGAAGACTCGCACCAATGAGCCAATACATTATTGCAACGTTACCCCACCCACACATTTCCATACACTATACAGTATAGCATATTCAGCTTGGGAAATGTCATAGACAGGCTTCGTTTCGAGCTCTCTCAAACACCACACGTTTCAACTTTTCTTGTGACACATCTCTGGCAATAGATAAATGCCTTAGGCCCACCAAATATATTCACTTTAAACACACCTTTCCCCATCATGGGTTATCTTGGGCACCGCAGCGCTATACATTTCAGATAGAATATAAAAAAGTTCCAATTTTGATATTTTTTCATTTAGTTCCAGTTCCATTTGATTTGTGCAAGCACTATGATAGTGTATTATAAGGTTTACACATGCATTAAAGGAGATATATAGGTATATGCCCAATTTAATACGTATGGCTCATCAAAATATGACGTTCATGGTGAAATACCCCAGCGCTCTTAAATTATTTTTGTGGAAAGGCCTGTCTGTGTTTAGAATATTGTTAGTTAGACACATTTTAGCTACCAACGTTACTGAGAAATATCTCTCCGAAATTATCCCTCACAATCAGCTTCACGCATCGCCACCTGATTGGCTGAACTAATCTAGGAGTAGTTATGATACTCCAGTTCCGGGTTTCCCATGACGTAATTAGTGATCATTCTTCGAATATATCAAAGGACATCCGAAAGTAATGTAATGTCGAAATGTTTGGACGCAAATCAAAATAAACGGACGTTTTAGGCCATTCAACGTTAGTGGATGATAACATTAATCACAAATTGTAACATTTGAGTTACTGGGGTTTATTTCAGTGATCCACTTCAATATGTTGAGCCCGTAATAAGATTTCTGCCAGATTTGACACGTATTCTAATACACTGTATAAATATCACGCAATCTGATTGGCTGATGGTCATACACTACAGGGATATCATTGTTGATGAACGGTCGTAACTGCTTGTATTTAATGACGGCACTGGCTCGACGCCCTTGAAGAGGAGAACGGAAGAAAGGAAGGAGGTGCCTAGCTCTTATTAGAATATACCCCTCTGGTTATTTAACCGTAATAACTTGCCAATACTCTCCTTCAAGTCTGATATACGGGACCGCCTTTTAAAGTCCCCATCCGAAAGGACTAGTAGAGCAGGAAATACAATGTATCTCAGAAATACTGACGCCCTGGCCGAAAATCGAACGATTATGTTAACCCTCGGCCACGGAGTGCTCCTTAATGAACGGTCGCATTTTAAATCAATATATACCCAGTGCTCCAGATAAGCTGCGTATTTGCTTAAATACCCAATTAAAATTGCCCAAAAAAAAAATTGAAATCAGAAGTAGTGAGTATTAAAAAGCAATACAAATTTGTGTTACCTTTATCATGTTGCAGACAACAATCAACAGACCACAAATATAGCATATTTATTTTCTTTTTTCCATGAAAACACATCTTGGTATTTCATTAGAATTGTCTCCAAGGAGACAATTCTAATGAAATGCCAAGACATGTTTTCATTTCGAAGCAAACTATTCAATAAATGCTGTCTGTTGATGTGTAAACAGTATTGTGATTTTAATTTTCCCAATTAAAATTATTTTGAAATACCCAATTGCTTCAGAAATGATGAAGTGAAAATACTTATCTGGAGCTATGTATACCCTTTCCAAATTTAAAAATTACAATACAGTTAACCCTATAATGTATGCTTCCACAGGCCACACACATGTGTGACATTTATTGGTACAATTATCGCATTGTCTTTGGTAGCTAATGTGCCCGTAACTAACGAAATGCCAAGCTCTTTACTACCTGTGGTTGTCTCTTATTGTAGAATGGCCAAGGCAGAGGCTGATGCAGCGATCGTCCAACCTATCAGAAAGGAGTCAGTAAGTGACACCCGGGATGTTGGTATAACTGACATATGGCATGCAACTCACCTGGGTGTCCCGTCGTCGGTTTCGACAGGTAAGACGCCTTGACCGTGTTGACCGTACAGTTAGCATGGACTGCTTATCCTTGTCTATAGAGTACTGAATGAAGTTATGGTTAGCCATTTATCCCGTCAACACAGTGCGTATGTGCCGTGAAACACGGTGCCGTGAAACATTTTTGATATCCAGTCAATACTATTTTTAGCCAGGTTTTTTGAGAAAAAAATCCAGGCTATTGGATTGGCGAAAGCCGGGCGGGCGGCGGGCGGCGTCCACAATCAATGTTAAGTTTTCGTGTTTGAGTCCATTTCTTTGTTACTGTACGACCTAGGACCACCAAACTTTCACAGCTTCATAATCAAAGGGTGCCCACCACATATCACTATCCAACATGTTACTTTTTTTTTAACTTGACCCATTTTTTCCGCGCAGTCGACTTAGCCATTTTCAATGTTAAATTTTCGCGTTTCCAATGTTAAGTTTTCGTGTTTAAGTCCATTTCTTTGGTACTGTACCACCTAGGACCACCAAACTTTCACAGCTTCATAACCAAGGGGTGCCTACCACATACAACTATCCAACATGTGACCATTTTATTACCTTCACCTATTATTTCTACGTAATTGACTTACCCATTTTCAACGTTAACTTTTTAACGTACGTCTGGTTAAAGTTTTTTGGTTAAAACCTTTTCGTTGTACTATATCTCTGCAACTGCTTCGCCCATTACCTTGAAACTTCACATGGGTGTTTAACATCATCCATATTTTCATTCTAACCCCCAACTGTGCGGCCCCTGTGCCCAATATCAAGGTCAAATTACTTTGATTTTTGTTGTTAAAGTTTTTTCGTGTACTATATCTCTGCAACTGCTTCACCCATTACCTTGATACTTCACATGGGTGTTTATCATCATTGTCGCACCGGCTTGCGGAAAGCACGATATCGTCGGCATTTTGGCATACGTCCGTCCTTCCGTCCGTACGTCCGTGTCCGGTTAAAGTTTTTTCGTTAAAGTTTTTCCATCTACTATATCTATTTTTTTAGTGTCCATGCCTCGCAGTCGCGACATGCAGGCCACGGCCATCTAGTCTACAAAAAGTGGGTATAATTATGTTATCCAAGTGTCTATGCTTGGAAAAAACCTGGCCTTCGTGGCTTTGCCTCGTTTCTTGTTTGTATTTTACAGCGATTTGTAGATGTTGACGGGATAAATATAATAGTAGGTTAGTGCCGTGAATGGAAAACAATATCTGGCGCGGCACGGAAACGGGATGTGCTCGGCAGAGCCTCGCCCATCCCGTTTCATGAGCCTTGCCAGATATGTTTTCCCATTCACGGCACTAACCTACTATTCTCTATCTATTTTCCTTATTTCTGAACCAAAGTATATGTTGTGACCACTCATTTGAGTGGTCTCATTTGAACCGTCTCGTCGAGACGGTTCAAATGAGTGGTCACAACATATACTTCTGATGAGAAATAAAGAAATTATTGAGCCTTGCCGGATATTTTTTTCACGGCACTAACCTACTATTCTCTATATCATGTATTGTGTTAGTTCCTTATTTACATGATGGGTCCATACGTCTCCTTTGGGTATATTGTTCTTTGTTTTTGTTTTAGTGTTACTAATATATGATTTTCGCTACTTCTGGACAGGTGGAGAATGTAGTAATGACAAGCCCGGCACAAAATATCTTAAAGCGACGCAGAAAACAAATGAATATCCATGCCTGACGGAAGACACTGAAGACACATATACATACAAAACATCGGTGAATTTATCGTCTGATGTGAGTAATATCCGACGTAAATACATAGCCAATGCGTTCATAGTGCCAACGAAAGCATCTACACATACAGGATACAAGACGGTAAACACCAACAGCGATGACACACTTATATGTAAACCATCGAACAATGAAAATCTACGTGCACAGTGGATGATTGAAACAGAAAATGGTCGCATGTATATCCGTCAAACGTTGAACAACTCAGAAACAGACACGTCTAATACTGAGATATTTGGAACTGAAAAAGAAGATATACATGCACAGCCTGTCGCATGTGATGACTTATTGCAAACATATAGCGGTTCCATTATATCTGAAGGTGACAGCATGATTGTTAACGTTGGGAAGAAAACTACATTCCTTAGCTTGGATCCAGATAATGCCAACACGTATACAGACTTGGTAGATACACCTGAAGCCATAGACAATACCGATGGCTGTACAAGTAAACCTACTCGCTCAGAAGCGGTTCATATATCAGAGACAGTACAATATGAGAACGGAAATACACTTCTAAACAATACCTCGTGCCTTTCATCTCAGACTATATATAATACAGAAGCCAGGTCATGTCGATCGATGTTGCATCAAGTTTCAGATGTGTACACACATAACGATAATGATACGACAGACGCAAACCTGACCGCAAGACATGGAGAGACTGACCAATATGAGACGAAAGTTGACGACACGGAACAGCAAGTCACTACACGGGAGGACTATGAAGTCAGGGGTCATCACGGCCTGGAGATGGAATGTGAAACACCGGACATGGAACAAGGTAAGGAAAATACCATACTATCATAATCGATTGGCGGAAATATGTGTATTCCTTCGCAAAGCGGACTCATTGAATAAACGTTATACACAGATTATCTATTTTCTGTTTACCTACCTACCTCTGAGTACCGTTTTGTAATTACTGCTGTACGCTTGTCTTCTTTATATGGCCTTAACTTAGCTATTTATGCCCCCGCAACGAGTTGTGGGGGTATACTGGAGTCAGGTTGTCCGTCCGTCCGTCCGCGTCCGTCCGTCCGGGCACACATTAGGGTACTTATTGGGTAGGGGGCGTAGTCTAAGACAATGGGTTAGGGTTAGAACACAATGGAACTTAATCCGTACCCCGTAAGCCTATTGTGTCTTACGGGGTATTTCCTTTGATCTTTTATATAGCAAGTACCCCCTAAGGTCCGAAATGTAAGTTCGTCCGTGCGTCTGTCCGTCCGTCCGTAAACTTAACATCAGATAAATATTGTTATAACTTCTATTTCCTTCATCTAAAATGCTTAATATTTCACACATGCATTCCTGTAAGGTTCTACTACCATGCTGTGCCAAATCCACGACCATCCAAGCCCCGCTGATCCCAGGGTCAAGGTCAAATACTTAGTCTCTTTACAATTTAACTTAACATCAGAGAAATATTTTTATAACTTCTATTTCCTTCGTCTAAAATGCTTAATATTTGACACATGCATTCCTGTAAGGCTCTACTACCATGCTGTGCCAAATCCACCACCTTCAAACCCCCGCTGGTCCCAATGTCAAGGTCAAATACTTAGTCTCTTTACAAAACTTAACATCAGAGAAATAAGTTATAACTTCTATTTCCTTCATTGACAATTCTTATTATTTCACTTGTGCATTCCTGTAAGGTTGTACTATCATGCTGTGACAAATCTACGACTGTCCAACCCCCGCTGATCCCAAGGTCAAGGTCACATACTTAATCTCTTTACAAAACTTAACATCAGAGAAATATGTTATAACTTCTATTTCTTTCATCGAAAATTCTTAATATTTCATGCATGAATTCCTCTAAGGCTCTACTATCATGCTGTGACAAATTCCCACTGATCTCGAGGTCAAGGTCACATGCTTAGTCTCTTTACAAAACTTAACATCAGAGAAATTGGTTATAACTTATATTTCCTTGCTCGGATCTGCTTTACATTTCACACACGCATTACTCCAATGGACCTCTACCACCCTGTGACAAATTCACGTGCATGCCGCTCCCACTAAGCCCAGAGTCAAGGTCACAAGCCCACACAATTGGAAATTTTTACATATTTTAGGGGTACCTGGGCCCACGCGGGGGTATTCCGTAAGCCTCGCTTACTGACCAATCTAGTTCTAAAATAGAGAGGAATCCCCTGAGCTCTGATATGAGTTATTTCGTGCTTAATAGTTGATTCATTTGCACTACCTTTTTTATGCCACCGGGTTTCGAAGAAACGGGTGGCATATAGTGTTTGGACCGTCCGTCTGTCAGTGTGGCCGTCCATCATATTTATCAGATAACTTTTTATGCTTGAAAATGACATTAGATGACGTCGTATTCTATGGACAGAACACGGACTTGTTTACGTTGCGTCATTACACTGACGTCATTCGGTAACGTCACGTGACGTCATCCGACCAATGGAACGTCAGTTTTCACTTTGTTGTAACCCGGATGTTTATATCGGGTCAATGCCTGATACAACAATATGTTATCAGTCAGTACGTATTCGATCAATACAGGGCAGGTTATCCGATAAAAATACATTCATAGTATTTCCACCCCACTGGTCTTTCGGATGAGACTTACAAATGAGGTCTCGTCTCTACATGACCTTAGCTGTTCCAGGGACGCTATCTCTGACCTTGTTACGTTTATATACATGTATTTACATTTCAGTTCGTCGATCCACCGTCTATCGTATTCATGTATCATTCATTAGCACAGACCGTGACAGAAGTGAGCAGGTGCAATAGAACCGCACTTGCAGTCTGAAAAGATAGTCGTATCTGGAGGTCGTGTTCCACATTCACGATGCGTCCATTGACTTTCTCATTTTGTGATATCAGTCTTTATTATTAAGCGTCGTTTATTTTCCTGTTTAGAAGTATCCGGCCTTCGTCCAGTATTCCCGCGACTTTTCCAAGTTTATACCCCGATAAATTCCACAAAAAGGCCATTCATTTCTATATTAAAAAATCGAGACAAAAAGGAAAATCCATAATAATCGGCAATTACGACTTCCAGAAGACTTGCATTACAACAGAGCTCCAGTTAAGGTGCGTAATTTGACCAAATATTCGAGGTATTTTTCTTAGTTCTTCACCAAAAATGGCAAGTTGGGAGTTCTTTAGAATCGTCTCAATGAGACGATTCTAAAGCACTCCCAACTTGCCATTTTTGGTGAAGAAATAAAAAAATCCCCCCCCAAAGTTGATCAAAGTACGCACCTTAACTGGAGCTCTGATTACAAGACAGGTTTTATTGTACCTGTACAGTTCAGGCACGGCCTGTGCCAATATCATGTTCAACGACACCCATGGATCGGGGAAAGATAGCAACATTGCAATAATCCAAGGGGAGAGTTCCACAACCGCATAGAGTGTTAGTAATTTATGTGTCTAATTCTTGTTCGTAAATATTTGACTTTTCACAAGATGTGATTGAGAGTCATGACACTACTTTCAATTCCCTTGCAGATAGCGAAGATGACGGTCAATGTTACAGCGAACAGACTGCATCGGAGTGCCTGCTGTCCGATCATACATATGGTGTCGTGTCCCGACCTACGTCGGACGGAGCAGGCCAGTCGTTAGATCTTCGCACGAAATACCTTCAAGCGACGCAGAAAACAACTGCATATCCATGCCAGACGGAAGGTAATGAAGAGACAGATACATACGTAACTTCGGTGAATGTATCGTCTGATGCGAGTAATATTCGGCATTCTAAATACATTGATAATTCGCATATGGTGCCGACGAAAGAATCTACGTATACAGGCGTCCGCCATGCGGTGGAAGGTTACACGATGGCAATCACAAACAGCGATGACACACGTTCACGTATATGTACACCAACGGACAGTGAAAATGATTCGGAATGGGCAGTTGAAACCGAAAATGGATGCATGTATATCCGTCAAACGTTGAACAACAAAGAAAGAGATATGTCTGATACAGAGATATTTGGAACTGAAAAAGAAGATATACCTGCACAGGCTGTCGTATGTGATGACTTAATTCAAACATATAGTTGTCCCACTATATCAGAAGAAGCTGTCAGCATGAGTGTTAACGTTGGGAAGAAAGCTACATACCTTAGCTTGGATTCCGATACTGTCAACACGTATAAAGACTTGGTAGATACAGCTGAAGCCATAGACAATACCGATGGCTGTACACGTACACCGACTCGTGCAGAATCGGTGCATATATCAGAGACAAGGCAATATGAGAACGGAAGTACACTTCTAAACAATACCTCGTGCCTTTCATCTCCGACTATATATAATACAGAAGCTAGGTCATACCGATCGATGTTGAATCAAGGTGCATATGTGAATAATGAGACGTCATACGCGAAACTGACCACAGAATATTTAGAAACTGACCAATATGAGACGAACAACGACGAAACGGAACAGCAAGGTACTACACGGGAGGTCTATGACGCCATAGGTGAACACCGTTTGAAGACGGGACGTGAAACCCCGGAGATGAAACAAGGTAAGAAAGATAACATATTATCGTAACCGATTCGCGGAAATACGTCAATTGATGATGTGATATGATAATTCCATAGCAAACTCCATGAATGCGGTATGTATCCTAATTTTCGAGGAAAGTGCATTCCTTCAGTAAGCGAACTCATTGTATAAAAATATGAAACAAATTATCAATTTCCTATTCACCTAACTACATACCTCTCTGTACCGTTGCGTAATTTACCGCTGTATGCTTGATTTCTTTATTGGGCATTCAATTGTTACGGTTTGGTTTACCTGGGCTCTTCGTTCTTCTTTGGGTTTTCTATTTGTAAAATAGATAGAATTCTCCTGAGCTCTGTAGCCTATTTCACCAACATTGCAAAGTATGCTTTTCTAGCAAAGTATACTTTGAGGGAGTAATCATTTATTTTTCTTGAAATGCATTATTTCATATAGAACTAACGACTGCATATATTTAATGATTACAAGTATGCAGAATTATTATACTGAATGTATTACATTACCACAGCCAAATATGGCTGTGATAATGTAATAAATTCAGTATAATAAAAATTAATAAATTTATCCTAAAATTGAAAATTTATCCCTCAATGTGTACTTTGCTAGAAAAGTATACTTTGCAATGTTGGTGAAATAGGCTACTTATATTCAAACGTTGGTTATTTCGTGCTTAAAGGTACATGCCCGCTCAGTAGGCACAAACTGTTCTTTATAGGAATTAAATAAGTGTTTAATTGTGTCACTATACAGGTATAATCATTTAGTAATATTTATTTTACTGATAGTGACGCGCATTGGTATAAGGCTATTTTCGTATGCAAATGAGGCATAGTATTTTTTAATTATTTATACTAATTAAGTGCGTCACCTGAACAAATAACATTTTCGACAAATTATAAAGTATGATAATTGAACATCAAAAAATAAATACAGAGTGTAAAAAGTAATGTCCTTCAACATTTTACGGAAACACGGTTATCGTCCCTGATATCAGTGCTGAAATTTGTGTCTGATATAAAATGTATAATAATGCCAATCAGTACGTGGGGTAATAGTGAATGCATGTTTATTTTGCCAGAAAATGTCTCCGATGATGTCTCTGATATAAAGATCATTTTGTGCCTACTCGGTGGGCATGTACCTTTAATAGTTGATTCATTTGCACAGTACCGTTTGTTCACCTTCGATAACGTCATTCTCTATGTTGATGGCGTTGAATGCTCCTCGCTCACATCTGTCTGTGCCATGTTACTTCCATGGCATATTGCGTGTTTAACATTTGTTTACATGCATTCATTGGTCTCATTTGGGTATCATGTTCTCTGTTTTGAAATAAATTGCCAACTTCCATGATTGTTATCAGTTAGTGTGTGGTTAATCCTTGTCCCCTTCAACTACCTCGCAATTAAGCGTAGTATGCTACGATTTAAGACACTTTTCACCTTTGTTATTTTGTATAGAGAATACCAGGCTAGTGTCTTTTGATATCAAGTTTATCAGGAAAGGCTAGGAAACGCGTAGGAATTCCGAGGCTTGCCGAGGAATTCCTACCGTTTCCGAGCCGAGCCTGATAAACTTGATATCAAAAGACACTAGCCTGGTATTCTATTTATCAGGTAACGTTTTATGCTCGAAAATGACATTAGATGACGCCGTATTCTATGGACAGAACGCGGACTTGTTTACATTGCGTCATTACACTGACGTCATTCGGTAACGTCACGTGATATCATCCGACCAATGGAACGTCAGTTTTCACTTCGTTGTAACCCGGATGTTTATATCAGGGCAATGCCTGATACAACAACATGTTATCAGTCAGTACGTATTCGGTCAATGCAGGGCAGATTACCTGATAAAATATTATGCCCGCTGATGGGTATGGACTGTGGCCTAGAGGTTAGAACATTGGACTACAATACTAGAAACGGTGGGTTCAATCTCCGCGCTAGGCCTGTAAATGTAAATGGCTGGATTTGACGACGGCACTGGCTCGATGACCGTGTATGTCGTCTCACAAGAAGGGGAGAAAGGAATTAGGTGGATACAGAGGAAACCGGGCCCTGGCGTCTAACTCTTATTAGAATTGTCCCCTCTGGTTCTTTAACGTGCCCAGACTCTCCTTCAAATCTGATACACGGGACCTCCTTTTTAAAGTCCCCATCCGAAAGGACTAATAGAGCAGGAAATACAATGTATCTTAGAAATTCTGACCCCCTGGCCGAAAATCGAACACACATCGGCCACGGTCTGCTCTACTTTCATAGTATTTCCATCCCTCTGGTCTTTCGGATGCGACTTGAAACCGATGTCACATCTCTACATGACCTTAGCTATTGATAGGCCGCTAAACACCAATAAGCAAGCAAACAAACAAACAAACTTAGCTGTTGCTGGGACGCTATATCTTTACGTTCACTTTTCTATCTCTGACATTGTTCCGTTTATATATTTACATTTTAGTTCGTCCATCCACCGTATATCATGTATATCGTGTTCATGTATCATTCATTAGCACAGACCGTACCATAAGTGACCAGGTGCAATAGAACCGCACTTGCAGTCTGAAAGTATGCTTGTATCTGTAGCCTATTTCACCAACATTGCAAAGTATACTTTTCTAGCAAAGTATACTTTGAGGGAGCTATTTTCAATTTTATGGATAAATTTATTAATTTTTATTATACTGAATTTATTACATTATCACAGCCATTTTGGCTGTGATAATGTAATAAATTCAGTATCATAATTCTGCATACTTTTGATCATCAAATATATGCAGTTGTTAGTTTTATATGAAATAATGCATTTCAGGAAAAATAAATGGTTACTCCCTCAAAGTATACTTTGCTAGAAAAGTATACTTTGCAATGTTGGTGAAATCGGCTACAGGACGTCGTGTTCCACATTCACGATGGATTCCTTGACTTTCTCTTGTCATTTTGTGCTAGCCGTCTTCATTATTTCGCAACATTACAATAATCCAAGGGGAGAGTTCCACAACCGCATAGAGTGTTAGTAATGTATGTTTCTAATTCTTGTTCGTAAATATTTGACTTTTTACAAGATCTGCTTGAGATCAGGACACTACTTTCAATTCCCTTACAGATTGCGAAGATGACGGTCAATGTTACAACGAACAGACTACGTCGGAGTGCCTGCCGTCCGATCATACATATGGTGTCGTATCCCGGTCTACGTCGGACCGGGCGGGCCAGCCGTTACAATGCCACCACTGCGGTATAGTGTTGAGTAATTATACACAACATATTGCCCACCTGAGGACACACTTCGCACAAAACTATTTCCATTGTGACAAGTGTTGCACGTCGCTGGCCAATCCGACATACCCGAATTCCTGCAAGGACCGAGATGATCGCGGGATCCTGTGGTGTAAACGGTGTGGAAAGGCGCTCGTCAATGGTCCGCCAAAACTCACGTGTAGACGATGTTGGACTGTCTACATGTCTGACTCGCGGTATCCCGGACATACGTGCCCCCGGAAGAAGCCAGCCACTAAACGTACATCTACAGCTGCGAAAAAGAAGAAACATGTTACAAAATACACGTGTCCGGAGCGCAATGAAACATTTTCCAAACGTGTTCCTTTTAAGAGACATTTACGAATACATTCTGCAAGAGACAAGGATACTATCACCGAATACACGTGTCAGGAGTGCAATAAAACATACTCCACACATGCCCGTCTTAAAGATCATTTACGGATACATCTTAAAGATTTTTTACGGATACATTCTGCAAGAGATATGGATGCTATCACCCAATACAAGTGTCAGGAGTGCAAGAAAACATACTCCACACCTGCCCGTCTTAAAGCTCATACAAAGAGCATACATTCTACGGACAACCATTGTAAATGCGACATTTGTGGGAAGGTGTTCAACGGACGAAGCAACTTGCGGGGACACAGACTTACCCACTCGGTTAGGCCCGACCACGCATGCGCCGTCTGCCATAAAATATTTAAGGGCAAGTTGAACTTGAAGAAGCATATGCAATTTCACGAATTTAAAAAATTCCTGTGTAGTGAGTGTGGGAAGAGATTCAGCACACAGCCATTACTGGATCGCCATACCGTGAGTCATACAGGGGTGAAGGCCCATCAATGTGATACTTGTGGCGCCACATTTAGCCGGATGGATGGTCTGAAACATCACGTGCTGATTATCCATGATGGGGTAAAGAATTTCACCTGTGAATTTTGCCATAGGGCGTTCGCTGCGAAAGCCAGTATGATTTCACATACAAGGACCCATACCGGGGAAAGGCCGTTCGTATGTACAACATGCGGTAAGAAATGTAGGACACAAACAGCACTGGGGTCTCATACCAGAATTCATACCAGAACTCATACCAGAGACAAACCGTTTGTATGCACGACATGTGGTAAGAAATTTGGGGCAAAACATTCACTGATTTATCATACAAGAACACACACAGGCGAACGGCCGTTTCCTTGTACAACATGCGGAAAGAAATTTTCACAAAAACATGTCCTGGTTACTCACTCCAAAACACATTCAAGAGAAAGGTCTCCCGCGTGTGACAATGTTGTCCACGGTGAAAGTCTCCAGGGGAAAAAACAGTTCACATGTAGCCATTGCAGTAAGACGTTCGCAACAAAACAACACTTGGTTTCTCACAAGCGGCAACACATGAGGCCGTATCCATGTACGCTATGTCCGCGGTCATTCGATACCGAGGCTGCCTTGCATACACACACTCGACGTCACACGTGCTCTCGTGATAGGCCGTTTGTCTGTACATTCTGTGGAAATACGTTCAGAACTAAAGCTGCATTAACTATACATTATGGCCGTATCCATAAATAAGTGGTTCATAATATCAAAACAGGTTTACACTCTCGAATATAATGTTCGACAATGTCCAGCCTTGGGTAAACGTTGCCGTGGCGCGAGGGAATTGTTTGAACCACAAGGCCGTAGGCCGCGGTTTCAAACAGTTTCCGAGTGTCACGGCAAACGTTTACCCAAGGCTGGGCATGGTCGAACGTTATTGTTACATTTGTGTCGGGAATATCATGTAAGTTGAGCATATATGCAGTACTTTCAGTACTTTGATACTCTGTTCCATTCAAACAGCTTGATTTACGTATACATTTTCCGGGGCCGCAGTACACGTCGCGTGATTCAGCATTACCCACAGCCATGATCAAACAGCACGCGCTGTACGGTTGAACACGGTTGTGAGCGGTGTCAAACAACGGCAGTCATGTAACAATACACACCCGCCAATGATTCAGTTTACCTGTGAATCGTGCCAACAAATGAATCGTTCACTTTGCAATTTTGCTACTTGTTACCATTAGACAATTACACGACGGGAAATCACGTGGTCTGTTTGTTTGGTTCTGCGTCCATGAGTTGTGAGGTAAATCTTGTTTTTATGTAGCCCGAGTTTGTTTGGGGTTAGATGAAGTCGCCAACCTGTCATTTCGTCTGTCTGTCTGTCTGTCTGTCTCAGATTTTATTTACGGTTTTTGGATCTTCGAAATGCACATTTCAATGTTCTACGGCATTTAAATTCAGACTCCAACTGGTGGTAAACTGTATATAAACAATGCAAAAACAATTATTTTTTTGATAATATTAAATTTAATAGAAAATTTAAGAATGCGCCTTATTTTTATTTCGTGAAATTTGGTCCAATATTGATTTTATTACGAAAGTACAATTTCGCCATGTTCAATCCCATAACATGGGGTAATTTTTCTAATTTCAGAAATAGTTGACCGATTTTCGAAATTTAACTTTTGTTTTCTTAGTTATCTAGCTAGATTTCAGAATCGATTTCCAAACATTTTCATTTTTCGACTCCTCCAGGTTCTCCACCTCTTTTTTTTCCTATGTTAAATTCCCATAAAGAACTCATTTTTCGTAATAAAATCAGTAATGGACCAAATTTCACGAAATAAAAAGTAGGCTAATTTTTAGTTCGCCTGCACGAAGTGCAGAAGAGCTTATGGTATACCCCCGGCGTCGTCGGCGTCTCGTCGGCGTCGGCGTCCACAAACTTAACGTTGGCGTAAACGTCTTATAACTTCTGTTTACTTTCATGGAACACCTTGTTATTTCATACATGCATTCCTCAGATGACCCTCTATCATGCTGTAGCAAATCCATGACCCACCACCCAACCCTTACCCCAAGGTCAAGGTCACAAACTTAGCACATTCATAAAATTAACGTTGGGGTAAATGTCTTATAACATCTGTTTCCTTTCATGGAACGGTTTGATAATTTCATACATGCATTCATCGGATGATACTCTATCATGCTATAGCAAATCCATGACCCACCACCCATCCCTTACCATAAGGTGAAGGTCACAAACTTAGCACATTCATACATGCATTCCTCATGTGAATAGCTATCATGCTGTAGAAAATCACCAACTTAGTGCGTTCATAAACTTAACGTTGGGTTAAATTTTGTTTTACTTCTGTTTTCAGGTAGGGCATTGATATTTCATACATGCATTCATCTTAATATGCTATATCATGCTATAGCACATCCACGACCCACCTTCCACCACTGACCTCAATGTCCAGGTCCACCGTATACCCCTTAACCCAAGGTCAAGTTATATAATATTCAATTTTGTTATACAACTGTGCCAAGTTTGAGTGAAGGCTGCCAACAGGCGAGCTTCGTTGTCTTCTGACAACTCTTGTTACATTTTGCTATAATTTAATATTATAGAAACAAAAATATTGTTTTTGCATTGTTTATAAAATGTCGGCAGGTTCCGTGAAACAGACAGTAGTTCACCCGATTAGGAGTGTACACTTGTTGCGGAAATCACCTAATTTTGCCCAGGTGACCTTTGATATATCCACTTCAAGGTATGTAGCCTATTTCACCGACATTGCAAAGTATACTTATCTAGCAAAGTATACTTTGAGGGAGAAATTTTCAATTTTATGATACATTTATTAATTTTTATTATCTGAATGTATTACATTATCACAGCCAATTTGGCTGTGATAATGTAATAAATTCGGTATAATAATTCTGCATACTTTTAATCATTAAATATATGCAGTTGTTAGTTCTATATGAAATAATGCATTTCAGGAAAGATTACTCCCTCAAAGTATACTTTGCTAGAAAAGTATACTTTGTAATGTTGGTGAAATCGGCTACTGATAGAGTACACACAATTTTGACTGGGGTAACAACCAGATATTAGCCTAAATCCAAGATCACTACTGCCAATTTAAATATTTTAACGATTCAAATTGTTATACTTTGGTATTTGAATATATGGAATAAATTGATAGTATTTAGGAAGCAGTTTGACCTTTTCGTAAATCCAAGATGGCCGCCAAATGTCAAAATGTCTACATTTTGTCACATACTTGCTATCAGTTGATATATTTAAGTGGTGTAAAATGTTATATGCTGTTCATTGGACGCACACACTCGTTTGAGTAACTCTACACTATAAATGGAATGCATGATTCATCTGTAAATATCGATGATGGCCGCCAAATACCAAACTTGCCATACAACTTTCCACATGTGTTCATGTTAATTTGATCTAGTAAAGCTATTTCGAAAGCGATATTCAGATTTGTTGATACACACAGTCGTTCGAATGAGTCTAATAAATAATTGACCATTAACATAATTGGTATAACTCCAAGATGGCCACCAAATACCAATAGTGTCGTAAAACATTCCATATGTGTTCCATGTTTATATATATTCATGTTTCTCGATGCACACCATCGTTCGAGTCTATTAAATAATTGAACATTAGCATCATTTGCATTAATCCAAGATGGCCACCAAACATCGATAATTATATTTTCACATCGTTTTTCTCAATTCATATACTTGGTGGTATATATATACATATGTTGTATGTTATTATTTTTGATTTGACAAACTCACTTGTTTCACAATGTCTTTGACAATGCCCAGTAATACGCATATATACAACACAACGGCAATGCACATAAGAAAACAGGCTTCACGTGCAATCAGTCATATCTTAGAGATTATAGTCTTTGTTTATGTATACAAACAGCCCTTCGGGCCAAATACACGGTAAGCATATCAATGTATATGTACACAGTGAACACGAAATCGATTGACTGTGGATTTTGGTTGTTATGTTTTCATTAATCATACTACAGTAAATAGTCAATATGCAAGCACACTGTCAGAACATATAGTGCACGTGTTCGCTAACACTGACGATACCATGTATGCATTATTTCAGAAACCCAACATACAATACAAAGCAGCAAATGTAATACATCAACAGATTGCAATACATATGGTGATGATGGTGGACGGTGATATTCATATCAACTACCATCACACTTGCAATGATCGATGCACTGTAATTAGTTTCAGTAGCAACAACAGTTACCAGAACATCATAGCCGACAGTCATATTTAATCAACTGTTCCTTAGCGGTACATAGCAAATAACGTTCTCATGCTGACTCTGTCTTGTGTGAACCACATTAACCTGTACTTGGTAACTTGTAATTCTGTACCCAGATACTGTCCAATCAGGGACATGAACAACGCTTAGGCATATAACATAGATTTGCTCATTCTTCGTGTGGTTTCAATATCTTCATAATTCCAAAGCAGCGTTGACAGTACATATATATACATACAGGTATACCTGCGCAATACGAATCCATGTACTGTCAATGATTTGACTACATGTGAATGTCGGATACATTGATTTGGTAACTGCCCAGATATATGATGTTCAATTTGTTTATCTTTAGCAACACAGTGAACAGGAATGGGTTAAATGTCCCAGCAACTGCCAAGGTCATATGAAAATGGCACCTTCGTTTAATATATCATATAAAAGTAATTAGAACTTACGCACATTGAACATTCATACAGGCAATCACTATGTCGTTTACTGATTCATTTTTGTTCGGTAACGTTGTATTAGCATCACAAGCACATACGTATACCTAAACTTTTCAAATTGACATGTTATACCCCCGGTCATGTTACTATGGTCTGGTTAAGAAATTTGCCGAAGTTTCTCTAATCTGCCTTCGGGGACATTTGCGTTCACTGTTATGTTGTTTATAATTTAGTAATCATCACACAGTCGCCATTATTATATAGATAACAAAATATATGTGCATGCATGGGTGTTGTGGGATGTATATAAAAAGCCCTTCTGGCCCAAATGCAGGTTAAGCATTTCAATCGCAGGTATGCAACAATGACATACCATCGGTTGAATGTGTACAATAATTACTATATGCTTTCATTATTGATATTGCATGATATAGTCAATATGCTATCTACTCGCAGTCAGAACAAAGAAACCCGTGTTGAGTGCATTGCAACATACAATACAAAGTAGCACTCATCCATTAACTCTGTGAAGATGTCTATGGGGATTTAACATGGGGAAATTATTTTTTTCGTAATAAAATCAACATTGGACCAAGTTAATATTATCAAAAAAAATGTTGTTTTTGCATTGTTTATATGGCTGTAAAATTTGGGCAGCTTTCGTGAAACAGACAGTAATTTGAGATCCACGGTGGGGAATCACATGTGGTCTATTGGTTCGGTTCTTAGTAATGGCGGCATTAGTAATTTTGATAAAATTAGGGGATAACCATGATTTGTTTTTCTATTTGGAGCGGTATGTGGGAGGTTTTATAGTATGTGAATCAGTTTTACGGCGACGCGTTAGCGGAGCCGTAAAACTGATTCTCAGACCATAAAACCTCACACATATCGCTCCAAATAGAAAAACAAAGCATGGTTATCCCCATTCTAATGCACCTAGTGTGCTCACCGCTTTCTGCAACGTCGTAGCATATCACGAACAGTGATATTTTTCAATACGTCAGCAGGTTGTTGTCGTCATCGATAACCGCCTCACACTAAATTAATTGCAAGAAATATAACTCCGCCGAAGAATATTCCCATTTCAGATTGAGATTAACGGGACTTTTTCTCTAAGACATCTACATTTATTCAACTTGAATGTTTATTTTAACAATTGTATTGCTTTTCTATGTGTAGTTGCAACAGTTATTTGCTTTTATCCATTTAAAGAAATGCCAACATTTCTGCATTGTGTTCGTGTGATTTTTACAAAGGAAATTTCAACAACTTGTTGTGTCAACAGGCCTAGGATTTAATTTCCCTGGATTTACGCCTAATTCAGGTGATTACCCATCTGAAATACAGTGTATTATGTATAGTCATGTATGTGCACATTATAATTCGTAAAGTTATAGGTACTGGCATATTGATTTTTCATTTTAGCACTTTACTAAATTCTTCTGTATTTTGGGCGGGTGGGGTAATATTTTTGGGAATTTTTGAAGGGCCACCACACTGGTCACGTTTGCCAGTCGTTGGTAGATTATTTTTTCCAGTTTGGGTTGTACAGGTCAATATGGCAGAATGGATAACCGAAAATGTACCGAAATTAATTTGGAAATATTTGCGTTCCCCGCCGCTGGCCATTGTTTACAAAAGCGCGTATGGTTATATAAATCTGTCGAGTTGTAAAACAGACTTGTAAAACGGAGGTTTTATATGCTGTGATCAGGTGATGGTGATTTTTCATATTTTATAGGCTGTGATTTCAATTGATCAATCAGATGCGTGCTTTCTATTTTACGTGCATTAGAATTTAATACTATCGAGAAAAAAACAACTAGTTTTTGCATGGTTTATTTGGCCGTGAAATTTGGGCAGGTTTCGTGAAACAGACAGTAGAATAGCGATGTTTAGAATTTGATAGGGAACGTTTGAATAAAGTTTGTTATCTTGATACTGACTTTGTCGTGGGACCACTATCTCCTGTAGTCTAAGTGTCTGCCAATTAGTTGCGGTTAATAACCATGGTAACTCTGCAAAACTCCCTGGTCCTGTACCGACCGTAGCATATTATAACTGTAGTTTAATATTTACGCTACCTGTCAGTACGACGAGTTACTCCCCTTACTTAACATTTTCGCCATTTGTTTTAAAACAAAAAAAATCATTGTCGAAAGGAGTGTATAGTTTTCCGTCTTTATAATTCTACACGGGCCATATGTGCGACGGTTTGAAGCGAGCAGTGGACGGCGCGGTGGGTGACGTCTGTCTGACCAGCCACAGCATTGACGTCGGTGCCGAGTACGGTCGCTGGACGTCACTTCAGGCCGTGTTTGGGGAAACTGGGTCACCGCGGCTACTCGGCCATCTGCTAGACGTTCACGACCAGTTCTGTACGGCGTGCATCGACAAATTATCGTAAGCATGATAGGGCCAATAATAGTTCTTGTCATTTTATGATTCTTCGCAAATTTAAATAGGTCCTATTAAAGGGTTAGTGTTAGCTAACATAGGAGATTTATGGGATGAACGAAAACCCGATGTGATAATCCAGAACTTTACACTGAGGATCTGTATGAATCTAGAAGGAATGACAGCATCCATCTTTTCAGTCAACGGAAGTAACTTCATTTACCTTTGACCGGCTCGCTAATTGTAAGTTACTAATCCGCATGTAGGCTGGGAACCATTTTTCAACCAACGGAAATGTATTTCGGTGTACGAGTTCGTTCGGCTGGACCGACGCCAGTCGGTCTGCAGAACGAACGAGTACGCCAAAATATATTTCCGTACAAATCCAATAACCTATTTATGATATACCCGTTCAACAAAACATGCATTCTAATTTCTAATCATTAAATAAACAATAGTGTGATGAAATGCGACTCTATTATTTTTGTTGAACAATCCGAGCGCCTGTGATGGCTTCAGTTTATGCAAATTGTAGCGTGTAAGAATACTAACTTGACAACGTCATTTCGCGCACCTGAATCGATACAATACACGAAAACCAAGATGGCTGACATCACTACAGACACAACAAAACCGGGGAAAAGGCGTTAAATTTGGATAAAAAGCCATATTTAAAGTTTTAAGTTAAACATGTGAGTTTATTTAACACATGTCTTATTTGCCGACCATGTCAATGATTATTGTTAATTCCACAAAACGTTCAAAATCGTCCCGAAAAACTATGAAGCACGACTCACGAGGCCACATCGCCTTCATCGAATCAAATTTATTTAGGAGTCGGCAACAAGTGTATTTGGCATGTAACGTTATCGTATTATCCCATACAGGCTATATTTCATAACATACATCTTTTGGTGCTGATGTCAGTTTTATGGACCTTGGATTGGGACATTCCTTATTCGCAATAAGCTGTTGTCAGCTTAACGACACACGCGCGACACAGTTCGGCGACAATACGACTGCTTGACAGCGTACAATACGGCAATTTATTGGTGGGTTTATTTTGCCAGAAAATGTCTCAGATGATGTCTCTGATATAAAGAACAGTTTGTGCCTACTGAGTATGTACCTTTAAAGCTTTAGTGCCACATCACAGGTTGTAACATAATGGACTTATTGTTTTGTTTATTTTTTATATATAACATTTTTCGTCCTAAGTGAACATCGATTTACCATCACCGGGTTTCTTAATTGACAGCATTATACTTTTTATATCAAACGCAAATTGCCAGTATGATACGAGGGGCGATAACCGTGTTTTCTTACAATGATAACAGAATCCACTAATAATAGTCTATTTATTCTCTCTATCTATTTTTTGATGTGCAGATTTCATATTATATGTCGATAAAGTATCCTGCATCATTAGAATATGGAAATAGCCTGATACCATCACGCGTCTATCAGTAAAATGAAGATTACTAAATGATTATATCTGTGTAGCGGGCACTCGTATTTTTTAAACCTGGTGGAATATTTACACAAATTATACGCTTATTAATTTCCATAAAGATTTGTTTTTACCTATTAGGTGGGACCCAGCTTTAAATGGCCTCGTCCGTTCGTCTGTCCGTCCGTCCGTCCGTCCGTCACACTTTTCGGTTAACCACTTTGTCACAGTTTCTCAAATATCGGTTAACCACTTTAATTGTCACAGTTTCTCAAATATGCTGCAGGTGGCATCCGCGTTCGACAGATGCATTTCTTGTTAATAAATTAATTTCGGGCGAGCGTAGCGTAAGAAATTAGATTATTAAAACGTCAATATGTGAACTATAACTGTTATTGTTGGCCCAGCCTCTTCGCATGCACATGTCTGTTGGAATGAAGCCCTGCCCATCAACGTACGTTACGTCGTTCTTGGCCGTTTGACAATGTATCGATCAAGCACGAGTAGTGACTTTGTCCGTGTCACAGGAAATTACGTCAACAAGGTGGAGCTGTTGGTGCTAAATATAGCTTTCCATGTATTGAAACATTTAATGATGATATTTGCGAAAGCGTCGCAATATGCAATTAATTGAGACAAAATGAAGTGCTTTCATTGGTTGAGAAGCCAGGGCAAATGTTTCTCTTCCGTTTATTATCTCCTCAAATGCTGAATATCATTTGGTGTTACATTTAAACCGAGATGATTTAAATGAGTTGTGTAACATACACATTCATAGACAGGGCTCCAGATAAGGAATTAGTCCTTGAGTATTGTCACTCCATCATATCTGAAGCAATTGGGTATTTCAAAATTTTAATTGGGTAAAATAAAACCACACTACTGTTTACACATCAACATACCGCAATTATTGAATAGTTTGCTTCGAAATTAAAACATGTCTTGGCATTTCATTAGAATTGTCTCCTTGGAGACAATTCTAATGAAATACCAAGATATGTTTTGATGCAAAATAAGAAAAATATTGTTTTCTGCAGCATATTAAAGGTACCACAAATGTTGTATTGCTTTTTGATACTCATGCACTACTTCTGATTTCAATTGGGTTTTTGTCAATTTTAATTGGGTATTTAACCAAATATGCAGCTTATCTGGAGCATTGAGAACCTAAAATCCTGTTGACCCAATCAATCAATTAACCAAATATGATCCAACCTCTCTAACTGAACCCCGCCATTTGTTACAGTATGACACGGTCGGACAAGGATGATGCAGATAAAAGCTGGTCTCATACATATGGAGATGTGTCTTGTTCGTTTCAATCGGCAGACAATAAACAAGTGGCCGATGATTCAAGGAGATCTACATGTATCACAGAGACGGACGTAGGCGATGCATGTCCCGCTATACAAACTGAAGAATCGCGTGAGTACAGTAAATGTATATGTATACAAGAGACAGACATCCGTCAGGCAATAGAAATCGGACAGAATTATACCTGTTTAACTACTATGGATTCCGATGCTACAAACAACCATCAAAAAGTGGGCAATGACACAGTAACTTCAGCAGGTATAAACAATACGAAGTTCAACACTAGTCAATCATCAGACAACGATATGACAGATACATGTCAGAGGACAGACTATGGTGATACAGAAAGCTGTCAAACTGTACCTGAAGAGTGGATATGCACATCTAAGGTCACAGACGATGCAGAAGCATTCACACATCATACGCCTGCGAATGGAGATTCAGACTTGACTTTGTCGACATACTATGGCGAATCAGCCTCGAAGACGTTGATAGGAATTGGAGAAAATGAATATCCGGTGATTGTTGTTAAAACGGAGCCTGACGATGCTACAATTGACGCCGAGGCGGACACAGCTAATAGCGGACTGGATATGCAATATGAAGCACCGGAGATAAAACATGGTAAGAATGTCACTAGCGAATCCAGCTTACTATCCGGTCCAGAGCTCCAGATAAGCTGCGTATTTGCTTAAATACCCAATTAAAAATGCCAAAAACCCAATTGAAATCAGAAGTACCGTAACGAGTATCAAAAAGCAATAACAATTGTGTGGTACCTTTATCATGCTGCAGAAAATAATAAACAGACTACAAATATAGCATAATTTTCTTATTTTCAATGAAAACACATACATGTATTTGTATTGCAATGAAAAATTGCCAAAAAACCCAATTAAAATCAAGAGTAGCGAGTACATGTATCAAAAAGCATTTTTTTCTTATTTTCCATGAAAACACATCCAAGGAGACAATTCTAATGAAATGCCAAGATATGTCTTCATTTCGAAGCAAACTATTCAATAATTGCTGTCTGTTTGTGTGTAAACAGTAGTGTGATTTTATTTTACCCAATTAAAATTTTGAAACACCCAATTGCTTCAGAAATGATGGAGTGAAAATACTCAATTACTAATTCCTTATCTGGAGCCCTGTCCGGTTATCATATTAAGTTAAGGATAAATTTATTAATTTTTATTATACTGAATTTATTACATTATCACAGCAATTTTGGCTGTGATAACTTAATAAATTCAGTATAATAATTGTGCATACTTTTAATCATGAAATATATGCAGTGGTTCTATATGAAATTAAATGCATTTTGGGAAAAAGAAATGATTATTTGCAATTTTGATGAAATCGGCTACATATCTGACTCGAGCATGACCAGTAGCATTAGGCCAAAAAAAAGAAGAAATTGTTTGTTTCCGGTAACACCTGGAAAAAAAATATGGTAGGTAAGTAGGCGAAACCTTTTTTTTTCTCAATTTTTTTTTCCCATTCACGACACACGTTTTGTACTGGATATGTCAACCCACTATGGGTTAGTGAAAATATACTGTTTTTATGAACAAAAATACCGAATTGACGAAAACAATTGTAGGGTCGGCGGGAAAAAACATTTTTTTGTTTACTCCTTGTCATTGTCTCTTTTAAACTATTGCAGATCATGGTGTCTTTTCAGGCTCTTTTGTGATACAGTCTGAGACTGTATCACAAAAGAGCCCCAAAAGATACCATGATCTGCAATAGAGTCTCGGAGTCTTCCATTATAAGGTTTGATCATGTTCAACCGTGTGCAAACATTTGCTGTGGCCCGAGGGAACTGTTTGAACCCCAGGCCGCATGCCGTGGGTTCAGACTGTTCCCGAAGGGCCACAGCATACGTTTACACACGGCTGGACATGATCAAACGTTATTGTTACATTTCCAACAAAAAACTAATGTAAATTGAGCATTATATTCAGTATTTTCAGTACTTTTATAAATTGTCCCATTCACGTAGATAATTTTCGGTATTCATATTCCGGGGCCGCGTCATGAACGTCTGAAGGCACTTCCGCGTAATGACGTCATGAAGGCACTTCCATTACGCGCGGCCCCGGAATGAGCATTGCCTAAAGCCATGTGCAAACAGCACGCGCTATATGTTTGCACATATGTGCAAACAACGGAAACCATGTAACAATATTATTATAATAATTAAAACACAGTTTCCTCCATTCTATGCAAGCTCCAGCAGAAATATCTGAGCACATGTGTACATATACAGAGCTCCAGATAAGGCCATCCATAATTACATCTCCGTTTCCTGTAACCCGACCGACCCGCTAAAAACGGTGCCACCTATTTTTTTTATTGCAATTTCGTTTACAATTTTTGTTATATTTTTTTTACAATTTTGTTTACAATTCTTTTTTTAAAGGGTTACTATAATCTCTGGCCCTAAATGGCATACATGTTCATACAACAACACATACAGCAATTGGCATACTTTTATTGCAAGACTTGCAATATTGAATTTAAAAATTATTAATATTAAAAAGGTACAATATTTTAACACTTGCAATGCAAGTGTTAAAATATTGTACCTTTTTAATATTAATAATTTTTAAATTCAATATGTCATGTGACAGAAAAAAAAAGAAATTGCCTACCGACCGACCCACTTCTAAAATTCTGGGTCGGATTACAGGAAACCAACAATTTTTTAAGGACGGCCTAAGGTGTGTATTGGCGTATTTTACGCAATTATTTTAGCTGAATACACATTGATTATCAAAAGTGGGAGTACAAAACACGCACAGCAATGTGAACATTTATACTCATTGATTTTCAAATTGAGTAGTGAAAATACTGTTATAAAGTTGAAAATTCACTTAAATACTGTCATAAAGTTGAAAATTCACTTAGTTGAGCTGCAAAAAGCAAATAGTGTTTGCTTTCTGCAACTCAAAAAAGTGTATGTTTAAATTGTCTATATTGTTTTTAGCCAGGTTTTTTGAAAAAAATCCAGGCTATTGGATAGGCGAAAGCCGGGCGGGCGGGCGGGCGGGCCGGCGGCGTCCACAATCAATGTTAAGTTTTCGTATTTGAGTCCATTTCTTTGTTACTGTACCACCTAGGACCACAAAACTTTCACAGCTTCATAATCAAGGGGTGACCACCACATATTACTATCCAACATGTTACTTTTTTTTTTAACTTCACCCATTTTTTCCGCGGAGTCGACTTAGCTATTTTCAATGTTAAGTTTTCGCGTTTACAATGTTAACTTTTCGTGTTTGAGTCCATTTCTTTGTTACTGTACCACCTAGGACCACCAAACTTTCACAGCTTCATAATCAAGGGGTGCCCACCACATATTACATCCAACATGTTACTTTTTTTTTAACTTCACCCATTTTTTCCGCGCAGTCGACTTAGCCATTTTCAATGTTAAGTTTTCGCGTTTACAATATTAAGTTTTCGTGTTTGAGTCCATTTGTTTGTTACTGTACCACCTAGGACACCAAACTTTCACAGCTTCATAATCAAGGGGTGCCCACCACAAATTACTATACAACATGTTACTTTTTTTTTAACTTGACCCATTTTTTCCGCGCAGTCGACTTAGCCATTTTGAATGTTAAGTTTTTGCGTTTACAATGTTAAGTTTTCGTGTTTAAGTCCATTTCTTTGGTACTGTAACACCTAGGACCACCAAACTTTCACATAAAACTATCCAACATGTGACCATTCTTTTTACCTTCACCTATTATTTCTACGTAATTGACTTAGCCATTTTCAACGTTAACTTTTTAACGTACGTCTGGTTAAAGTTTTTTGGTTAAAAGTTTTTCGTTATACTATATCTCTGCAACTACTTCGCCCATTACCTTGAAACTTCACATGGGTGTTTATCATCATCCATATTTTCATTCTACCCCCCAACCGTGCGGCCCCTGTGCCCAATGTCAAGGTCAAATTACTTTGAATTTTTTTGTTAAAGTTTTTTTGTGTACTATATCTCTGCAACTGCTTCACCCATTACCTTGATACTTCACATGGGTGTTTATCATCATTGTCGCACCCGCTTGCAGAAAGCATGATATCGTCGGCATTTTGGCATACGTCCGTCCGTACGTCCGTGTGTCGTCATCCGTCGTCGTGCGTCGTCGTCCGTCGTCCGTCGTCCATGAACATTTTCAAACGTCTTCTCCTCGGTAACCATTGGGTCTATAGTCACCATAATTCATGGTCATGGTCCTTAGGTAGGGGGATTACAAAATTGTTAAAATGACGTCATTACGTAATCCAAGATTGCCGCCGTCTAAAAATAGCACAAATTCTTAAAAAATCTTCTTCTCAAGAACCGCCAGCCGGATTTCGACAAAACTTGGTAGGAATGATCGATGTACATTGCTCTTTCAAAGTTGTTAAAATGGTGAACCTGGGGACAAAAATGGGCGTGGTCCGTGGGGTCAAATTGGGGTCAAATTTTATTTTTGACTGAATATGGTCATTTCATATATCAAATTGAAGGTATCAATGAGGCGATCACTCTGGTGCATTTTTTGTCGAAATCGGATTGTTATGTCGTCCAAGATGGCCGCCGAAAGGTCAAAAGGTCGTTCTTTTATTAGAGATTTCAAAATTCTTCTTCACATGAACCGCCAAACTTAAAAGTTATGGTCCATGGGTGAAGCCTTTTCAGATTTGTTAAAATGGAGGTCATCGCTAATCCTAGATGGCCGCCATCTAAAAATAGCATAAATTCTTAAAAAATCTTCTTCTCATGAACCGCTTGCCGGATTTCGACGAAACTTGGTAGGAATGATCGATGTACATTGCTCTTTCAAAGTTGTTAAAATGGTGACCCCGGGGTCAAAAATGGGCGTGGCCCGTGGGGTCAAATTGGGGTCAAATTTTATTTTTGACCGAATATGGTCATGTCATATATCAAATTGAAGGTATCAATGAGGCGATCACTCTGGTGCATTTTCTGTCGAAATTCGATTGTTATGTCATCCAAGATGGCCGCCGAAAGGTGAAAATGTTCTTTTATTAGAGATTTCAAAATTCTTCTTCACATGAACCGCTTGGCCCATGGTAGCCAAACTTAAAAGTTATGGTCCATGTGTGAAGCCTTTTCAGATTTGTTAAAATGGAGGTCATCGCTAATCCAAGATGGCCGCCGTCTAAAAATAGCATAAATTCTTAAAAAATCTTCTTCTCATGAACCGCTAGCCGGATTTCGACGAAACTTGGTAGGAATGATCGATGTACAATGCTCTTTCAATGTTGTTAAAATGGTGACCCCGGGGTCAAAAATGGGCGTGGCCCGTGGGGTCAAATTTTATTTTTGACCGAATATGGTTATGTTATATATCAAATCGAAGGTATCAATGAGGCGATCACTCTGGTACATTTTTGTCCAAATCGGATTGTTATGTCATCCAAGATGGCCGCCGAAATGTCAAAAGGTCGTTCTTTTATTAGAGATTTCAAAATTCTTCTTCACATGAACCGCTTGGCCCATGGTAGCCAAACTTAAAAGTTATGGTCCATGTGTGAAGCCTTTTCAGATTTGTTAAAATGGAGGTCATCGCTAATCCAAGATGGCCGCCGTCTAAAAATAGCATAAATTCTTAAAAAATCTTCTTCTCATGAACCGCTAGCCGGATTTCGACGAAACTTGGTAGGAATGATCGATGTACAATGCTCTTTCAATGTTGTTAAAATGGTGACCCCGGGGTCAAAAATGGGCGTGGCCCGTGGGGTCAAATTTTATTTTTGACCGAATATGGTTATGTTATATATCAAATCGAAGGTATCAATGAGGCGATCACTCTGGTACATTTTTGTCCAAATCGGATTGTTATGTCATCCAAGATGGCCGCCGAAATGTCAAAAGGTCGTTCTTTTATTAGAGATTTCAAAATTCTTCTTCACATGAACCGCTTGGCCCATGGTAGCCAAACTTAAAAGTTATGGTCCATGGGTGAAGCCTTTTCAGATTTGTTAAAATGGAGGTCATCACTAATCCAAGATGGCCGCCGTCTTAAAATAGCATAAATTCTTAAAAAATCTTCTTCTCATGAACCGCTAGCCTGATTTCGACGAACCTTGGTAGGAATGATCGATGTACATTGCTCTTTGAAAGTTATTAAAATGGTGACCCCGGGGTCCAAAATGGGCGTGGCCCGTGGGGTCAAATTGGGGTCAAATTTGATTTTTGACTGAATATGGTCATGTCATATATCAAATTGAAGGTATCAATGAGGCGATCACTCTGGTGTAATATTTGTCGGAATCGGATGATTATGTCATCCATGATGGCCACCAAAAGGTCCATTTATTCAAGATTTTTAACGTCTTTTTCTCAGGAACCACATGGCCGATGCTGGGTGAAGCATTTTCAGATTTTGTAAAATGAGAGTCATCGCTTAATCCAAGATGACCGCCATCTAAAAATAGCACAATTTTTTTAAAACATAAACTCAATGTCACATTCTCCTCTGGTGTTCATGGAGTCAGGTGAGCGAATTAGGGCCATCATGGCCCTCTTGTTTTAGTGTCCATGCCTCGCCCTAAGGCGCGACATGCAGGCCACGGCCATCTAGTCTACAAAAAGTGGATATAATTATGTTATCCAAGTGTCTATGCTTGGAAAAAACCTGGCCTTCGTGGCTTTGCCTCGTTTCTTGTTTATCATTTGTTCCCTATTTAGTAATGAAGAAAATCAATAAGTCGTATTTGTAAAAGTAAAATACGCAATGATTTTGAAATCAGGGGGTATAGTACGCTTTAGGCACAAAGCTTATCTGGAGCTCTGTATAAATGCAAAATCAATAGCGAGTTAGCTTTTAACAAACAAATGCCAATCTAGGACAATATAGCTGCACTAATATATCAGAGCTCCAGTTAAGGTGCGCAATTTTATCAACTTTAGGGGCAGTTTTGTTATTTCTTCACCAAAAATGGCAAGTTGGGAGTGCTGTAGAATCGTCTCATTTTTGGTGAAGAACTAAGAAAAATACCTCGAATATTTGGTAAAATTACGCATCTTAACTGGAGCACAAAGCTTATCTGGATCTCTGCATATATGTCCAAGAGGATTTGGGTTGATATTGTTACCTGAAACAGGGCTCCAGATAAGGAATTAGTAATTGAGTATTATCACTCCATCATTTCTGAAGCAATTGGGTAGTTCAACATTTTAATTGTGTAAAATAGAATCACACTACTGTAAATCATAGCAGTTACGACCTTATGTTACTAGACCATCGACATCAGCAGACCGCACTTATTCAATAGTTTGCTTCTAAATGAAAACAATTCTATCAAGATGTGTTTTCATGGAAAAATAAGAAAATATGCTATATTTGTGGTCTGTTTATTGTTTTCTGTAGCATGATAAAGATACCACAAATTTTTCATTGATTTTTGATACCGTAACGGTACTCACTACTTCTGATTTCAATTGGGTTTTTGCCAATTTTAATTGGGTATTTACGCAAATACGCAGCTTATCTGGAGCTCTGAGTGAGTATAAAAAAGCAATGAAAAATGTGTAGTATCTTTATCATGCTACAGAAAACAATAAACAGACCACAAATGAAAACACATCTTGGTATTTCATTAGAATTGTCTCCAAGGAGACAATTCTAATGAAATGCCAAGACATGTTTTCATTTCGAAGCAATTTGATCATATAATGCAGTACTTTCGGTTCTTTGAGCAGCGCGTGCTGTTTGACCATGACTGTAGACATGTCTACAATAGACATGACTGTAGACATGACTGTAGACATAAATAATAGTAGGTTAGTGCCGTGAATGGGAAAAAATATCTGGCAAGGCTCAGGAAACGGGATGGGCGAGGCTCTGCCGAGCACATCCCGTTTCCGTGCCGCGCCAGATATTTCTGTATATTTCTGTTCTATTTATCCCGTCAACACCTACAAATGGCTGTAAAATGCAAACAATAGTATTGACTGAATATCAAAAATGTTTCACGGCACCGTGTTTCACGGCATATGTGCACTGAGTTGACGGGATAAAATGCTTATTCCGGGGCCAAGCTAACACCTACGTAATGCATGTGTCACATGACGTCACATTACTGTCATCATACCAGTTCACAACGGTCGCACTGAAATTTTGAAATTGATGCGGAGGATGGGGCACCTGCATCACATGACGTGTATTGCGGCCCCGGAATATGTACGACGTGTAAATCAGTTGTTTGCATGGAACGGGTTATCAAAGTTCTGAAAGTACAGCATATATATATATGCTCAAATTACACGATATTTCCGGTGGAAATGTAACAATAACGTTTGATCATGTCCAGCCGTGTGCAAACGTTTGCTGTGGCCCTCGGGAACTGTTTGAACCCGCGGCCTGCGGGCCACAGCAAACGTTTGCTGTGGCCCTCGGGAACTGTTTGAACCCGCGGCCTGCGGGCCACAGCAAACATTTGCACACGGCTGGACATGATCAAACCTTATATTGTTACATGACTGTAAATGTAACAATAACGTTCTACCATGTCCAGTCGTGGGTAAAGTTTGCTGTGGCACTCGGGAACTGTTTGAACCCGCGGCATACATGTACAGCCTTGGGGTTGAAACAGTTCTATCGTGCCATGGCAAACGTTTACCCACGGCTGGACATTGTCGAACGTTATATTTATGAAATAAATAAATAAACAAAATGGTCTACATGGACATAATATTATGGTAAAAGGGACTTTACCTGGACATCTGAAAATATCAGCGCTCCAGATAAGCAATTAGTAATTGAGTATTTTCACTAATCATTTCTGAAGCAATTGGGTATTTCAAAATTTTAATTTGATAAAAGAAAATCACACTACTGTTTACACATCAACAGACAGCAATTATTGAATAGTTGGCTTCGAAATGAAAACATGTCTTGGCATTTCATTATGAAATACCAAGATGTGTTTCATGGAAAATAATACAAATATGCTATATTTGTGGTCTGTTTATTGTTTTCTGCAGCATGATAAAGGTAACGCACGATTGTTATTGCTTTTTGATACTTGCCACTTCTAATTTCAATTGTGGTTTTGGCAATTTTAATTGGGTATTTAAGCAAATACGCAGCTTATCTGGAGCTCTGCTATTATTGTAAACAGATCATAGTCGTCTTTTAAATTTAAACATGTTCCAGAACCAGAAGATGTACATCAGTCCTACACCGAGTCATATACCGCAGATGTGTCGGAGCGCATTTTGATGGCCCACCTACATACTGAACTAACTCTGTCATCGCCAGAAGAACGATCTGGTATGATGTCCGGAGGTGGACATATTAAACGGGCGCATAAACGACGTGGAGTCGCTAACAAATCCAGTTCTTGTAACACTATTCACAGCAGCGATCTGAAGTCCTCCAACCAACCCAACACGAGTAATTCTGCCGGACTATCAGATGTTGTCAAGAAAACGCGCAAGGGTAAAGCAGCGGTATTGTCAAATGATGATAAGAAAAACGGCAAGAACAAAGGTGTAGTGGTATCAGGTGTTGCCAAGAAAAAGTTAAAGAGGGAAACTGCAGTAGTGCCCAGAGTTGCTAAGATAAAAGACACGAGTGAAACTTTAATCGTTTCTGAAGTAGATATGAAAACAGACAATGGTAGAGATGTAACTGTAGTTGAAGTAGATATGGAAGCTGGTAAGGGAAATGATGTGGCAGTGTCTGAAAATGCTTCAGAATATCCATGTCAGAAATGCGGAAAAAGTTATTTGAAGTCTGGAAATCTTAAACGGCATGTATGCATCCGCACAAAAGACCTACACTGTAAATGCCCTGTGTGTGGGAATATAGTTGGTAACCAGAATACATTGAAAAAACACATGTTGGGCCACGATGGTAAACGAGACCACATTTGTATTATCTGCCAGAAAGCATTTATGCGCAAAGGCGGCTTAAAGGAACACATGCGAATTCACGACGGGAATGAGCAGTACTCATGCAGTGAATGTGACAAGAAATTTGTTCGAAAGTCTTCATTGAGAGCCCACAGTGTATGTCACTCGGGCGTGAGGTCTCACCAATGTGACAAGTGTGGAGCAACGTTTGGGAGGAAGGATATTCTAAAAAAACACGTGTTTCATGTGCACGACGGCACAAAGAACATTGTCTGTGAATTTTGCGAGAAGACGTTTTCTACAAAAGCCGTGATGGAGCGGCATATGCGAATACATACCGGGGAACGGCCATATGTCTGTCCCTATTGCGGGAAAGCGTTCACACAACCATACCAATTAACTGTCCATTCCCGCATACATACACAAGAACGTCCGTATCAGTGCGCAGACTGTGGAAAGGCGTTTAATTGCAATAGTCAAATGAAAATACACGCGCGGATACACTCACGGAAATTATCAAAAAAGAATTAACTTCTGAACACTGTACAGTAGCCGATTTCATCAACGTTGCATTAATTTTATTATACTGAATGTATTATGCCACCGGGTTTCGAAGAAACTGGTGGCATATAGTGTTTGGACCGTCTGTCCGTCCGTCCGTCTGTCCGTCCGTCACACTTTTCGGTTAACCACTTTGTCACAGTTTCTCAAATATGCTGCAGGTGGCATCCGCGTTCGACAGACGCATTTCTTGTTACAGTATCACAGCCATTTTGGCTGTGATAAAGTAATAAATTCAGTATAATAATTCTGCATACTTTTTCACCAACATTGCAAAGTATACTTATCTAGCAAAGTATACTTTGAGGGACAAATTTTCAATTTTAGGCTAAATTTATTTATTTTTATTATGCTGAATTTATTACATTATCACAGCCATTTTGGCTGTGATAAGGTAATAAATTCAGTATAATAATTCTGCATACTTTTAATCATCAAATATATGCAGTCGTTACATGTAGTTCTATATGAAATAATGCATTTCAGGAAAAATAAATGATTACTCCCTCAAAGTATACTTTGCTAGAAAAGTATACTTTGCAATGTTGGTGAAATCGGCTACAGGTGTTACCAACAAAAACAAATTACTTGGTGATACACTCGATGAAGAATGCTATTGATTTTCATTGTTTTGTCCCACCCACAAGAGTGGAAAGTGCGACATAGCGGTCACAATTCCGGCGTCGTCGCCGTCGTGGTCGTCGTCAACACTTTGTGACATTACATTTGGACGTAACTCAAAAAATATTGCATATCTCTTGATACGTTAGTCGGATCATTACCAAACTTCACAAATAGCTTCTTCACATTGATAGTTATCCATCAAGTGTCATTTGGCTTACATTGACCTTCATGTCGGTGATATTAACCTTTGTGTCAATAATAAGACATACGTCAACATTATGTATATCTCCTGACACGTGCACAAAACATGCCAAACGTCATCAAAACATCAATACCTAACTACCCTAGATCATTTGGGTGACCTTGACGATCTACTTTTCACGAAATATAGGTTACATCATGATCAAACGTAGATGTACGTCCAAATTTTGTATATCGTTTGATATGTTAGTCAGATGCCAAACTTAGTGAGTATCTTCCTTACACTGATACCTAACCACCAATAGATATTGAGCCAGCAATCCCCCCTCCCCCCATGTGGAATTGTTGGTGAGTATGATTTTCGGATTCAGTAGCCTACTGTCTATCAAACCTGGTTGTCTGCACTCAAAAAGCCGCTGGATGAACAAATGGCTGCCATTTTACAAGATGACCGCCGAACATTATTATATTGTGTTATTAAGGACTGTTAACTTTCAGGCTGATCAATATTAACCAGGGCCCGGTTGCTCAAAGCTTCAGGTAGCTTAACGGACTGTTAAATCCTTAACTGAATGGTTAAAATCTCTGTTTAACAGTGATTTTAACCATTCAGTTAAGGATTTAACAGTCCGTTAAGGTAACTGAAGCTTTGAGCAACCGGGCCATTAAACAGAGACTTTAACCATTCAGTTAAGGATTTAACAGTCTGTTAAGCGAACTGAAGCTTTGAGCAACCGGGCCCTGGTAAATTGCTATAATTCAGTCACAATTTTAATGTAAAATGATTTAGAATACATCTTGTATTTAATTACATCAGTAAATGACAATATATTTCAAAATGGCTGTTGAAATAGGCTGGTTTACAAAATAATTCTGCACATCATGTACTGTTACGAACCATTACAGACATTCATAAAGTTGATAGACATATACATTGCTTTCCCTCACAATTAAATGGAAAATACAGGAGATAGTGATGCAATATCCTTCCACAATTGTCAGAAAAGTCAAAAGTCATAATTTCATGTACATATTACATGTATCCATACCAGTTCGATATACAAATCAAATCATTTGATAAAATATACATATCCAGGTATACAATTATATAATTATATTTTCAAAATGGCCGCCAAAATGATCAGATGTTCAATAATTATTGACAATGAAGCTGCAGTTTTCAGTAATTAAACAATACTAACATTGTTATGTATAGAGTTTGATATTCTGTTTATTTTCAAAGACAAATACGGATGTATGTCAATCATTTTTAGCTGCGAGCCTCAATGTAGCCGGTTCTCAAAATACAGTCAGATATCACGGCGCTATTTATACCCCCACAAACAAAGTTTGAGGGGGTATATAGGAGTCAGCTTGTCGGTCGGTCTGTCGGTCGTTTGTCTGTCGGTCGGTCGGTCGGTCTGTTGGAAATTCCCTTCCGCTCTATATCTTCTACACCCATGCATGGATTATCAAATGGCTTGGCACAAATGTTTCTCATGATGAGAATGTGTGTCGCGATCAATAACCACGCACCTACGTCCAAGGTCAAGGTCACAGTTGAAGGTCAAAGGTCAAACCTATCGAAATTCCCTTCCGCTCTATATCTTCTACACCGATGCATGGATTATCAATTGGCTTGGCACAAATGTTTCTCATGATGAGAAGGTGTGTCGCGATCAATAACCACGCACCTACGTCAAAGGTCAAGGTCACAGTTGAAGGTCAAAGGTCAAACCTATCGAAATTCCCTTCCGCTCTATATCTTCTACACCGATTCATGGATTATCAATTGGCTTGGCACAAATGTTTCTCATGATGAGAAGGTGTGTCGCGATCAATAACCACGCACCTACGTCAAAGGTCAAGGTCACAGTTGAAGGTCAAAGGTCAAACCTATTGAAATTCCCTTCCGCTCTATATCTTCTACACCGATGCATGGATTATCAAATTCCTTGGCACAAATGTTTGTCAGGATGAGAAGGTGTGTCGCCATGAATAACCACGCACCTACGTCCAAGGTCAAGGTCACAGTTGAAGGTCAAATGTCAGTTGGTAACGAGCACATTTCTCACAATTAAGCGAGCATGATGCCCATTGGCCCATTGGCAGTATCTCTTAGTGTCTATTAATTGTATCAATGGTAATTGTACTTACTCAGGGATTCCGCTGACGATCGCCACTTTCGCAATTGGCGATAAAAATAAACAATTGGCCATGTTATCATGGCATGACTGGTTAAAGGTTACTCACCGATATTGCTGTACTTAATTGATTGCCGATATTTGCGCATGCGCAGGTTATCCTGTCATGTAGAATAGGCGTTAATCTCAAGCATATAACACCGCTAGACAGTGTATCTCCGTGAATTAACACACGGGAGAAGTGGGCCAGACAGGTCCAGACAGTGTATCTCCGTGAATTAACACACGGGAGAAGTGGGCCAGACAGGTCCAGACAGTGTATCTCCGTGAATTAACACACGGGAGAAGTGGGCCAGACAGGTCCAGTGATCTCCGGCAGTTAGCACACTGCGGAGATCAAAGGATTTCTCCGCATCCGTGCAATAATTACCGTATACAGTCTAAACAACTGCTAATTTCCATGGAGCGGTATATCATAAATATAATATTCATAGTCTTGCAACGAATATGACATATATGTTCATCTGGTGGTGTGAAATGTCCATATTTCACTCATGCCTAACGGCACTCGTGAAATATGGACATTCCACACCACTCGATGAACATATGTCATATTCGTTGCAAAAATATGAATATCCTCTATGTATTATATACTGCAGACATCAGATAATCAGCATATGATTCATTAACATGTCTAATGAACACTACTAGGTAACATTGCCACAGATACAATACAAAAGTACCATACTGTTATGGAGGTATTAAGGTAGATGTTTTGCCATTGCAATTCAGTGGGTGGGGTAATAAAACATGCACAATTCTTCATCAGAATTAGAAGATATTAAATGATCTCTATTCCACATCAGAAAACATACACAACTGCCATATCAGTTGTTTCTAATGTAAACAAAATCAATGAAAAGTGCATGGGTGGTATGCTTGCATGAAAATTGTGCCAAACATTCATCCAGCGGGTTACAGAGCGCAGACATACGGCATGACACTCGTAATTGAATGTAGTTTCAGAATAAATATGTTTGCAAAAATCCCACAGGAGGTGGGAGGGTTTCCATTTCTGGCTGATGGCATACAAGCGTCATTCGGGCGACATTGACAGGCTTTTTCTGAATACAGATCACATTCTTCAAAATGTCGTATATTTATAGGTTATTGTATTTGTACGTGGATATATGCAGCGTCGATATTGTGCGACGTTAGGAGCGCAATATCGTTGCTCGGCGGAACGAGTGGCATATGTCCACATACACATCAAATAACCTGTTTATTATATACGTACATCATTCACAATTTATATGCACTTCAAAAATATACAAAATATAAATACAATAAACAAGTTATTGGTGATTTAGAAGGAACTGTTTTTCGTTCTGAAGCGTAGTTCCGGCACTGAATAATATGAACTCGCGTGACGTCAATATGGAAAAATATTGACGTCTTGCGTTGCATTGTGATTCGATGGGAAACGAAAGTATGTATATAGTTAGGGGATAACCATGCTTTTAAAAAAACGGTACGTATTATGTTTTACCGCGGGACGGACGAGCGGGCGGGCGGCGGACAGAAAAAGTGCATAGTTTGTGTACACAACTCCTCTGAAACCGTTCAGTCGATAGATCTGAAACTATACACACGTCTTCTACACATATTGAAGATGTGCACCTTGATGTTTTTATGCCGAAAATATATTTTTTAACAAAAATATCACCTTTTTAACTTATACAATTCTATATACGGTACACGTCTTCTACCCATATTGAAGATGTGCACCTTGGTGCTTTTATGCCGAAAAAATATTTTTTAACAAAAATATCACCTTTTTAACTTTCTACATTTTTGTATACACTTCTATATAGGGTACAGAGTTTGTGTACACAACTCCTCTGAAACCGTTCAGTCGATCGATTTGAAACTATACACACGTCTTCTACACATAGTGAAGATACCTTGATATTTTTTGATGTTTTTATACCGGAAAAATATTTCTAACAAAAATATCATCTTCTTAGCTTAGCCATTTTTTCTACATTTTTAGCTCACCTGCACGAAATGCAGAAGAGCTTATGTCATACGCCCGGCGTCGTCGGCGTCGTCCACAAACTTAACGTTGGGGTAAATGTCTTATAACTTCTGTTTCCTTTCATGGAACACTTTGTTATTTCATACAGGCATTCCTCAGATGACCCTCTATCATGCTGTAGCAAATCCATGACCCACCACCCAACCCTTACCCCAAGGTCAAGGTCACAAACTTAGCACATTCATAAACTTAACGTTGGGGTAAATGTCTTATAACATCTGTTTTCTTTCATGGAACGCCTTGATATTTCATTCATGCATTCCTCAGATGACCCTCTATCATGCTGTAACAAATCCACGACTCAGCACCCAACCCTTACCCCAAGGTCAATGTCACAAACCTAGCACATTCTTAAACTTAACGTTGGGGTAAATGTTGTGTAACTTCTGTTTATTTACAGGGAATACCTTCATATTTCATACATGCATTCATCTGATGATACTCTATCGTAATATAGCAAACCAATGACCCACCTCCCACCCCTTTGCCCAAGGTCAATGTCACAAGCTTAGTACATTCATAAACTTCACGTTGGGGTAAATGTCTTATAACATCTGTTTCCTTTCATGGAACACCTTGATATTTCATACATGCATTCATCTTATGATACTCTATCGTGCTATAGCAAATCCATGACCCATCGGTCACCCCTTACCCCAGGGTAAAGGTCACAAACTTAGCACATTCATAAACTTAACGTTGGGGTAAATCTTATAACATATGTTTCCTTTCATGGAACGCCTTGATATTTCATACATGCATTCCTCAGATGACCCTCTATCATGTTGTAGCAAATCCACAACCCACCACTCAACCCTTACCCAAAGGTCAAGGTCACAAACTTAGCATGTTCATAAACTTAACGTTGGGGTAAATGTTGTGTAACTTCTGTTTAGTTACAGGGAACACTTTGATATTTCATACATTCATTCATCTGATGATCCTCTATTGTGCTATAGCAAATCAATGACCACACCCCTTTCCCCAAGCTTTCCTCAAATGACCCTCTATCATGATGTAGCAAATCCACAACCCACCACCCAACCCTTACCCCAAGGTCAAGGTCACAGACTTAGCATGTTCATCAACTTAACGTTGGGGTAAATGTTGTGTAACTTCCGTTTATTTACAGGGAACGCTTTGATATTTCATACATGCATTCATTTGATGATCCTCTATTGTGCTACATTAAATCCATGACCAACCCCTTTTCCCAAGGTCAAGGTCACACACTTAGCACATTCATACATGCATTCCTCATGTGAATAGCTATCATGCTGTAGAAAATAACCAACTTAGTGCGTTCATAAACTTAACGTTGGGTTAAATTTTATTTTACTTCTGTTTTCAGGGAGTGCATTGATATTTCATACATGCATTTATCTTAATATGCTATATTATGCTATAGCAAACCCACGACCCACCTTGCACCACTGACCCCAATGCCAAGGTCCACCGCACGCCCCTTAACCCAATGTCAAGTTATATAATATTCATGTTTTTGTATGCAACTATGCCAAGTTTGAGTGAAGGCTGCCAACAGGCGAGCTTCGTTGTCTTCTGACAACTCGTGTTGTATACAATTCTATATAGGGTACATAGTTTGTGTACACAACTCCTCTGAAACAGTTCCGTCATTCGATCTGAAACTATACACACATCTTCTACGCATATTGTAGATGTACACCTTGGTGTTTTTATGCCGAAATATTTTTTTTAAACACAAATATCACCTTTTTAACTCAGCCATTTTTTCTAAATTTTTCTATCCAATTCTATATAAGTTCTACTATGCACATATCTACCTAAATTAGTATACCTATTTATCAGAACAAGAGGAAGTAATAATGCTATAGATTTTCAAATTCTCATTAATGTTTCTTGCCTTGGTAACAGCTTCACATTTCTTCATCTTCGCTGTCTGGCCCATCTTCGACGGGCGTATTTTGTGACTTACGGCACTCTTGTTCGATTTGGAGCGGTATATGGGAGGTTTTATGGTTTGTGAATTAGTTTTACGGCGACGCGTTAGCGGTGCCGTAAAACTGATTCTCAGACCATAATAACCTCACAGATACCGCTCCAAATCGAAAAACAAAGCATGGTTATCACCATTCTAATGCACCTAGTGTGCTCCCTACGTTCTGCAACGTCGTAGCATATCGCGAACAGTGATAATTTTCAATACGTCAACAGGTCACACCAAATTAATTTGAAGATTTCAAAAATGTCTAGTATAGAAATTTAGCATCGGTGCCAGGAGATACATGTCGTTGGCTGCATTCTTGTTTGTGTTTAGCTGTGTTTGTTGGAAATTAAATGTTTATGTTTCAGTTTATTATCCCCTCGCGTAGCGAAAATGGGATATAAGGATGCAGAAGTTGTCTGTTCGTCCGTCTGTCCGTCTGTCCATCACACAAATTAACATTGGGGTTAATCTGCAATAACTTCTGTTTCCATTGATGGAATGCTTTAATGTTTCATATGTGTATTGTTAAGATCTCACATCATTCTACAGAAAGCTCATGGTGATCACTAACCCCAAGGTTATTACAAGCTCCTTATGCACCATCAAACTGCGCCAGGCGGGACATCTTGCTCCGCGGAGCTCTTGTTTAACAATTGTATTGCTTTTCTATGTTTAGTTGCAACAGTTAATTGCTTTTATTCATTAAATAAATATCAACATTTCTGCAGTGGTTTCGTGTGATTTTTACAAAGGAAATGCAAACAATAGTCAACAGGATTTCACCGGATTTACGCCTAATTCAGGTGATTACCCATCTACAGTACAGTTTATTATGTATAGTCATGTATGTGCACATTATAATTCGTAATGTTATTATAGGAATGAATGGCCTTTTTGTGGAATTTATCGGGGTATAAACTTGGAAAAGTCGCGGGAATACTGGACGAAGGCCGGAAGGCCTCGTCCAGTATTCCCTCGACTTTTCCAAGTTTATATCCCCGATAAATTACACAAAAAGGCCATTCATTCCTTATAATTCCAGCATTTGAAATAAATTCATCAAGAAAATGTGTTTATTTTCCGTTTTCTTAAGAATTATTTTAACTGCGCCTGACGGTTACGGAAAGTAGTTCGGCATGGAGTTTACTGGGATATAAATTCTGGACAGAGACTTGCTACGGACCAATCAAATGTTAGGGAATTGTGTAAATATTTTTGTGCTGGAATTATATGCTGGTACTGGCATATTGACTTTGGGAATTTGTTGAAGGGTCACCCTGAAGTCATGTTTGTTAGTCATTGGTCGATTCTCTTTTCCGGTTTGCGTTGTACAGGTCAATATGGCAGAATTATTAACCGAACATGTACCACAGGGCTACAGATAAGGAATTAGTAATTGAGTAGTTTTACTCCTGGGACCATCACCATGTTCACTTCTGAAGCAATTGGGTATTTCAAAATTTTAATTGGGTAAAATAAAATCACACTATTGTTTACACATCAATTGACAGCAATTATTGAATAGTTTGCTTCGAAATGAACACACACATGAAATACCAAGTTGTGTTTTCATGGAAAATAAGAAAAATGTGCTATATTTGTGGTATGTTTATTGTTTTCTGCAGCATGTTAAAGGTACCGCAAACTTGTTATTGCTTTTTGATACTCGCTACTTCGGATTTCAATTGGGTTATTTAAGCAAATACGCAGTTTATCTGGAGCTCTACTGTACCGAAAATGATTTGGGAAATATTTGGATTCCCCGCTGCTGGTCTGTGTTTACAAAGCGTGTAGGGATACATAAATCTGTCAAGTTGTCAAACACACTCAGACTGGTAAAACGGAGATTTTATATGCTATTTTATATCATATTTTTTAATGCACTCTATAAATATCACGCAATCTGATTGGATGATGGTCATACATTACAGGTATATAATTGTTGATGAACGGTAAATTATTCCAATATGTATTCCTACGCCAGTAGCAAAGGAGTGCATTAGAAATAGGTTAACCGCATTGTAATTTTGAAATTTGCGTCTTATATCAGAAAATGATAGGTCGGAAAACATGTTTCATGGCCATTAAACATATTTTCCGACCTATCATTTTTAGCGAGCCTTCCGCAGGAAGCTGTGCTTATGGCATACCGTCGGCGTCGTAGGCGTCCGTCTGTCTGTCCGTCCGTCCGTCCGTCCGTCTGTCCATCCATCCGTCCGTCCTCAAAAATTATAATGGCCTATATTTTCCTTGTTTCCTTGCTTGGATTTGCTTCATATTTCACACACGCATTGCTCCAAGTGTCCTACTGCGCTGTGGCAAATCCACGTTCAAATTTGCCCTCGGTTTCTTTGCTGCCACCGGGCGCGCTTCGTTGTCCTCTGACAACTCTTGTCTGATATACGCCGCAAATTTCAAAATTACAATACAGTTAACCCTATATTATAGGTGTGTAATTTCTATTGACATATCAGATGCGCGCTTTCTATTTTTGGTGCATTAGAATAACTCTTGATACGTTAGTCGGATATTTGCCAACCTTTATGGGTTTCTTCCTTACATTGATGTCTAGCCACTCTGAGACATTCGGATGACCTTGCACTACTTTCTTGACATATATATATTGTCCGTCATAATTCGGATGTGTCGCGTGACACGGAAATTCCTGTATATTATTGATTCGCGTATAATTGTGTTTGTGCAGCATTGGTACTGTACTGTATTGTGTTGTATTCGTATTCAGGCGTATGTTTTAGTAATTGTCCAAACACCTAAGTAAACGATATTTACGGTAACTCACTGGATCGTATGCAAGTACATTCTCATGCATGGGCGGATTCATTCAGATGGGGGGGGGGGACCCGGCGTGCGCCCCCCCCCCCCCACTAAAATTCGCCGAGTAAAGATTTTTTACGAGTTACTAGGCACGTTTCATGCCAAATTTAAACGTTTTCAATCAAAAATCATGTCTAAACATACTGTGACAGTGTCAATACTTTTGCTGCAAAATGCGCCTGAACGCAGGAAATGCGATGTAGATTTCCAAAATTTTCCCGGGGGAATGCTTGGACCCCCCTAGCGCTATCCCGAGCTCTGCTCGGTGGACTATTTTGCAATACTTGACTATATTATCGAACGAGCATAGCTCGTTCGATAATATGGTCAAGTATTGCAAAATAGTTACGCCCCCCCCCCTAACCCGAAATCCTGGATCCGCGCCTGATATGTGTGCATATTACCTGTAATATCCGAGTTTATAATGTACATGTATTTGTGGAACCTCGTTCGTGTCCTATTCGGAGTTAATTACGTTTCCACTGTATTACTTGTAATATCGGTTTGCAGACATATCAACCATACGCTCATCATCTCGTGGATACTACGCACAGTCGTGGGACAATGCAAGATTGGGATAAACCATTTTATCCCGTCAACACAGTGCGTATGTGCCGTGAAACAGTTTTGATATCCTGTAAATACTACCTAATCACTGCGTATGACTATGTGCGGTTGTCATACTAGTCGATTCTCCGATTTTGAGAATGCGGCTGGGGTTATGTTTCTGCATTTTAAAGCTATTTGTAACGTGATGGGGAAAATATCTGGCGCGGCACGGCAGAGCCTCGCCCGTCCCGTTTCCTAAGCTTTGCCAGATATTTTTTTTCCATTCACCATGTCCACGGCACTAACCTACTATTCTCTATTTCCCCTTTTCCATGCGAGGGTGGTTGTCAATTGGGAGAATGCGATGGGTAATTTAACGATCGGGGTTCATTCTTACCGGAATTCCGGCTGGAGACCAGTAGCCGATCAAAATTGCAAAGTAAACTTGTCTAGCAAAGTATACTTTAAGGGAGAAATCATTTATTTTTCCCGAAATGCATTATTTCATATAGAACTAACGACTGCATATACTTGACGATTAAACATGTTAAAAGTATGCAGAATTATTATACTGAATTTATTACATTATCACAGCTAAAATGGCTGTGATAATGTAATAAATTCAGTATAATAAAACATAATAAATTTATTTGTAAATTGAAAATTTCTCTTTCAAAGTATATACAGTCAAACCTGTGCTAAAGACCACCTCCGAATAGCAATCACCTGGCTGTAAATGCCACACTTTTGTTGTCCCAATGGCACACTTACTATATAAATGACCCTGCGAATAAAGACCACCAGACCGCCAGATTTTTACCTTCCCATGGCTGGCCTTTATTCACAGGTCTTACTGTACTTTGCTAGATAAGTATACTTTGCAATGTTCATGATGTTGTTGAAATAGGCTACAGGTTTGGCCCTCACATACGTCTTTGGCATTTTGTATGTGAATCTGGTTATACCACTTATGTCTGGTTATATATGTCGATGTGACTGGTGAAATGGGTTTTGCCATAAGTGTAGATCCAGATAAGTATAATATGCGTTCGCATTGTCTGATCAGGATCTACACAATGCGCCATTCCATCAATACATTACCCGTGATGCTTCTAACAATATAGATCATCGTCAGGCTACATTATTTTGCTATTTGATCAGGAGCTACACTGGTCACATATCCCACAAGTCACATTTCGCCAGCCACAGCCACATATTGATTAAGTACTAGATTGATAAGGACCGTTGGATCTGAGAGTATATCACATAAATGCCTGTAAAACTCGATGAATTACGTCCCTTAGTAAGCATTTTCGCCATTTGTTTTAAAACAACTGTTCATCATAGAAAAGACGAGTCTGTATTTTGTTGTTATAATTCTACACTAGCCACATGTGTGACGGTTTGAAGCGAGCCGTGGACGGCGCGGTGGGTGACGTCTGTCTGACAAGGCACAGAATTGAGCTGGGTGCCGAGTACGGTCGCTGGACGTCATTGCAGGCCGTGTTTGGGGAAACTAGGTCACCGCGGCTACTCTGCCACCTGCTAGACGTTCACGACACGTTCTGTACGGCGTGCTGTGACAAACGGAGGTAAGTGTGCACGTTTCTGGTGTGCACTGACGATCCCGTGAGCAAATGGCGTTAATTCACGATAAAACCAATGATGATTGTGGAAATATTCGGACATTTATCATGTTTATCATCATGTCTATCAAATAAAACTTTAAAAAATTTCTTCTGGTGGTGGTTTAATTAGATGGACCTCAGCTGACATGACATTGATTCAATATATCAATCATTAATGAATAGGAGGGGGGTGCGGACTTATTCTGAGGTGTGTCGAAAACGCTGATCTGTTCCCTGAACAGTCGAACTAAATTAACGCCATTTTACTCGGCGTATTTCATGTGTGATTATTGCGTATTTTCATTCTTAAATATACTAACAGTCAATAACCTGATACCTGTTTTATATTGCGTCACATGATATGTTATTATTAACCCTTTCAACACCAAGTAACTTAATCATGTTAATAGGCGTCATCTCTTCTTAACCCAGTATAGGCTGGATACAGTTGATTAGGCAGTAACGGAAATTAGTGAGAAACGGAAAACTTTTACAAACTCACCCCCGGGATGTACAAATGAAGTTGATTATTAAAATTGCAATACGATAAATTGAAAGCTTATTCGATATAGACAACATTGCACAGCTGTTTGAAAACAAGCATCTATAGTCACGTGACTTTTCACGCACCATAAACTTCCGGTAAAGCGTTCCTCAACTTTGATCAATTTGAAGAGCAGTCGGTGTATTCAATTTCGACGTCAAACTCATAAAAAACAAAGGTTGACATTCAAATTACGGTCCTAACATGAAGTCTATCCATTCATAAACATTACCTGAAAATGCCCTTCTAGTGATTGTAACCGTTGATATTTACTAACGACATTGATAGACCGAACAATTTTAGTGAATAACGGAACATGATTCTGTCAGAAAATGTGACTACACGAAACACACAAATACACACGAATACACCCAAATATTGCCATTACATGATTAGGGACCACCGAGAAATCGGCGGTGCCCTATAGGTTTCATCATGTTCGTCAGTCCGTCCGTCCGTTCGCCTGTCCGTCCGTGCATCCGTCCGTCTGTCCGTTTATAAAAAAAATAACACTTTCTCAAATGATCTATAATTTCTCGTTCCCATCAGCTAATAACTTCGCATGTGCATTCCTTGACTAACTACACATGCTTGCACATAGAAACGACAACCCTCTCTACTAATATGTCCGTCCGTCTGTCTGTCTGTTTATATAAATTTAAGTTTTTGAACAGGTGCTAAAATTAACTATAATTTCTATTTTACTTTAGCTAATAACTTAATATTTTACACATGCATTCTTTAATTTCTTTTGTAACTATGTATACATGGTTACACCCCAAAACAACCATTCTCTCTACTGATGTGTCCGTCTGTCTGTCTGTTTATTTTTTGAAGTGTGTCTGAAACTTTCTCAAGTCACACTTATGAGCTATGGCCCTAGAAATATTAGGTTGTCAGCGGGGCCCTACGTGTGTCAACAGGTCACGTTTTCTAGTTTATATTACGTTAGTCAAATTAATATTTGCAATAAATCATTCCCCCTCTAACCATCACTCCACTAACCGTCAAGAATTCCCATAGGCCAATGTTTGCATGCGTTCGCCTCCTTTTTGTCTGTGTACGTTGAGTACCGATTAACCCGGTGCTAGGTGTCATTCACTGTGAACTTTGACACAGATTGTGGCACAAATGAACAAATAGAATCACTGTAGTTGTGTACAACGAGTTCACTGGATGGCTTGACTTTGTCGTGTTGTTTAATAGACTTCACATGTGTACTACAGGCAAGAAAATAGCTATGTTCCACAACTAAGAGCTTTAAGTTCTATTTTTCGACCATTCGTATAGACATACATAAATCTCTTCTATATGTTGATGGCTCAGTGCTATAAGGTCGTAAGTGGCTTTTTAATTGTTTACAACATAATGTCAATTATTGTTTTTCACTCTAGGTAAGTATAACTACGGGCCTCCATATTATTTTTCAATTTGATGTCATGGCGTCGTAAAGACGCGACGCGTCAAGTCATGGGCATCGCAGCAGCCTGTTTCATAAATCTTAGAAAACTCGTAAAAACATTTTGTGAGAATTTGTCGGGAATTAAAGTTTTAAAATTGCACCAATACTAGTATTGTTGCACTTTTAAAAACTTATACCCCCATAAATTCTATAAAAAAACCATTAACTAATAGTTATAATTCCAACTTGTCAGCGAATATATACTGATTTCAAACAATGTATTTACGAGTTTCTAAGATTTATGAAAAACTCTGATGCGATGCCCATGACTTGACGCGTCACGTCTTTATTGTTTTGGCCCTCATGTACCGTTTTGGCCTCCTGGTACTTGACAGCTAAATCCTGTTATGCCTCATTAGGAAGTAATAAGCTTATAGCTAATCATGTTACCTTAGGGCCGAGCTAAGTGATTCTGGTGTGGTATGGACCTGACACCAATAAGCTTATAGCTAATCATGTTACCTTAGGACAGAGCTAAGTGATTCTGGTGTGGCAAGGACCTGACACCAGGTCTGGATATTCAAATTTCAGGGCTGAATATATAGTTTATGTAAATATTGAGGTCTGATTTTGGATTTTCCCTCATTTTTTACATGTTGACTACGAGATAATCCATCCTGTTGGCCCGGTCTTACATGACCCTGGTTGTTGATAGGTCGTTAAACATCAACAATCAACCAATCTCACAAAATGCTAGTTAGTACTGTAACACATAGAGATCTAGGCCTACCGTAGATCTACTTATCTTTCATATACTTTTGATTATGATTATTCTAGTCAATTGTGATTGTTTTGATAAATATGAATAAAGTTAGTACGTGTATGTGTTACTGATTGCAACTATTTCTATCATAACCCTTTCGTAATGTGTATTTAGTATGTCTTTCGGTGTATTTAAGTGTATTTCAGTCAATTTGGTAGTTTCCTGTAGCCGAAATTAACCACCAGGTGGCGTTCTTCATTACCCACTAAAGCGTTTCGGAACTGACTAGGGAAGGGTGTTTTGTAAACAATATTATATTGGTACTAAACAACAATTGATTGTCGGTTTTTGGACCCATAATGCAAGGAATATGAATTATCAAACAGATAGTAAAGAAATAGTTCATAAATATCACGTTAATACTTGACGTGCAGCTATTGAATTGATAGTGATTCGTTTCTGCCTAATCAACTGTACAATAACATTAGTATGAAAATTTGGAGATTTGTTTCGCTATTTCCTTCATTTCTGTTCAACCACTCATATGAACCGTCTCGACGAGACGGTTCATGTGAGTGGTAACAACATATACTTTTATGGAGAAATAAACAAAATAATCAAAAAATAAATCTCAATAAAATGTACATGTACATGTATCCATAGACTTCAATGGGTTAATGGCTGTTTAACCCTTTCACCCCTTGATATTGATAGTTTCAACACCAAGTAACTTAATAGGATGTTCCATGCCAATGTTTCACGCTATTTCATTAATTTTGTTCATTCAAATTATCCCATTCTTCTAAAAGGGTAATCTGTACGACGTTTAAAATTATTAACAAACAGTGGAGATCCTGATGAGACGGCTCGTTACGAGCCGGCTCATCTGGATCTGCACTGTTTGCAAACATTGTCTCTATACAGGTCTGTGGTGTTGAAAGGGTTAAGGTGGGTGTGTATACTGGAGTCGGGTTGTCTGTCCGTCCGTCCGTCACTAAACTTAACATCAAATAAATATGTTATAACTTCTATTTCCTTCATCTAAAATGCTTAATATTTCATACATGCATTCCTGTAAGGCTCTACTACCATGCTGTGCCAAATCCACGACCGTCCAACCCCCGCTGATCCCAAGGTCAAGGTCAAATACTTTAGAAAACTTAACATCAGAGAAATATGTTATAACTTCTATTTCCTTACATATTTAGGGGCATGGGCCCACGCGGGGGGTATTCCGTAAGCCTCGCTTACTGACAAATTTAGTTCGTATTGCCATTGTCGAATGGGTGATAGTGTAAATTAACGGACCCACTCAATGACGCCTCCTTTCAGGGAATGTTGATTTATCTTGGTTAGCTGCTTGTGCCTTACCAGAGCCGCCGCTATTTAGGTCCATTAATTTACACTACTGTCGTTGTAAGTTAAGTCTCTTCGATCATGTCAAGTTATCAGGCAAGGCTAGGACTGCACGAAGGAATTCCGAGGCTTGCCAATTTATGACGACAGTTTCTGAGTCAAACTTGATAAAATTGATATCAGACTCTGGTTGGTCTGGTATTATATTTATCAGTAGCCGTCTACTAGCCGATTTCACCAACATTGCAAAGTATACTTATCTAGCAAAGTATACTTTGAGGGAGTGTTCATTTATTTTTCCTGAAATGCATTATTTCATATAGAACTAACGACTGCATATATTTGATGATTAAAAGTGTGCATAATTATTATACTGAATTTATTACATTATCACAGCCAAAATTCAGTGTAATAAAAAGTAATAAATTGAAAATTTCTCCCTTGTAGAATGGCCAAGGCAGTAAACACAGCGATGAAGGAAAGAAGCGACACCCGGGCTGTTGGTGTAACTGACGTACGGCCTGTTTCTCCCCTGTGTATCATGGCGTCGGTTTTACCAGGTAAGGGGACAAAGCTATTATATATTGTGTGTGACGCCACATAAAATATAAGACAATGAACCACAAAGAGACAAAAGAGTCGGACAACTATGCTAGACTGATGGCTGTTCGAAATTGGTACCACTGCCACTATTTTTCATTTACTCAATAATGGAAACGGCTATTCAGTAATCAAGGGCGGATCCAGAATTTCAGGAACGAGGAGTAATTGAAGAGTTACCGTTCGCAACTAGGGGGTTGTCCTATTATTGAGCTCTTCGAAATGCACTTTCCTGTGTTTTTCGTCATTTAAATTCCAACTGGTGGTAAACTGTCATCCATGTAAACTTGTGTCTGAACGAGGGGGGGGGGGGGGGGGGGGGGTTGTTGCAACCACGGAGCCCCCCCTCCATATCCGTCCCTAGTAATGGTAAATGACAATTTTAATCGCAGGACTTCATTCAACCTTTGATTAAATGCATTGTAAACATGCGTAATTGATGTGAGAACATAAAATAATTAAATTATTCAAAAGTCGGTAAAAGGGGCGTTATATAGTCATAAAATAAATAGAATATTTGTTTTCTTCAGTGTAAGATCGATTTTATTTCATTTCGTGGACGAAAAATGTCGGATTTTCACTCGTGAAAATCTGACATTTTTCGTCCACTCGATGAAATAAAATTCGATCTTACACTGAAGAAAACAAATATCCTCTATGACCATATATATAACATACGTAATCGACGTGAGGTAGTGTTAATACTGTTTGCTTATATCTCTGAACAGGTGCAGAGTGTAGTAATACCCACAACCCTGGCAACAAATCCTTAAGTCTTCAAGCGATGCAGAAAGCAGTTGCATATTCATGCCGGACTGGCTCCAATACAGACAAGACGGAAACTACGGCAAATGTAACATCTAATGCGAGTAATACTATATATTATCCTAAATACATTGAGGATTCGCATTTGGTGCCACGGGATACCGGGATGTTTCCTGAGAAGGCAGGCATAAACAGTCATGATGCAATTATATCCATAGCGACGGACAATGAAAATGATGGTACGAAGTGGACGTTTGAAAACAAAAATGGATATGTCTGTCAAGCTTTTAGTAATGTAGAAACAGATACGTCTGATACAGTGGTATATTTATCTGACCTAAAAGGCACAGCTACACATGCTGTCGTACCTAATGACAGATCGCAAACCGATAGCTGTTCAACTGTGTCCGAAGAAGGTATTAGTATAAGTGTAGACATTGAGAAGAAATATACATACCGTACCATGGATTGCGATAGCTCAAACGGACACAAAGTGTTGGTAGACAGTACCGAAACTATAGACAATAGTGATTACTGTACAAGTAAACTGGTTGATGCGGAAGTGCCCCATATGTCCGAGCTGGGACACTATGACAAAGGAAATACCGCAGGTGTTACATCCCATACCACAGAGGCTACAGAAGCCTGCTCGGGTCGATCGATGTTTATTCAGGATCCAGACGTGTCAACACAGCAAGATGTTGATAAACTAGACACGAAACTGACCACAGTAGAAGAAGAGACGGACCAATGCCAGGCAATCAACGGGGACACAGGGCACCAAGGCACTACACTGGAGGACTATGGAGCCACATGCCATCACGGCTTGGAGATGGAATGTGAAACACCGGAGATGGATCATGGTAAGGGAGTATAACATCTGGTATTTGTAACCGATTCGCGGCCAAGCCTGATTGGTGATGTGATACCCGAATGTCATGGCATACTATCCTTGCCATAAATGAACAAAACCGGTATTTTCCAAATGGAATCACAAATGCACTCTTCTCTTTCCTTCAGACCAAGGTATTTAGCAGAAACCTTTATTCTAATCTACATGTATAACTAAATTAGCTTTTCCTAATTTAATCAATATCTCCTCAATTTAGGCATTGGATTTGGATCAAACACTGTTATGTAATTTAACCCACGACAATCAACACATAGTCATAATCGAATTGCAATGGATGCTGCCTAAGAATTGAAAGATGGTACTGCTATTCCTGCACTAGTCATATTCTATATGTCTTGCTTCACTTTTCCCCGTAACACATGTATGAATGCGTATTCTTACATATGGGTATCTCTGAACTTACCTCTACCATTTGCCGTACCAAATCAGTTGTTTTTCCTGGGATATCAGTTATGATATCTGTGACATAAATCCGCTGGTCTTTTTGTAGTCCAATATTGATGTCTAATGATTCCTGTGCTGTAATCAACAGGTTTTCTATTTCCACATCTTCTATTTATTCTTCTTCACCGAGGCCACAAATCACTTCTAACATAGTTTCGCGGCCCAATTATATCCATAGGCTTTTTAGCGATTCTTTGGAATGGTTCAGCCATTGGTGGATTGCGTATGAATATTGATTTACAAACCCTACCTTTCTGGACCACATTCTCACAAGTTGCACATGTTCAGCAAACGTTCGCGACATCTTTATATCAACCTGGTCAAATAAAGTATGGAGATTCTTTATATCGCGGGCATTTTTGTTACCTGAATGCCCTCCTAATTGAATACAGTGAACTACCTTCATGACCACATTTCTATATTTAGTAGGCATAACTAGTTGCTTCAAAACCTTTCCAATGGGCAGGGCAGTATGAAGAATCTGTCTCGCTTCTGTCCAACGTCCTTACCTTTGATAAGCTTCCAGGTCTCCAGATAAGGAATTAGTAATTGAGTATTTTCGCTTCATCATATCTGAAGCAATTGGGTATTTCAATATTTTAATTGGGTAAAATAAAATCACACTACTGTTTACACATCAACAGACTGAAATTATTGAATAGTTTGCTTCGAAATGAAAACATGTCTTGGCATTTCATTAGAATTGTCTTCTTAGAGACAATTCTAATGAAATACCAAGATGTGTTTTCATGGAAAATAAGAACAATATGCTATATTTGTGATCTGTTTAATGTTTTCTGTAGCATGATAAAGGTACCTCAAATTTGTTATTGCTTTTTGATACTCGCTACTTCTGATCTCAATTGGTTTTTTGGCAATTATAATTTGGTATTTACGCAAATGCGCAGCTTATCTGGAGCTCTGAGCTTCCACAAATTGTCCCTTCTACTTTGAACTTACATTCTACAGTATACATGAGCAACTTTATTGTATGCATATTTATTGTACGGTACTGTTGCTTTTCATTTGGAACTTTACACCACTGGTCGTAGAATGCACGTTTGTGCATCATTGAATGCTACTCGACCACTGACCGATGTGCGCGTGTCATGCATTTATCATGGTGCATGCCGTTAGTTTCTTCTTTGGATGGGTGCATGTGTCTAATTTGGGTATCCTGATCTATATTCCATTGTATCTGTTCATTTTTGTCACGGACTGTTTCAATGTTGTACCACGCGAAATCCAGGTTTTGTGGTACAGTACAGCCACCGCGAAACCCGCACATTTTTTGCTTTGCGGAGTTTTTCGCCAGCGCGGAATTTCCTACCTATTGCGGCAAATCGCTGGTTTGCCGCGAAATGCCGCAAAGCGTCGCAAAGTTATTGCAGTATTGCCGCAATTGTTAAAATAAATTGCCGCAATCGTGACCCAAGTCAATTGCGGCAAAACGCGGCGAAATCATAAAACGGATCACCGGCACATTTGCCACAATTTGCGGCGTTTTGATGGACAGAAAATGCGGTGTTTTGCGATGTTTTGCGATGTTTTGCGATGTTTTGCTTTATTATTTTATGCTTTATCAATTGCAAATCTAGGTTCCAATGATGTTTGTTAAATGCAAAATATGTGTTTTGATTGACAAAAGGCACAAACAGATGCACATGTTTAACTTGATTTTGCACGACATATCATCGTAGAATAATAAAAATGGTTTCCTTAATTGGAGGTCGTTGTCGAATTAGGTTGTTAGTAAATAATTAACGTCAGGTGCATCCAATTATTGAATGCACATGCCAATTAATAATCCTGTTAAATTCAGGTGCGCAAACCACAACACTTATGTTGCGGCCAACCCTCTGTACGTGTGGAATAGCAGCAGTGTACTAATCCAAGGGGAGACTATCTACACCCGCCTAAAGCACACTTGTAATGTATGATTCACATATTTTCATTGTTATATGTTTGGTTTTACACGACATCTGACTGATAATCATAACACCAATATCAATCCGATTGTAGATTCCGAAGATGAAGCACAGTGTTGCAGCGAGCCCTCTACATCGGAGTACCTGTTACTGGACCATCCATACGGTGTTGGTTCCCTGTCTACGTCGGACCGAAAAGGCAAAGCATTACAATGCCATCATTGCGGTATAGTGTCCAAGAATTATAGACTACATATTGCCCACATTAGGACCCACTTCACACAAAATAGGTTCCACTGTGACAGGTGTTGTGAGTCCAGGGCCAATAAGACAAACCCTGGCTTCCACAAGGCCCGGGACTCTGCTGGCCGCCCGTTATGTAAACTCTGCGGTAAGCTGCTTGCCAATGGTCCACCAAAACTCACGTGTAGACGATGTGGGGAGACTTATACATCCAGCACGCGGTATCCCCGACATACGTGCCGCAGGAATACTATTACAGAATACACATGTCAGAAATGCAATAAAACATTTTCAAAACAGGCACTTCTTAAAGCACATTTGCGCAGACATTCTAGTGACGACTATTGTAAATGCGACGTTTGTGGAAAGGTATGCAGCTGTCGACAAGGCTTGCAACAGCACACACTGGTTCGTCACACCGATCTAGAGACACACGCCTGTGTAATCTGTCATAAAATGTTTAAATGCAGGCTGTACCTTGCGAGGCATATGCTAATTCACGAAGGGAAGAAGAACTTCACATGCGATGAGTGCGGGAAGATGTTCTACACACAGACATTATTGACTCGCCATAGCGTGAGTCATACAGGGGAGAAGGCCCATCAATGTGATACTTGTGGCGCCACCTTTGGCCGGCTGGATGGTCTGAAACATCACGTGCTTGTTATCCATGATGGGGTAAAGAACTTTACCTGTGATTTTTGTCAAAGATCGTTCTCTACCAAAGCTAGTTTGATTTCTCATACCAGAACTCATAGTGGTGATAAACCGTTCATATGCACAACATGTGGGAAGGGATTTTCACAGAAATGCAGCATGAATACTCACATGAGAACACACACTGGCTATCGTCCGTTTTCATGTGCAAAATGTGGTAAGAGCTTTTCACAAAAACAAACCATGTATACTCACATGAGAACACACACTGGTGAGAGACCGTTTCCTTGTACAACATGTGGTAAAATACTTTCAACAAAACAAGGCCTGGATTATCATACAAGACTACATACTGGCGAACGGCAATTTCTTTGTACAACATGCGGAAAGACATTTGTACTCGAACAAGACCTGATAACTCACTCCAAAACACATACAGAGGACGGTGTCCACAGTGAAAGTCTCCAGGGACAAAAACCGTTCACGTGTAGCCATTGCAACAAGATATTCGCAACAAAACATCACTTTGTTACTCATATGCGGCGACACGCGAGGCCGTATCCATGTACGCTGTGTCCGCGGTCATTCGATACCAAGGCTGCTTTGGATACACACGCCCGCCGTCACACGTGCTCTCGTAATAGGCCGTTTGTCTGTACATTCTGTGGAAATACGTTCAGAACTAAAGCTGCATTAACTATCCATTATGGTCGTATCCACAAATAGGTCGTTAATAAAATCAGTATGTTTTACACTGTCGAATACACACACACACGCAAATCAGTTTACCCGTGAAACTCACAAGAAGTCGCAACAAAACCATACATTACTATGGCACATGATCATTGGTGCGCCCTGACCTCAGATCACGAGGGTCAATTGCTAGAAAGAAAATTGCTACCCCGCCATATACCTCTCGGACAACTAACGCATTCGTATATGCTAAAAGGTGAGCCGCGTCCATGGTGTATTGCATGCCACAGCGCATTTACCGTGCAACACATCCTACTGGACTGTATCGACTTTGCCGATATTCGACGCAAACACTTCAATGTCTCTTCACTTGCGGAGTTGGTCCAGGTGGAGAACATTGAAGGTTTGCTTAGCTTCTACGTTAAACCAGCTTGTATCGGAAGATCTGGTTTTCATACGCCCGCGGCGGGCGGGCACAGCTTGTCCACGCAATAACTAGATTCTACTGGACAGATTTTAACCAAATTCGGTATACATGTTTATCACGGCAAGATAAAGAAGCCTATTGATTTTGAAAAATGTCCGATGACTTATCTCCCCTTGGCGGCCATTTTTATTTTTCGCACTCTGTATCCACACGCCATATGCCATATACCGTATAGTTGAAATAGGCTAGTCAATGATGCAGAACCAAACAACAGACCGCGTGATTCCCCGCCGTGAAATTATCCAATGTTAATGGTCGACGATTATCGATATCCAACAAACGGTTGATACAATGACAAGGTGTATGATCACGTGGTACTAACAACAACAACAAGTATTGAAACTTCCAGAATCCATCCGATTGAAAGTACGTTTTCTTTTATATTGTCCTTATTACGTAACGGATGTTGATAAAATATGGCGCATCAAACGCGTCTTATTTAAGGCCCTATACGGCTCAAGTCGCCGAATTTGACCTCGTATTGGTCTTTCCCATGAATAAATAAAACTGTTTTCCATTTAGACACTCTTCGAAACTATGTGCAGTCATTTTGGTACAAAAAAGACTTTGTAGCCGATACAAATATCAATATTTGTTGATCAACAAACAGCAGGTGCGTCTTTCAGTACCCCGAGATATGTTTCGAAAGCTGCCGGATAACTCCGTGACCAATTCCGATTCGCTCCGGTAATTTCTCTGTAGTACGGTTTTTAACCCCCGTATATATGCACAACTTGACGTATTACACACATAGGCACTTTATGGGATGAACGAAACCGATGTGTTAATGACTCCTATCACAGGATGTATAGTATATGACAAGGTGGGTCATTTGCCAACCAACGGAAGTGACGTAAATTAGGCTACCTTTGACTGGTTTCGTGATTTACTTTGCTGTTCACCAGCTGATTTTGATTTTGTGACATATCGACAGTGCCTGTGCTGACATACAAGACATGATACAACATGGAAAGTCACATTAACATCAACACATGGTAAGAAATAACCCATATTAATGTCATTTACAATATTTAATTCATTATTACCTTTTCAGATAAGTGAATGTCGTCCAATATTTCAGTTGGTTCACGATAAATTCGTACCCATACCAGTTCGTACCCGCTTTGGTCATTTCGTACCCATATTATGTGCATGTTTTTTGGTCATTTCGTGCCTATAGGTACGAAATGACCATGTTTGCTCATTTCTTACCCAATCTGTTATGACCCGTATGTGATAGCAAGGGGCATATTGCGTTGCTCTTGAGGTTCCGTACGTCCGTCCGTGTACATTTACGTCGAAAAGTCAAACAGTTTTTAATAGTTTCTCCAGGTAAAGAGACCAGTGTGCCACGGGGGGATATAACATAATATGTCTAGTTTAATTTGTATCTTCAATCGTCAAAGCCTTCAGACTGCAGTTGACACACATGTAGTATTGATTGTTTACTCTTGTATATTTGTCACTAATGAGATCACTCACTTGTAGGTTTATGAGGGTGCGCATATACACGTAAATACATAAATATCCTTAATTACTTCATTAACATGTATTGTTTTCTTACTTCTGAATCGAACATAATCATATACTCTATCTTCAGTAACAGTTTACATAGTATACATATATATATGTAGCATTTCGTAATAATCAATATTGCTGTTCATAGACAGTTCATCATTTGTCAATAGGTGATATCAATCATTTGAATCATTATGGGTGATATCACCCTTTCATTATTAATCCGTGATATCACGCATTCGAAAGGGTGATATCATTCATTTAAATAGTTCATATCACTCATTTAGATTCAAATATCTTATATCACCCATTGAAATAGGTGATGTCACATATTCGAAAGGTTGATATCACATATTCCAATGGGTGATATCCATTCATTTGGAATTGGTGATATACATTTGAATGCATGATATCACCCATACGAATTGGTGATATCATGCTTTTCAATTTGGGATATCATTCATTCGGATGTGAATATCACCTATTCGAATGGATGATATCATAATGTGCTAGAAAAGTCCAAAACGGCGCCCCATACATGAAGATCTGTACTTTTTGCAAGTAATTTTCACATTGGTTAGAGTGAAAACACACCTTTAATGGCTTTAGTATTAAATGGACTAGTCTGAAAATCAGTGTGTGGCAATTGGATGGGTCCTTAAATTAACGCAGGACGGTCCATTCTATTTATTTGAGGTTGAAAGGGTTAAACAATGACTTTTAGTGCAATTAATTAATTGTAAACACTCCAATTTTCTTTGTTGTTGTTGTTCCGCGAAATACACACATTTCTTGGAATTCGCGTATGTAATTACCGAAATGGGTCTGTTTTGACTTCGAAATGGTTACGTTTTGACCACAAAAAAAGTGGGTACGTTTTGACTTGAGTACGTTTTGACCAGCACCATTAGGGCCGACGTGTGTTGGTGCCGAGGTGTCGTAGGGCCGACTTGGTTTAGGGCCGAGGCGTCACAAAACCAATCACGAAACCAATCCGTACTTCTATTGGTTGAAAAATGGTTCCCAGCCTACATGCGGATTAGTAACTTACAATTAGCTGATTAGCGAGCCGGTCAAAGGTAAATGAAATTACTTCCGTTGACTGAGATGATGAATGCTCTCGTTCCTTATAATTACATAGAGATCATCAGTGTAACTGGATTATCACATCGGCTTTTCGTGCATCCCATAAAGCTCCTATGAGTACACATACCGCATTGCGGAAGCATTTTGTAAATAAAATAAATATTGGAAAATATCTCCCCGGATCACAGGTGGGTGGAAGGTGGGTCCAAGCGATGGGTAATTTAACGATCGGGGTTCATCCTTACCGGAATTCCGACTGGAGACCTGGTTTGGCCCTCACATACGTCTTTCGCATTTTGTATGTGACAGTTGAATCTGGTTATACCCCTTATGTGAGTATTACGATTGTTCGTAATCCTATTTTAGGGGAAGGGGCCAAGTGACTTTGGTGTGGTATGGACCTGCCACCAGGTCAGGTTATTCTAATTTCAGGGCTGAATATATTGTTTCTCGATGTAAATATTCAGTTCTGATTTTGGAATTTTCCCCCCAATGCAGCAGGTTAAAACGGGATCGAACCCGTTTGCCCGGCCTTACATGACCGTAGCTGTTGATAGGCCGTTAAACACCAATAAACAAACAAACAAACTCCCCGGATCACATATTGACATAACGACGACGGTCATTACTGTGTAATCAGGTAATGTTATGTTCCGCTTCACATCCTCGGACACATACGAAAGTTTATTCGTTTATTTCATACTGTTTTATGTGGTCCGGGTCATTTCGTACCCATACCATTTCGTTCCGTGTTTGGTCAATTCGTACCCTTAGGCGCATGTTTTCCGGTAATTTCGTAAATATAGGTGTTTTGTCATTTCTTACGCATTCTTGTTTAATTTTTTTTCACATATTCACATATATATTTGGGCATATATTTGCATATTTTAAATTTGTTTTGATGAAAAAGCTGGGTCATAACTTGAGGTAAAATGAATGTTATAATTGAATCCTTTCACCCCTAAGTAACTGGAAATTGGAATGGATTTTTATATGTTAATTTCCGAACCAATCCAATCGCGATAAAATTGTTTTCAGACTAGTCCTTTTAAGAAAAGGGGATATTTTTGTTGTCAAAAATAAGAAAATTATTTGCAAAAAGTGCAGATCCTGATGACACTGCTCGTGATGGATTTTTATATGTTGATTTCCGGACCAATCCAATCGCCACAAAATGGTTTTCAGACTAGTCCATTTATGTAGAAAATTCCTTTTATGAAAAGGGATATTTTTGTTGTCAAAAATAAGAAAATTATTTGCAAAAAGTGCAGATCCTGATGAGCCGGCTCGTGATTGATTTTTATATGTTGATTTCCAGACCAATCCAATCGCCACAAAATGGTTTTCCGACTAGTCCATTTATGAAAAGGGGATATTTTTGTTTTCAAAAATAAGAAAATTATTTGCAAAAAGTGCAGATCCTGATGAGCCGGCTCGTGATGGATTTTTATATGTTGATTTCCGGACCAATCCAATCGCCACAAAATGGTTTTCAGACTTGTCCATTTATGTAGAAAATTCCTTTTATGAAAAGGGATATTTTTGTTGTCAAAAATAAGAAAATTATTTGCAAAAAGTGCAGATCCTGATGAGCCGGCTCGTGATTGATTTTTATATGTTGATTTCCAGACCAATTCAATCGCCACAAAATGGTTTTCGACTAAGTCATTTATCAAAAGGGATAATTTATGTGTCAAAAAATAAGAAAATTATTTGCAAAAGTGCAGATCCTGATGAGCCGGCTCGTGATGGATTTTTATATGTTGATTTCCGGACCAATCCAATCGCCACAAAATGGTTTTCCGACTAGTCCATTTATGAAAAGGGGATATTTTTGTTTTCAAAAATAAGAAAATTATTTGCAAAAAGTGCAGATCCTGATGAGCCGGCTCGTGATGGATTTTTATATGTTGATTTCCGGACCAATTCAATCGCCACAAAATGGTTTTCAGACTTGTCCATTTATGTAGAAAATTCCTTTTATGAAAAGGGATATTTTTGTTGTCAAAAATAAGAAAATTATTTGCAAAAAGTAAGATCCTGATGAGCCGGCTCGTGATTGATTTGTATATGTTGATTTCCAGACCAATCCAATCGCCACAAAATGGTTTTCCGACTAGTCCATTTATGAAAAGGGGATATTTTTGTTGTAAAAAATAAAATAATTATTTGCAAAAAATGCAGATCCTGACGAGACGGCTCATCACGAGCCGGCTCGTTTGGATCTACACCATTTGGCAATACCACTATACAGGTAGTGTTGAAAGGGTTAAATAGATGTTAGTTAGGCCAGCTAACATAGAATTAGCATTAGCAATCTACTCATATCGTGATGTACATATCTAGCTGTGACTGGAGAAATGGGGCTTAGTCGATGTGTGGCCATTGTAGACTTTGATCAAATAGAACACTAGTGTAGCCTGATCATCTGATAGCGATCTATATTACATGCTACCCAGTGATTTACCGTATTTCTGGTAGCATTTATTTCCTTGAAGGAAATATTTCCTCCTAGACATTATATATATAGCGAAACGTCATTTCCGGCGAAGAAACAATTCATACGCTAACGTCAACATTGTCAATGTTGATGTAATAAGCTGATCTAAGAGCAAATTTCACATTTTTCGAAAAGCATGTAATATACACTACCATTTTGAAATACCAGCTTTATTTCCCTTGATATCTGTAAATCCGACAAAGAAACTTGTGCTCCGTACTCGATCGTTTCTTTATAAGACTTCCAGATGTCTCGGGATATAAATCCGGTATTTCAAAATGGTAGTTGAATAAACTCTACATATTGCTTGTTAGACGCACAACGGGTGTTTCATTAATGGAATGACAAACAGTCCAGATCCTGATCAGACTGCGGATGCACATGCTGATCTGGATATACACTGGACGCAAATCCCATAAGCCCCATTTCTCCAGTCACATCCACATATATGTTTGAAACAAAAAAAGTATTTGGGGTTAATTACTTGTATTTTGTAATCTGGTGAGGTAATCAGATATTTCGATGCATATCTGTTGATGTAATTTTATTATATTTTGTGTTGTTAATTAATTAATTGGCAATTAACCTGAGGTACGAAATAGCGATTCCCGGCGATGGCACAGAACCCACCACTTGTTTCTAACTTTCATAGGATTTATATACATGTATGAGCCACCAAATCGGATGTTCGCCAACCGTCATCAATAGCTTCCTTACATTGATCAGGGCTCCAGATAAGGAATTAGTAATTGAGTATTTTCACTCCATCATTTCTCAAGCAATTGGGTATTTCAAAATTTTAATTGGGTAAAATAAAATCACACTACTACTACTGTTTACACATCAACAGACAGCAAGAATAAGACAAATATGCTATATTTGTGGTCTGTTTATTGTTGTCTGCAGCATGATACATGTACCAGTACCACAGAATTGTAATTGCTTTTTGATACTCGCTACTTCTGATTTTAACTGGGTATTTAAGCAAATACGCAGCTTATCTGGAGCGCTGATTGATATAACCACTCTGTGTAATATAGGTGACATTGACCTACTTTCGCGAAATACAAGTCACATCCGTCAAAATTGTATACATCTCCTGATGTGTTAGTCGGATGTTCACCAAACATTATCAGTTGCTTCCTTACATTGATACCTAACCACCCTGGGTCATTCAAGTGACCATGACCTACTTTGTTTGTCTCGCCCACACGATAGTGAAACAGAAATCGCATATCAATCGTCGTCATCCAAAATTTTGGGCATAGGTCCATTGTAGGTCCAAATAGTTGGATGTTCGCCAAACTTCATCAGTAGCTTCCTTACATTGATAGAAACCATCCTGGGTCCTTTGGGTGACACTGACCTACTTTTCTAAAAATATAGGTCACATCCGTCAAAACTACATCCTGATACGTTGGATATATACCAAACTTCATCAATATATTTTTCTCACTCATGCTAGATTGGCGGTAAAATTTAAAATTAGTAGCCGAAATTAACTGTCACATTAAAATACTAAAATAAACAATACTATTTTATATTAGCTCCACTATTTGTAAGAGTACACTTTCAAATAATTTCTGAGATATCAGTAGCAAAAATTGCCATTTGAATGATTTCTGAAATATAGGTAGCCAAATTGCGAACTGGAAAGTGAGACATAGCGGTCACAATTCTGTAGCCCATTTCATCAACATTGCAAAGTATACTTTCCTAGCAAAGTATACTTTGAGGGAGCAATCATTGATTTTTCCGAAATGCATTATTTCATGCAGAACTAACGATTGCATATATTTGATGATTACAACTATGCAGAATTAGTATACTGAATTTATTACATTATCACAGCCAAAATTGGCTGTGATAATGTAATAAATTCAGTATAATAAAAATTAATAAATTTATTCTAAAATTGAAAATTTCTCCATTTGCTGGGAAAGTATACTTTGCAATGTTGATGAAATAGGCCCCTGCAGGTGTCGTCTTCATCAACAATTTTGGACAAAGTCCAAATTTCGCATATCTCTTGATATGTTAGGCGGATAATTACCAAACTTCATCAATAGCTTCTCACATTGATAGCTATCCATCCGGTGTCATAACCTTAACCTTATGACCATAATTTCATATATAGCAGTGTATTTCGACTGACATTGACCATGGTCAACGTATCAACAACTTTCGACATAAAAATATGTTGTTGTTTTTTTTCTTCAGGAAAACAGCAATGCATCAAGATTGGACTCGAACTGGGCCATGTAAACACCAGACTGTCCACTGCACACGATCTGGATCGATCGATATCAGCAATCAGCAGGGAGGGTGGAGAAGAGAAGACACCATGAACACAAGACCCTTGGCCAGATAGAGAACAGCCGACGGACATTTTACAGCAGTTAGATTGGTTACCAGTATAGATGTGAATATGTCCTGTTTGTTCAAACACGGTGGGTATAGTTTGTCACAGGCACCTGCTATTGGGATGGGGTGCACTGAATCAGGTAGGAAAAACCCTCCAATTCATACCATACTTTTTTACTTTCACGATTTTGATTCGATTAAGCACAGATATCCCGGAAAATTGAATAGCAAACCTGCCAATGTCCCAGTTCTTGCTGGAAATAAGGACTGATGGGGTGCACTCCGATATGCCCCAAAATCGTTAGAAAATGCAGTTTATAGCCACGAAAAGAGATGCACGAACACGCATGCAATAATATTGCGCATTCACCAATAAGTCAGGAAAACTTGAATGTTATACCCTAGTGTACCCCATCTTTCCTTAATTCCAGCCAAATATATATGTAGTTTTTCTCGAAATAACTCCTAAATGGCCGAATCTACGGGGATTAGAACATCGACAGGTGTTGCTGATCAATTTTCCGGGGTATCTGCGCTTAATTGCGTTACAATGTTCTTACCTGATTCAGTGCATCCCATCCAAATAGCAGGTGCCTGTGACGTTCTATACCCACCGTGTAAAAGTATGCTAGACATTCCATTGTTAAATAACATAGGTTTGTGCTACTGGTAGCTGTAGAAACCATTTTGTTACTGTGAAAGTGATTTGGCTACTAATATTTCAGAATTTGGCGACTGAAAGGTTATGATTGGAAAAAGTAGTTTTGCAAATATTGGAGCTACTGGTAATGTAACATTTTGTGCAAGGTAACCTTTAATTTTTACTAATTAAATTTCATAATCCTTGCGCTAACCTGGAGTTATAACAAACAGTGTAGACCCGGATCAGACTGCTCGACTGCGACTGGTGATCTGGGTGTACATCTATCACACGGTCAGAAGATCCATTTTCTCAGTACATGTCATCTCAAAAACTATTCATTTTTCAGCATTATACTGATGACGACCAGGGCCCGGTTGCTCAAAGCCTCTGTTAGCTTAACAGACTGTTAAATCCTTAACATTGTTAAGCCTCTGTTAGCTTAACAGACTGTTAAATCCTTAACATTGTTAAGGATTTAACAGTCTGTTAAGCTAACAGAGGCTTTGAGCAACTGGGCCCTGCATACTTAAATACATGTAGATACATGTACATGCATATAATGAGACACAACATATAACCGTTGCTGCTGCTTTTATTTTCCTCATTTAAATGATAGTACATGTAATGTTGAGCCTACACACTGTAGCACATATACTAACTCTTACATTAAAGGTACTGTGTCTCGGATAGATTCAGTGGAGGGCACATTTAGTGTTGCCCTTGTCCGTCCGTCCCCAACCTTGTAACTTGTAAAACTTTTAAACAGTAATAGCTACAGACCTGAATCTTGGTATGTAGCTTTCTTATGAGTAGATGCACAAAGTTTATTTTGATTCTTTTGACCCCCGGGTCATGGCTTATCTCCCCCATTTTCGACTTAGAATTTTGCCTCGTTTTACAGACGACTTGGATATATAATTTGGTTCCAGAAATACGATCTAAATTAACCTATTTTGTCCCTAATCTGTTTCATCACATTCTTGGCATATCAGAGACCCAGTGCCTTTAATGTACCCGTTACAGATATTTTGTGAACAGTTCAGAAATTATCCGTAAAAACACGAAAATCGGACTGATTTCATGATTCATCTGAAATCTACATGTGCTGTTTTTGTTTTAATTATGCAGATAACCATTACGATATCAGATAACACTACTTGTATCTGACCATGCTACTCATTGTACACAACTTCACAATTTGATCAATAAATGCCGTCGATGATACAGATATTGAAAAGTGTGGGTTATTGGGAATATGAGCTACCGGCTGAGAAAAGGAACCATAGACCATGTGCAATCAGCATGGTGAGTGCATATATCTGATCATGACAGCAACACAATCGGCAAAACAATTAGATTTTATACTGCGAAGTGGACCTCAAATCTACAATTGTTGGACATGTTGTCAGGTCCATTTTCTCGGCTGGGGGCTATATGTGGCTGTGACTGAATAAATGGGGCTTATGGGATTTGTGACCAGTGTAGCTCCTGATCCAATAGCACACTCTGATAGCCTGGTGGTCTATATAGCTTCGTAGAAGCATGACATATGTATCATTCACGGAATGGCGAACAGTGCAGATCCTGATCAGTCTGATATGGAGCTATAGTGGTCGCAAAACCCATAAGCCCTATTTCTCCAGTCACAGCCACATATGTGATCTGTGTTGATAAAAAGTGAATGTTACATTATTTCTTCGTAACGTTAGCTTTTACCCTTTGTTCTGTATAAGCTTACAAAAGCCCTCTTTCAGGGTATGTGGTCACGTGATTTCAGAACGACCCTAGATAATGTGTGATGTCGTTTTTACAGTAGAATTTCTTTACAATGTAATAAACCAATACTTTTCATGAAAAATAGAGTACATTTTGTTTTGACATTTCTTGATACTTGATTGTGGAGTCCGGTGATACCCATTATAAAAGTAAGAAGATTAGTACTAATCCTTTTACTTTTAGGAAGTGGAGCTAAATTATTCTGGTGAGCTGAGGATATATATTTGTACATATTCAGTTCTGATTTTGGGATCATCTTCAAGTTTAGCATGTTTAGAATTACAATATTCAAGTTTTGCATCAGAATTCTTGTTTCGAGTACATAACTATGAGAACTTCCCTGATCGTACGGCCTTGTGACATTTGTGGCAAGTGTAGATTCTAATCATTATGCACAGCAGTAATAAGCATATGCTCAACTGTCAGAATAGCGACATGTGCGACAATAGCCGGAGGACGGGGGATGCTGGTCGCTAATGTTGTTAGGTGAATTTTCATCGCTGGGGTGAGGGGACATGCATTGTATATTACTTCTATAAGTAAGTTGAGGAACCGTTCTATGCCTGATCATGTTTGATTCAAAGATAATTGCTTCGTAAATACATTTAAATGTAATCTTTGTTATTATAGACTATGACAATAGTGCAGTGGAGCTTCATATGGTGAGAATATATCTGGCCCATGTGTACTTACATATATCACAGTACATTTGTACAGTGTCTAGGAAATGTGTACACGTTAGTTTATGTACATTTTGAGAATGTTGGCAAAAGTACACCAATACGTCACTTGAAGTACATCTTGGCTTTTCTATGTATGATTGGCCACATTATATCATATGTTCTACTTCTCATTGTCAGCTGATGGCTGGTACACACACAAAGATGGCCGACTTGGCCACTCCATGTGCCGTATATGATACAGTAAGGAGGCAGTGTTCATATATATGTTATACATATATTCAATCACTTTTACGAAGCAATTGTTTGAATCATGTGATGATCAGGGGTCCCATTATTATGTCATCAACATGACATTAGTGTCTTGCAACTCGAAACTCCATGTTCTCAACTTGAAACTCGAGAATATTAACTTGAAGCTTTCAACTGGAAACTCAAGAATTCTGACTCGAAATTCAAGAATGTCAACTTTCATTAGTCTTTTGACCTTCAAAGAACAACAGTGAAAGTGAAAGGGTTAACGTCCCAGCAACAGCTAAGGTCATATAGAGACAGGACAACAGTTTAAAGTCTCATCAGACAGACCAGTGGGAAGGACATACTATGAAAGTATTTTTGGATGCCCTAGGCAAGGTTTGAACCCACAACCTCCGGATTGGAGTCAGGTGTTCTAACCCCTATACAACAACCCATCCCTCATTTGACCTTGAACACAGGTGAATAATGGACTGGCGATAGAATGAAAATACATATGATGACACATAAGTATATGATGTTTCAAGTCAACAGGTCAATATGATTTAATGTTGGAGTGTTATAATAACAGATAGCCAAAAACCTTTAATGCAAATTTTGCCAAAACTTGGGTTGACATTGGCCATTTAAGCCACATGGGTGGTGAAAGAGAATGGGTTTTATGTTCAAGCAACAGCCAAGGTCATGTAGGAATGGTAGCTCGGTTTCATATCTCATCTGGTGGGCGACTGGTCGGGAGCATGGGAAGGGTAAATGTAACGACGGGTTCATTCTTGGGAGTATGCAAAGGGTACATTTAACAATGGGTTTCATCCTTACCAGAATCCCGATATCCCTGGTTTGACCCGCAGGTACACTTTTGATACATGAGAGTTGAAGCCGGTTATACCATTATAAAAGTAATAATGTTAGTACTAATCCTATTGCTTTTGGGGAGTGGGTTCAAGTGACTGGTATGGCGAGTACCTGGCACCAGGTCAGGTTATTCTACATGTAATTTCAGGGCTGTTATCAATTTCTCTTTAAATATTTAGTTTCTGATTTTGGGATTTACCCCCATCACAACAAGTCTTTAACCTGGCCTAAAATGACCTTAGCTGTTGACAGGCCATTAAACACCATTCGATCAAATCATCCTTACCGGAATCCCAATATCCATTGTTTGACCCTCAGGTGCATGATTGGCTTTCTTGTTACTTGAGAGTTGAATCAGGTTATATCCATCATAAAAGTAGTAGGATTAATACTAATCCCATTACTTTTAGGAGCTGGGGCTAAGTGAATGGTGTGGCGAGAACCTGGCACCCGATCATTTATTTTCTTATTTCACACCTGAATATATATATTTCAGTGACTTTCTCCCCATCGATGAAAGTGAAATATGGGATTTGACCCCGTTAACCTGGCCTAAAATGCCCATAGCTGTTAACAGGCCGTTAAACTCCATTAATTAAAGTGGCAAGTATTCCTGTCACATTTCCCACTTCCCAATAAACTCCATTAATTAAACAGGCAATTAGTCCTCTTCTATTTCACACGTCACAAGGACAGCAAAGGGAAACAGTCTTCTGCGGAGTTGAGGGTTATGGCTTGTGAAGACACTCAACACCAGTTAAAACTTGACTTTACACATCATTAGGTCGATGACACTATGTTGACACCTCAGCGGCACCAAATACTCCTGCAAATACACAAGAACAACATTTTATATTTCTTTGCCAGGAGTAACCATTATGATTACAACATGCACATTTTCAAGATCCCCCGACTGGCAGCCTTGTCAATAATAACATGAGCCCTCAGTGACCTTGACATTGTTGAAAGGCATGTAGCGGTAATACATGTTAGCAACACCTTTCATTTTCTTAAATAACGTCTGAACCACTTTATCGATTTTAATATATTTGGCCATAACGTGTGTCTAGGTATAGTAATTGGTTTCGCTAGCACCACACGTATGAAGACACAAAGTCACGGTCACTCAGGGGCCAAACTGGCTACAAATGCCATAAGACCCAATCCTCCAGCCACACATATATAGCAAGAGTCAGACTGGTCACAAATGCTATAAGCCCCAATCCTCCAGCCACATATAGAGACCAAGAGCCAGATAGGCCATAATTCGTATAAGCCACAATCACAAAGGCCACATACATGTACAGAGATCAGGAGTCAGACTGGCCACAATTTCCATAAGCGCCAATTCTCCAGCCACAGTGACATAGAGATCAGCAGACTGGCCACACTTGCCATAAGCATGATAAGCTCCAATTCTGCAGTGACACTGACATATAGAGATCATGAGTCATACTGGCCACAATTGCCATAAGCCGTAATTTTCCAGCCATATATAGAGATCAGTAGCCTATTTCATCAACATTGCAAAGTATACTTTACTAGCAAAGTATACTTTGAGGGAGTAATCATTTATTTTTCCTGAAATGCATTATTTTATATAGAACTAACAAATGCATATATTTCATGATTAAAAGTATGCAGACTTATTATACTGAATTTATTACATTATCACAGCCAAATTGGCTGTGATAATGTAATAAATTCAGTATAATAAAAATTAATAAATTTATCATAAAATTGAAAATTTCTCCCTCAAAGTATACTTTGCAATGTTGATGAAATAGGCTACAGGAGTCAGACTGGCCACAATTGCCAGAAACCCCAATCCTCCAATCACATGTAGAGATCAGGGGTCCGTTTCACTAAACTGCGTACGACTAAAATGTTCGTAAGTGCAAATTTAGGATCGTCTGGAAATTTCAATTGATGGATTTACATTTATTGAGCATAGGCTGCATATATAAATATAAATCCAATAAGTGTTTACAAGAAAACATTGTTAATGCGACATTTACAGACTATCATAATTTTGCACTTAGGAACATTTTAGTCCTACGAACTTTAGTGAAACGGTCCCCAGATTCAGATTCAATCTTCCAGCCACATATAAAGATCAGGAGTCAGACTGTCAATCTTCCAGCCACATATAAAGATCAGGAGTCAGACTGTCAATCTTCCAGTCACATATAAAGATCAGGAGTTAGACTGTCAATCTTCCAGTCACACAAATGACATAAGCTTCATCCTCCAGCCAAGATTGGTAGCCGATTTCACCAACATTGCTAAGTAAACTTATCTACACTTAGCACTGGGAGTAATTATTATTTGTACTGAAATGCATTATTTCATATACAACACATAACTTTCTACTTGATTATCAAAATTATGCAGAAGTACATGTATTATACTGTATTTATTCAATTATCATTAAAAAAAGGAAATTAATTTATGCATAATTTTAAAATTGCTCCCTCAAAGTACACTTAGCAAGATAAATGTAGTTAGTCATTTTGGTGAAATCGGCTACAAGCGTCAGACTGCCCATATATGCCATAAGTGCATTGCTATCACTAAGCTAATCCACTGGCTGGCAGCTTTGATAATACAAGGTGATCGCTGGCGAGAAACAAATCACCTGATGACGTTTCAATAACAAGGCGAACGCCAGGAAGTGTTTCGCCCACTAATCAAGGCGATCACCACAAAGGTTAAGGTCGGTCAAGATATGAGGAATTCCAAAATTATTGATATGAAGGTCAAGGTCACACAATGACTGGGTGAATAGCCATCAATGTGAGGAAGCTATTGATACAATTTGGTAATGATCCATCAACGTTAAGAATCTACTGATGAGGGGGTATTCAATATTTGGACGTACGTTCAAAATTATTGACACAAAGGTGAAGGTCACCTGTGAGGAAGTTAGTGATGACGTTTGCTAATGATCCGACTAACGGATCGAGAGATATATTGTATCCTGGTGTGGGACTGTCACTGCACACAACTTCACAAAGACTGAAATAGTTCACAATACCTGGTTATACCCTTTGCTATAGCTGCACATTTTTCGCTTTATATGCAATAGGTTGCACTGTATCACAACACCACAGTCAACGGTATAAATTATGCGGAATAACGTTTCACTAAAATATAGCAATAATATGCAGGGCGTTGACATTCATAGCTATTTAGTTATTGAGAGACAAATGTACAATATGAGAAAAAAATATTACCATGAACTTGTCGAAAATCTAAATAAATGCTGCGTATTGATTAATACACACCAAATTTCAGGTCAAATTCCCAATTAAAATTGCCAAAAACCCAATTGAAATCAGAAGTAGCGAGTATCCAAAAGCAATAAAAATTGTGTGTACCTTTATCGTGCTGCAGAAAACAATATAGCATATTTTTCTTATTTTCCATGAAAACACATCTTGGTATTTCATTAGAATTGTCTCCAAGGAGACAATTCTAATGAAATTCCAAGACATGTTTTCATTTTGAAGCAAAGTATTCAATAATTGCGGTCTGTTGATGTGTAAACAGTAGTGTGATTTTATTTTATTAAAATTTTGAAAAACCCAATTGCGGAAATGATGGAGTGACAATACTCGGTTACTAATTCCTTATCTGGAGCCCTGTTTCAGGTTTGTAGTTATTACGGTTTAAAAGTGTTACGACTTGCAGACCAAAATTGGAAAATTATAAGTCGAAAATGGGTGATAATGCATGACCTCGAGGTCGAATCAAAATTGCGCATCTACTCATCATAAGGAAGCTACATACCAAGTTGCAGGTCAATTTAAAAGCTAGTACAATTTAAAAGTTGTACGACTTACAAACCAACATTGGAAAATTCTAGTTCGAAAAAGGGGAGATAATCCATGACCCCGGGGTCCAATAAAAAATCGAAATAAACTTTGTGCATCTACTCATCAGAAGGAAGATACATACCAAAAAGGGAACATAATCCATGACCCCGGTGTCAAATAAAAATATAGATAACTTTGCGCATCTACACATCATAAGAAAGCTACATACCAAGTTTCAAGTGTGTAGCTAGTACAATTTAAACGTTTTACGACTTACTTAAAATTGGAAAATTCTAAGTCGAAAGGGGGAGATAATCCATGACCCAGGGGTCAAATAAAAAATGGAAATAAACTGTGTGTATCTACTTTTCATAAGGAAGCTACATAACAAGTTTCAGGTCTGTAGCTATTATGGTTTAAACGTTTTACGACTTACAAGCCAAAACTCGAAAATTCTTTGTCGAAAAGTGGGAGATAATCCATGACCCGGGGGTCGAATAAAAAATCGAAATAAATGTTGCACATCGACTCATTAGAAGCAAGCTACATACCAAGTTTCAGGTGTGTAGCTAGTACAATTTAAAAAATTTACGACTTACAAGCCAAAATTGGAAAATTCTAAGTTGAAAAGGGGGAGATGATCCATGACCCCGGGGGTCAAATAAAATATCGAAATAAATGTTGTGCATCGACTCATCATAAGGAAGCTATATACCAAGTTGCAGGACTGGTATGTAGTTAGTACGGTTTAAAAGTTGTATGACTTTCAAGCCAAATTTAGAAAATTCTAAGTGGAAAAGGGGGTGATAATCCATGATCCCAAGGTCGAATAAAAAATCGAATAAACTTTCCTCATCTACTCATCACAAGGAAGCTACATACCAAACTTCAGGTGTGTAGCTAGTAGAATTTAAAAGTTTTACGACTTACAAGCCAAAATTGGAAATTCTGAGTCAAAAAGGGGGAGATAATCCATGACCACTGGGTCAAATAAAAAATCTAAATAAACTGTGAGCATCTACTCATCAGAAGGAAGATACATACCAAAAGGGGGAGATAGTCCATGACCCCGGGGTCAAATAAAATATCGACACCGGAGTCGAATTAAAAATCGAAATACACTTTGCGCATCTACACATCATTAGGAAGCTGCATACCAAGTTTCAGGTCTATAGCTATTATGGTTTCAAAGTTTTACGAGTTACAAATCAAATTTGGAAAATTCTCAATCAAAAAGGGCGAGATAATTCATGACCCGGGTGTCAAATCAAACATTGAAATAAACTTTGCGTATCTACTCATCATAAGGAAGGTACATACCAAGTTTCAGGTGTGGAGCTAGTACGGTTTAAAAGTTTTACGACGTACAAGCCAAACTTGGAAAATTCTAAGTAAAAAAGGGGGATATAATCCATGACCCGGGGATCGAATCAAAAATCGAAATAAATGTTGCGCATCGACTCATCAGAAGCAAGCTACATACCAAGTTTCAGGTGTGTAGCTAGTACAATTTAAAAAAATTACAACTTACAAGTCAAAATTGGAAAATTCTAAGTAAAAAAGGGGGATATAATCCATGACCCGGGGGTCGAATCAAAAATCGAAATAAATGTTGCGCATCTACTCATCAGAAGCAAGCTACACACCAAGTTTCAGGTGTGTAGCTAGTACAATTTAAAAAATGTACAACTTACAAGTCAAAATTGGAAAATTCTAAGTCGATAATGGGGAGATACCATCACTCCAGAGTCAAATAAAAAATCGAAATAAATGTTGCGCATCGCATCATTATTGTGGAAAAGGGGGTGATAATCCATGACCTCGGGGTCAAATAAAAAATCAAAATAAATGTTGCGCATCAACTCATCATAAGGAAGCTACATACCAAGTTTCAGGTCAGGTGTGTAGTTAGTACGGTTTAAAAGTTTTACGACTTGCAAACCAAAATTGGAAAATTCTAAGTCGAAAAGGGGGTGATTAAAAAAAAATAATCCATGACCCCAAGGTCGAATAACAAATTTAAACAAACTTTGTGAATCTACTCATTATAAGGAAGCTACATACCGAGCTTCAGGTGTGTAGCCTGTACAATTTACAAGTTTTACGACTTACAAGTCAAAATTGGAAAAGTACAAGTCGAAAAGGGGGAGATAATCCAGGACCCCGGCATGAAATAAAAAATCATAAAAAGGAAGATACATACCAAGTTTCAGGTCTTTAGCTATTACGGTTTAAAAAAATTACAAGTTACAAGGAAAAATTCTAATGGAAAAGGGGGAGTTAATCCATGATCCGAAACAGTTTGGTCCAACAATGGCTTATCGGATGGGGAAAGGAGAGCGGTCTATAGATTGTGCTGTCAAGTTGAGTTAAAAGTGTGCAGCAAGTTGAAATGCTATTATTACCATCTCATCTGCACGTCCTTAAATATAGCTTAGAAAATCTCAGCTCTACGGATGTGTTTTACTATTTCATCGTATTTTATATTTTCTGTATCCGTGAGAGCTGAGACCCTTTTACTTATAGTGTAAAATTTAGTCACAGTAACAGCCCAATTTGTCCTTGTGTTTTTCTACACAAATTGGAATAAAAGGATAACCAATGTCAAATTATGTATACCTACATGTGTATTATTGGTCTATGAATGTTTTTAACATGACCATGATGACTGTGAAGTGTTCTCACTCGTCAGACTGTGTAGCAAAACGCCGGGACAAATTGGGCTGTTATTGTGACAACATATTACACTATAAGGGTCTCAGCTCTCACGGATACAGAACATATAAAATACAAATGAAATAGTAAAAGACATCCGTAGGTCCGAGATTTTCTAAGCTACCTTAAATACGGCATTAAAAGGATAAGAAGCCCAATAATAGCATCCGGCCACACTTTTGCCCCTTTCTTCCAAGTTCCACTGACTCGGTCATGACACAGGGCTACTAGCCTAAAATAAGTCCACTGTAATGCAAGTCAATACTCATTGTAACATCATACACCAAGTTACAGTTCCGCTGCCATCTTTCATCCGGGTTACACTGTACATGTAAACAAACCGCAATTTCCGATATTGCCATGCTGTCACAGCTGTCAGACGGAGATAGTTTTTGCCTCGGTTCTCTGATATATATATATGAATTCCAAATACATTTTGTATGTCAAAATTATTGATCCGGCAGTCGCCATACCTGCCGAACCTGTTCCGACGTCCCTGGTTATCTAAGATATATATGTTCTAGATGAAAAACGAAAGTAGCAAAGAGTGGCCATGCAATGCCTATGCGGTTAACTTATACAGAAACTAGAAAATGAGTTCGTAGAACACGGACGCCCCCACTTACTGCTTTGACGGTATAAAACGGCCTTTGTTAGAAACGTTTGATCGGAAATGGAGATAATTTAAATTATGTTGCGGGTATTGGTGTACGGACACCGAAAATATAAATTAGCGCGTGCGTGACCAACGTGGATTTGGCATAGGGCGGTAGATCACCATTAGAGCAATGTGAGTAAAAAATCTGAAGCAGTTCCGATGAAGGAAACAGAAATTATAAGACATTTACCCGAGCGTTAACGTTTTTGACGCACCAAGTATGTGACCTTGACCCTGGACGAACGTGGATTTGTCACAGGGCGTTAGAGGACTATTAGAGCAATACGTGTATGAAATATGAAGCAAGGAAAAAAAAAAGACTTTTACCCGTGAGTTTACGTTTTATGACGAACGGACGGACGGACAAGACTGGACGGACGGACAAGGGTAACACTAAATACCTCTTCCACTATCGTGGTAGTACATCAAACATTTAATGCTTTCTAACATTCAGTCAGCTGTGATGACGGCCTGAAATCCCGGTCCCGGTCATGTGACAGGCCACCTCCATCGGGAGGTGGGTGGGGCTGCATGGGCGGGGCCTTTGAGTTTTATGGATGTAACTACGGGTCGTGTGCAGGTAAATTCCGCGTATTCTGTTCGTGGGCGGGATGCGAGGGCGTGGTTTCTGAATTTGATGGGTGTAACTACGGGTCGTGTGCAGGTAAATTACGCTTATACTATTAGTGAGCGGTGTGCGAGGGCGGGGTGTATTAGTTGTACGGGTGTACTTACGGGTCGTGTGCAGGTCATTACGCGTATACTATTAGTGAGCGGGGTGCGAGGGCGGGGTGTATTAGTTGTATGGGTGTAACTACGGGTCTTGTGCAGATACATTATGTGTATGTTACGAGTGGGTGGGGCGGCGATGGCGGGGTTTATGAGTTATATTGGTGTAGCTGCGGATCGTTTGCAAGTCAATGTCGTGTATCCTGTTCGTGGGCGAAGTACGAGGGCGTTGTTTATGGGTTTTATGGTTAGTAAACATAACTGTTTGTTCCACGTTTGCCTGCCGACGTACTATTAGCCAGCTAAACGTAGGTCGGCAGAAAAACGTGGAACAAACAGTTTTAGTGCTTAGCTATAGTCTGTTACTCGCTATGTGAAATATTATCAAGTAAAGCGAAATACGTAAGAGTTATAGCTCATACATTAAATAAATTAATTTCGTAGCTAGTGCTAGCGAACGAGAAATTAGTTTATTAAAACTTCAATATGTGAACTATAACTAACTTATTGGTTGCCCCGCCCGATCGAATGGAGCGCTGCCCATAAACGTGTTTTCACGTCAAAACGCGGGAAACACGTCGTTGCTCTGCATTCTTTGGTCCAAAAACTAGGGCAAACAATAAATACATATATGGTCTATAAATCAAGATGCATGGTCCCGTGGTTACCACAACAACAACACTGTCTGAAAGTATTGAAAGCGCGCCCACCCGAAAGTAAATATTACTTGATATTTTCCTTAATATGCAACGGACTTTTATGAAATATGGCGCAGCAAACGTGTCTTTATAACCTGAATTTGGTGGTCTCAGGACTTCGGCACATACTTATGTCGTTTTTGCGAAACAATTCATAGATTTCCGTGTCAGTATTGACAGTAAACACGGAAATCGATCCTTCGCAAAAAACGACAGAAGTTTGCCAAAGTACCGATACCACACAATGCAGCTTAACAAGACGCCTTTGATGCGCCATATTTCATTAAAATCCGTTACATAATAAGGACAATATAACAGAATGCGTACGTGATCATGCACCTTGTATATGCGTTAAACATTATTCTGTATTCTGTTTGTCTCTATATACATACAGGTCCGGTTAATGGTCAGTGGTCATCGTGGTACGCCTGGGAGACATGCTCCGTGACGTGTGGTGCGGGGATCGTGAAACGCCACCGCTACTGCATAAACCCCGCCCCTTCCGGTGGAGGGCGTGGCTGTCCAGGAGACAACGCCCAGACAGGAACATGCTTTCCTTCCGCCTGCGCAGGTGAGATTATAGATTATATTTATTTGGGCTATGCAATTATTATTATTCCCCGTTTATCTATTTTAAGAGTTGCAAGTGGGACTTGGTTCAAAGAACCATCCATGCTCGAGATTTATTAAATATGTTTTATTGCTCTATTTATAGACAGTATACAGAAGTATCAAGACATACCAACAATACTATTAACAAGAGTAAACGGGTTGGGCTAACACTATTAGTTACAGTCCAAGTGCGATAATCTGTCTGTACGACGGGAGCATGTTTCACTACACTTCGTACGATAAAAATGGTCGTAGGAAGATTTTTTTTTAGAAAATCGGCATGGCCCCCTAACGCTACAATTTTCCATGTGAACGTATCCTAGCCAAGATGTCCATTTATGAAATATTAGTAGCCAAATGACTATTTTACATTTGCTCAAACATTTGTTAACACATCGTAGTCAACTTTTTCAAGTAATTTCTGAAAGTTTTAGTTGCCAAAATGTCCATTCTGAAATAATAGCAGCCACAATGGCTATGTTAGTATCCAAATGATAGACATAGCACTATGGTTTTACTATCGATACCTAAGCAAAGTAAATAATAAATGAGATAAAGTCAGATAATGAAAAGTAAAAGTTAAAAATGATATAGATACATGGCAAGTTAGTCTAGCCAAATGACTACTGCGGCTGCCAGAAACGCCAACCGAGGACGCATTCTGGAACCACGTTAACCCTTTCAACACCACATGCCTGTATAGTGGTATTGGAAAAACGTGTAGATCCAGATGAGCCGGCTCGTGACGAGCCGTCTCATCAGGATCTGCACTTTTTGCAGGGAATTTTTCAGAAAAAAAAACACCCCTTTTCATAAATGGTCATAAAATCATTTTCTGACGGTTGGATTGGCCCGGAAATTAACATATACCAGCTGGCCGCGGTCCGCATGTCGAGCCCGCCGTGGCATTTGATGCTATTTTTAAAAACTTTAACGCAGATTTCGGACGGACGCACGCACGCACGGACGTACGCCATTGTGATCACTGTCGCGCCTTCCGCAAGCGGGCTCGATAAAAAATCCGTTCCAGTTACTTCGGGGTGAAATAGTTAATCATCTTACGAACATCCACAGTGGCGGGGCAGTGGGGCCTCTTGACGGCCATGTCTCCTTGTTCAGTCACGTGTGGCGACGGCAAACTCTCGCGCTACCGGAACTGTGACAACCCGGCGCCATCTGGCGACGGCGCGATGTGCACCGGAAGCGACACGGAGACGTACAACTGTCACATGCTCAGTTGTAAAGGTACGCCTAAGTATGTATGCATACAATGTTATCATTAAATTTTCGTGGCGCATAAATCAAGGTGCATGATCACGTGGTGACAACAACAACAACGTCGCCCACTCCAAAGTAAGTATTATTTGATATTTTCATTAATATGTAACGGATTTTGATGACATATGGCGCAACAAACGCGTCTTCATGAGCTGCATTTGGTGGTCCATGGAGTTTGGCACAGACTTATGTCGTTTTTGCGAAGAGTCGATTTAAATCGATTCTGCGCAAAATCGACAGAAGTTTGCAGCTTAACAAGACGCGTTCGATGCGCCATATTTCATCAAAATCCGTTACGTAATAAGGACACTATAAAAGAATACGTACTTTGAATCAGATGGATTCTGGAAATTTCAGTACTTGTTGTAGTTGTTAGTATCATGTGATCATACACCTTGTAAATGTACCTGAACACTCAGTAGTTAAGAACACGCCCAGATATTATACTACTCGTACGTACTGATCGATCGGTTTGAATAATGTGCTTTGCAAAAAAGCAATCAATGGCCGTTACACTTCCACGGCGGTAAAGAAGTAACTATCTCAATGATAAACACATGACACGTGCACAGCGGTTGTCGAAAAGCACTCAACGCGACAAAGACATGCACTCCACGATCAGCTGTGTGCGGTCCCCTAAGAAAAGTAAGAGTAGCTACAATATATAGCGGATATACCATCGTACAGTTTGAAAGCAGGAAAAAATACACGAGTGTGCGTCAGCTTCCGCGTAAGCAACGAGTGAGCGTAGCGAGCGAGTTGCTTGCACGGACGCCGACGGGCACTCGTGTATTATTCCCGCTATTCAAACATGTACGATGGAATACTAGTATTCTATTTATTACACTTCCACGGCGGATAATTATGCACATTTCGTCAATTTGTGTGGCTATAATCAATGAATTGTGATGTGCGTATGAACACAACGACGTGTTTCCCGCGTTTTGACGTCACGCTGCCTGACGTCAAACGTGACGGCAAAGTAAACTTTTTCAAATCCAAATTACACAGCCGTTTCTATGAACTATATATATTTGAGTGCCTGTTTGAAATGTGTTCATCACATTAATACTGTAGATTAGTCGAGACTCCCAAAGATTTTAAGTAACTTTATTTTAACTGTATATGAAAATGTAACATTGTGCATGGTAGCTCGTAGTTTCCGACAAAAACTCGCTACTTAAGACGTTACTTAATTTAGTTGACGGAGTTTGGGGTTCGTCGCAGGGATGGTCGACATGTTCCGTGTCATGTGACATCGGACAGATATCACGTGGGCGATTATGTGACAACCAGGCGCCCTCTGGCGGCGGATCACCGTGCTCCGGAAATGCTACGGAAACACACGATTGCAGCGCTGGGTCGTGTATAGGTTAGTACAAGGCACCGACAACAACATTCCGTCACTGGGGTTGTAAGTTGCAAACATTTATTATTATGACATACTAATGAACGCGCTTGAAACACTGAAATGTACGGAGCCCCGCAGGGGAAATGGATTTTTTTTTCTTAGTTCGTTCTCACGAAATAACAATTCGTTCCCTCAATTTAACAATTCGTTCCCTCGAATTAACAATTCGTTCCCACGCTATAACAATTGCTAAATGGAGGGAAAAAATTGTTCTACGTCCCCTGCGGGGCTCCGTAGAAATGTATATGAAATTCGGTATTTCATAATAATGTTGTTAACGGCTAAGCATCGACAGACGAATACGTATCTAACCTTCCTATTACTGCTTCCATACACAGGCACGTTGTGGTATGAACGACAAATGCCTCTTTAAATCATTCCAAATTTTACTCACATATTAAATATCTACAAGATAGGAGACTCGTCATATTTTCAACCAACGGAAGTGGATTAATTACCTTGGGCCCGGCTCGCCAATTCAGTAATTTTAACGGGCGCGAAGGCCGCGCATTACAATTACTGAATAAGAGAGCCGGGCCCAATGTACACTAGTACCACTACCTTCTAGCTATTTGATATCAGATTGTCGTACACACCACAAAGTGCCTGTTCATTAACCTTACCAGCACGTCGGACATTGCCGAATGCAACGTTATATAATTATGATGGTGTCCGCACGTTTTTCCCCAGTCTGGTCTCAATGGTACGACGGCGCATGCTCGGTGTCCTGCGGAAACGGAACCATTGAGAGATTACGTCACTGCAGCACGGACCGGGATGTTGACTGTCAGGGGCCGGCGTACGCGCACGTGCCATGTTTGAAAGTCTCGTGTCTATCGGAAGGGACATAACTCTTGCAATGCACATGTAACGATTGTCTCAAAATCTGGCAGAAAATGTAATAAAGTGTAAAGGCAGAATGTTCTCTTCAGAACCTTTCCACCCGACAGCTGGACATGCTATTGTCTGAATCAACGTAACATGCAGGGGCGGATCCAGGATTTATGTCTAGAGGGTCATGCATTTCAAACATATAATATGATGGTCAACTTTCATAAAATTCATTTTATTTTCTGCATTTATTTCTTATTTCTCATCAAAAGTATATGTTGTTACCACTCAGTTGAACCGTCTCGGCGAGTGGTAACAACATACACTTTTGGTGAGAAATAAGGAAATAATCAGATCTTTCCACGTAAAAAATGGGTTAAAATTTAAACTCAGCCACGTTTAGAGGGACACGCCCTTCCTGAATCCTCACCTGACATGTAGGCTGTTAGCTATTTATGACTATTGTATATATTTTTCATACACTTGATACGCGATATTTACCTGAGAAATGGTGGCAACATGCTTTGTACAGAAGACCAAATTAAAGTTGTGGTCCCATCTGTTAGGCACAACATGTTCTCATGAGACGGGACATTTTTAAATTATTAATATAAACTAAATATGTCATGAATAAATAAGTGTATCTACATATTATGATCATTGCACATCAAGAATAAATAGTTGTTTCCGTTAACATTCTAATAGCAAGAGTGACAATTCAAGTTTGATATAAATAGTATAATAATGTCTATTAAAGGTACATGCCCACGTGCCAGGTTATAATATAGGGAGGCATATTTTGTTCGTCAATGCATTAGATATAACATTGTTCGGGCAAAATGAACAGTCATGAACCATTTTCGGACGATATAATTGTCATGTTTATACTTCGTATATCACACATGAATTTTCACACTGATATCAGGGGTGATAACCGTGTTTCCTTAAACTGTTAACTGACATTACTATTTCTTCTCTGTAATTACTTTTTGATGTGCAATGATCATACTTATTAATCTGTCGAAAATATTATTTTTTCAGGTGATTCATTTAATTAGCATAAATAATTAAAAAAATACCATGCCTCATTTGCATATGAAAATAGCCTGATACCACAGCGCGTCACTATCAGTAAAATAAATATTACTGAATGATTATATCTGTATAGCGGGCACTCGTAATTTTTATAACTGGTAGAATAGTGACACAATTATACACTTATTTAATTCCTATAGAGAACATTGTGTGCCTACTGCGTGGGTATGTACCTTTAACACGTCATGTAATGGTAAATAAAATGTTTTATTTACCCGAAAATGTTATATCTAAAGAATGGACTAGAAATAAATATGTCTCCCTATAGTACAACCTGGGATGTGGGAGTCCAGGTTTAAAATCGCGACACCATGTTGCTAATATAATGTGTCTCCCTATAGTACAACCTGAGATGTGGGAGTCCAGGTTTAACATCGCGACACCATGTTGCTAATAGAATGTGTCTCCCTATAGTACAACCTGAGATGTGGGAGTCCAGGTTTAACATCGCGACACCATGTTGCTAATAGAATGTGTCTCCCTATAGTACAACCTGAGATGTGGGAGTCCAGGTTTAATATCGAGACACCATGTTGCTAATATAATGTGTCTCCCTATAGTACAACCTGAGATGTGGGAGTCCAGGTTTAACATCGTGACACCATGTTGCTAATATAATGTGTCTCCCTATAGTACAACCTGAGATGTGGGAGTCCAGGTTTAACATCGTGACACCATGTTGCTAATAGAATGTGTCTCCCTATAGTACAACCTGAGATGTGGGAGTCCAGGTTTAACATCGCGACACCATGTTGCTAATATAATGTGTCTCCCTATAGTACAACCTGAGATGTGGGAGTCCAGGTTTAACATCGCGACACCAATTTGCTAATAGAATGTGTCTCCCTATAGTACAACCTGGGATGTGGGAGTCCAGGTTTAACATCGCGACACCATGTTGCTAATAGAATGTGTCTCCCTATAGTACAACCTGAGATGTGGGAGTCCAGGTTTAACATTGCGACACCATGTTGCTAATAGAATGTGTCTCCCTATAGTACAACCTGAGATGTGGGAGTCCAGGTTTAACATCGCGACACCATGTTGCTAATAGAATGTGTCTCCCTATAGTACAACCTGGGATGTGGGAGTCCAGGTTTAACATCGCGACACCATGTTGCTAATAGAATGTGTCTCCCTATAGTACAACCTGTGGATGATTGGAGAGTCTCCAGGTTTCACATCAGCGACACCATGTTGCTTAATATAATGTGTCCTCACCCTATAGTAACAACCTGAGATGTTGGGCCTAAATTTAATGTTCCTACCTATTGGTTTAACAATCTGAGATGTCAGTCCAGGTAACATGTTGACAACATGTTTGCTAATTAGAATGTGTCCTCACCTATAGTACAACCTGAGATGTGGGAGTCCAGGTTTAACATCGCGACACCATGTTGCTAATAGAATGTGTCCTCCTATTAGTAACACAACCTGAGATGTGAGGGAGTCCAGGTTTAAACATTCGCGACACCATGTAATAATGCTAATAGAATGTGACCTCCCTATAGTATCAACCTGAGAGTGGGAGTCCAGGTTTAACATCGCGACACCATGTTGCTAATATGTGCTCCCAATAGTACAACCTAGATGTGGGAGTCCAAGGTTTAACATGCGACACTGCAATAGAATGTGTCCCTCCCTATAGTAACACCTGGGATGTGGGAGTCCAGGTTTAACATCGCGACACCATGTAGCTAATAGAATGTGTCTCCCTATAGTACAACCATGTGATGTGGGAGTCCAGTTTAATTTTCATCGCGACACCATGTTGCTAATATAATGTGTCTCCCTATAGTACAACCTGAGATGTGGGAGTCCAGGTTTCAACATCGCGACACCATGTTGGCTAAATATAATGTGTCTCCCTGTAGTAACCACGCCTGGAGGATGTGGGAGTCAACCCAAGGGGGGGGTACAGGTCGCGACACCATGTTCTAATATGTTCCCCCTATAGAACAACCTGGGGAGGGAGTCCAGGTTTAACATCGCGAACACCATATGTTGCTAATAGAATGTGTCTCCCTATAGTACCTTTAACCTGAATGTTGAGTTATGTGGGTAACCACAATTAGCAACTACCCTAATCCAGATTTTAACCATCGCGACACCCAATGTGCTAATAGAAGTGTGTCTCCATTATTGTACAACCTGAGATGTGAGAGTGCCAGGTTTAACATTGCGACATGTTGCTAATAGAATGTGTCTCCCTATAGTACAACCTTGAGAAGTGGGAGTCCAGGGGTTATTAACATCAGCGACACCATGTTGCTAATAGAATGCGTCTCTCTATAGTACAACTGATGTGGGAGTCCAGGTTTAACATCGCGACACCCATGTTTGCTAATAGAATGCAGTCTCCCTATAGTATCACCTGTTGGATGTGGGAGTCCAGGTAACATCGCGAGCAGGGACAACCATGTTGCTATATGTGTCTCCCTATAGTACAACCTGAAGATTGGGGAGTCCAGGTTTAACAATCGCGACCACCAATGTTGCTAAATAGAATGTCTCCCTATAGTACAACCTGGGATGTGGGAGTCCAGGTTTAAACATCGCGACACCATGTTGCTAATAGAATGTGTCTCCCTATAGTACAACCTGAGATGTGGGAGTCCAGGTTTTAACAAAATCGCGACACCATGTTGCTAATAGAATGTGTCCTCCCTATAGTACAACCTGAGATGTGGGAGTTCAGGTTTAAACATCGACGACCATGTTGCTTAAATAGAATGTGTCTCCCTAATAGTACCAACCTGAGATGTGGGAGGTCCAGGGTTTAACAATCGCGACAACCATGTTGCTAATAGAATGTGTCTCCCTATAGTACAACCTGGGATGTGGGAGTCCAGGTTTAAAATCGAGACACCATGTTGCTAATAGAATGTGTCTCCCCTATAGTAGTCCAACAACCTAGAGATGTGGTAGTCTCCATGGTTTACATCGCGACACCATGTTGCTAATAGAATGTCCAGTCAATAGTACAACCTGATTGAATGGGAGTGCACAGGTTTAACATCGCGACACCATGTTTGCTAATAGAATGTGTCTCCCATATAGTACAACCTGGGATGTGGGAGTCCAGGTTTAACATCGCGACCACCATGTTGCTAATAGAATGTGTCTCCCTATAGTACAACCTGAAGATGTGGGAAGACCAGTTTAACCAATCCGCCGACACCATGTTGCCAAATATAATGTGTCTCCCTATAGTACAACCTGATGTGGGAGTCCAGGTTTAACATCGCGAACACCAGTTGCTAATAATGAATGTTCCCCTATAGAACAACTTGGGTGGGAGTCCAGGTTTGAACATCGCGACCACCATGTTGCTAATAATAATGTCCCCCTCCCCTATAGTACAACCTGGGAATAGTGGGAGTCCAGTTTAACATCGCGACACCATGTTGCTAATAGAATGTGTCTCCCATATAGTAACAACCTGAGATGTAGGGAGTCCAGGTAATTATAACATCGCGACACCATGATGCTAATAGAATGTGTCTCCCTATAGTACAACCTGGAATTGTGGAGTCCAGGTTTAACATCGCGACACCATGTTGCTAATATAATGTGTCTCCCTATAGTACAACCTGAGATGTGGGGAGTCCAGGTTTAACATCGCGACACCATGTTGCTAATAGAATGTGTCCTCCTATAGTACAACCTGAGATGTGGGAGTCCAGGTTTAACATCGCGACACCATGTGCTAAATGAATGTGCCCCCTATAGTACAACCTGGAGGGATGTGGGAGTCCAGGTTTAACATCGCGACACCATGTGCTAATATAATGATTGTTCTCCCTATAGTACACCTGAGATGTGGTGGAGTCCAGGTTTAACATCGCGAACACAACCATGTTGCTTAATATTAATGTGTCTCCCTATAGTACAACCTGAGATGTGGAGTCCAGGTTTAACATCGCGACACCATGTTGCTAATATAATGTGTCTCCCAATCATAGTACAACCTAGATGATGTGGGAGATCCAGGTTTAACATTCGCGACACCATGTTGCAAATAGAATTGTGTCTCCCTAGTAGTACAACCTGTATTATGTGGGAGTCCAGGTTTACATCGATCGCGACATTTACCATGTTGCTAATAGAATGTGTCTCCCTATAGTACAACCTGAGATGTGGGAGGGAGGTCCAGGTTTAAACCCGCCAATCAGGTTCGCGACACCATGTTGCTAATAGAATGTCCTATAGTACGACCTGAGATGTGGGAGTTCCAGGTTTTAACATCGTGGACTCCATGTTGCCTAATAGAATTGTGTATCCCTATAAGTACACTGAGAATGTGGAGAGTCCAGGTTTAACATTGCCGACACCATGTTGCTATAGAATAGGTTCAACCCTAGAGTACAACATGAGTGAGGGAGTCCAGGTTTTAACATTCGCAGGACACCATGTTTGGCTTAATAGGAAATAGAATGGCGGTCTCTCTATAGTACAACCCATGGGGATGTGGGAGTTCCAGGTTTAACATCGCGAACAACCATGTTGGCATTAGAATGTGGGTCCTCCCTATGTACAAACCTGTGATGTGGGAGTCCAGGTTTAACATCGCGGACACCATGTTGCCTATATGTTGTCTCCATATAAGTACAACCGGAGATTTGGGAGTCCAGGTTTAACCATCGCGGGACACCATGTTGCTAAATTTAGAATGTGGTCTCCCTATAGGCAAACAACCTGGATTGTAGGGGAGGTCCAGGTTTAACATCGCGACAACCCATGTTGCTAATAGAATGTGTCTTTCCCTATAGGACAACACCCTGAGATGTGGGAGTCCTGGTTTTTTAAAATCGCGGACAAACCATGTTGCGAATAGAATTGTGGGTTCCCTATAGTTACAACCTGAAGATGTGGGTGTTAAGAGGTTTAATTTATCGCGACACCATGTTGCTAATAGAATGTGTCTCCCTATAGTACAACCTGGGATGTGGGAGTCCAGGTTTTAAAAATTCGAGACACCATGTTGCTAATAGAATGTGTTCTCCTGTATAAAGTACAACCTGAGATTGTTGGGGGAGTCCAAGGGTTTAAACATCGCGGACCAACCATGTTGATAATAGAATGTGTCACCCTATTAGTTACAACCTGGGATGTGGGAGAAGTCAGGTTTAAACATCGACGAACCTTGTTGCGAATAGAAATGTGTCCTCCATTATAGTACAACCTGGGATGTGGGAGTCAGGTTTAACATCCGCGGACCAACCATGTTGCTAATAAGAACTGTGTCTCCCTATAGTTTGGACAACCTGAGATGTTGGGCTAATATAATGTGTTCCCTATGGTACAACCTTTGAGAAAATGTGGGAGTCCAGGTTTAACATCGTGACCATGTTGCTAATAGAATGTTGTTCCCTTAGTACAACCTGAGATGTGGACAGTTCCATGGTTTAACAATCGCGACACCGTGTTGTAATATAATGTGGGGTCTCCCTTTAGTTACAACCTGTGAGATGTGGGAGTTCCAGGTTTAACATCGCGAAACCATGTTGCCTAATGAATTGTTGTCTCCTATAAGTACAAACGCTGGGAATGTGGGAGTCCAGGTTTTACATCGGACACCATGTTGCTAATAGAATGTGTCTCCCTTATAGTACAACCTGTGGATGTGGGAGGTCCAGGTTTACATTGCGACACCATTGTTGCTATTAGAATTTGTTTGGTCTCCCTATTTTTAGTTTCAAACCTTGAGAATGTGGGAGTCCATTGGTTTAACATTCGCGACACCATTTTTTGTTGTTTTAGAATTTGTGACTCCCTATAGGTACAACCTTGGGATTGGGAGTTCCAGGTTAACTTTCGCGGAAACCTGTTGGGCTATATAATGTTGTATCCCTTATAGTAAACCTGAGATTTTTTTGTGGGGGAAGTCCAGGGTTTTTAACAAATCGAGACACCATTGTTGCTAATAGAATGTGTCTCCCTATAAGTACAACCATGAGAATGTGGGACGTTCAAGGTATTTAAACAATCGCGCACCATGTTGCTAATAGAATGTTGTCTCCCTATAGTACAACCTGAGAATTGTGGTGAGTCAGGTTTAACATCGCGACACCTAATGTTGCCCTAAATAGAATGTGTCTCCTATCAGTACAACCTGAGGGATTGTGGGAGTCCAGGTTTTAACAAATTCGCGACACCATGTTGGCTAATAGAATGTGGTCTCCATTATTAGTACAACTGTGGGATGTGAGGGAGTCCAGGTTTGAACATTGCGGACACCATGTTGCTAATAGAATGTTGTCTCCCTATAGTAAACCTGAGCTTGAGGGAGTCCAGGTTTAATTCGCGACACAAATGTTGCATATAAGAATGTGTCCCTCCCATAGTAAAAAACCAACCTGATGGTGGGAAGTCAAGGTTTAACATCGCGACACCATGTTGAATATAATGTGTCTCCCTATAGTACAACCTGAGATGTGGGGAGTCCAGGTTTAACATCGCGAACACCATTGTTGCTTAATAGAATGTTGTCTCCCTATTAGTACAAACCTGAGGGATGTGGGAGTCCAGGTTTTAACATCGCGACACCATGTTGCTAATTAGAATGTGTCTCCCTTAGTACAACCTGAGATGTGGGAGTCCAGGGTTTAAAATCGCGACAACCATGTTGCTAATAGAATGTGTCTCCATAGGGGTACAAACCTTTGAGATGTGGGAGTTCCGGTTTAACATAGCGACACCACATGTTGCTAATAGAATGAGTCTCCCTATAGTACAACCTGAGATGTGGGAGTCCAGGTTTAACATCGCGACACCATGTTGCCTAATATAAGAAAGCGTCTCTCTATAGTAACAACATGGGATGTGGGAGTCCAGTTTAAAACATCGCGACCAACACCAATGTTGCTAATAGAATGTGCCCCCAAAAAGTACAACCGTGATGTGGGAGTCCAGGTTTTACACATCGCGACACCCATGTTGCATATGTTCTCCCTGTAGTAAACAACCTGGAGATGTGGGAGTCCAGGGTTTAAACATCGTGAGCACCATGTTGCTAATCAATGTTCTCCCTATAGTGCAACCTGAGATGTGGGAGTCCAGTTTAACATCGGCGACAACCATTTGCTAATATAATGTTGTCCTCCCCTATAGGTACAACCTAGATGTGGAGTCCCAGGTTTAACATCGCGAAAACACCATGTTGCTAATAGAATGTGTCTATTCCCTATAGTACAAACCTGGATGTGGAGTCCAGGTTTAACATCGCGACACCATGTTGCTAATAAGAAAGTGTCCTCCCTGATATACAACCTGAGATTGTGGAGTCCAGGTTTTAACATTGCGACATCCATTTGCTAATAGAATTTCTCCCTATAGTACAACCTGAGATATGGGAGTCCAGGTTTAAAACATCGCTGACACCATGTTTCTAATATAATGTGTCCTCCCTATAAGTACAACCTGAGATGTGGGTGTCCAGTTTAAACATCGCGACCCCATGTTGCTAATATAATGTGACTCCCTATAGTACAACCTGAGATGTGGGAGTCCAGTTTAACATCGTGACAGCCATGTTGCAATAGAATGTGTCTCCCTATAGTACACACCTGAGATGTGGAGTCCAGGTTTAACATCTGCGACACCATGTTGCTAATAAGAATGTTCCTCCCTATAGTACAACCTAGAGATGTGGGAGTCCAGGTTTCACATCGCGACACCATGTTGACTAATAATAATTGTCTCCCTATAGTACAACCTGAATGTGGGAGCCAGTTAACATCGCGACACACCATACAATTGCTAATAAATGTGTCTCCCTATAGTACAAAACCTGAGATGTGGAGTCCAGGTTTATACATCGCGACATCCATTGTTCAATAGAATAGTTCTCCTTATTGTACAACCTAGATGTGTGAGTCCAGGTTTACATTGCGACAACCTGTTGCTAATAGAATGTGTCTCCCTATATACAACCTGAGATGTGGGAGTCCAGTTTTAACATCGCGACACCATGTTTGCTAATAGAATGCCGTCTCTCTCTATAGTACAACATGGGATGTGGAGTCCAGGTTTAACATCGCTACACAACATGTTGCTAATAGAATGTGTCTCCCCTAAAGTACAAAACCTGTGATGTGGGAAGTCCAGTTTAACCATCGCGACACCATGTTGCCTATATGTGTCTCCCTTTAGTACAACCTAGATGTGGGAGTCAGGTTTCACATCGCGACACCATGTTGCTAATATAAAATGTGTCTCCCTATAGTACAACCAGAGATTGTGGGAGTCCAGGGTTAACATCGCGACACCATATGTGCTAATAGAAGTGTTCTCCCTATAGTACAACCTGAATGGAGTCCAGGTTTAACAATCGTCGACACCATGTTGCTAATATAATTGTCCTCCTTAATGTACAACCTGAGATGTGAGAGTCCAGGTTTAACTTGCGACACCATGTTGCTAAAATAAAATGTGGTCTCCTATAGTACAACCTGAATGTGTGAGTCCAGGTTTAACATCGCGGACACCATGTAGCTAATAGAATGCGTACCTCTCTATAGTACAAACATGGGAATGTGGGAGTCCAGGTTTAACATCCGCGACACATGTTGCTAATAAATGTGTCTCCTATAGTACAACCATGTGATGTGGGAGTCCAGGTTAACATCGCGACACCATGTTAGCTATATGTGTCTCCCTATAGTACAACCTGAATGTGGGAGCCAGGTTTCACATCGCGACACCATGGTTGGCTAATAGAATGTGTCTCCCTATAGTAACAACCTGGGCTATTGTGGGAGTCCCGTTTAACATCGCGACATAACCATTTGCTAATAGAATGTGTCTTCCCTATAGCACAACCTGAGAAGTGGGAGTCCAAGGTTAAAATCGCGACAACCATGTTCTATAGAATGTGTCTCCCTATAGTAACAACCTGAGAGTGGGAGTTTCAGGTTTAACATCGCGACACCATGTTGCTAACTAGCAATGTTTCCCTCCCTATAGACACCGAGATGTGGAGTCAAGGTTTAACATCGCGACAGAACCATGTTTGCAAATATTAAATGAGTCTCCTCTATAGTACAACCTGGGATGTGGGAGTCCAGGTTTTAAAATCGAGACACCATGTTGCTAATAAAATGTTCTCCCACATAGTACAAACCTGAGGATGTGGGAGTCCAGTTAACATCCGCGACACCATGTAGCTAATAAATGTTCACCCTATAGTACAACCTGGGATGTGGGATTCAGGTTTTAACATCGCGACACATAGGTTGCTAATAAATGTTCTCATATAGTACAACCTGGGATGTGGGAGTCCAGGTTTAACATCGCGACACCATGTTGCTAATAGAATGTGTCTCCCTATAGTACAACCTGAGATGTTGCTAATATAATGTGTCTCCCTATAGTACAACCTGAGATGTGGGAGTCCAGGTTTAACATCGTGACACCATGTTGCTAATAGAATGTGTCTCCCTATAGTACAACCTGAGATGTGGGAGTCCAGGTTTAACATCGCGACACCATGTTGCTAATATAATGTTCCTCCCTATAGTACATACCTGAGATGTTGGGAGTCCAGGTTTAACATCGCGACACCATGTTGCTAATAAGAATGTGTCTCCTTTAGTACAACCTGGGATGTGGGAGTCCAGGTATTAACATCGCTACACCATGTTTGCTAATAGAATGTGTCTCCCTATAGAACAGCCTGAGATGTGGGAGTCCAGGTTTAACATTGCGACACATGGTTCCAAATAAAATTGAGTCCTTCCCTATAGACAACCTGAGATTGTGGGAGTCCAGGTTAACATCGCGACACCATGTTTGCTAATAGATGTGTCTCCCTATATAAACCAGGTAAGTGGAGTCCAGTTTAACATCGCGACAACCATGTTTGCTAATATAATGTGTCTCCTATAGTACAAACCTGAATGTGGGAGTCCAGGTTTAACATCGCGACACCATGTTGCAAATATAATGTGTCCTCCCTAGAGTACAACTGAGATGTGGGAGTCCAGGTTTACCTCGCGACACATTGTTCTAATAGAATGTGTCTCCCTATAAGTACAAAAACCTGAGATGTGGGAGTCCAGGTTTTAACATTCGCGACACCATGTTGCTAATAGAATGGTCTCCCTATAGTACAACCCTGAGATGTGGAGTCCAGGTTTTAACATCGCGACAACCATGTTGCTAATAGAAGTGTCTCTTATTGTACAACCTGAGATGTGAAGTCCAGGTTTTAACATTGCGACACCATGTTGCAAAAAGAATTGTCTCCTAAGTACAACCAGAGATGTGGATCCAGGTATAACATCGCGACACCGCATGTTGCTAATAGAATGCTCTCTCTAAGTAACAACATCGGATGTGGGAGTCCATGGTTTAAACATCGCGGACCACCATTTTGCTAATAGAAATGTGTCACCCTAATAGTACAACCGGATGTGGGAGTCCAGGTTTAACATCGCGACCCCATGTTGCTATATTGTGTCTCCCTATAGTAACAACCAGAGATGTGGGGAAGTCCCAGGTTAAACATCGCGGAACACCATGTTGCTAATAGAATGTGTCTCCCTATAGTACAACCTGGGATGTGGAGTCCAGGTTTAACATCGCGACACCACATGTTGCTAATAAATGTGTCTCCTACAGTACAACCTGAGATGTGGGAGTCCAGGTTTCAAGAATCGCGACACCATGTTGCTTAATAAGAATGTGTCTCCCTATAGTACAACCTGAGATGTGGGAGTTCAGGTTTAACATCGCGACATACCAGTTCCTAATAGAAATGTGTCTCCCTATGTACAACCGATATGTGGAGTCCAGGTTTAACACGCGACAACCATGTTTGCTAATAAATGTGTCTCCCTATGTACAACCTGGGATGTGGCGTCGCAGTTTAAAATCGAGACACCATGTTGCTAATAGAATGTGTCTCCCTATAGTACAACCTGAGAGTGGGAGTCATGTTTACTACGCGACAACATGTTGCTAATAGAATGTGTCACCCTATAGTCACACCTGGGATGTGGGCGTCCAGTTTAACATCGCGACACCATGTTGCTAATAAAATGTGTCCTCCCTATAGTACAACCTGACTGAGATGTGGAGTCCAGGTTTAATATCGCGACACCATGTTGAATATAATGTGTCTCCCTATATTACAACCTGAGATGTGGGAGTCCAGGTTTAAACAACGTGACACCATGTTGCTAAATATAATGTTTCTCCTATAGTACAACCTGAGATGTGGAGTCCAGGTTTAACATCGTGACTCCCAGTTAGCTAATATAATGTTTCTCCCTATAGTTACAACCTGAGATGGGGAGTCCAGGTTTAACATCGCGAACAACCATGTTGCAAATATAATTGTCACCTATATACAACCTGAGATGTGGGATCCAGGTTAACATCGCGACAAAACCATGGTTTGCTAATAGAATGTGTCACCTATAGTAACAAACCTGGTATGTGGGAAGTCAGTTTAACATCGCGACACCATGTTGCTAATAGAAGTGGGTTCTCCCTATAGACAACCTGAGATGTGGGAGTCCAGGTTTTAACATTGCGAACACCATGTTGCTAATAGAATTGTCGCCCTAAGTACAACCTGAGATGTGGGAGTCCAGGTTTAACATCGCGACAACCACCATTTGCTAATATATTGTGTCTCCCTATAGTACAACCTGAGAATGTGGGAGTCCAGGTTTAAACATCGCGACACCATGTTGCCTAATATAATGTGTCTCCCTATAGTACAACCTGAGATTGGAGTCTTCCAGGTTTAACATCGTGACACCATGTTGCAATAGAATGTTCCCTCCCTATATACAACCTGAGATGTGGGAGTCCAGGTTTAACATCGCGACACCATGTTGCTAATAGAAATTGTCTCCCTATTGTACAACCTGAGATGAGAAGTCCAGGTTTAACATTGCGCACCATGTTGCTAATCAGAATGTGTCTCCCTATAGTACAACCTGAGATGTGGAGTCCAGGTTCTAACATCGCGACCAACCCATGTTTTGCTAATTAGAATGTGTCTCCCTATAGTACAACCTGAGATGTGGGTGTCCAGGTTTTAACATCGCGACACTGACCATGTTGCAATAGAATGGTCTCCCTATTGTACAACCTGAGATGTGAGAGCCAGTTTTTATTTTTTTTTTTTTTAAAAAAAAACATCGCGACACCAGTTGCTAAATATGAATGTGTCTCCCTATAGTACAACCTTTGATGTGGGAGTCCAGGTTTAACTCGCGACACCATGTTGCTATATGTGTCTCCCTATAGTACAACCTGAGATGTGGGAGTCCAGGTTATAACATCGTGACACATGTTGCAAATACTAATGTTCTCCCTATAGTACAACCGAGAATGTGGGAGTCCAGGTTTTAAACATCGCGACACCATGTTGCTAATATAATGTGTCTCCCTATATTAACAACCTGAGAGTGGGAGTCCCAGGTTTAACTCGCGACAACCATGTTGCTAATAGCATGTGTCCCCCCTATAAGTAACAACCTGGGATGTGGGAGTCCCAGGTTTTAACATCGCGACAACCATGTGCTAATAAATGTGTCTCCCTATAGTACATACCTGAGATGTGGGGTTCCAGGTTTAACATTGCGACACCATGTGTGCTAATAGAATGTTCTCCCTATAGTACAACCTGAGATGTGGGAGTCCAAGGTTTTTAACCATCGCGACGCGACACCATGTTGCTAATATAATAGTGTCTCCCAATAGTACAACCTGAGATGTGGAGTCAGGTTTAACTATCGCGACAAACCCATTTTGCTATATAATGGTCTCCCTATAGTACAACCTGAGATGTGGGAGGTCCAGTTTAAACATCGTGACTCCATGTTGCAATAAGAATGTGTCTCCCTATAGTACAACCTGAGATGTGGTAGTCCATGCTTAACATCCGTCGACACCATGTTGCTACTAAATGGTGTGCTCCCTATTGTACAACCTGAGATGTGAGAAGCCAGGTTTAACATTGCGACACCATGTAGCTATAAATGTGTCTCCTCTATAGGACAACCTGAGGATGTGGGAGTTCCAGGTATTAACATCGAGACAACGCATTTTGCTAATAGAATGCGTCCTCTCTAAAGTACAACATGGATGTGGGAGTCCCGGTTTACATCGCGACACCATGTTGCTAATAGAAACGTGTCTCCCTATATACAACCTGTGATGTGGGAGTCCAGGTTTAACATCGCGACACCATGTTGCTATATGTGTCTCCCTATAGTACAACCTGAGATGTGGGAGTCCAGGTTTAACATCGCGACAACATGTTGCTAATATAATGTGTCTCCCTATAGTACAACCTGGGAATGTGGGAGTCCAGGTTTAACATACGCGACACCCCCCATGTTTTGCCTAATAGAATGTGTCTCCCTATAGTAACAACCTGATATGTGGGAGTCCAGGTTTAAAATTCGCTCGACACATGTTTGCTAAAGAATGGTGTCTCACCTATAGTACAACCTGAGATGAGGGATTTCAGGTTTAACATCGCGACACCATTTGCTATAGAATGTGTCTCCCATAGTACAGACCTGGTATGTGGGAGTCCAGGTTCAAAATCGAGACACCATGTTGCTAATCAGAATGTTCTCCTATAGTACAACCTGAGATGATGGGAGTCCAGGTTTAACATACACATCGCGACTCCATGTTGCTAATAGAATGTGTCACCCTATGTACAACCAGGGATGTGGGAGTCCAGGTTTTAACATCGCGACAAGACCATTTGCTAATAGAAATGTGGTCACATGATAGTAACAACCTGGGATGTGGGGAGTCCATGTTTTAACATCGCGACACCACCATGTTCTAATAAGAATGTGTCATCCCTATATACAACCTGAGATTTGCTAATATTAATGTGTCCCCTATAGTACAACCTGAATGTGGGAATCCAGGTTTTAAAACAACGTGACAAACATGTTGCTAAAGAATGTGTCTCCCTAAAGTACAACCTGAGATGTGGGAGTCAGAGTTTAACATCGCGACATCCATGTTCTAATATAATGTGTCTCCCTATAGTACAACCTGAGAGTGGGAGTCCCAGGTTTAACATCGCTACACCATGTTGCTAATAGAAGGGTGTCTCCCTAAGTAGCAACCTGGGGATGATGGGAGTCCAGGTTAACATCGCGACCCATGTTGCAAATAGAATGGGTCTCCCCCTATAGTACAACCTGAATGTGGGAAGTCCAGGTTGAACATGCGACACCATGGTTGCTAATAAATGATCTCCTATAGTACAACCTGCAGATGTGGGAGTTCAATGTGTTAAACATCGTCAACACCATTGCCTAATAGAATGTGTCTCCCTAGAGTACTACCTGGGTTGTGGGAGTCCAGGTTTAACATCGCGACACCAGTTGCTATATAAAGTTCTCTCCTATAGTACAAACCTGAGATGTGGGAGTCCAGGTTTAAAATCGGCGACATAACCCATGTTGCTAAAATAATTTCTATCCCTATAGTACAACCTGAGATGTTGGAGTCCAGGTTTAAACATCGCGACAAACTCCATGTGCTAATCAAATGTGTCTCCCATAGTACAACCTGAGATGTGGGAGCCAGGTTTAACATCGCCGACACACCATGTTTGCTATAGAATTGTCTCCCTATATACAACCTGAGATGTGGGGTCCAGGGTAACATCGCGACACCCCATGTTGCTATAGAATGTGTCTCCTTATTGAAACAACTAACCAGAGATGTGAAGTCCAGGTTTGACATTGCGACACCATGTTGCTTATAGAATTGTCTCCCTATAGTACACACCTAGATGTGGGAGTCCAGGTTTAACCATCGCTACACCATGTTGCTATAGAATGCTTCCTCTAAATAGTACAACAGGGATGGTGGAAGTCCAGGTTTAACATCGCGACAACCATGTTGCTAAGAAAGTGTCTCCCTATAGTACAAACCTGTTGATTGGGAGTCCAGGTTTACATCGCGACACTATGTTGCTATAATGGTGTCCTTCCCTATAGTACAACCTAGATGTGGGAGTCCAGGTTTAACCTCGCGACAACCATGTGCTAAAATAGAATGTGTCTCCTAATATAACAACTGGGATGTGGGAGTCCAGTTAACATCCGCGATCACCAGGTTGCTAATAGACAATTGTCTCCCTTGTACATACCTGAGATGTTGGGAGTCCAGGTTTAAAATCGCGACACCATGTTGCTAATAGAATGTGTCTCCCAATAGTACAACTTGAGATGTGGAGTTCAGGTTTAACATCGCGACAAACCATGTTGCTAATAGAATGTGTCTCCCTATAGTACAACCTGAGATGGCTGTGATCCAGGTTTAAACCATCCGCGACATACCATGTTTGCAAATAGATGTGTCTCCCTAAAGTACAACCTGGGATGTGGGGAGTCCAGGTTTTAAAATCGAGACACCATGTTGCTAATAGAATGTGTCCTACCCTATAGTACACCTGAGATGTGGAGTCCCAAGTTTTAACATCGCGACACATGTATGCTAATAGAATGTTGTCACCCTAAAGTACAACCTGGGATTGGAGTCCAAGGTTTAACATCGTCGCGACACCATGTTGCTCAATAGAATGTGTCTCCATATAGTACAAACCTGGGATGTGGAAGTCCAGTTAACATCGCGACACACCAATTTTGATATAGAAATTGTGTCTCCCTTATAGTACAAACCTGATATGTGGGAGTCCCAGTTTTAACAGCGGCGACACCCATGTTGCTATAGAATGTGTCTCCCTATAGTTACAACCTGGGATGTGGGAGTCCAGGTTTAACATCGCGACACCATGTTGCTAATAGAATTGTCTCCCTATAGTACAACCTGGGATTTGGGAGTCCCAGGTTTAAACATCGCGACACCAGTTGCTAATATAATGTGTCTCCCTATAGTACAAACCTGAGATGTGGGAGTCCAGGTTTAACATCGCGACACCATGTTGCGTAATATAATGTGTAATTATTAACTTTTTTTTTCTTATATTTTTTCATTTCATAACTTAATGTATCCTTATTATTCGTCTTTCTTAATCATTTTTTTTCAATTTCTAAAACTGATTTCCTTTTCTTTTTTTTTTATTCTCTTTCACATCTTACCCCTCCCTCCACCCCCCCCGCCGCCCCCCCCCCCACCCCCCGGTTGGGGTCCCCATTTTGTTTTGTTTTATAATGTGTCTCCCTATAGTACAACCTAGATGTGGAGTCCAGGTTTATTAAACAATTCGCAACACCATGTTGTAAATAGAATTGTGTCTCCCTATATTACCAACCTGAGAGTGGGAGTCCCAGTTTAATATCGCGACACCATGTTGCTAATATAATGTGTCCTCCCTATAGTACAAACTGAGATGTGGGAGTCCAGGTTTAACATCGTGACACCATGTTGCTAATAATAATGTGTCCTCCCTATAGTACACCCTGAGATGTGGGAGTCAGTGTTTAACATCGCGACACATTTTGCTAATAGAATGTGTCTCCTATAGTAAAACCTGAGATGTGGAGTCCAGGTTTAGCATAGCGACACCCATGTTGCTAATAGAATGTGTCTCCCTATAGTACAACCTGAGATGTGGGGAGTCCAGTTAACATCGCGACACCCATGTGCTAATAGAATTTGTCTCCCTATTAGTACAACCTGATAATGTGGGAGGTCCAGTTTTAACATCGCCGCGACACACCATGTTGCTATAGAATGGACTCCTCTCCCTATAGTACAACCTGAGATGTGGGATCCAGGTTTAAACATTGCGACACCATGTATCTAATAAGAATGGTCTCCCAATAGTACACCTGAGATGTGGAGTCCAGGTTTAACATTCGCGACACCAAGTTGCTAATATAAATGGTCCTTTCCCTATAGTAACAACCCTGGGATGTGGGAGTCCAGGTTTAACATCGCGACAACCATGTGCTAATATAATGTTCCTCCCTATAGTACAACCTAGATGTTTGGGAGTCCAGGTTTAACATTTCGCGAACACCATGTTGGCTAATATTTAATGTGTCCTCCCTATAGTTACAACCTTAGATGTTGGGGAGTCCAGGTTTAACATCCCGTGAACACCATGTTGCTAATTAGAATTTCTCCCTGATAGAACAACCTGAGAATGTGGGAGTCCAGGTTTAAACATATCGCGCCAACCATGTGCCCTAATAGAATGTGTCTCCCTATTGTACAACCTGAGATGTGAGGGAGTCCAGGTTTAACATTTGCGACACCAATGTTGCTAATAGAATGGTGTCTCCCTATAGTACAACCTGAGATGTTGGAGGTCCAGTTTAACCATTTTCGCGACACCTTAATGTTTGCTATCGAATGCGTCCTCTCCATAGTACAACATGGGATGTGGGAAGTCCACCCAGGTTTAACATCGCGCACCATGTTGCTAATAGCAAAGTGCTCCCTATAAGTAACAACCTGTATGTGGGAGTCCAGGTTTTTAACATCGCGACACCATGTTGCTAATAGAATGTGTCTCCCACTATAGTACAACCTGAGATGTGGGAGTCCAGGTTTAACATCGCGACACCATTGTTGCTAATAGAATGTGTCCTCCTATAGTACAGCAATGAGATGTGGGGAGGGAGTCCAGGTTTAACATCGCGACACCATGTTGCTAATAGAATGTCTCCCTATAGTACAACCTGAGATGTGGGAGTCCAGGTTTCACATCGCGAACACCATGTTGCTAACATATAATGTGTCTCCCTATAGTACAACCTGAGATGTGGGAGTCCAGGTTTAAAACATCGCGACACAACCATGTTGCTAATGAATGTGGGTCTCCCTATGTACAACCTGAGATGTGGGAGTCCAGGTTTTAACATCGCGACACCAATAATGTTGCTAATAGAATGTGTCCTATAGTACATACTGAGATGTGAGAGTCCAGGTTAACATTCGCGAACACCATGTTGCTAATAGAATGTGTCCTCCCTATAGTACAACCTGGGATGTGGGAGTCCAGGTTTAAACATCGCGACACCATGTTGCTAATAGAAGGTGGGTCTCCCCTATAGTACAACCTGAGATGTGGGAGTCCAGGTAAAATAACCCATCGCGACACCATGTGTTCTAATAGAATGTGTCTCCCTAATGGGGTAGGTAAAACCTGTGATGTGGGTGTCCAGGTTTTGTATTTCATCGCGACACCATGTTGTATATTTTTGTGTCTTCTATATACAACCTGGGATGTGGGAGTCCAGGTTTTAACATCGCGCCCACCATGTTGCGAATAGAAATGTGTCTATAGTACAAACCTGGGATGTGGGAGTCCAGGTTTACATCGCGACACATGTTGCTAATAGAATGTGTCCCCCTCCCTATAGCAACCAAACCTGAGATGTGGGAGTCCAGGTTTAACCATCGCGACACCATGTTGCTAATGAAAATGTGACCTCCCTTATAGTACAACCTGAGAGTGGGAGTCAAGGTTTATTCATCGCGACACCATGTGGCTAATTTAGAAATGTGTCTCCCTATAGTACAACCTGAGATGTGGAGTCCAGGTTTCATCGCGACACCATGTTGCTAATAGAATGTGAGCTCCCGTAATATAGTATTACCTTGAGTGTGGGCTGGATAGGGTAAAAATCCGAGAGGGTGGGGGGGGGGGACGGAGTGTGTGGGGGTAATAGAATGTGGGGGGGAGTCCCACTATGGGGGGAGTGGGGTGGGGGGGGAAGGGGGGTGAGTGGTGTGGGGAAGTCCAGGGGGGCCGGGGGGGGGTTTTGGGGCGGGGGGAGGGGGGGGGGGGGGGGGGGAACGAGGGGGGTGGGGGGGACCCATTTCTGGGGTTTTTGTGTGGGGGGGGGTAGGGGAGTGGGGTAGAGGGGGGGGGTTGGGTGTGTCAAAGGGAAGGGGGGGGGGGGGGGAGGGTGGGCCCGGTAGTGGGGGAACGGAGTGGGGGGGTGGGGATGTGTTAGTCCAGGTTTTACATCGCGACACAGTGGGGGGGGGGGTGTAGCCTATGGGGTGATGGGGGTTTGTTGTCTGGGGGGGGGGCGGGGAGGGTATAGGGGGGTACGGGGGTTGAACCTGAGTGGGTGGGAGGTGTGCCAGGTTTAACAATTTCGCGAACCATGTTGCCTAATAGTTTTTTTTTAATGGTGTCTCCCTATGGGAGTTTTTAACATCGCGACACCATGTTGCTAAAGATGTGTCTCCTATTGTACAACCTGAGATGTGGGAGTCCCAGGTTTAACATCGCGACACCATGTTCCTGCTATAGAATGTGTCTTCCCTATAGTACAAACATTGAGATGTGGGCCCGTCCGCCAGGTTTAACAAAAATCGCGACACCATGTTGCTAATAGAATGTGTCTCCCTTATAGTACAACCCTGAGATGTGGGAGTTCCAGGTTTAACATCGCGACACCATGTTGCTAATAGAATGTGTCTCCCTATAGTTACAACCTGATGTGGGAGTCCAGGTTTAACATCGCGCACCATGTTGCTAATAGAATGTGTAATCCATATAGTACATTCCTGAGATGTGGGAGTCCAGGGACCGGTTTAAACATCGCGAACCATGTTTCTGCCCTAATAGAATGTGTGTCCCTCCCTAGTACAACCTGAGGGATGTGGGTAGTCCAGGTTAACATCGACACCATGTTGATAATTAGAATGTGTCTCCCGTATAGTACAACCTGGGATTGTGGGAGTCCAGGATTTATCGCGACACCCATGTTGCTAATAGGAAATTGTTTCTCCATAAAGTACAACCGGGGATGTGGGAGTTCCAGGTTTAACATCGCGGACACCATGTGAAAATAGAATGTGTCTCCCTATAGTTACAACCTGAGATGTGGGAGTCCAGGTTTAACTTTTTCGCGACCCCCCCCCACCATGTTGCTAATATAATGTGTCTCCCTATAGAACAACGGGGATGGTGGGAGTCCAGGTTTTAACATCGCGACCATGTTGCTATAGAATGTGGTCTCCTATAGTACAACCTGGATGTGGGAGTCCAGGTTTAACATCGCGACACCATGTTGCTAATATAATGTGTCTCCCTATAGTACAACCTGATGTGGGAGTCCCATGTTTTAAATCCGCGACCCATGTTGCCAATAGATGTGTCTCCCTATAGTACAACCTGAGATGCGGGAGTCCGGTTTAACCATCGCAAACACCATGTTGCTAATAGAATGTGTCTCCCTATAGTACAACCTAGATGTGGGAGTCCCCATTGGGTTAAATCGCGACAACCATGTTGCTAATTTAATGTGTCCCCTCTAGTACCAACCTGAGAGTTGGGAGTCCAGGTTTAACATCGTGACACCATGGTTGCTAATATAATGTGTCTCCCTATAGTACAACCTGAGATGAGGGAGTCCAGGTTTAACATCGCGACATTGTTGCCTAATAAATGTGTTCCCTAATAGTACAACCTAGATGTGGGAAGTCCAGGGTAACAATCCGCGACCCACCATGTGCCCTAATATAATGTTTTTCCCTAGTACAACCTGAGATGTGGGAGTCCAGGTTTAAAATTTCGGACAACCATGTTTGCTTAATAGAATTGTCTCCCTATTGTTACAACCAGGGATGTGGGAGTCCAGGTTTAAACAATCCGCGAACAACCATGTTGTAATAAATGTGTCTCCCTATAGTTACAACCTGAGATGTGGGAGTCCAGTTTAACATTGCGGACACCATGTTGCTAATAGAATGTGTCTCCAATATACAAACTGAGATGTTGGGAGTCCAGTTTAACCATCGCGACCAACCCAGTTGCTAATTATGTGTCTCCCTATAGTACAACCTGGATTGTGGGAGTCCAGGTTTAAACATCGGCTTTTGACAACCAGTTGCTAAAATTTTAAGTGTTTCCCTATAGTTACCTGAGTGGTGGGAGTCCAGGTTTTACTGTGAACACCAGTTGCTAATAGAATGTGTCTCCCCTATTAGTACAACCTGAGATGTGGGAGTCCCAGGTTTAACTTCGCGACACCATGCCTAATAAATGTGGTTCCCTATTGTTTACAACCTTAGATGTTGAGAGTCCAGGTTTAACATTGCGACACCATGTTGCTAATAGAATGTGTCTCCCTATAGTACAACCTGAGATGTGGGAGTCCAGGTTTAACATCGCGACACCATGTTGCTAATAGAATGCGTCTCTCTATAGTACAACATGGGATGTGGGAGTCCAGGTTTAACATCGCGACACCATGTTGCTAATAGAATGTGTCTCCCTATAGTACAACCTGTGATGTGGGAGTCCAGGTTTAACATCGCGACACCATGTTGCTATATGTGTCTCCCTATACTACAACCAGAGATGTTGGGAAGTTCCAGGTTTAACATCGCCGATCAACCATGTTGCTAATAGAAAGTGTCTCCCTAATAGTACAACCTGGGATGTGGGAGTCCATGGTTATTTAACATCGCGACACCATGTTGCTAATAGAATGAAGTTTCTCCCTATAGTACAACCTGAGATGTGGGAAGTCCAGGTTTAAAATCGCGGACACCATGGTTGCTAATAAAATTGTCTTTCCCTATAGTACAAACCTGAGAATGTGGGAGTTCAGGTTTAACATCGCGACACCCATGTTGCTAATAGAATGTGTCTCCCTATTGTACAATCCTGAGATGTGAGAGTCCAGGGTTTAACATATTGGCGACACCCATGTTTGTTTCCTTAATAGAATGTGTCTCCCTATAAGTAAACAAACCTGAGAATGTGGGGAGACCAGGTTTAACATCGCGACACCATGTTGCTAATTAGAAGCGTCTCTCATTAAGTACAACTGGGAATGTGGGAAGTCCCAGGTCTCCCAATTAGAACAACCTGTGATGTGGGAGTTCCAGGGTTAACATCGCGACAACAGATGGGCTCTATTGTGGGTCTCCCATAGAACAACCAGGAAAAGGTTGGGAAGTCCAGGTTTAAGAACAACGCGACACCATGTTTGCTAATAGAATGAGTCCTCCCTATAGTCAACCATGGGATGTGGGAGTCCAGGTCTCCCTATAGTACAACCTGTGATGTGGGAGTCCAGTTTAACATCGCGACACCATGTTCTATATGTGTCTCCCTATAGTACAACCTGGGATGTGGGAGTCCAGTTTAACATCGCGACACCATGTTTCTAATAAATGTGTTCTCCCTATAGTACAACCTGAGATTGGAGTCCAGTTTAACATCGCGACACCATGTTGCTAATATAATGTGTCCCTCCCCTAATAGTACAACCTGAGATGTGGGAGCCAGGTTTAACATCCGACACCAAGTTGCAAATAGCAATGTGTTCTCCCTATATACAACCGTGATGTGGAGTCCAAGGTTTTAACAATCGTCGACACCATTGTTGCTATGTGTCTCTCCCTATAGTACAACCTGAGTGGTGAGTCCAGTTTAACATGCGACTACCATGTTTGCTAATTAGTAATGTCTCCCTATAGTACAACCGGGATGTGGAAGTTCTAACATCGCGACAAACCCAGTTTGAATAAAATGTGTCTCCCTATAGTACAACCTGAGATGTGGGAGTCCAGGTTTAAAATCGCGACACCATGTTGCGTAATAGAATGTCTCCCTATAGTACACCTGAGATGTGGGAGTTCATGGTTTAACATCGCTGACACCATGTTGTAATATAATGTGTCTCCTATAGTACAACCTGAGATGTGGGAGTCCAGGTTTAACATCGCGACACCATGTTGCTAATAGAATGTGTCTCCCTATAGTACAACCTGGGATGTGGGAGTCCAGGTTTAAAATCGAGACACCATGTTGCTAATAGAATGTGTCTCCCTATAGTACAACCTGAGATGTGGGAGTCCAGGTTTACATCGCGACAACCATGTTTGCCTAATTGAATGTGTCACCCTATAGTACAACCTGGGATGTGGGAGTCCAGGTTTAACATCGCGACACCATGTTGCTAATAGAATGTGTCTCCATATAGTACAACCTGGGATGTGGGAGTCCAGGTTTAACATCGCGACACCATGTTGCTAATAGAATGTGTCTCCCTATAGTACAACCTGAGATGTGGGAGTCCAGGTTTAACATCGCGACACCATGTGGGAGTCCAGGTTTAACATCGCGACACCATGTTGCTAATAGAATGTGTCTCCCTATAGTACAACCTGAGATGTGGGAGTTCAGGTTTAACATTGCGACACCATTTTTGGTAATAGAATGTGTCTCCCTATAGTACAACCTGGGATGTGGGAGTCCAGGTTTAACATCACGACACCATGTTGCTAATAGAATGTGTATTTGTTGGCTGGATTCTAGACGTTATAGTTGAATCATAGGTATCACTGTGCTAAATATAGTACACATCGGCCAGGGGGTATGCTTTAGTAGTCCGGTATAAAAAAATAGTGCAGACGTTTTGAGGCCACAGACCCAGTTTGCTTGTAAATCCTGATCCATTACAGCCCAATTTTACTTGAGAAACATGTTGGGGTGTTTTTAACACCAGTTTCCAGCATATTTCTAGCATTTAAAAGAAATTACTGAGCCTGCTTGTCACGTGATGTGAACACTACGTCACATGACACTTTGATGATAAACAATATGGCGGACTGGACAAGGTTGAATTTTTCTTTCTTAGGAGTAAGTGAACATATTGTTTAATTAGTGAAAATCCGGTGCAGACAGGTTGCAGGTTATGAAAAGGTAGGTTCCACAGCATCCATACGAATAGTGAAAGTGTGAGAGAATGGCCATATTTGGAGGAATCGGTTAAGTTGTATAGTAAAACTAATTGGTGGTTGCTAGCCTCATAGCCACTCCCTTCCCTGCTACGCGTTTTTCACCTGTGGGATGGCCCGATATTTTCTATGGTGGGGACAACCTGTGTATAAATAGAGAATAGTAGGTCAGTGCCGTGAATGGGAACAAATATCTGGCAAGGCTCAGGAAACGGGATGGGCGAGGCTCTGCCGAGCACATCCCGTTTCCGTGCCGCGCCAGATATTTTTTCCCATTCACGGCACTAACCTACTATTCTATTTATCCCGTCAACACCTACAAATGGCTGCAAAATGCAAAGCTAGTATTGACTGGATATCAAAAATGTTTCCCGGCACCGTGTTTCACGGCACATACGCACTGTGTTGACGGGATAATACCCAATACATAAATACACGACTTCATATTGCTTGTAATACATTCATGTATTTGTCTGGTGCATTCTAAACGTAAATTATGTACTACGCATTTTTCACCTGTGGGATGGCCCGTATATTATCTAACGGTGGGCACAACCTTTGTGCATAATACTCAACGCATGAATACACGACTTCATATCGCTTGTAGTACATATCATATTTACACACATGGAGTATTGTTAATGGAGTCATTCCGGTTTATATTATTGTGTAAACAACTACTGAATGTGAAGTTAAATTATGTTATGCGATTTTACGTGTCATGGTTTATAAGAGACGTAAATATTACAACAGTTATGCGTGTCGTTGGTATGTTAACGTATTCCATGTTGGATACTGGATCTTAGGTATAATTACTACTATTTTCCTTGTTCATGAATGAAAGTATATGTTGCTACCACTCATATTAGATCTAAAAATGTTAAATTTTCTTATTTGTCATAAAAAAATATATGTTGTTAACACTCATATGAACCGTCTCGACGAGACGGTTCATATGAGTGGTAACAACATTTACTTTTGGTGAGAAATAAGGAAGTAGTTTCATCATGAAATTGTGTTAACACGTTTATCGTATTGTGTAGTATTCGTGTTTTAAAACGAATAAGTTAAACCTATTTAGCGGACACATTATTTTCCAATATTTACCGTACGGTAAAAAATAAACTATAGTATTGTACACCGTCACTGTGTAGGACAATTCATGACGTAACACGGTACAATCATGCACCAATCAATACATACATTGATTGGTTACATGCATGATTGTACCGTGTTACAAATGACAGAATCCTGTGGATATATTTCTCGTTTTGCATACTTTTAACATCGTGTATCGATGTGAATGTTGCCATATCGGATATTAAATATACATTTATCAGGTATTATCACATCTTTGACACATTTCCGGGTGTTGTTTCTGTGTTAATACAGCTCGTGTGCAAGGTATGTGCATGAGGATGTGATAAATAAGTTAGATCACATTTGTCCGCATGTACGAGCGAGAATCCGCTCGCTAAAGATCGCATATTATCTCCTCGTACATGCGGACGAACCGTGATCTAACTTGCACTAACATATAAAATATTGATGTTATTTCCGGTGTATTTTAGCTTTATTTAATGAACAACGTTGCAATACAGTTTCAGGGCTCCAGATAAGAAATTAGTAATTGAGTATTGTCACTCCATCATTTCTGAAGCAATTGGGTATTTCGAAATTTTATTGGGTAAAATAAAATCACACTACTGTTTACACATCAACATACAGCAATTATTGAATGGTTTGCTTCGAAATAAAACATATCTTGGAATTTCATTAGAATTGTCTCCTTGGAAATACCAAGATGTGTTTTCATGGAAAATAAGAAAAATATGCTATATTTGTGGTCTGTTTAACATTTTCTGCAGCATGATAAAGGTACCACAATTTTATTATTGCTTTTTGATACTCGCTACTTCTGATTTCAATTGGGTTTTTGACAATTTTAATTGGGTATTTACGCAAATACGCAGCTTATCTGGAGCTCTGGGATTGTCTGGAAATTTCAGTTGATAAATTTACATTTATTGAGCATAGCCTGCATATTGTTAATGTGGAATTTACAGAGTATCATAATGTTACACTTACTAACATTTTAGTCGTACAAAGTTTAGTAAAACGGGCTTCAGCACTATTCACCATTTCATCAGTGAAACACCCGTCATGCTTCTAACAAGCAATATAGATGGCTATCAATCGTTTTTTCGCAATAAAATCAATATTTGATGGAATTTCTTTTTGGGGAAGGTACTTACTTTTAAATATTTTTTAGATGTAATGTGTTTAATAGCCAAAAGTTCGTCGGCAGCAAAACGTGGAACAGACAGTAGTCACAAATCCCATATCTTATCTGGAGCACTGCAGTTTCAATTAAATTAAAAAAATACACACTATCGCCTGCGCTGATTTGGCCTATTTGTACACGTACATTAATATTTTTGAAATGAAAACATGTCTTGGAATTTCATTAGAATTGTCTCCTTGGAGACAATTCTAATGAAATACCAAGATATGTTTTCATGGAAAATAAGACAAATATGCTATATTTGTGGTCTGTTTATTGTTTTCTGCAGCATGATAAAGGTAACGCACAATTGTTTTTGCTTTTTAATACTCACGACTTCTGATTTGTCAAATTCCTTATTTCAAAATACACGTACTTTAATATTGTGCTTGAAATGAAGCAGGTTGATTGGCAGAGCCTGAGCTGTGTCACAAATTGCTTGATTGCGAGTTGGCATTACCAATAGATGCTGAGATAACGTTGATAGTCTGTGAAGATTAACGCAGGCCGTGGTGTGTGTATGTATATATATATATATACATGTAAGGGCGATAAGTTGATGTCTGTGTTACGCCAGCCTGGTGTATGTATATATATATGTATATACATAGGGCTCCAGATAACGTTGATAGTCTGTGAAAATTAACGCAGGCCGTGGTGTATGTATATATATATATATATACATGTAGGGCTCCAGATAACGTTGATAGTCTGTGAAAATTATGCAGGCTGTGGTGTATGATATATCATGTGGGGCTCCAGATATCGTGTTTTCAGCTCTGTGGAATATTATTGCAGGATGTGGGGTATGTATATTTTATATATATATATATAAATGTTAGAGCTCCAGATAACGTTGATTGAGTCTGTGATAAAATTTAACGGCAGGCTGTGGTTGTATTGTTATGTTTAATATTATTTATTTTTATATCATGTAGAGTCTCCAAGATAACGTTGATGAGGCTCTGAAAATGAAAATTAACGCAGGCCGTTGGTGTATTTGGTATAATATATATTTCATATACATGTAGGGCATCCAGATAACGTTGATAGTCTGTGAAAAATTAATGCAGGCATGGTGGTGGTATGTATATATAAATATTATATATATATAATTGTAGGAGATCCAGATTTAACGTTAGATTAGTATGTGACAAAATTAAACGCAGGCTGTGGTGTATGTAAGTATATATTATATTTATACTTGTTAGAGCTACCAGATAACGTTGGTTTATGTTTGATGAAAAATTAAAACGCAGGCTGTGGTGTATGTATTTATATTATAGATATATAACATGTATTGAGATTCCAGATTTAAAACGTTGATAGTTTGGTGAAAATTAACGCAGGGCCGTGGTGTAAGTATATTATAGTATTTTTATATACATGGTAGAGCTCCAGATAACGTTGATAGTTTGTTGAAAATTAACGCAGGCCGTGGTGTTATGTATTGATATTTATATATAGACATGTTAGGGCGTCCAGATGATAACTGTTTTGATAGTTTGTTGTAAAATTTTTTTTAACGCAGGCTGGTGGTATGTTATATTATATATATATTTGTTACGAAGCTCCAGATAAACGTTGATAGTCTGTGGTAAATTAACGGCAGGCAGTGGTGTATTTGTATATATATCATAGATGTAGATGCTTCCAAGATAACGTTGAATAGTCTGTGTTGAAAAATTAACGCAGGCTGTGTGGTGTATGTATATTATATAATACATGTAGGGCTCACCAGATTAACGTTGATTAGTCTGGTGATAAAATTAAACGCAGGGCTGTGGTGTATGTCTTTATTTATTATATATATATCATGTAGAGCTCCAGATAACGTTGATAGTTTGTGAAATTAACGCAGGCTGTGGTGTATGTATATATATATATATACTAGTACGAGCGCAGATATACGTTCTAGATAGTCTGATGAAAATTAACGCTCCAGCGTTGTGTGGTGTATGTATATATATATATATGTAGAGCTCCAGATAACGTTGATAGCTCAGTATACGTGATAGTCTAGTCAAATTAACGCAGGCTGGTGTGTATAGGCTATCATATGATCATATACTTGTAGAGCTCCAGATAACGTTGATAGCTGTGATAAAATTAACGCAGGCTGTGGTGTATGTATGATTATATATATATACTTGTAGAGTCAGACAACGTTGATAGTATGTGAAAATTAAACGCTAGGCTGTGGTTGTATGTGTATGATATATACTTGTAGAGCTCCAGATAACGTTGATAGTCTGTGAAAATTAACGCAGGCCGTGGTGTATGTATATATATATATACATGTAGCGCTCCAGATAACGTTGATAGTCTGTGAAAATTAACGCAGGCCGTTGTGTATGTATATATATATATATATACATGTAGGGCTCCAGATAACGTTGATAGTCTGTGAAAATTAACGCAGGCTGTGGTGTATGTATATATATATACATGTTGAGCTCCAGATAACGTTGATAGTCTGTGAAAATTAACGCAGGCTGTGGTGTATGTATATATATATACATGTTGAGCTCCAGATAACGTTGATAGTCTGTGCAAATTAACGCAGGCCGTGGTGTATGTATATATATATATACATGTTGAGCTCCAGATAACGTTGATAGTCTGTGCAAATTAACGCAGGCTGTGGTGCATGTATATATATACACGTCCCAGCGCTCCAGATAAGCTACGTATTTGCTTAAATACCCAATTAACATTGTCAAAAACCCAATTGAAATCAGAAGTAGCGAGTATCAAAAAGCAATAACAATTTTGTGGTACCTTTATCATGCTGCAGAAAAGAATAAACAGACCACAAATATAGTATATTTTTCTTATTTTGCATGAAAACACATCTTGCTATTTCATTAGAATCGTTTCCAAGGAGACAATTCTAGTGAAATGCCAAGATATGTTTTCATTTCGAAGCAAAGTATTCAATAATTGCTGTCTGTTGATTTGTAAACTATAGTGTGATTTCCTTTTACCCAATTACAATTTTGAAATACCCAATTGCTTCAGAAATGATGTAGTGAAAATACTCAATTACTAATTCCTTATCTGGAGCTCTGTACATGTATATATGGGCCGCGCCATGCGAAAACCGGGCTTAATGACAACGTCATGAAAAGCGGTAAACGACGTCGGAAAAACGACGTTTGCAGCGTCGCTGTAAAAGTTCACATTTTGCCCTCCCATTTACGTTTATCGGTGTCAGTTAACATTAAGTGTGAACAGAAAACGGAAAATTATAACTTACTGAAACTTTCACTAATATGAGACACGATGCCTTGCACCTTAGTACACATATTATGACGTCATGACTTGACGTCACATACCTGTGACGTTACTGAAAGTGAATACATGTTTGACGTTATGGCCATGGTGTCGTGACAACATATTATAGCAAGGATACTTGTACGAGTTCCTCGCAGCATCAATGACTTAGAAATGCTTCAGGCGCTGTGCATTGTCGCCTAACTGTCGTTCTTTGACATTGTCACTCTTTTTCGTCGGTTATACTTATGAATTCAAAATGGTGAACGCATAATTTAAATGGCTACATATCAGCGAAGTCTTCGCTTACACTGCACCTTGAATCCTAAATAATCTTAACTTTGTACAACCTAGTGTATGCCAACAATATTACCATCTATTATCTTGGTAAATTGAGACACTTTTGAACAAATCTATCCAGTACTTAGCGAATGATATGCCATTTAACGCCACTCATTTTATCATAAACAGAGGTAGACACGCAGCTATATAATGGCATATATATCCAGGGTTTGTATTGAATTTGGCAAAACAAATGCATAAAAATCTCCCTAATAGATTCAGAATGCAGCTCCTTCATTGTTTGTGTATAAGCAATACATAATGCACAAAACACACAGTGAGTTCGGTGGAGTTTTCGAAAAGTGTTGAAATTAATCGGAAATTTGATGGTCATAAACTTGCTTTTCCCACGATTTGTAGTATCAAATTATCAACTTATCACTTGACTGCATAATAATGTATGTCTTAATCAGGCGATGGTAATGCGATCCTCAAGAAAGACACACGGCGACAATTATAAGGTATCACGCTACCAAATCTGCCCGACGTCGTGTTTTGTTACAAAGTTAATGTTATAAGCGGACTACTTCCTACTTTAAAATATGTCGTCGCATACGAAATGTTAAATAATGTCGCTATTAATCCCCAAAATTGTTTCAGACAGCAGTAAACAGCAGCGAAACGCCAACGCTCTGCCTTATTTGAAATTAATACGGAATTACGTTACTTGGGTCGCAATCCAAAACATGACGTTACATTAATAGCAACTGCAATAAACATTATTTTCATACTTTGTCTTGGCCTAATGGGAAACACTTGGAAAGACTACGAGATATCCAAATTTGGTTGACATGCGATAAAAGATGACAAATCTATAGGACTTGTCCGAGTATTTTATCAACACCCCTTGTATACGCCGTTGATAAAAACGTCGTAATTTCAACGTCATTGATCTAAAACGTCATATAGTCTTTTACCACGCGTCATAAAAATACTTCTAAGATGAAAAATAATTGGGATACATTGATAATTTTGGACGCATATGGCTTTTAAAAGATGTACAATTCAGAATACGCGAACAAGTAAAAACTGAAAATGTTGTCATTAAGCCCGGTTTCCGCATGGCGCGGCTCATATCTACTCTCTGCTGTAACACGTTACTTGTGCTGTAACACACACCACATGTTTAAAGTTGGGGTCGCAGTAGGCACAAACTGTTCTTTATAGGAATTAAATAGGTGTATAACTATGTAGCTATTCCACCAGTTTTTAAAATTACGAGTGCCCGCTATACAGATATAATAATTTAGTAATATTGATTTTACTGATAGTGACTCGCGGTGGCATCAGGCTATTTTGATATGCAAATGAGGCAGGGCATTATTATATTATTTATACAAATTAAATGCGTGACCTGAACAAACTATTTGTATCGCCAGACAGATTATAACGTATGATCATTTCACATAACAAATAAATGCAGAGAATAAGTAGTAATTCCCGTTAGCATTTTAATGAACACGGTTATCGCCCCTGATGTCAGTATGGAAATTCACGTTCGATATAAAACGTATAATAATGCAAATTAATACGCCGGGTAATGGTGAATGACTTCTCGAACAATGTCACATCTAAAGAATGAACGAACAAACATGACTCCCTATATTATAACATGGCATGTGGAACTCTAGCTTTAACGTAAACAGCATTAACCCATTACATACCGAGGTTATATGTTTTGCACACAACAAAAAAAACACAAAAAAACAACAAAGTATGTATAGTGAAACCTCTTTAAACCGGACACCCTGGGAGGTCCCCAGGGTGTCCGGCTTAGAGAGGTTTCACTGTAAATCAGACATTTGATAATTCTAAGCTATATTTGTGTGTTATGCGATCATGAACAGACATTATTACATGCGACGCGTTACCATGAAACCTCTCAAAATGAGATAACATCTATTTGCTTGGTGTCCGGTTTAGAGAGGTTCCACTGTATATCCAGCTACCACTCATTGGAAACATCTCATCTCGCGGAGTGACGTAGTGGTTCAGAGATGTACAACCGGGGCATATGTCCCAGAAAATGGCACATTCCAAACGCATACCCCACCCATCCATTTCTATAGACTATACATCGTATATATACGATTTATCGTCCATAGAAAATGGTGGGCCGGCTAAATATTTGAATGAGACATTCACTGGGTCATAGGTTCGAGTAGTTCAAGTGTGTATTAGCGTACTGTCTGTTTCACGAAACCTGCCCAAATGTTAGGGCCATATAAACATTACATAAACAATATTTTTTTCGATAATATTAAATTTTATTAAAATTTAAAGATACATGCCCACTCAGTAGGCACAAACTGTTCGTTATATCAGAGACATCATCTGAGACATTTTCTGGCAAAATTAACATTCATTCACTATATCCCCACGTGTTGATTGGCATTATTATACATTTTATATCAGATGTAAATTTCCACATTGATATTTATTCTTTGTTTTCTCTGTATATATATGTTTTATGTCAATGATCATACTTTATAATCTGTCAGAATATTATTATACCCCCACAAACAAAGTTTGAGGGGGTATATAGGAGTCAGCTTGTCGGTCGGTCTGTCGGTCGGTCGGTTGGAAATTCCCTTCCGCTCTATATCTTCTACACCCATGCATGGATTATCAAATGGCTTGGCACAAATGTTTCTCATGATGAGAAGGTGTGTCGCGATCAATAACCACGCACCTACGTCCAAGGTCAAGGTCACAGTTGAAGGTCAAAGGTCAAACCTATTGAAATTCCCTTCCGCTCTATCATTCTACACCGATGCATGGATTATCAAATGCCTTGGCACAAATGTTTCTCAGGATGAGAAGGTGTGTCACGATCAATAATCACGCACCTACGTCCAAGGTCAAGGTCACAGTTGAAGGTCGAAGGTCAAACCTATTGAAATTCCCTTCCGCTCTATATCTTCTACACCGATGCATGGATTATCGAATGCCTTGGCACAAATGTTTCTCAGGATGAGAAGGTGTGTCTCGATCAATAACCACGCACCTACGTCCAAGATCAAGGTCACAGTAGAAGGTCAAAGGTCAAACCTATTGAAATTCCCTTCCGCTCTATGTCTTCTACACCGATGCATGGATTATCAAATGCCTTGGCACAAATGTTTCTCACGATGAGAAGGTGTGTCGCGATCAATAACCACGCACCTACGTCCAAGGCAAGGTCACAGTTGAAGGTCAAACGTCAAACCTATTGAATTTCCCTTCTACGATGCATGGATTATCGAATGGCTTGGCACAAATGTTTCTCAGGATGAGAAGGTGTGTCTCGATCAATAACCACACACCTACGTCCAAGATCAAGGTCACAGTTGAAGGTCAAAGGTCAAACCTATTGAAATTCCCTTCCGCTCTATATATTCTACACCGATGCATGGATTATCAAATGCCTTGGCACAAATGTTTCTCAGGATGAGAAGGTGTGTCGCAATCAATAACCACGCACCTACGTCCCAGGTCTAGGTCACAGTTGAAGGTCAAAGGTCAAACCTATTGAATTTCCCTTCCGCTCTATATCTTCTACAATGATGCATGGATTATAAAATGGCTTGGCACAAATGTTTCTCATGATGAGAAGGTGTGTCGCGATCAATAACCACGCACCTACGTCCAAGGTCAAGGACACAGTTGAAGGTCAAAGGTCAAACCTATTGAATTTCCCTTCCGCTCTATATCTTCTACACCGATGCATGGATTATCAAATGGCTTGGCATAAATGTTTCTCATGATGAGAAGGTGTGTCGCGATCAATAACCACGCACCTACGTCCAAGGTCAAGGTCACAGTTGAAGGTCAAAGGTCAAACCTATTGAAATTACCTTCCGCTCTATATCTTCTACACCGATGCATGGATTATCAAATGGCTTGGAACAAATGTTTCTCTGGATGAGAAGGTGTGTCGCGATCAATAACCACGCACCTACGTCCAAGGTCAAGGTCACAGTTGAAGGTCAAAGGTCAAACCTATTGAAATTCCCTTCCGCTCTATATCTTCTACACCGATGCATGGATTATCAAATGCCTTGGCACAAATGTTTCTCAGGATGAGAAGGTGTGTCACGATCAATAATCACGCACCTACGTCCAAGGTCAAGGTCACAGTTGAAGGTCGAAGGTCAAACCTATTGAAATTCCCTTCCGCTCTATATCTTCTACACCGATGCATGGATTATCGAATGCCTTGGCACAAATGTTTCTCAGGATGAGAAGGTGTGTCTCGATCAATAACCACGCACCTACGTCCAAGATCAAGGTCACAGTAGAAGGTCAAAGGTCAAACCTATTGAAATTCCCTTCCGCTCTATATCTTCTACACCGATGCATGGATTATCAAATGCCTTGGCACAAATGTTTCTCACGATGAGAAGGTGTGTCGCGATCAATAACCACGCACCTACGTCCAAGGCAAGGTCACAGTTGAAGGTCAAACGTCAAACCTATTGAATTTCCCTTCTACGATGCATGGATTATCGAATGGCTTGGCACAAAATGTTTCTCAGGATGAGAAGGTGTGTCTTCGATTAATTAACCACGCACCTACGTCCCAAGATCAAGGTCACAGTTGAGGTCAAAGGTCAAACCATAATTGAAATTCCCTTCCGCTCTATATTATTAACTACACCGATGCATGGATTATCAAATGCCTTGGCACAAATGTTTCTCGGATCAGGATGTTCTTTTTTTTAAAGAATGTGTTCGCAATCAATAACCAACACGCACCTACGTCCCCACCCAGGTTCTAGGATCACCGTTGAAGGTCAAAGGTCCAAAACCTATTGGAATTTCCCTTCGCTCACTACTCTATCTTCTACAATTGATGCATGGATTATAAAATGGCTTGGCACAAATGTTTCTCATGATGAGAAGGTTTTGTGTCGCGATCAATAACCACGCACCTACGTCCAAGGTCAAGGACACAGTTGAAGGTCAAAGGTCAAACCTATTGAATTTCCCTTCCGCTCTATATCTTCTACACCGATGCATGGATTATCAAATGGCTTGGCACAAATGTTTCTCATGATGAGAAGGTGTGTCGCGATCAATAACCACGCACCTACGTCCAAGGTCAAGGTCACAGTTGAAGGTCAAAGGTCAAACCTATTGAAATTCCCTTCCGCTCTATATATTCTACACCGATGCATGGATTATCGAATGCCTTGGCACAAATGTTTCTCAGGATGAGAAGGTGTGTCGCGATCAATAACCACGCACCTACATCCAAGGTCAAGGTCACAGTTGAAGTTCAATGGTCAAACCTATTGAAATTCCCTTCCGCTCTATATCTTCTACACCGATGCATGGATTATCAAATGCCTTGGCACAAATGTTTCTCAGGATGAGAAGGTGTGTCGCGATCAATAACCACGCACCTACATCCAAGGTCAAGGTCACAGTTGAAGTTCAATGGTCAAACCTATTGAAATTCCCTTCCGCTCTATATCTTCTCACACCGATGCATGGATTATCAAATGCCTTGGCACAAATGTTTCTCAGGATGAGAAGGTGTGTCGCGATCAATAACCACGCACCTACGTCCAAGGCAAGGTCACAGTTGAAGGTCAAAGGTCAAACCTATTGAAATTCCCTTCCGCTCTATATCTTCTACACCGATGCATGGATTATCGAATGCCTTGGCACAAATGTTTCTCAGGATGAAGTGGTGTCGCGATCAATAACCACGCACCTACGTCCAAGGTCAAGGTCACAGTTGGAGGTCAAAGGACAAAAACCTCACCTATTGAAATTCCCTTCCGCTCTATATATTCTACACCGATGCATGGATTATCAAATGCCTTGGCACAAATGATTCTCAGGATGAGAAGGTGTGTCGCGATCAATAACCATGCACCTACGTCCAAGGTCAAGGTCACAGTTGAAGGTCAAAGGTCAAACCTATTGCAGGCGGCAGACAGATAAACTGCATAGTTTGTGTACACAACTCCTCTGAAACCGTTCAGTGGATTGATCTGAAACTATACACATGCCGAACAAATATTTTCTTTACAAAAATATCATCCTTTTAACTTAGCCATTTGTTTCTATTTTTATTAAATTGATCCATTGCGCTCTTGACAAACTCGGCACAGAGTTTTTAATCAAAATCATATTAATCCATTACTCGTGTAAGATCCTCTATAACTGATGAATGAATTTAATTCCTATTAAAATCATTTTGTGCCTACTGACTGGGCAGAGGATCGGAGCAAATTTCACGAAATAAAAAGAGGGCTCACTCTTAAATTTTGATAAACTTTAATAATATCGAAAACGATATTGTTTTTTCATTGTTCATACATCGGTACAGCTTTCGTGAAACATTGAACAATTCTGTAAAACCTGTGTTTTTGCAGAATTGTTCAACGTATCGTATTGTTGCGGAAATCTTACTTCCGTGGAATAGACATTAAGTGTTGGACACCGGTTATCATCCCGCATGGCAATTATGGCAAAATACCTTCATCATATACTGAAGGCTACTAAGAAATACGTACACATAAACAAAATAAGAAAAAGAAGTCCACCAAGATCATGAAGATATAAGTGATATTCAACTAGGGATTTAGGATCTATAGTATGTCTATGGTTCAATCAATCTCCGGCTAGAAGATTTCAGTAGGAGGAGCGATGGAGGTGGATAACCAATCACCATGGAGCGTTGGCGATTCGGCAGACCAATCACGGCGGGACGCAGATGGCACCGACCAATCACCGTGCGATATGGATGTCACCGACCAATCACCGCGGAGCATTCGTGGCACGGACCAATCACCGTGCGACGTCGATGACACTGTCGATGTCGACCAATCGCTGTGGGAGGAACTCAAGAGAAAGTTGTGCGACGAGCTGACACCTGCAGAACTAAAAGAGGTAACAAACTACGACCGATTGATATATATATTGATTGATTAGTAAACAAGTAAAGTTTGCTTATTATAGTGCACCCCACTCCCCTGTAGAGAGGGCCAGTTATATTTTACTTATGAGACACTCAATCGAACAATCAATACTTCCCAATTCCTATCCTTTAAGCCAGGCACCCAACAGGAAGGCAATTGATACCATTATATTTGACTAGCTGGCGGCTCACCAACCCGCCACATCTGTTCGAGTTGAGGCTCGAACCTTTGATCTCCCAGTTGTGAGGCGGTTGCCTCGGCCACTAGGTGACAGCGACTGGTTGATTGGTTGCTTGCTTGTTTGATCGATTGCTTGACGACTTATATGGATATATACTCTATGACGTTGTCACGTTAAGTAGATGGTAGAAATGTGCTGCAGTAGGTCTGTAAATTTACGAGATTCCATCCATTTTCAGGCGTACGAGAAGTTTAATAACACACAGTATCTGCTTATTTCAGGCCTTGTATCTAATGCCGAAGGGAATTTGTCGCGACCTGGGTCCGCTGTGGACTATGGAAGACCCACATGACCTATTGCTCTTCTTGGAAAACAACATGCCGGAAAACGAGGCTATCCAGATTCTGGAGAACATTTTATCCATTATGCAGGTATTAATACACGAACTGAGATAATAAGTTCTCATGGTATAAAAGTAGTCCAGGAAAAAAATTATCCCGGTGAATTTATGGCACAGAAACCCGTTGCTCACAACACGTGGTCAACTGTTGTATATTTCTGCTTGAGAAACAGCAGGGGAATTTTCACTCGCCGAGTAGTAACAACATGCACGTTTATGAGAAATGAGAAACATTGCAGAATAGTATTAACATTCCTGACATTATTACTTGGTATATATTAATTCCGAATATTTCAATAAAAACATAGTTTTGTCACAAGTATTGGTTGGCAGTTGCACTATTATTATGTTCATGCACTATACCATTGTATTAGTATTGTTATCACATCTTTCACACATTTCCGGGTGTTGTTTCTGTATTAACACAGCTCGTGTTTTGTCACAAGTATTGGTCCGGCAGTTGCCGGATCTGCCGGACGTATTCCGATGCCCCTGTTCGTGCACTATACCATTGCATTAGTATTGTTATCACATCTTTCACACATTTCCGGGTGTTGTTTCTGTATTAACCCTTAGCCTGCTGAATGAAATGTTGTCGTCAGCTGTTTATGTTTTATTTTCTCGTCAAAAACATGGTTTGACAGCATTTTGGAATCATTTCCAATGGAAATGATTCTAAAGTGCTGTCAAACCATGTTTTTATTGAGAAACAGAGCAAAATATAAAGCAACAGCAGACGACAGTTTTCGCGATCAGCAGGCTAAGGGTTAACACAGCTCGTGTGCAAGGTATGTGCATGAGGATGTGATACATAAGTTAGATCACGTTGTCCGCATGTACGAGTAATAATCCGCCCCTAAAGCTCACGGATTATATCCTCGTACATGTGGACGAACCGTGATCATTATATTGTCATTATAACTATAATATTGATACAAGCAAGAGAGTCGTATTATGTGCTCGGTCTTTGCGGAGAAGGAAGGAAATGGCGTGTCGGAACATAGTGAAATCGATGTTCTGTGGGAGCGCCCCCGGACCCCACTAGCTGCTTCGGAGCCCGTCACGCCGTGGAAATGACCACTCCCCCTCCTCCACCCGCTTCAAAAAGGCTGGTTTAGGGCTAAAACATAATAGTATTTTAGTAGTACGGTACAGCGTCTTTGCTTTCATTTTCATGCGCATTTGTAACTTTCAAGATATTCAAAAACAAATACTCGAACTGTATCCGTAATGTAAACAGTGTTTGAGCCGGTGGAAAACGAAGTTGGTCCGTTGGGTTTGGATTTGTTTTTCTTGGGAGTAAGTAACTTTTTATATTTAGTATTTTGTATTTAGTGCAGACTGGTTGTCGCTTATGTAAAAGTAGGTTCTGCAACACTCAAATAAAAATTAAAAGCAGCAGACAATGTGATATATATTGGGTAATTTGTTTAAGTTGTGTAGTAAAACTGTTTATAGTGTTTTGTAACCTGCAGCTACACGGCGACTTCGGCCGCTATAACTTCGCAAAGAGAATCGATACTTGCCGGAAGGAGGTGCACCGATTAAGGCGGGAAAGTAAGGTATACAGAGACGAGTATTTTGTGGGACGTGAGGACGAAATCAAGTCGATCTTGGACGTCGCAATGGGACAAACTACCGCCAAAGGTACATACACAATGGGTCCTGGCGAAACCGGGGTGTCCGGTTTTGCCAGGTTCTACTGTATATAAGATTGGACACTCTGGGAGGTCACTATAGTATCCGAGTTGGAGAGGTTCTACCTTGTGTGCATTGATAAATTAAGAGCGGGGACATATAAAAACAGGTCAATACATAATCAGACATCGACAAATCCACTCGTCCGCTCGCATTTCGATCAAGACGAGTGGGAAGAGACATTGCGGCATAAACACTAAAACACAAGACTGTTGATATCCAATCTGGACGAGTGGAAAAGTAATAATTTGCCGAGGCCTGATAACGTTGTTTTTTTTAATTAATACATAATCTTAATTGTATATTATTTTACTTTGTATGCACATATAGGGGCGGATACAGCATTTGTGGGGGGGGGGGGGTGGTTGTCCAATTTTAAAGCGATTTGCTAGTGGGTCCGGGGCATGCCCCCAGGTCAAATTTTGAAATCTAGATATCCAGAAATGCACTTTACCATGTTTTACGGCATTTAAATTCAGACTCCAACTGATGGTAAACTGTGATCTATGTAAACTCTGTGGCTGAACCCACCCCCATCTAGATCCGCCCCTGACATATCATATAGAATCGTTCGATTTGACGTGTCCTAGAAACACAACTTAATTGCATAATATTATTGAGTTGCTTACCCGCTCACTTATCAATAATTGAGCAACGGGAACCAGTTTCTAGGCTACGAATACAACTTCCTGTTTATGTCTATAAATAGACGTCAGACATGTATACATATGTAGCGGGTAGCTGATCTGCCTGACAGTCATTGCAGTTAGCTCACCGCTCTATCTATAGATAATACTTACCGTCATTCGATAGCTTGGACTGCAATATTATGCCACCGCCACGGTGTTTACACTGTCCGTTCGTCTGTCAGACATCAGTTTAGCTTGGCAATTGCTGCTGTTTATTTAAGAAAGTGGCGGCTCACCAACCGGCCATATCCAGTCCGAGCATAGGTTCAAAGCTTCAGCCCGCCAGTTGAAAGACGGATGTACAGTGTAACGTCTTGTTCATTGATACATGATGAATTAAAATGTGTAGTCTGCTGTATATTTTCCATTTTCCTCATCAAAATACGGTTTGGCAGCACTTTAGGATAAGTTATTTAAGTGTTGATAAACCATGCGGTTTTGAAAAATAAAGAAAATATAGGAAATAATTTACAGCAGACGACACATTTCTAATGGTTATTATCCTACAGGTGCATGGTTATACGGGCTTGGCGGAATGGGGAAGACAGTCTTGGCTGTAGAAATCTGCTGTAGACTGCGCTATCGCAACACAAATGTGGACATCATCAACGTAAACCTCAAGTAAGTACATTTCACCTGGATTTACCTGGATCCGCAGCTGGTTCCCCTTAGGTGGCCTGCCGCAGTCATGGGGCAAGCCGTATGGTACCCATTATAACCCCATACGTTCTCGTTATGTGTTTGGTTTGTCCATACGGTTTTTAAACATAATGATGCTGGTGGCACTATATAAACGACATCAAGTGGCAGATCGTTCCAGGAAATATTATTATTTGTGTAAATTTAACCTGCTGTAGTTCGAGTAGAGTTCATGCCCTCTTATGGAGTCGAACCTAATTCTGTCAAATAGATGATGTTCGGCGAGGCCTTCTCTGGATGTTAGTATCTTGAATACTTCAATCATGTCGCCACGATGTCGTCGAAGTTGTAGAGATGTGAGATGAAGGATTCTAAGTCGTTCCGGTATGGTTTTTCATGTATTTCAGGAATCATTCGTGTAGCTCTACTCTGTACTTTTTCAAGAATCTGTATGTTTTTTACCAAACTTGGACACAATGCTTGAACCGCATACTCTAGATGATATCAGTAGCCTACTTCATCAAAATTGCAAAGTATACATTGAGGGAGTAATCTTTTATTTTCCTGAAATGCATTATTTCATATAGAACTAGCCACTGCATATATTTGATGATTGCAGAATTATCATACTGAATGCATTACATTATCACAGCCAAAATGGCTGTGATAATGTAATAAATTCAGTAAAATAAAAATTAATAAATTTATTATGAATCTGAAAAGTTCTCCCTCAAAGTATACTTTGCTAGATAAGTATACCTTGCAATGTTGGTGAAATATGCTACTGAACAATTGCTTATAGAGCCTCAGAATAATATACTTACGTTTATAAACTATATTGCGTGTCACAACGAATCATGATTTGCCCGTTTAGCGGATTCATCACAATGCATAGACGGTTTAAGATTATCATATGATGACTCCTAATTTTCTTTCAGAGGATGTAGTTTCAAGAACCATATCCATTCATGGTGTAATTAGCTTTCCCATTACTATGATCAAAATGTATTACACTGCATTCAAACTCATTGAAAACCATTTGCCAGTCTTTCGACTACTTACATAGGTTATGTAAAAATAACTATGTAATTTATCCAAATTTGCATTGTCTTTTGACATTTAGGTGTATGCAGTCATCTGCAGGTTTATTTATATAAGACTGAACACTGCTGTCAATGTCGTTTACAGATGATATGAACATTAATGGTCCTAAAACCGAGCCTTATGGCACTCCACTAGTAACACTGGTCCACCATTAATGGTCCTAAACCCGAGCCTTGTGACACTCCACTAGTAACACTGGTCCACCATTAATGGTCCTAAAACCGAGCCTTGTGGCACTCCACTAGTAACACTGGTCCACGTTGACGCCGCACCATTAACCCTTTCAACCCTAAGGAAATGGAATGGACTGTGATATGCTAATGTTCCGACCAATCCAATGGTCACAAAATGATTTTCAGATTCGTCCATTTATGAAAAGGGGGTGTTTTTGTTCTCAAAAATATTAAAATTACTTTCAAAAAGTGCAGATCCTGATGAGACGGCTCGTTAAGAGCCGGCTCATCTGGATCTGCACTTTTTGCATAAACCGATATATCGGGATTTCGGGTTCAAAGGGTTAATAACCATCCTTTACTGTCTATTTAATAGCCAGTTCCCTATATAATTTACTTCTTTTCCCGATACACGAACAGTGTAACAATAACATATTTACATTATCGTGAATGTTACAAGAGCATTATATGAATCGATCCTCCTGTTCAAAGGAGGACCGCGTACCACATCTTTGTATCAGCATACATAGATATTTTCGCGTACAACACAAACTATAAAAATAGCTATAACTGTCAACATAACTTGCCCTTAGAAGTAACTATATTCTTCAAATACTTGCATGTACAGTGCAATATTATCGCTAGCTACAATCTTTGCTTCCGATAGGTGTATTTCGCGAGAGGTATCGTAGCGAGGTAGCAATTTTGTATCTATAGTATTGCATGTATTTCTATACAGCAACATGGTTTGAAATACATCATCACTTGTGGATTTGTTTCAACAGGGGGATATTAACCGTTTCGGAGATGCTACGGTCGATTTTGACTAATGCGGACCGACCCTCCAGTCAATCCGACGCAAAGCAGCTACAACAAATCCTCTTAAAATACATAGAAAGTATTAAGACAGGTAAGCAAATGACTTTATATAGGACGTGTGTCTGGTATTGTCTCTACGAGACGGTTCAACTGAGTGGTAACAATGATGAGTCATATGAAATGTAATCAGATTTCCACACGTCCAAATGGGTTGAAATCTAAGCTCGGCAAATTGTAGTGAGTGTGTGTGTCTAATATTGTCTCGACGTGACGGTTCAAGTGAGTGGTAACAGCATACATTTTGGATGAGCAAAATAAAAGTAATGAGATCTAAATCTAAACTGGGCAATTTTTTGAGTGGGGCGTGTGTCTGGTATAGTATCTGGTATTTTTCTGTCGGTTTATCAGATACCGTGCTACTTCTGGACAACATGGAAGATGTCTATGTCGACAATGTCTCCGCCGTCAACCAGTTACTGCACACGGTCCTACGGGAAGTGGAAACTCGGCAGCATGCAGTAAGCTACATTTGTCATACTATTTGTAAAACATAGTACGTTTTCCAATAATTGCTGAAAGTGTCAGTGGCAAAAATGGTCATTGCTACGGAGCCCCGCAGGGGACGTATACTTTTTTTTTTATTTATCCCGTTCCCACGAATTAACAATTCGTTTGCTCAATTTAGCAATTGGTTTCCTCAATTTACCAATTCGTTCCCACGAAATAACAATTCGTTGCCACGGGAACGAATTGTTAATTCGTTGGAACGAATTGTTATATCATGGGAACGAAATGTTAATTCGAGGGAACGAATTGTTAAATTGAGGGAACGAATTGTCATTTCGTGGGAACGAATTGTTAATTCGAGGGAACGAATTGCCATTTCGTGGGAACTAATTGCTAATTCGAGGTAACGAATTTTTAAATTGAGGGAACGAAATTAATAAAAGAAAATCGAATTCCCCTGCGGGGCTCCGTACATTGCTGAATATTAGTAACCTAATAGCCATTTGAATAGCCAGATATCTACTGTAGCTACCAGTAGCGCCGATATAGACGTAATGTCTGTTCCACCCTTTGCTGCCGACGTACTTTGGCTATTACACACACTAAATAAAAAAATATATTTAAATGTAAGTACGTTTTCATCAATATAAAAAGCACAGCTCAGGATCAGCAAACCAAGCTGCTTGCTTTTAAGCACAATATTCAAGTATTTTGTAATAAATAAATTGAGAAATATAGGCACAGCCATTAGCACATGTATACACATGTATTAGCACAGCCCGTGGTTTATTATTAAATATGAGATCAGAGCTCCAGATAAGCTGCGTATTTGCTTAAATACCCAATTAAAATTACCAGAAACCCAATTGAAATGAGAAGTAGTGAGTATCAAAAAGCAATACAAATTTTGTGGTACGTTTATCATGCTGCAGAAAACAATATTTTTCTTATTTTCCATGAAAACACATCTTGGTATTTCATTAGAATTGTCTCCAAGGAGACACTTCTAATGAAATGCCAAGACATGTTTTCATTTCGAAGCAAACTATTCAATAATTGATGTCTGCTGATGTATAAACAATAATGCTTTTATTTTACCAAATTAAGATTCTGAAATACCCAATTGCTTCAGAAATGATGGAGTGAAAATACTCAATTATAATTCCTTATCTGGAGCCCTGTGAAAGCAATTTATTTTCAGGTGAAGTTGCTGATAACGTCGCGTATTGGCGTTCAAGAGGAGGCTGGGGGTAGCCTGGTGAAATGCAGAATCAACGAAGTAGAGGTTGGTCCTTTACGAAGTCAGGCTGCCGACTCGCTGCTCAGTAAATGCATAAAACCGGTGAGTAAGTTTAAACTTATCTCTACTTTCTCAGGGATTCCGCTGGGAAAAATAAAAAAATCGCCACTTTAAAAAAAAAAACAAAAAAAAAAACAAAAAAAAAAACAATCTTTCTTTTTTTTTTTCTTTTTTTTTCGAAAATTGTAATTTTTTATCGCCAATTGTTTATTTTTATCGCCAACTGCGAAAGTGGCGATCGCCAGCGGAATCCCTGCTTTCTAAGCCAATCGCTGGCCAACATCGCGCTCCACTTAGTTCATATATTAGACCGTCAGGGGATATTTGTAGACATATTTATTCTGAAAGTACATTCAATTACGAGTGTTATGCCGTATTTCTGCGCTCTGTAACCCGCTGGATGAATGTTTTGCACCATTTTGAGTATACCACCCTCGGACTATTCGCAATTGTGAAAAATCACAGTTTTCATTGAAATTCGACTATTATTTGAAACAACTAATATGGCAGTTTTGTACGTTTTCAGATGTGTACATAACTATGCAATGGAGTAAAGTTCAATTAAATAGTATCTTACAATTCAGATCAAGAATGTTGTATGTTTTATTATCCCACCAACTGAATTTCAATGGCAAAACATCTACCTAAATAACTCAATAAAAATATGGTACTTTTGTATTTTCTTTGTGTCAATGGTCTATATTAGTGTTCATTAGACATGTTAATTGCATATATGCCGATTATCTGATGTCTGCAGTCAATGGTACAATGTTAAATACAAATAATTGTCACTATTCCCCACCCACAAATTTTACAATGGGAATTTTACATGTAATGCATGTCATTTATGTTATGCACTGTCACTTACTTATAAATGGTTTAAATGCAAATGAAACTACTTAGATACTACAAATAGCTATCCGTATACACTTCAGATACAATGTGTCCTAGTGTTCGTCCGTCTTTCAGTCCACTTCGCATTTACTTAGTGAAGGTATCAACTATGTTACGATAACCCATTATGATAATCTCTCGCAGTGTATATTAATTGTATCAATGATAAATAAATGGTACTCTATAGTGTTTGCAAGCTATGATCCATGCCCATATTCTGGTTACATAATGTCTACAGTAGATGATGCAATGGTAAAACAAATAGTTATACCATTCCCCACCCACTGAATTTGCAATGGCCATTTTACGTGCAATATGTTTTCTTATTTTATACGCTAACATATACTTATGAAAGGTGTAACTACTAAAACTTATAATATTTGTTATCCACACACATTTCAGATACATAATGTATGTATGTTCGTCTCTCTCAGGCGCGGATCCAGGATTTCGGGTTGGGGGGGCGTAACTATTTTGCAATACTTGACTATGTTATCGAACGTGCTAGGGGGGTCCGGAAATATTTTGAAATCTACATCGCATTTCCTGCGTTCTGGCGCATTTTGGAGCAAAAAAAACCCCAATAAACAATAAATTTACAACGCGAACGTAGAAACGTGCCTTGTAACTTGTAAAAAATCTTTACGCGGCAAATTTTAGGGGGGGGGGGGGGGGGGTGGGGGTCTCTATATGTCCATTTCATATTTATGCAGCCATGACTTATTACTCTTAACATTTAAACACAATTAACCCTTTCACCCCTAAGTAACATTTTGATATGTTAATTGAGCAGCCAATCCAATTATCACAAAATTATTTTCAGACTAGTCCATTTATTAAAAGGGGTTATTTTTTTGTTCTAAAAAAATGAAATTACTTTCAAAAAGTGCATATCCTGATAAGACGGCTCGTTATAAGCCGGCTCATCTGGATCTGCACTGTTTGCATAAACCGCTATAGCGGGCTTTCGGGTTCAAAGGGTTAAGTAAAATAAATAAATCAATCAATATAAGTATTATTGTCAATAATATATAGGTTGTAGATACTCATTTGCACACTGGATATAGAAAATATATCTTTTCAACCATGCTGAATGCACATATACGTTGGAAAAATACATTAGGCAAACACGGTTATCGTCCCTAATATCAGTGTGGAAATTTACGTCCGATATAAAATGCATAATAATGCCAATCAATACGAGGGGTAACGGTGAATTAATGTTTTTTGCCGGAAAAATGTCTCCGATGATGTCTTTGATATAAAGAACATTTAGTGCCTACTGAGTGGGCATGTACCTTTAACAGTCCTTATGAAATAATGATCGGCGGCCATCTTGAAAAATGGCTGGCATTTGTTCATCCAGCGGCTTTTCTAGCACAGACAACCAGGATTGATAGACAATAGGCTACTGAATCCGCAAATCATACTCACCAAAAATCCCCAGGGGGGGGGGGGGGGGGGTGTGAGTGGTGTGTTATTATTGGCTCAAAGTCTATATTGTTGACGCAACGTAAACACGTCCGCGGTCTGTCCAAATATATCGACGTCACCTGTGGTCATTTTCGAGCATAAAACGTTACCTGATAAATAGAATACCAGGCTACTGTCATTTGATATCAAGTTTATCAGGCGCGGCTCGGAAACGGTTGCAATTCCTCGGCGAGACTCAAAATTCATAGGACGCGTTTCCTAGCCTTACAGTGGGGTCAGCGTGTAAGTGCACACACGAACGAACACGACAGGTTGGAACCAACCTGTCGTGTTCGTTCGTGTGTGCACTTACACGCTGACCCCACTGTATCTATGCTGGTAGACTCTATGCCAACTGTCATAGACGTCAATGCAAAATGGACATTTATTTAAAACACATATATACACAATTACATCTCTGACCAGTACATGTAATCAATTTCACGAAATGTTATGATGTAAATGCCAATATAATAATGCTTTCAGTGATATGTTTGTATTTTAATTCTGTCAATTTGGCAGTGAAATGTTACACTTTGGAATTTACTTCAAGTTGAAAAATAATCCATAGATGTCAATGCTGATTGAGCTGACAATGACATATTGAAATGTCAGATTTTCTACATGCTCTTCAACTAAAAGTATTAGTTTGTGTTGAGCAGTTCAAATATATTTATACCAAACATATGTTTGGTATGTGAGTCTATGGGAAGCAGAACTCTGATACCATATTTATGGCACGTGAGTGTAGTTGCGGGAAGTCACTCCACAAATCCCCCGTATGGACGGTACGGAAGTTTTGCAGAATTACATACACACCACAACTACGGAGGAATCATTGGAAACACATTCCCTTTAACACTAATGACGTTATAAAATGCAGTTATTTCAGATTTAAAGTAACGTTCCAGCAACTAATGTAGTTGATTCTGTTCCAGTTCCAGCTATCTCCGGAAAACTCTCAGCGGGTCCTTCATGTCTGTGGGAACTGTCCGCTGGCTATCCGTCTCGTCTCCAATCAACTCCGGCAGATTGCTCCGTCTCCCGATAGCACTTTCTTCCTCCCACAGACTTCGCCATCGGCGATTTCGTTAACCATGTCAAGTCCACGGGCATAGCTGGAATGGACGAGTGTATAGAATACTCCATCAGTCGATTGGATAAGGAGTATCAGCTCGTGTGTAAAGCGTTGACCATATTCGAGACGTCGAAGTTTGGGATTCACGACGCGAAAACAGTGTTGAAGAAAGATACTTCATATGTGATGTTTACCTTAATGTGTCTTCGTCATCTGTGTATCATAGAATCGTGCCCTGCGATGCAGGGGGTAGAGATAAGCGTCGGTAGAGACATTGAAAGTCAAGAAAAAACAATGGATCCGCTGTATGCATTCCATCCACGGGTCTGGGCATATTTGGACAAGATGCACCTACCTGATTATGACCCAGTCGAAGTGAAATCAAGGTTTCTGGAAGCGATGCTGCATAAAATTGAGAAATTTCTTGGCAATTACGAAGAAGACTTTCGAAACTGTATACGTTATGCCAATGAAAACATAGTAGGTTTGAAAGCAATGTTTGAATGTTTAGGTGACACGTCAGTTAATAATAAGAAAATCCTCAGCGCAAGAATGTGTATGATCATGCACAATTCTTCGGCAATAATTGGGACTCCCATCGCGAGCCAACAGATGATTTTTCGAAATGTTTCTGACTCTCTTTCTCAAAACCCGGGTCAGAATTCTGCTTGTTTATTTTGGAAAATACAGGAAGCATACAGTGTTCTGGAACATGACAGTTTACCAGAAACTGAAGAAATTCTATCTTCCATTGAGAATGATGTCGCAAACCTTGAAACTAAGGAGACAGACTGCATTGCGGTAAAAGCGGAATTCTATCTCACAAAATCACGATTACGTAGAGAACAGGGGTTGATATGTGAAGCCATGGAAGAAATAAACACATCTGTAGATCTATTCAGGATATGTCGACCGGAGAAAGATTATATTTCAAGAGTGGCATACGCTTTAAACGCCAAAGGTGTGATATATCACAAAAAGAATGACTATGACAAAGCATTAAAATATCAGCAGGAAGCATATGACATCATGATGGCGCGTTTTCACGACGACCGAAATCCCGAAATGACGTTATACGCGTATAACATTGCCACAAATGCCTTTTCCAACGGTGAACTTATACGTGATAGTGACAAAGAACGAGCGAAAGATCTATATGAACTGGCGCTTACGCAACTCAAATGGCCGATGGAAGTAGACGTACAACTCCATATGGATGTTCTTTCTTCATACGCGGACAAGTTAAATATGAGGGCCACTATACTGGAGCGGCTGGGGAGGCATGCTGATGCACTTGAGGATCACTTAGAGGTCACACTTTTTTTTAAATTGTTAACCCTTTCACCCCTAAATAATTGGAATTTACTTTGGTATATAGAGGATCTCAAACGAGTTTCCATTTGATATGAGATTTATTAAACGAGTCGCGCACAATTTAAGCACCGAGCCTCTGACGGGGTGAATAAATGCGCACGAGCTTCATGAATCTCGTATCAAAGGGAAACGAGTTTTGGGATTATGTTTATCACTTGACTTCAGCCTCCAAAGAGAAGAAAACTTGGGCATATCCAATACGTTTCAGTGAGCAGACGCCATTGACTATTTTCGCATCTAGTTGAAAATCTCTACATAGACAAATAGTTTTAATCGTAGCAATAACATTAGTAAAATATGTGACCCACCTTGTTTCTATTTTTTTTAGCAATACTGCTCTATATTCAACCCACAATAGTTCAAAAACTAAAAAAATTGTTCAGTAGCCGATTTCATAAAAATTGCAAAGTATACTTATCTAGCAAAGTATACTTTGAGGGAGTAATCATTGAGTTTTCCGAAATACATTATTTCATATAGAACTAACGATTGCATATATTTGATGATTAAAACTATGCTGCGTATCAAGAATTATTATACTTAATTTATTACATTATCACAGCCATTTTGGCTGTGATAATGTAATAAATTCAGTATAATAAAAATTAATAAATGTATCCTAAAATTGAAAATTTCTCCCTCAAAGTATACTTTGCTAGGAAAGTATGCGTTGCAATGTTGGTGAAATAGGCTACATTTATATTAGATGGTACACAGAAATCATTCGAAACATTAATATACCTTATAGATGAATTCAGTAAAATTTCGGGCCTCAAACTCAATACAAAAAAGTATACAGTACTTCGGGTGGGTTCCCTTAAAAATTCAACACTAATTTTTTGCCCTGCAAAGAATTTTATATGGTCATCAACAAGTGAAAAACATTAGGCATTACTTTGTCAAATGATAATAAGAGTATGCACGAACTAAACCTTACACCGAAGATACGTGAGTTCGTCAAAAGTCTTAAGACATGGAAAAAAATAAAACTAAGTTTATTAGGTAAAATTACTGTGATCAAAACATTTGCTCTTCCGAAACTGATATATACATTAACAGTCTTACCTGACCCACCAGACAGCATAATCAAAATAATTAAAAATAAATTGTTTGATTTTCTCTGGGATGGCAAACCCGATAAAATAAAGCGGAACACAATAATTCAAACATATGAACACGGGGGTTTAAAGATGGTCGATATAGACAGTTTTATAAAAGCGATAAAAGCATCAAAAAGAATATGTGATGGTAAAAACCATGGCCAGTGGAAACTGCTATACACACAGCAACTTGAACCATTTGGTGGGAAACTAATTTTCGAATGCAATATAAAACCACAGGATATAAAACATATATGTAAAGAACATACTTTCCTATTCAATGTCTTGGCATCATGGGCTAACATCAATTTCTCAGAAAAAAACGAAAATATATCAAAATAAATTATATGGAATAATTATAATATAAAGTATCAAAACAAAAAAAAATACATCAAATCTTGGCACGAAAGGGGTATCAAATTTATAGAACAGTTATATGATTATAGAGTAAACAGATTTATCCGTTTTAATGATTTTGCGGAAATGTATAATATAAGGGCAGATGATTTTATCAAATACCAAAGTTTAGTAAATAATATTAATCTGCAATGGAAAGAAAAGAATTACAATAGATACCACACTACGGAATTTTCAGTATACATATTTAATGAGGCACAAATAAATTATTACTTATTTGTGGCATGGTATCAAGTAGTTTATGTGATTTTTGCAGCATGAATGTGGAAAATATAAAATATTTATTCTGGGAATGCCCAAACGTACAGCATGTATGGTCACAACTAAGAACATTCTTAAATGAAAGAGGTGTGGTTTACGAAGTGAATTTTAATACGATTTCATTTGGTGTAAACCAAACAAATCTTATCGCTAAACAATTTAATTTCATTATCATACTGACAAAATATTTCTGGATTAAATGTAAATATGAAAAACAAGAATTGTCATTTGATTTGTTCATGCAATATTTGAAAAGACGAATCAATATTGAAAAATAAATAGCCACAATGAAAGACAAGCTAGATCTACATATAATAAAATGGGGTACTTTCAACTTTTAACACCCACGAAATAATTATTAATAAAATAAAAAGACGATCAATATGTACAAGGTACCAAGCGTAGCAAAGTTAATTACATGCTTATTAACAATATATGTCAACTGTATTATAGTATTGACATAAACGTTATAAATCACATGTATTACGAATTACGAGAACAGAAGGCAGACCTCTTTATCTTTTTTCTCTCTGTCTTAAAATTCTCTTCTTAAAAAACTCTTCTTAAAAAAGCGCACTTTCTAAATACATTATGTATGCTCTTTTCTAGTGACATGTCATGTGATTTCAACTATGTTTTGTTATACAATATGTACATGATGTATTTAAAAATTGAAAATAAACCATTTAGTAAAAAAAAAAATAGGCTACATATCAGCCTTTTCCCGTTAATTTGATACCAGGCATGACTAGAGCTATGTATATTATTTGCAACATAATTGGTCGCTATTTTGATTCCACTGTGGCGCTGGATTTGGATACTATTAATATCATGAGGAATTCCTGCAAGTCTTTGAATGCGATTTACTCTGAATATTGGTCGGTATTAATCTTCAAAATTACGTAACCTTGGACTGGTACATGATACAGTGCTGGTGTGTTTACCACTGTAAAGCTTATACACTATCTACAAGTTCACTTGGTGTTGTTATCTCAAATATTTATTTTAAACTTGTGACTGATTTTGATGTTGTGGGTCACATATACCATATTACAGGTTCCAGTTCCTTGTACACAATTCATATTACCAAACGGGAGCTCATTCTGACAATTGCAATGGGTCACGGACGCTTCCAATGACGTTTTAAACATGATGACATCAGCATCAAAACATGCTTTATCGCGCCGTTTTCGACGTCATTTCGAACGTCTTCATTTTGTTCGTTTGGCATGCATAACACTGCTAACAGCTCATAATACGAATACTTAATTAGGGTGATAATTGTGATAATCACATATAACTTAATCATCACAAAATGATTTTCGACTACTCCATTTACGAAAATTGATTGTTTTAAAATAAAAACGCTATATAGATGGTTGTAGTGTTGAACGAGTTAACGGCCTGTCCACAGCTATAGGGTCATTTTTAGGCCGGATTGAAGGTAGGGGATCCCAAAAGCAGAATACAATGTATGTATATATGCAATATACGCTTACTGTCTGTTCCACGTTTTGCTGCCGACGAACTTTTGGCTATTAAACACATTAAATTTAAAAAATATTTAAAAATAAGTACTTTTTCATCAATAACAAAACAGTCACCCTCCCGAAAAAAAATTATTTCATGAAATTCCATCAAATATTGATTTTATTGCGAAAAAAAGACTTTCCTATGGGGAGTCAATTTCCATTTTTTTTTCGTTTTTTTATCCTGAAATTGACTCCGAAATCTGGCGAGATAGCTTGAAAATGATGTAATTAAGAAAACAAAAGTTAGATTTTGAAAATCGGTCCACAAATAAAAAAAATATTTAAAAAAAACATTTTTTAGCCCCCATAATTCTGCATACTTTTAATTATCAAATATATGCAGTGGTTAGTTCTATATGAAATAATGCATTTTGGAAAAATAAATGATTACTCCCTCAAAGTATACTTTGCTAGAAAAGTATACTTTGCAATTTTGATGAAATCGGCTACATGCATAGTGTTTTATTTAATGTCTTTCTAATGGGAATGACGGATTATTTATGAAACATAGCGCGGCAAACACGTTCACCTTTTTTGTGTAGCTCGCTTTGATCTATTTCTGTATTTTTTGGCGAATAATTGGTTACCGTCAATGTAAACAAAAATCTAGAGCACGTGAATGGAAGAAATAAACGGTACTCGATTCCTCGTAAATGTTGTAAGTTATTGTATATGTAAACAACGTTTAGAGCACCCATAAAACACGTATGTCATCATCTTTGGTGCGATACATATCATATCAAAACCTGTCCCAGGGGCGGATCTGGAGGGGGGGGGGTCCGGGGTTTCAATTCCGGCCCTTCGTTCAGCCGCGGAGTTTACACAGTTTTCCACCAGTTGGAGTCTCAATTAATATGCCGTAAACACAGGAAAGTGCCTTTCGAAGAGCTCGACAATAGGACAAGCCCCTAGTTGCGAACGGTAACTCTGGCAATTACTCCCGTACCGTCCGTAGCTGCCTAGCTACGGACGGTACAGGAGTAGATTGCAAGAATTACCTTCGCAACTAGACACCCCCGTTCCCCAAATGCTGGATCCGCCCCTGAAAACACATGTCATCATCTTTGATGCGCTACATGTCATCAAAACCCGTCCGTTCGTTAAACATATTTGAAAGAAAAAAATCAATTAGAACAAGAAATGTGGCCTGTGGCCTATGGCACGAATGCCCCCGGTGGCAGATTGGATAAACTGTGGCAAAGTTAATTAACCAAAGTGATAAGTATTCACAAGCATATTTATGAAGATCAAAAGGTCAATGCCATATTAAGGGCAGTGTTGATGTGTGGCATTTGTCTTGAATGTATTGAAATATTAAAGTAATGCATCAATTGATATAGACGTTATGACAGAAATGAGAAGCTGCGGCGAATTTATTAATGTGTGAAACAAGTTCAATGTTGTCAAGGTCAAAGGGTCAAGGTAATATTAAGGGCAGCATGTATGTGTCCAAACGTATGCTGTGTTGAAATATTTCAGTAATTATTCAAGGGTTATAGAAGTTACAACATAATTGAAAAAGTGGGAAAAAGTTCAAAGTTGTCAAGGTCACATTAAGGGCAGCATGGATGTGTGTGTCATTTGTCCACAGGTATACTGTACTGAACTAGTTAAGTAATAGTTCAAGGGATATAGACGTTATAACAGAATATCGAAATTCAATGTCAAAAGGTCAAGGTCATACTAAGGGTAGCATGGATGTGTCATTTGACCAGAGGTATACTGTGTTAAACTATTTAAGTAATCTTTAAATGGATATAGAAGTTATAATAGAATTTCGAAATTCCGGCGAACTTTAGTTGAATGTTGTGAAGGTCAAAATGTAAAGGTCATATGAAGGGCAGCATGGATGTGTCATTTGTCCACAGGTATAATGTGTTGAAATATTTAAGTAATCCTTCAAGGGATATAGAAGTTAAAACAGAATTTCGAAACTCCGGCGAACTTTTTAATGTCGGAAAAAGTTCATGAAAAAGTTATATTAAGGGTAGCATGGATGTGTGCCATTTATCCACATGTATACTGTGTTGACATATTAAGTAATCTTTCAAGGAATATAGAACAGAATTTCGACGAAACTCCGGCGAACTTCTTAATGTGCCGGACAGACGGACGGATTGACGGACGGACACACAATCCAAACACTATATGCATCCGGCTTTACCGAGACCGGGGTGGGGGGGGGGGAGGGGGGGGGGGGCAAAATATGATGTCACACATTACGTCACGTCGGAAAATCAGGTTCGGTATCGTTTTGAAACCGCGTGATCCCATACCCTGCACATGGCGTATTTAAACTTAAAGGTGCATATTCCTTTGCATGTTCCGGTTTTTTTCGCATATTTTGGTGTATTGATACATATAGGTTCAGACTCAGTCCTATAGGTGCATATTCCCGTTGCATGTTTTGGTGCATTGATTCCTATAGTTGAATATTAATTTGCATGTGTTTGTGTATTGATATCTGTAAGTTCAGACTCCTTTCGCATGTTTTTGTGTATTGATATCTATAGGTGCACATTCCCGTTGCATGTTTGGTGTATTGATTCCTATATGTGCACATTCCTTTGCATGTTTTAGTGTATTGATGCCTATATTTGCATATTCTTTTGCATGTTTTGGTGTATTGATGCCTATATGTGCATATTCACTTTGCATGTTTTGGTGTATTGATTCCTATAGGTGCAGATTCCTTTGCATGTTTTGGTGTATTGATTTCTATAGGTGCAGATTCCTTTGCATGTTTTGGTGTATTGATGGCTATAGGTGCAGATTTACTTCGCATGTTTTTGGTGTATTGATTCCTATGGTTGCAGATTCCTTTGCATGTTATTTTGGTGTATGATGGCTATAGGTAAGCAATATATTCCTTTGCATGTTTTTGGTTATTGATTCCTAGGTTTCAGATTCACTTTGCATGATTTTGGTTTTGGTTTTGTATTGACTATAGGCCTATTTCCTTTGCTGGCTTTGGTGTATTGATGGTTTATGGGAAGATTCACTTTGCTTTGTTTTGGTGTATTGATTCCTTTGGTGCATATTTGCTTTGTATTTGGGTGGTAATGATTCCTATGGGTGCAGATTCACTTTCGCATGTTTTTGGTGTATTGATTCCTATTGGTGCGATTCACTTCGCATGTTTTTGGTGTATTTTTCCTATAGGTGCATATTCCTTTGGCATGTTTAATGTATTGATGCCTATAGGGTGCAGATTCACTTTGCTGTTTTGGTGTATTGATTCATAGGTGCAAATTCACTTCGCATGTCTTGGTGGTATTTGATGCTAGGTGCAATTCCTTTTGCATGTTTTGGTGTATTGATGCCTATATGTGCATATTCTTTTGCATTGTTTTGGTGTATGATGACTATATGTTGCATTTCTTTGCATGTTTTGGTGTATTGATGGCCTTTTGGGTTGCATATTCCTTTTCATGTTTTTGGTTGTATTTGATTCCTATAGGTGCAGATTCACTTCGCATGTTTTTTGGTGTATTGATTCCTATAGGTGCTATTCCTTTGGCCTTGCTTTGGTGGTAATTGATGGCTATATGTGCAGATTCACTTTGCATGTTTGGGTTTTGGTATGATTCCTATTGGTTGCATATTTCATTTGCTTGTATTTGGTGGTATGATTCCTCATGGGTTTGCAGATTTCACTTCGCATGTTTTTTGGTGTATGATTCCTTTGGTGCAGATTCACTTCGCATGTTTTTGGTGTATTCTATTCCTATTAGGTGCAATATTCCTTTGATGTTTTCTTTGTTTTTCATGGCCTATTTTAGGTGCATATTGCACTTTGCCATGTTTGTGTATTTGATTCCTATAGGTGCATATTCACTTTTCGCAATGTCTTTTGGTGTTATTGATGACCTTTATAGGTGCATATTCCTTTGCATGTTTTTGGTGTATTGACTCCTGGCCTATATGGTGCATAATTCTTTTGCAGGTTTTGGTGTATTGATTGAATATATTTTTGGGTGCCATATTCCTTTGCAGTTTGTTGTATTGATGGCCTATAGGTTGGTGCATATTCCTTTTCATGTTTTTTGGTGTTATTGATTCTTAGGTTGCAGACTTCTCTTCGCATGTTTTTGGTGTATTTTGATTCCTATAGGAGGTTGCAATATTCCTTTGCATTTTGTTGGTGTACTTGATGCCTATTATGTGCATATTTTTTTGCATGTTTTGGTGTATTGAATGCCTATATGTGCATATTCACTTTGCATGTTTTGGTGTATTGAAGTCTATAGGTGCAGATTCACTTGGCATATTTTTGGTGTATTGATGGCTATAGGTGCAATATTCCTTTGCATGTTTTTGGTGTATTGATTCCTATAGGTGCAGATTCACTTCGCATGTTTTTGGTGTATTGATTTCTATAGGTGCATATTCCTTTGCATGTTTTGGTGTATTGATGCCTATAGGTGCAGATTCACTTTGTATATTTTGGTGTATTGATGCCTATATGTGCATATTCACTTTGCATGCTTTGGTGTATTGATGTCTATAGGTGCAGATTCACTTGGCATATTTTGGGTGTATTGATTCCTATATTTGCATATTCTTTTGCATGTTTTGGTGTATTGATGCCTATATGTGCATATTCACTTTGCATGTTTTGGTGTATTGATTCCTATAGGTGCAGATTACTTTGCATGTTTTGGTGTATTGATTTCTATAGGTGCAGATTCCTTTGCATGTTTTGGTGTATTGATGGCTATAGGTGCAGATTTACTTCGCATGTTTTTGGTGTATTGATTCCTATGGTTGCAGATTCCTTTGCATGTTTTGGTGTATTGATGGCTATAGGTGCATATTCCTTTGCATGTTTTTGGTTTATTGATTCCTATAGGTTCAGATTCACTTTGCATGATTTTGGTGTATTGATTCCTATAGGTGCATATTCCTTTGCATGCTTTGGTGTATTGATGGCTATATGTGCAGATTCACTTTGCATGTTTTGGTGTATTGATTCCTATAGGTGCATATTCCTTTGCATGTTTTTGGTGTAATGATTCCTATGGGTGCAGATTCACTTCGCATGTTTTTGGTGTATTGATTCCTATAGGTGCAGATTCACTTCGCATGTTTTTGGTGTATTTATTCCTATAGGTGCATATTCCTTTGCATGTTTTGGTGTATTGATGCCTATAGGTGCATATTCACTTTGCATGTTTTGGTGTATTGATTCCTATAGGTGCATATTCACTTCGCATGTCTTGGTGTATTGATGCCTGTAGGTGCATATTCCTTTGCACGTTTTGGTGTATTGATGCCTATATGTGCATATTCTTTTGCATGTTTTGGTGTATTGATGACTATATGTGCATATTCCTTTGCATGTTTTGGTGTATTGATGGCTATAGGTGCATATTCCTTTTCATGTTTTTGGTGTATTGATTCCTATAGGTTCAGATTCATTTCGCATGTTTTTGGTGTATTGATTCCTATAGGTGCATATTCCTTTGCATTTTGTTGGTGTATTGATGCCTATATGTGCATATTCTTTTGCATGTTTTGGTGTATTGATGCCTATATGTGCATATTCACTTTGCATGTGTTGGTTGTAATTGTCTATAGGTGCAGATTCACTTGGCATATTTTTGGTGTATTGATGGCTATAGGTGCATATTCCTTTGCATGTTTTTGGTGTATTGATTCCTATAGGTGCAGATTCACTTCGCATGTTTTTGGTGTATTGATTTCTATAGGTGCATATTCCTTTGCATGTTTTGGTGTATTGATGCCTATAGGTGCAGATTCACTTTGTATATTTTGGTGTATTGATGCCTATATGTGCATATTCACTTTGCATGCTTTGGTGTATTGATGTCTATAGGTGCAGATTCACTTGGCATATTTTGGGTGTATTGATTCCTATATTTGCATATTCTTTTGCATGTTTTGGTGTATTGATGCTATTATGTGCATATTCACTTTGCATGTTTTGGTGTATTGATTCCTATAGGTGCAGATTACTTTGCATGTTTTGGTGTATTGATTTCTATAGGTGCAGATTCCTTTGCATGTTTTGGTGTATTGATGGCTATAGGTGCAGATTTACTTCGCATGTTTTTGGTGTATTGATTCCTATGGTTGCAGATTCCTTTGCATGTTTTGGTGTATTGATGGCTATAGGTGCATATTCCTTTGCATGTTTTTGGTTTATTGATTCCTATAGGTTCAGATTCACTTTGCATGATTTTGGTGTATTGATTCCTATAGGTGCATATTCCTTTGCATGTTTTGGTGTATTGATGGCTATATGTGCAGATTCACTTTGCATGTTTTGGTGTATTAATTCCTATAGGTGCATATTCCTTTGCATGTTTTTGGTGTAATGATTCCTATAGGTGCAGATTCACTTCGCATGTTTTTGGTGTATTTATTCCTATAGGTGCATATTCCTTTGCATGTTTTGGTGTATTGATGCCTATAGGTGCATATTCACTTTGCATGTTTTGGTGTATTGATTCCTATAGGTGCATATTCACTTCGCATGTCTTGGTGTATTGATGCCTGTAGGTGCATATTCCTTTGCACGTTTTGGTGTATTGATGCCTATATGTGCATATTCTTTTGCATGTTTTGGTGTATTGATGACTATATGTGCATATTCCTTTGCATGTTTTGGTGTATTGATGGCTATAGGTGCATATTCCTTTTCATGTTTTTGGTGTATTGATTCCTATAGGTGCAGATTCATTTCGCATGTTTTTGGTGTATTGATTCCTATAGGTGCATATTCCTTTGCATTTTGTTGGTGTATTGATGCCTATATGTGCATATTCTTTTGCATGTTTTGGTGTATTGATGCCTATATGTGCATATTCACTTCGCATGTCTTGGTGTATTGATGCCTATAGGTGCATATTCCTTTGCATGTTTTGGTGTATTGATGCCTATATGTGCATATTCTTTTGCATGTTTTGGTGTATTGATGACTATATGTGCATATTCCTTTGCATGTTTTTGGTGTATTGATGGCTATAGGTGCATATTCCTTTTCATTTTTGTGGTATTGATTCCTATAGGTGCAGATTCACTTCGCATGTTTTTGGTGTATTCCTATATGTGCATATTCCTTTGCATTTTGTTGGTGTATTGATGCCTATATGTGCATATTCTTTTGCATGTGTTTTGTATTTGATGCACCTATAAGTGCAATATTCATTTCTTTGCATGTTTTGTTGTATTGAAGTCTATAGGTGCAGATTCACTTGGCATATTTTTGGTGTATTGATGGCTATAGGTGCATATTCCTTTGCATGTTTTTGGTTTATTGATTCCTATAGGTTCAGATTCACTTTGCTTGATTTTGGTGTATTGATTCCTATAGGTGCATATTCCTTTGCATGTTTTGGTGTATTGATGGCTATATGTGCAGATTCACTTTGCATGTTTTGGTGTATTGATTCCTATAGGTGCATATTCCTTTGCATGTTTTTGGTGTAATGATTCCTATGGGTGCAGATTCACTTCGCATGTTTTTGGTGTATTGATTCCTATAGGTGCAGATTCACTTCGCATGTTTTTGGTGTATTTATTCCTATAGGTGCATATTCCTTTGCATGTTTTGGTGTATTGATGCTATAGGTGCATATTCACTTTGCATGTTTTGGTGTATTGATTCCTATAGGTGCATATTCACTTCGCATGTCTTGGTGTATTGATGCCTGTAGGTGCATATTCCTTTGCACGTTTTGGTGTATTGATGCCATATATTGCATATTCTTTTGCATGGTTTGGTGTTTGATGACTATATGTGCATATTCCTTTGCATGTTTTGGTGTATTGATGGCTATAGGTGCATATTCCTTTTCATGTTTTTGGTGTATTGATTCCTATAGGTGCAGATTCATTTCGCATGTTTTTGGTGTATTGATTCCTATAGGTGCATATTCCTTTGCATTTTGTTGGTGTATTGATGCCTATATGTGCATATTCTTTTGCATGTTTTGGTGTATTGATGCCTATATGTGCATATTCACTTTGCATGTGTTGGTGTATTGAAGTCTATAGGTGCAGATTCACTTGGCACATTTTTGGTGTATTGATGGCTATAGGTGCATATTCCTTTGCATGTTTTTGGTGTATTGATTCCTATAGGTGCAGATTCACTTCGCATGTTTTTGGTGTATTGATTTCTATAGGTGCATATTCCTTTGCATGTTTTGGTGTATTGATGCCTATAGGTGCAGATTCACTTTGTATATTTTGGTGTATTGATGCCTATATGTGCATATTCACTTTGCATGCTTTGGTGTATTGATGTCTATAGGTGCAGATTCACTTGGCAGTTTTTGGGTGTATTGATTCCTATATTTGCATATTCTTTGCATGTTTTGGTGTATTGATGCCTATATGTGCATATCACTTTTATTTGCATGTGTATTGATTCCTATAGGTGCAGATTACTTTGCATTTGTGTATATTGATTTCTATATATGCATATTCCTTGCATTTTGGTGTATTGATGCTATAGGTCAGATTTACACTGCATGTTTTTGGTGTATATGATTCCTATGGTGCAGATTCCTTTGCATTTTGGTGTATTGATGGCTATAGGTGCATATTCCTTTGCATGTTTTTGTTTATTGATTCCTATAGGTTCAGATTCACTTTGCATCATTTTGGTGTATGATTCCTATAGGTGCATGATTCCTTTGCATGTTTTTGGTGTATTGATTGGCTATAGTGCAGATTCACTTTGCATGTTTTGGTGTATTAATTCCTATAGTGCATATTCCTTTGCATGTTTTGTGTAAATTGATTCCTATGGTGCAGATTCACTTTCGCATGTTTTTGGTGTAATATTGATTCCTATAGTGCAGATTCACTTCGCATGTGGTTTTGGTGTTATTGAATCCTATAGGTGCATTATTGACCTTTGCATGTTTGGTGTATTGATCCTATAGGTGCATATTCACTTTGCATGTATTTTGGTGTATTGATTCCTATAGGTGCATATTCACTTGCATGTGTTGGTGTATTGATGCCTGTAGGTGCATATTCCGTTTCACGTTTTTGGTGTATTGATGCCTATATGTGCATATTCTTTTGCATGTTTTGGTGTATTGATGACTATATGTGCATATTCCTTTGCATGTTTTGGTGTATTGATGGCTATAGGTGCATATTCCTTTGCAGTTTTGGTGTATTGATTCCTATAGGTGCAGATTCATTTCGCATGTTTTTGGTGTATTGATTCCTATAGGTGCATATTCCTTTGCATTTTGTTGGTGTATTGATGCCTATATGTGCATATTCTTTTGCATGTTTTGGTGTATTGATGCCTATATGTGCATATTCACTTCGCATGTCTTGGTGTATTGATGCCTATAGGTGCATATTCCTTTGCATGTTTTGGTGTATTGATGCCTATATGTGCATATTCTTTTGCATGTTTTGGTGTATTGATGACTATATGTGCATATTCCTTTGCATGTTTTTGGTGTATTGATGGCTATAGGTGCATATTCCTTTTCATGTTTTTGGTGTATTGATTCCTATAGGTGCAGATTCACTTCGCATGTTTTTGGTGTATTCCTATATGTGCATATTCCTTTGCATTTTGTTGGTGTATTGATGCCTATATGTGCATATTCTTTTGCATGTTTTGGTGTATTGATGCCTATATGTGCATATTCACTTTGCATGTTTTGTTGTATTGAAGTCTATAGGTGCAGATTCACTTGGCATATTTTTGGTGTATTGATGGCTATAGGTGCATATTCCTTTGCATGTTTTTGGTGTATTGATTCCTATAGGTGCAGATTCACTTCGCATGTTTTTGGTGTATTGATTTCTATAGGTGCATATTCCTTTGCATGTTTTGGTGTATTGATGCCTATAGGTGCAGATTCACTTTGTATATTTTGGTGTATTGATGCCTATATGTGCATATTCACTTTGCATGTGTTGGTGTATTGAAGTCTATAGGTGCAGATTCACTTGGCATATTTTTGGTGTATTGATGGCTATAGGTGCATATTCCTTTGCATGTTTTTGGTGTATTGATTCCTATAGGTGCATATTCACTTTGCATGTTTTTGGTGTATTGATGCCTATTGGTGCATATTCCTTTGCATGTTTTTGGTGTATTGATTCCTATAGGTGCAGATTCACTTCGCATGTTTTTGGTGTATTGATTTCTATATGTGCATATTCCTTTGCATGTTTTGGTGTATTGATGCCTATAGGTGCAGATTCACTTTGCATGTTTTGGTGTATTGATGCCTATAGGTGCAGATTCACTTTGCATGTTTTTGTGTATTGATTGCCTATAGTGCAGATTCACTTTACATGTTTGATGTATTGATACCTATAGGTGCAGATTTCACTTCGCATGTTTTTGGTGTATTCGATTTCTATAGGTGCATTATTAACTTTGCATGTTTTGGTGTATTGATGCCTATAGGTGCAGATTCACTTTGTATATTTTGGGTGTATTTGGATGCTCTCATATGTGCATATTCACTTTGCCATGTGTTGTTTGTATTGAAAGTCTATAGGTGCAGAATTTCACTTGGCATATTTTGGTTGTATTGATGGCTATAGGTTGCATATTCCTTCTGCATGTTTTTGTGTATTGATTCCTATTAGGTGGCATAATTCACTTTGCATGTTTTTGGGTGTATTGATTTCCTATTGGCTGCATATTTCCTTTGCATGTTTTTTTGGGTGTATTGATTTGGATTCCTATAGGTGCAGATTCACTTCGCATTTTTTGGTGTATTGATTTCTATATAGGTGCATATCCTTTGCATGTTTTCGGTGTATTGATGCCTATTTGTGCAGATTCACTTTGATATTTTTTGGTGGTGATGATGCTATATGTGCATATTCACTTTGCATGTGTGGTGTATTGAAGTCTATTAGGTGCAGATTCACTTTGGCATATTTTTGGTGTATGATGCTATAGGTGCTATTCCTTTGCATGTTTTTGGTGTATTGATTCTATAGGTGCATATTTCACTTTGCATGTTTTTGGTGTATTGATGGCTATTGGTGCATATTCCTTTGCATGTTTTTGGTGTATTGATTCCTATAGGTGCAGATTCACTTCGCATGTTTTTGGTGTATTGATTTCTATATGTGCATATTCCTTTGCATGTTTTGGTGTATTGATGCCTATAGGTGCAGATTCACTTTGCATGTTTTGGTGTATTGATGCCTATAGGTGCAGATTCACTTTGCATGTTTTTGTGTATTGATGCCTATAGGTGCAGATTCACTTTACATGTGTTTGATGTATTGATATGATACCTGTAGGTGCTGCAGAGAAGACGGAATATGTTTGGCAACTACCATAGGAAGACGGCGATGGCTCTGTACTATGTGGCCAGAGTGTACTTTAGGATGAGAGATCATACGACAGGTTTGTTCATATGCACACGGGATAGCAAGGGTCCGGGGAGGGGTGTGTGTGTGAGGGAGGGGGGGGGGGGTGCGCTTCCACACCTGAGTGTGGGGTGGGGGTAGTATGGCTCCCCCACCCAGCCTCCATTTGTTGTAACAATAAGGTTGCTGTTTGTTGTTTGGGGTTGACAGTACAAGTTACCGCAACCCCCACTTTATTTATCGTTCTTAACAATAATTAAACCTATATTTTAATTAGTGAATATCCAAAGCAGAATGGGTACAGGTTATGGGATATTATGAAATAGGCACTACCTATGACGGGTGGTTAGTTTTTTTAGGAAAACTCAATGGTGGTGTTGGACCTGTATTCAAGATCCGATTGCTACCTCTTAAATCAAGCAACACCGGTATTCTCTAATTAGTGTGGCTGTGGCTGTAGCAATGGGGCTTATGGGATTTGCGACCAATGGAGATCCGATCCAGATTAGATAGCACATTCCTTTAGCATTATACCGATCTATACTGCTTGTTAAAAGCATGACAAGTGTTTTATTTATGTAATGTCGAACCGTGGCGATCCTGATTAGACTGTGCGGTTGCACAGGCTGATCTGGATCTACACTGGCCACAAAACCCATAAGCCCCATTTCTCCAGTCACAGTCACGTGTACGTGTACAACTTGTACCAGATGCAGTCAGGAGCAGAGAACTCCTGATGTATTCGCTCAAATACTACCATGATACGGAGGATGCGATATGTAACGGAGCTATGTCGTACACGGATCACGGGGTGTTCGATATACTCAAGGACTACACGAGAGCCGCCACTGCGAGCAAGAAGCATGCCGAAATCAGACATGTAGAAGAGTTCCGCCTGGTAAATAGTTAGTTATCTGATATGTAAAGGTACATGTCCACTCAGTAGGCACACACTGTTCTGTATAGGGATTAAGTAAGTGTACAATTGTGTCACTATTCCACCATTTGTAAAAGTGCCCGCTCGCTATACAGATATAATCATTTAGTAATATTTATTTTACTGATAGTGGCTGGCGGTGGTATCAGGCTATTTTCATATGCAAAAGGCATGATATGTTTTAATTATTTATACTAATTAAATGCTTCACCTGCAAAAATAATACATGTAGTTTCGACAGACTATAAAATATGATCATTGCAAATCAAAAGATAAATACAGAGAATAAACAGTAATGTCCGTTAGTATTAATGAAACCCGGTTATCGCCCCTGATATCAGTGTGGAAATTTACGTGTGATATAATATATAATAATGCCAATCAATACGTGGGTTAATGGTGAATTAATATTTATTTTTCCAGAAAATGTATCATATGATGTCTGATTTAAAGTGCCTAAAGAGTTGGCATGTACCTTTAAGGGTGGTTCAAATGTTTGGTAAATGCTTGCTGTATAAATCTAACCACTGTTTCACTCCGCCCGGTGTAAATTGTTTCGCTTCGAATTAGACGCCGGATTCTTGTCGAATTCCCATTTCTCTACATGGAGAAAATACTTCATAAATACATTTGTGTCTAGTAACCAGCGCAAGAAATACAGTTTCACCGGTTAATGCGCGAAACATGCGTTTATGAGATAGCTCTAAGTAGAGATGAGCGTCATCTCGTCAGGAAACTGGCGCATTTTATGACGTGAAACATTTTACGTCGGGGTGGCGTGCAGCACTAATGACGAGTTTAAGACTCGGACCTAAGACCTAGTAAATTGCCGAGTCTAAAAAAGTTACCCAACCCACACATTTCTGTACACTATTATCGAGTTTTGATAAACGCTATATAGTGTACATAAATGGATGGGTGGAAATGTAACCACACGTGGAAGACTCCGACCTAGCGCCCAGTAAATGGCCCATTCGAAACATGTTACCCACCCACCAATATATGTACACTATATAGCTTGTTGATAACAGAGTATGGGTGGGTAGTCTTAATAATCTAACAGAAATGGGTGGGTTGGGTAATTTATCTTTCGAATGGGGCATGTATTGGGGCCCGTTTCAATAAAGATCGTACGACTAAAATGTTCGTAAGCGCAAATTTAGAATCATATTGATGGACTTACATGTATTGAGCATAGGCTGCTTATGCAGCCTATGCTCAATAAATGTAAATCCAATAATTGTTTAGAAGAAAACAGTGTTAATGTGATATTTACAGACTATCATAAGTTTGCACTTCCACATGTGAATGCAACTTGATATAGTTATTGCATAAGAGACACGGTACATCCTCATTTCTACGCGGCGCGCTTTTACTATGTATTCAGATACCAATAAATACTGGATATATAAAACATCGCATCATTCATTTCTTCTGAATGAAATCAATTTAAAGGTACATGCCCACTCAGTAGACACAGAATGTTCTCTATATCAGAGACATCATCTGACACATTTTCTGGCAACATAAACATTCATTCACCATGACCCCACGCATTGATTGGCTTTATTATGCATTTTATATCAGCCGCCAATTGCCACACTGATATCAGGGGCGATAACCGTGTTTACTCAAAATGTTAACGGACACTACTATTTATTATTTGTATTTATTTTTTGATGTGCAATTGTCATACTTTATAATCTGTCGAAAACATATTTTTTCAGGTGACGGATTTAATTAGTATAAATAATTAAAAAATCTCATGCTTTATTTGCATATGAAAATTGCCGGATACCACCGCGAGTCACTATCGGTGAAATAAATATTACTAAAGGATTATATATGTATAGCGGACACATTTTTAGAACTGGCGGAATAGTGACACAATTATACACTTATTTAATTCCTATAAAGAACATTTTGTGCCTACTGAGTGGGAATGTACCTTTAATAAACATATATTCAATTGTTTAATAATCTATCAGTTTTATTTTTGTCTCTTATTGTGCTATTAACCTCTTCTTTTCACCTGTCTGTGTATGATTTAATTTGAGTTTCTGTAGCCTATTTCACCAACATTGCAAAGTATACTTTGAGGCAGAAATTTTCAATTTAAGGATAAATTTATTAATTTTTATTATACTGATTTATTATATTATCACAGCCATTTTGGCAAATTCAGCAAATTCAGTATAATAATTCTGCATACTTTTATTAATCAAATATATGCAGTGGTTAGTTCTATATGCAATAATGCACTTCGGGAAAAATAAATGATTACTCCCTCAAAGTATACTTTGCTAGATAAGCATACTTTGAAATTTTGATGAAATCGGCTACTGGTGTTTAACGGCCTATCAACAGTTAACGTCATTTAAGGCCGACCGTCTGTATATGTTCTTTCTGTTGTCCGGGCGTAAACCCACAATTAATCGACTAATTATATCCCCCATACTACCCGTCTGTATATGACCTTGCTGTTGAATGGACGTAACACCAAAATCAATCAATCCCCACCCCACAGGTGCATTCCCGACTGTATGTGGCATTGCTGTTGAACGGACGTAAAACCCCAATCAATCGATCCCTCATATTCCCATCTGAATATGTGGCTGTGACTGGAGAAATTGGGCTTATGGATTTTGCGACCAGTGTAGCTCCAGATCAGCTTGTTCATCCCCACAGTCTGATCCAATCTACAATGTTCGCAACTACATCAAGGAAACCGGCCTGCTTCTAGCAAGCAATATAGATCGTTATCAGGCTACATGAGTATCTATTTAATCAGGAACTACACTGGTCCCAAATCTCATAAGCCCCGTTTCTCCAGTCACCGCCACATGCTACACTTGCTGTTGAATGGATGTAAAATTCCAATCAATCAAATCATTGTCATGGTGGCTCACTTTATTCCTTACTACGCTGAATTAAATGTCGTCTGCTGGAACTGTTTTATTTTCAATATTTCTCGACAAAAACCAGGTTTTGACAGCACATGAGAATCGTCTCCAGTGAAGACGATTCTCATGTGCTGTCAAAGCCAGTTTTTTATTAAGAATTAAAGCAAAAATTAAAAACAGCAGACGGCAATTTCCGTCAACAGGGTTAAAATCTAAGCATAACATACTCTCTCTTTTTTTTTAAATCTGATTTTTTTTTCTAAATTAAAATTTATGTTATTACCACTCATTGGAACCGTTTAGACGGTTCAAATGAGTGATGACAACGTATACTTTTGTGAAGAAATAAGGAAAATAGAGATTAAAAAAAAATCATATGATTTTGATAGTAACCCATCTTTTATGAGATACATGTACTACCTAGTAACAATTCACATATAAGCTAAGCAATGAGACAACTAAATAACAAAAGTTGCAATTTCAATACAAAACATGTCATTTGAATGGAATCACCACTTTACCATTTCCTGATGGGCCATAAAATCCTTGCTTGGAATACTTTAAAATGCGTTAATATTCAGTGTCGAGTTTATTTTGTCTTGACTTTGTCAATAAGCGACATTTCGTCTAAACGGGTCTCCTAGTTTTACTGACACTCGCATTTTACCTTAAGTGTTTTACACAGGACTTCCAGGAAAGAATGATTTACGGCATCGATACATCGTCGGAATCCTCAACCACGGACAGTTGTGAGAATCGTTCAGGTTAGCAAACACCAAATCATTTTATTTTTTTCTATAAAACTTAAAGGTACATGCCCACTCAGTAGGCACAAACTGTTCTTTATAGGAATTAAATAAGTGTATAATTGTGTTACTATTCCACCAGTTCTAAAAATTACGAGTGCCCGCTATACAGATATAATAATTTAGTAGAATCTTTATTTTACTGATAGTGACTCGCGGTGATATCAGGCTATTTTCATATCCAAATGAGACATTTTTTTTATTATTTATACTAATTAAATGCGTAACCTGAAAAATAATATTTTCGACAGGTAATAAAGTACGAGCATTGCACATCAACAAATAAATACAGAGAATACATAGTAATGTCCGTTAACACTTTAAGGTAACACGGTTATCGCCCCTGATATCGGTGTGTAAATTTACGTCTGATATAAAATGTATAATACTGCCACTCAATACGTGGGGTATGGTGAATTAATTTTTATTTTGCCAGAAAATGTCTCAGATGATGTCTCTGATATAAAGAACATGTTATGCCTACTGAGTGGGCATGTACCTTTAAGCGATTCCTCCAATTCCGCCATCCGTTCACTCTTATGAATTTGCACCAAGTAAACACTTAGTTCATTCGTACTTAACCCTTACACCGCTATCTTATTTTTTTTGTCGTCTGCTGTTTATTTTCTATTTTACATTTTCACCATCAAAAACATGCTTTGACAGCACTTTAGAATAATTTACAACATGCTTTGACAAACATTGGAAATGATTCTGAAGTGCTGTCAAACCATGTTTTATTGAGAAATAAGGCAAAATATAAAAGCAACAGCAGACGACAATTGTTGTGTGTAGCTGTCTAAGGGTTAAGAAAGAAAAGGTCAACATTGTTTTCATTATGTGGCCAATGGAACTTTATTTACATCACGTGACAAACATGTCCAGTCTTTTCTTTTAAATGCTACAAATATGTGGAAAACTGGAGCTACACCACCGCCTGCGTTAATCTTGCCCAGATGTCAACATTTCTGAACATATATTGGCAATATCAACTAGCAATCAAGCTGTGTGATTGGCCGTGCCTGAGTTGTAGCACGGCTCAGGTTCAGCCAATCAAGCTGCTTGCTTTCAAACACAATATTCAAGTATTTTTTCTTACATTTTAGCCGGTAGTTTACAGAAATCTTACGGTGAATTACACCACTGGGCAGCAGTAGTTTACCATAATATTATATGGAGAAATGACGTCAGTAACGTCACAATGACGTGTTTCCTTCGACCAAGCAAATCACGTTCTCAGACACACCCTCTGAATCGCGAGACAGTCGTCGTAACTACGGCCAGCCTCCAGAAATTAATTCGCATAACTATTGGCCACATTTTAAGCTTGATTCGCTTTGTTTTCATGACATATCATATGTGAAATGTAAGACAATGTTTATTTAACCAGTTGTGATTGGGTCCTACCGCTAAACAAACTCGTTTCGCTACGCTCACTCGTTTGTTTAGCGGAATGACCCAACCACTCGCGCATTATTTCACGATAATCAGTTCAACTGGTTACATGAACGGTATGTAATAAGCACAGTTACACATATTGGCAAGATTAGCGCAGGCGGTGGTATATATACACGCTCGAACACGTTTCTCACGTAGAATTGGGCACTGATGGATCAGCCTTTGCAAGATAACCAGTTTTGTATTGACCGAATACGTACTGGCTGATAGCATATTGCTGTATCATGCATTGACCTGATACGAATATCCGCGCTAGAGCCTTTTTATAGAATATAATAGAATAGAATAGTTTATTGCATCGAGGCAACTGCCTCATGATCATACATACATGACTATGGTATAATATACGTACACTGCAAGATGGCGTACATGCATAAACTACTAAATATAATAAATCAAGTTTATCAGGCTCGGCTCGGAAACGGTAGGAATTCCGAGGCAAGCCTTACTGATATCAAAATACACTTGCTTGGCATTCTCTATTTAACGTAGTATTACCTTCAGACAATAGCGAGGGATGGGCTGTGGCTCAGCGGTAGAATACAGGACTTCAAAACTGAAGGATTGCGAGTTGAAAGCCTATCTTAGTACATGAAAAATACTTTCTTAGTATTTCCAACCCACTGGTCTGGCGGAAGGGTCTTTAAACGGTGGTCCCGTCATTATATGGTCTTAGTTGTTGCTGGAACGTTAAACCCCATTCAGTTCATTTCATTTCAGATAATAGCGACAGCTCAGATGCGGGGAACGAGATACATGTACAAGAAACACTCCGACAAGACAGTGGCTACACAGGCAGCGTATCGAGTGAGGATACATTTTTCCGAGGTAGACCAGACAACCAGGGTCAACGCTGGTCATCTGACTGTAGTAGAAGCTCGGGGAACGACGTTGGTACATTTATCCGCACCTCGTTAGCTACCTCCAAATCATCAATAGACGAATTGACGTCATGGTCAGACTATAGCTTCTCGGAGAGTGGATCTACTTCCGGGCGGCATTTTGGAGTATCGCAGCAAATATCACAGGACTCGGTTTTTACGAAGAGTTTATCAGAAGATAGGGCTCAAAGTATCCTTGGCGCAAGTTTTCGCCAGCAAATTGGAAGCGGAAAAGAATTATCTCTGGATGCAGATTCAAAGGACAAAAACGGTGTCGGAGATTCTGAAAGCGAAGTTGGTTACCAACGCGGTGGTTCCGCGTCATTGGACACTAGCGAAAATATCACAAATGAAACCACTAGGTGTTACACAGGTGGAAGAAATCCCAAACTATGTACACTACGTGCTGCCAGGACATTCGATAAAAGTGATGATACTTCAAGTGGCATCACTATACCTAACACAAGGACAAGAAACCCCAAACTAGCTAACCTACATGGTGCAAGGACATTCGATGAAAGTGAAGATATGACAAGCGACATCACTAAACCTTACACAATGGCAAGAAACACCAAACTAGCCACCCTACGTGGTGTCAGGACACTGGACGAAAGTGTAAATATGGAAGAAACTTCTCATGAGATTGACCCATCTCTTGACTCAGACATAGCCACAATGGATCAGACTGATAATGACATGACGTTACACGGGTTGTCAATACGCGGCAAACACAGCGAAGGTGCAATATCTAAGACGTACACCGGGACGCGGCGAGCGTCAAAACGGCGTTTAAGTGACTCGGAGTAAAGCATTCCGAATACCCATATATGGGTATAACATTTTCTAAAAAATGAAATTTGCGTTTGTTCTCATTTCTCATCGAAAGTATATATTGTGACCACTCATTTGATATTTTCTGTAAATGACGTCGGAAGATGACGAAATTTTCATGGCAAACTGTCGATGTAATATATGGAAAATAAGTTAATTTTGTCAGAGCTCCAGATAAGCTGCGTATTTGCGTAAATACCCAATTAAAATTGCCAAAAAACCCAATTGAAATCAGAAGTAGCGAGTATCAAAAAGCAATAACAAATTTGTTGTACCTTTATCGTGCTAAAGAAAACAATAAACAGACCACAAATATAGCATATTTTTCTTATTTTCCGTGAAAACACATCTTGGTATTTCATTAGAATTGTCTCCTTGGAGACAATTCTAATGAAATGCCAAGACATGTTTTTATTTCGAAGCAAACTATTCAATTATTGCTGTTTGTTGATGTGTAAACAGTAGTGTGATTTTATTTTACCCAATTTGTAAATATTTTTCATGAGCTATCCGACATCTTCTTAGGTACACAATCTCATAGCTTAACTCAATTACACTTTTCTTTATTTTGCCAGTGAATATATTTTTATTCTCATCGAGACGGATAAAATGACTGATGACAACATATACTGTCATTGTGAAATAAGAAAAATCAATTTTTTTTTGCTATACATGTTTTTCAAAAATGTGCAATATCTAATGTATACATCATGTACATAGGGACACGACGGACGTCAAAACGGTGGTTAAGTGACTCGTATTAAAGTCATTGGATATTAGATCACTTATTATGTAATTCTTCTTCTTCTTCTTCTTCTTCTTTTTCTTCTTCTCTTCTCTTCGTTCTCTTCTTCTTCTCTCGTTCTCTTCTAAGTAAGTCGAAGTGGCTATTTGTAATCATCCATATTATCATTCTTTATCCCGTCAACACAGTGCGTATGTGCCGTGAAACACGGTGCCGTGAAACATATTTGATATCCTGTCAATACGACATAATCACTGCGTATGAATAAGTGCGGTGACTTTGGTTATTTCTTTGCATTTTAAAGCCATTTGTATGTGTTGTCGGGTTAAATAGAATAGTAGGTTAGTGCCGTGAATGGGAAAAATATATGGCACTAACCTACTATGCTCTATATAACCCACCCATGCGACCCTTGTGCTCAAGGTCAATCACAAGTGACTTACACATTTGCTTTAAGGTTTTTTGGCAGCTGTCACAATTCCGGCGTCGGCGACATAGAGAATAGTAGGTTAGTGCCGTGAATAGGAAAAAATATCCGGCAAGGCTCAATAATTTCTTTATTTCTCATCAGAAGTATATGTTGTGACCACTCATTTGAACCGTCTCGCCGAGACGGTTCAAATGAGTGGTCACAACATATACTTTGGTTCAGAAATAAGGAAAATAGATAGAGAATAGTAGGTTAGTGCCGTGAATGGGCATGATAAAGGTACCACAAATTTATTATTGATTTTTGATACTCGCTACTTTTAATTGGGTATTTACGCAAATACGCAACTTATCTGGAGCTCTGGTTTGTCTTCTTCAGTTTTAAGATTTTATTTCCATACATAGTCATATACAAACAATACATAAACCCGTTGGCCGGGTCGTAAATTACCTTAGCTATTGATAGGCCGTTAAACACCAATACATTTGTAAAATATAGTACTTTTTCAATTAATTTCTGAAATATTAGTAGCCAAATGACCATTTTTGTAGCCACATGGCTACTCCGGCTACCAGTAGCGCCAACCTAGGTATGGAAATAAAATCTTGGAAATTCTGGATGTGCATGTGTTAAATACATCCAGAATTTCCAAATTGTCAGTTTTTCCACAGGCACTTGTGGTATGAACGACAAAACTCTCTCTAAATCATACCCAATTTTAATCTGATATTGAATATTATAGAAGGTAGGACACTCGCCATCTTTTCAACCAACGGAAGTGGCACTAGTGTACATTGTGCCTGGCTCGCTAATGCAGTAATTGTAAGGCGCGAGAAGGCCGGGACCAGTAGGGTCCCGGTCTTCTAGCGCGTTACAACTACTGAATTAGCGAACCGGGTCCAGGGTAAATAATTCACTTCCGTTGGTTGAAAAGATGGCGAGTGTCCTACATTCTATATATTTAATATCAGAGTAAAATTGGGTATGCTTTAAAGAGGTTTTTCTCGTTCATACCACAAAGTGCCTGTGAGTTTTTATGCCACCGGGTTTCGAAGAAACGGATGGCATATAGTGTTTGGACCGTCCGTCTGTCTGTCCGTCTGTCCGTCCGTCCGTCACACTTTTCGGTTAACCACTTTGTCACAGTTTCTCAAATATGCTGCAGGTGGCATCCGCGTTCGACAGACGCATTTCTTGTTCCCGATGTGTTCCAAATCACGTCCAATCTGGACGTTTGCTTGTGGGTTATCTGAAAGACAGGGTCTATAAACCTACACCAACAAATACTGATGACCGTAAAAGCTGCTACCAATAGAGAAATTCATGCTATTAGTAGAGAAACCTGCAACGCTGCACACATGATTAGAAATTTCCAACATAAACTTGACGCCGTAATATCCCAGATTGGACGTCGTTTGGAACACATCAGGAAAATCTGACAATTTGGAAGTTCTGACAGTATGCTGGGCTAGTCCGTCTTGTTGAAGCCATCGCTAAGTGTGGCTGTGACTGGAGGCTTATGAGTTTTGCAACCATTGTAGATATAGATCTGCATGTTCATCAGCACCGTCTGGTCAGGACCTGCACTGTTTGACATTCCGTCAATGAACTACGCTCCCTGATTCTAATAAGCAATGTAGATCCACTCACGGCATTAGATGCCACATGGATACGACCGTTCTCGAGTGGAATACGACAGACAGTATATTGTACGGAGCCCCTCAGGGGACATGGATTATTTTATTAATTCGTTCCCACGAAATAACAATTCGTTCTCTCAATTTAACACCGAGCGGATTTCACGAACATGGTGTTAACGACATACGTGTATGATCCCCAGTTTTCGAATATCATAAAGCATTTTACTGTTACATGTTAATTATAAGCTGTCTGTGAAACTCATTTTAATACTGCAATAACTATGTTATTTAATCAGTAGTCATGTTCTTATTTACACAGTCGATTATAATATTCCGATATATATCCATTGAACATATACTAATACGTCAGCTCAGTCACCATGTAAGTGTGTATTCGTAATAGTGAAGTTGAGCCATTAGTGTCATAATATAAATGTCACTGGTGGGTCAACATCATTGAAAAAAAACAGTAGTATTTTATTTTGTCTATTATTAATACAATTCAGTCAATATATGATGTGCAATTGTAGTGATGGAGCTGGGCTATTGGTGTCATAAAATAAATTTATGACACACATAGGCCAGCTCTTGCATGCCATTGATCAATCAACAATTATTTTATTTAAGTATTAATGTATTTGTTCTGGCACCATGTAGTTGTTCATTAAGGTTAGCACTTGTACACTACTTGTTGTCCAGTGTTTATGATTTTCCTATTCTGTTATAACTGTTAGACAGTCAATATTTGGAGGTGTATTCACGATGCAGGTGGACAGCTATTGGTGTCATACATTAATTTTTATCCCGTCAACACAGTGCGTATGTGCCGGGAAACACGGTGCCGTGAAACATTTTTGATAGCCAGTCAATACATTTTTTTGAATTGTACAGCCATTTGTTGGTGTTGACGGGATAAATAGTATTCTCTATTTCGACACCCGTATGCCATCTCTTGCACTTGAGCAATCAGTAATATCCTGTATGGTCATTACTAGTAATACTACAGCTCAGTGACCAAATAACCTGTGTAATCGTAGTGCTGGAGTTGAGCTATTAGTGACATAATATTATAGGAATGAATGGCCTTTTTGTGGAATTTATCGGGGTATAAACTTGGAAAAGTCGCGGGAATACTGGACGAAGGCCGGAAGGCCTCGTCCAGTATTCCCGCGACTTTTCCAAGTTTATATCCCCGATAAATTCCACAAAAAGGCCATTCATTCCTTATAATTCTAGCATTTGAAATAAATTCATCAAGAAAATGTGTTTATTTTCCGTTTTCTTAAGAATTATTTTAACTGCGCCTGACGGTTACGGAAAGTAGTTCGGCATGGGAGTTTACTGGTATATACATTTTGGACAGAGAATTGCTACGGACCAATCAAATGTTAGGGAATTGTGTAAATATTTTTGTGCTGGAATTATAAATGTATGGCCACCCATAGGCCAACTCTTTCACACCATTGATATAAATCAGCAGTACCTTGTTCTTGATTATTATTAATACATCTCAGTCACCATAAACATGTGCATTTGTACTAGAGGAAATACATGACACCCATATATCAGCTATTGTACATTATTGGATAACCAGCTACAGTTTCTCATTTTGATATACATGTAATTATTGGAAAAGTTATCATGTAGTGTGTTGCAAGTGCTGGAGTTGAGCTATTGGTGTCATAATATAAATGTATGCCACCCATGGACCAGCTCTTGCACGCCATTGGACAACCTGCATCACGAATAATATTAACACGTTAATGTGCATATATAGTAATTCATGTATCTAGTGATACACGCACTCTCGTGACTGTTATGTTTCGATACTGGGCGAGGATGCCCAATCTGCTGTCCCTAGTACCGTTCTCCATATGTTTGGAGACCGAGATGTGCAGGACTTTGCGGGTCATTTTTAATTCAGATCTATGAATTTGCACAAACAACTTATATTTGCTTATACGTATATAAAATTGTGTACCTCAGCTGGGGCTGAACTGTGGGTGTCATATAGTAAAGTATGACCCTCATTGACCCAGTATATCAGTGTAAATAGTCATATGTATTCAATCTATCATATCAAGCATCATATCGTGTCACTGTCAGTTTCTTGTGGTTGAGATATTGGCGTCATGTATTTGACGCCCACATGCCAATCATTTCAAATTGACATGAGCTATCAAGGCTATCCCGATGGTTATATGTGTTGTATTATTGATTTGTGTGTAACTATAAAGATGTTATGGGCTGGAGGCCTAAAGCAAATAAACCATTTTGATTTGAACATCCATATACCTATTGTTAATTCATGTGTGAATCCGTCATTGACAGGCACCACTGCTACATATTCCATATAACAATAGGTTTCACACAACCGCGGGATGTGTTACTACGACATTCATTTAGATAAACCACACATATGATATATAAACACGGATAGCTACTGCTTGTGTTTCATATTTCTTACTTACTTATTATAAACGCTATTTGATACCCGTCAATACATCAATTAGTTCATAAAATCACTCACTAATCATATAATTGAGAAAACAGCAGTGATAATAAAATAAAATACAAAAAGCCACTCACGACCAGTCCAAGGATACACAAAACCGTACCCTGCCGAATCGTCAGTGATCAATATAGTTCGAAGAGACAGCTAAACTGGTTAACATGGCGTTACAACGCCTGCACGGTCTCCTTAACTTCTTAGTATAGCGCACAGTAACCTAGAGTAAATATACAGCGACTAAATAAAACGTCCGCCAATAAGGCAAAACCCTGACAGTGACAAAACGCAACACTATAGAGTAATGTGTGACAATAATGTAACAGGTCACCCATAAGTACAATGAAAGAAAGCAAATGCTACAAAAGAAGGGAGAATATGATCAAATTGACTAGCATTGTGGAAGCTGTCGCGAGCTCTGCTGGACAACCTATGTATTTTTACATATGCTATGTAATTACAAGCACGTCATAGCAACATTGTACTTCAAAGTAGTAGAAGTAGCGCTTAAAACACGACATATATAATAAATACTACTCATAACTGCATTTGACAGCATCCTCCCTCAGCACTAATTGGTGTCACCAGAAGCAAATGTCCTGATAAGTAAATTATAGCCTATTCCAACATCAGGTGAACATCCCCGCTCGATTTATAGAATACACTTTAATGATTGTCATAGGTATAATTTGTCGTCGACTATATGTCTGGCCGTGACCAACATAGAGGATATTCATATTTTTTCAACGAATATGACATATATGTTCATCGAGTGGTGTGAAATGTCCATATTTCGAAATATGGACATTTCACACCACGAGATGAACATGTATATCATATTCGTTAGCAGTTTTTTACACTGTATATGGTAATGAAGGTGTATTTGCAGCCTATTTGCGCTGTTTCCCCGAACATAGATTTTATGAATATATATAGCGGAAGTAGTCATATTTTCACCGGAAGTTGTTTATTTCATCCATGAGAACATATGACTTGTATTTACATCGCATAACTATGTATTTCATGGGTAGGTATATAATAAAATGCATCATCCTTTAAAATGGAGTGGTATGTTGAAATACTTCCAGGACATGTTGTAGAACTGAATATTAAATGTTTCAATATCAGATGAATTTAGTATGAAGGAAATATGATTGAAAACACAATTGTGTAGCTGGTGGTGTAAACTTGCAAATGATATCGTTCAAGCTACATTGGAAAGTACATATTGTAATGCTAAGTGTTTAGCGGTATGGCACAAGACAATTACAGGTGCACCTGTAAACCATAGACATAGACATAGACATAGAACATATATATATATATATGTGTATATATATATATATATATATATATATATATTGTATGGTTCGTAAGTCCGTAAGTGCAACTGCTATTAATTATCGTTAGGGTTACATCAGTTGATACATGGTACCAACTGTCTGCCTGGCCGATCTCAGGGTGGCATATAGGATAGGAATTGGGAAGTATTGATGTTCATGGATGCGTGTCCAGCCTGGTCCTTTAAATATGGATGACACTATTGACACGGTATGTATGCAACTCTCGATGGGCAGAATGTGTGTATTCGTGACCGGCTAGCTCAGTGGTTTTGAGCGATGGTAGGTAAAACAGAGATCCCGGGTTCGAGCCTCGGGTCGGATGTCCATCTTTCTCGCCCTCCGACATTTGGCACCCACTGGGGGACCGTGACTGATATATACTCCGAGATCAACCACGATGTAGATCTATGTCCCACAAAATTATTAATTCGGGGACGAGTTCCAATTTGGTGGGGGAGTATGTCACGGTATGCATATACATTGTCGTATGTGCATTCGTCTCGCCCTGTGACACTATAATAAGCAACAATTTACTTTCTATAAATATGCATATATATAGTACATATTCGTCTGTGCATATATAAAATATAAAGTTAACATCGTAGAAGCATGGGTAGAGATGCGACACTAACACACAACTCAGATATTTAAAGTAGTACATGCATTGGACAACATTGTTCGAACGTACCTGGCGGACCATGTTTGTTTGTTTGTTTATTAGTGTTTAACGGCCTATCAACAGCTAAGGTCATGTAAGGCCGGACAAACGGGTTCGATCCCATTTTAACCTGCTGCATTGGGGGGGGGGGGGATCCAAAAATCAGAACGGAATAAATAAAATATATTCAGCCCTGAAATTAGAATGGCGGACCATGGATTGGAAGCATATGCGGAGAAAAAGAAAGACTGTGACATATGGCCAATATATCAAACGTTTGAACGCGTCATGGGCCAAATCCCGATTACTTGAACTAATAAGCTAACACTGCAAAATCAAAATCTAAACAGCTCTATTCTGGTTGAGTTGGCTCGTGCTTGAGCAATTTGACCACGATCTCCACGAGACGTATATGTTTCTGGCAACGTATGACAACGTCATCTGAATAAACACATGTGAGTGTGTAATGTTATTGGTCGATGGGTGTCAACATCCAAGCTTGGTTAACACAAAATAAATACAACTTCAATCTGGCAAGGCTAAATAATTTCTTTATTTATCATCAGAAGACGGTTCAAATGAGTGGTCACAACATATACTTTGGTTCAGAAATAAGGAAAATAGACAGAGAATAGTAGGTTAGTGCCGTGAATGGGAAAACATATCTGGCAAGGCTCAGGAAACGGGATGGGCGAGGCTCTGCCGAGCACATCCCGTTTCCGTGCCGCGCCAGATAGTTTTTCCCATTCACGGCACTAACCTACTATTCTATTTATCCCGTCAACACCTACAAATGGCTGTAAAATGGACTGGACTGGACTGCAGCATGATTGGATACATATTGGCCAAATGTCAAATCATGTTTCAATATTGATATAGTGTATGTGGACATAAAGGTGAATGTATAGCATGTATTTGTCTCTTGTCTCCAAGGCAACCTTTGTACCCAATGATATCTCACATCTTGGTTACAAATTAGCCCCATGTACATATGCAGTGGCGGATTCAGGGGTTGGCACAGGGGTTTGCAATTGAGATTTTTGCAATCTGTAAAGAAAATAACGAGCACTGTCAAATAAGGGTGATATTATCAGATCAAGGTCTTGTTGCGAACGGTAACTCTTGCAATCTACTCACGTACCGTCCGTAACCTACGGATGGTACGTGAATTACAAGAGTTACCATTCGCAAGTAATTAAGGTTCAGATAGTATAGAGACCCCATTTACAATGTTCCTTATCACATGAGCATTTCGACTGCACCCCCTTCAGCGAAATCCTGAATCCGCCATTGGTGTGTTGTTGTCAAACCAATTTCTGGTTTTGTAGCCACTTCTTATTCCATGATGTAAAGGTAAACGGATCGTTGCGTGTGTATCATTAAATGTCCGAGTTTACCTCCTGCGGATACACACGCAACAATTCGTTTACCGGTAGTCAGTATTATCCCGTCAACTCAGTGCGTAAGACAGTGCGTATGTGCCGTGAAACACGATGCCGTGAAACATTTTTGATATCCAGTCAATACTATGTTTGCATTTTACAGCCATTTGTAGGTGTTGACGGGATAAATAGAATAGTAGGTTAGTACCGTGAATGGGAAAAAATATCTGGCGCGGCACGGAAACGGGATGTGCTCGTCAGAGCCTCGCCCATCCCGTTTCCTGAGCCTTGCCAGATATTTTTTCCCATTCACGGCACTAACCTACTGTTCTCTATATACTCAACGAGTGTAAAACCATTTTGATTGTATTAATCACCTATTTGTGAATACGACCATGATGGATACTAGTAGTTAATGCAGATTCAGTTCTGAACCTATGTCCATATACTGTACAAACAAACGGTCTATCACGAGAGCACGTGTGCCGTCGGCTGTGTGTATCCAAGGCAGCCTCGGTATCAAATGACCGCGGAAAGGTAGAGTACTGCAGGCATACAGCCTCACGTGAGCAGCCAAGTGTTGTTTTGTTGCGAACGTCTAGCTGCAATGTCTACACGTTTGTCTCGGCGGTGATTTCCTCTGTGGATAATGTGGGCGTGTCAACTAGAAAATGTTATCTCGTAATATCAACAAGGTAACGACTTCTCACCGGTATGTATACTGGAATGAATAACGAAGGTTTGTTTCATGAAAACGCCTAGTTGTTCTTGGTACACCTGTATGATGTCTCCCCTGAATGTCTTCTCGCGTGAATATCCAAGCTACGTTTCGATAAAAACACCTTCCCGCAATTTGAACACACAAACGACCTCACTGCGGTATGTATTCGCGAATGCATATACAAATATTGCTTTGTAGCAAACGTCTTGTTGCACTCGGTACATCGATATGACTTTTCCTCTGAATGTATTGCCGTATGCGAAATCATGACTTGCTTAAGGGCAAATCTCTTACCACATGTTGTACATGGGAATGGTCGATCTCCGGTATGATTTTTTGAATGAAAAATCAGTTTTTGCTTTACAGCAAATCTCTTACCACATGTTGTACATACGAATGGCCTCTCACCGGTATGAGTTCTGGTATGAGAAATTAGATTCCCTTTGATAGAGAACGATCTCCGGCAATATTCACAGGTAAACGTCTTTACCCCATCATGGATAGCCAACACATGGCGCGTCAAACCACGCTGTAGGCTAAATCTAGCACCACACTTGTCACACTGGTGGGCCTTCACGCCTGAATGAACCAGGCTGTGGCGAGTAAGCGATCCCTGCCTGTAGAACATCTTCCCACACTCACCACACGATAATTTCTTCTCCCTATATTTGTGAATTTTCATATGGTTCTTTAAGTTCACCTTACCCTTATATGTTTTATAGCAGACAGAGCAGGCGAGGTCGGCCCTATCCGAATGGATACGTTTGTGCACCCGCAATGACTGTCGACAGCCGACCACCTTTCCACATATGTCACATTTATAACCGTTCTCTCTAGAATGTATCCGTAAATGCCTCTTAAAAGGGGCACGTTTGGAAAATGTTTCATTGCATTCCGGACAGGTATATTCTGCAATAGGTTTCTTCCTTTTCCGACCTGCACGCTTACGTTTAGTGTCTGGTATCCGGGGGCACGTATGTCCGGAATACCGCGAGTCTGACGTGTACATAATCCCACATCGTCTACACGTGCGTTTTGGCGGGCCATTGACAATCACCTTACCACACCGTTTACACAACGGGCGGCCACCTCTTTCCCTGGACTTGCGGACACCAGGGTTCGTCCCATTGGCCCGGGACTCGCAGCACTTGTCACAGTGGAAATTGTTACGTGTGAAGTGTGTCCTCATGTGCACAATATGTAGGCTAGAGTTTCGGGACACTATACCGCAGTGGTGGCATTGTAATTCTTTGCCGTGTTGGTCTGACGTAGACAGGGCACCAACACCGTATGGATGGTCATGTAACAGGCATTCAGACGTAGATGGCCCGCTGAAACATTGTCCTTCATCTTCGAAATCTGCAAGTGAGTTGACATTGGTGTTATAAATGTTACGTTTGTGCCGCGTTGAAGGCTCCTCACGTCCCAAATGGAAAGCAACGAATGAGAACAGACCAACTGTGGAAGCTTAACAAAGGCCAGGAAGTTGGCAACGGAAAAGAGATATGATCATGAATGTGATAACTGTGTTCCATTAGGAGTGCATATAGGTAACAAAAGTGCCCGCGATAAGATGCTACATACTTTCTTTTAGCCAGGTTGATATATCGATGTCGCAAACATTTTAGCTGAACATATGCAAATTGTCATAAAGTTGTCCAGAAAGGTAGGGTTGGTAAAGCACTATTGATACTCTATCCACACCAATGGATGAACACTTCCACATAAAACACATTGCAGCCATGGTACGAATGAGAAGATGGGCAGCACATGGATCATTAAGTGATTAGGTATCAAGGTTAGACTATAAAAACACGAGTGGATTTGTGTGAAAGCTATCAAAATGCCATAACCGATATCCCAGAAAAAAGCTGACATGGTACAGCATAAGATAGATGTAAGTTCCAAGAGACCCATGTTCAAGACACCAAGGGAACAGTGTCTATCAATGAAGCAGGACACATATAATATGTTAGTGCATTAGTACTAGTACACTATCTCAGTTCATGGACACCACCAATGGTATAATTGTTTCGACAAAAGCATTTGATTATGTGTTGACCACCGAGGGATAAATGAGGTAACATTGTTTGATCCACAGTCAATGCCGAAAATGAATGATATTGCACATATTAGAATATACTTAATCAGGTAGATTAGATGAAAGGATTATGCCAAATACCGCTAGATGATAGTGCTAAACAGATGATAGCATTTGAAAATGTATTTTGGACAAACTCTGTTTCTGTTCATTTATGGCACGGGTAGTATGCCGTGTAATTCTGTTATTATCATATCATAAATCGACGAATGACCGCGAATCGGTTATGAACACCTGATGTTACACTCCCTTACCATGATCCATCTCCGGTGTTTCACATTCCATCTCCAATCCGTGATGACTTGTAGCTCCATAGTCCTCCCGTGTAGTGCCTTCGTGCCTCGTGTTCCAGCCGATCGCCTCACATTGCTCCAACTCTTCGTCTACTGTCGTCAGTTTCGCGTCTGGGTTTTCATCATCTTTCTGTGTGTACACGTCAGAATCCTGATCCAACATCGATCGACTGAAACCGATTTCTGTAGCATCCATAGTCTGGGATGTAACACACGAGGTAAGTCCAGTGTCATATTGCCCGGTCGCAGATATATGTCCCACTGACTTGTGAGTCGGTGTACGTGTACAACCATCGGTATTCTCCATGGTTACGGATGCATCTACTAAGTATTTATACGTGTTGGCATTATCGGAATCCAAGCTAAGGTATGTATCTTTATTCCCAATGTTACGACTCATTCTTACACCTCCTTCAGACATAGTGGAACAGCTATACGTTTGACATGTGTCATAAAAAACGACTGTATGTATAGGTATGTCTTCATTGTCAGTTCCATACGTTTCTGTATCAGCTGTATCTGTTTCTTCATTGTATCCATTTTCAAACGCCAGCTGCGCATCTCCATTTTGAGTTGTCCGTTGGCGTACATATAGGTGTTTCATCGTTGTTTGCGATGGACGTCATGTAACATTCCACCACTGGGCATACGTCTGTATATGTGGATGCTCTCCTCGGCACTATAGGCCCATGGTCAATGTATTTCAGACTTCTACTCACATCAGAGGAAACATTCACCAAAGTTTCGTATGAATCTGTTGCTTCAATGTCTTCAGTCTGGCATGGATATGCAGCTGTTTTCTGCGCCACTCGAAGATATGTATTGCCAGGGTTGTGGGTATTACTACATTCTCCATCTGTTCAGAAGTAACGGAAATCATACTTTAGCAACACAAACACAAGAATAGAGAAGAATATATCAAAAGGAGCCACATGAACATATGTACAGAAGAAACAAACACATTGTATCACAGGGCGGATCTGGATAGGGGGGGGGGGGGGGGGGTGGGGGGGGGTGTCCGGGGTTGCAACCTCCCCGTTCAGCCACGGAGTTTACATAGATCGCAGTTTACCACCAGTTGGAGTAGATCACAGTTTACCACCAATGTAAATGCCGTAAACACAGGAAAGTGAATTTCCGGACATCTATATTTCTAATCTTTTCCTGGGGATTTTCCTGGGGGGGGGGGGGTGGGAGGATATGCTCCCCGGCCACCTAGCATACACGTGGAGCTAAACAATAGGACACCCCCCCACGTTTCTCCAAATGCTGGATCCGCCCCTGCATCATGATAAACACATGACTAACTCACATCAATAATATATACATAACGTATATACATACTAAATGTTCACCGTTTACGAGGTAGATGTATGTTATGTATGTTATGTATGACCTGGTTCAGTGACATAAAGTTTATAATAAGAGAAACGTATATACAATTTGAAAACTTAGTGTGAATAACCAGCCGGTAGCATATTGAATGGTTGGCTCATTGCATAAAGTGCTACCTCCGCTAATATACAGACGGTGTGTGCATAATATGGCAAGCATAACCATATGATTTTCAGCACTTCAATCACTCTATCCTTCTATAATTGGAACTGAAACATCGTGGTCTGGTGGCACGCACCCTTACTAAATCAATTGCTGTCCTGATTGCGCATAGGTTTAAAATATACATCATATTTCATCTGGCGTCTTCTGTCTCTTTGTGTTTATTGTCTTCTGCTTACATCGGTGCCATATATAAGGGAAAGGTTTAGTGTTCAGCAATAACCACATATGAAATCTCCTTACCTGTGGAAACAAACGCCAGGATACCAATAGGAGAAACAGGCGGTACACCAGTTATATCACCACCATGGGCGTCGCTTCCATCCTTTGTCTCTGGTTGGACGATCGCTGCCCCAGCCTCCGCATTGGCCATTCTACAATGGGACACAATTATGTGACATATACACCTGATACAATACAGTACCAACCAGTGTCTGATTGCTATCAATTATATCAGGCTCGGATCGAAAACTGTATGAATAATTGACGAATCCTGGAATTTCTAAGCATGCTAAGGGTTCTGCAAATCTGCTACACTTGATATCAAAGACCTTCACGCCATAGTCATACGATGGCAGTAGGGTAAAATAATTCAACTACCAATCAACGCATTGAACATTCATTGAAACTTCATGAACCTTTTCCACGAAGTGCCAGTAGGTGGGTCCACTATCACCCATTTGACAATGACAATAACATATGTGGCACAATACTGAATAGGTATGCAGTTAATATATTGCCAAATGAAAAATGAACAGACGAAATAAGCAAATGGGGTGTACACATGTTTATCCAAAGGGGATGCACTGTATTGTAATCATTATGTGGGTCCGACCGTCACTTTACACATTCAACCGTCCATACGTTTACGCGAGTACCCCAGTACCCCATTACACAGTACACAGTACACAGTACACAGTACCCCAGTACACAGTACACAGTACACAGGTGCACTGGCCTCAGTTTGACTGTTCAACGAAAATGTCAGCATTTTAGACCCCACACGGAACAAGCCTAAAATGAACTAATACATTAACCCTTTCACCCCTAAGTAACTGGAACGGACTGTGATATGTTAATTTTTCCACCAATCCAACCGTCACAAACTGGTTTTCCGACTAGTTAATTTATGAAGAGGGTGTGTTTTTCTTCTCGAAAATATGAAAATTACTTTCAAAATGTGCAGATCCTGATGAGACGGCTCGTTACGAGCCGGCTCATCTGGATCTGCACTTTTTGCATAAACCGCTATAGCGGGCTTTCGGGTTCAAAGGGTTAACAACATTTGCTTGACGTCCAGCTACTGTCTGTTTCACGAAACCTTCCCAAAATGTTGAGGCTACGTAAACAATGAAAATAATATTATATAAAATACCAGATGGCCGTGACCCGCATGTCGAGCCCGCCGAGGCATTTGATGGTCTCAAGAGTGTATTTATTTGAAGTCGTCTGAATTAAGGGTTGAGGAGATATAAGGTATGTAAAAGCTCTTAACACAAATTTCAAAGTCATTTCACCTTGATATTGGGCATGTGGGCCGCATGGGTGGGCTATAGAATGAAAATATGGATGATAATACAGAATTATTTGAAGTTTGTTGAAGTAAATCGGAGTAAGTGTTGCGGCGATATAAGGTATGTAAAATCTTTAACACAAATTTGAAAGTCATTTGACCTTGACCTTGGGAATGTGGACCGCATGGGCAGGCTATAGAATGAAAATATGGATGATGAAACGGAAGTATTGGAATTTGGAAGAACATGTAAATTGGAGTAACAATTGTGTAGATATAAGGTAAAATAAAATCGCGGAAGGTGTTATCACATGAGATCGTGTCCGACCAAAGTTATAGCCTTGTATATATATATAGTTAACTTATACCGATGAAAGCTGAAACACGCCGAATGGCTGTGCTTATAATTCGATAAATGTCCGCCAATATACACTTTCATCATTGGTTTTATAGTCAATTAACGCCATAATTTGTTCAAGGGTTCGTTAGTTCATACGAACATTGTGTGTACTCACCTCAGTTTGTTGATGCACGCCGTACAGAACTGGTCGTGAACGTCTAGCAGATGGCCGAGAAGACGCGGTGACCCAGTTTCCCCAAACACGGCCTGGAGTAACGTCCAGCGACCATACTCGGCACCGACGTCATGTTGTGGCTGGTCAGACAGACTCACATTCTCGCTTCAAACCGTCACGCATGTGGACCGTGTAGAATTATAAAGTTGGACATCTATATACTCCTTTCTACAGTGAAGGTTTGTTTGAAAACAAATGGCGAAAATGGTAAGCAATGGGAGTAACTAGTCGTAGCGACAGGTAGATACGGGCAGTAACTCTGCTAACCTCCCTCTGATCAATATGTTACGGAAGGTACGGGGCCGGGGATTGATGGATTTATTGGTGTTTAACGGCCTATCAACAACTATTGTCATTTAAAGCCGGGACAACACGTTCGATCCCGTATTTAACCTGTTGCTTTGGGGGGAAATCCCAAAATAATAATGGTATAATTACATAGAAAACAAAAGGGCCATGATGGCCCTATATCGCTCAACTGTGCAATGACACAAAAAGCAAGCAAATACCGGTATGTAGAGTTGTCACTGCATATACAACAAAATAAGCCCATGACAGGCACAAAATGTCAATGCAACAAACTTGAGAAGTCACCAGGGTAGGAGTTGTCTCGCGATATGTACAGATATATCTTACACAACTTTGAGAGGTTTGGAGACCACAACAGGATGCTTCCAGCCAAATTATTATTGCAATCCTTAGATTTTATGTATTATATAACCATATTCCATAAAAAAGTTGACCCATATTTAACCCCCCGAGCCATGCCAATTTTTGACCCAGAGGTCACCATTTTAACAGCTTTGAAAAAGCATTGTACATCGATCAATTCTGTCAAGTTTCGTCGAAATCGGTCTGGTGGTTCGTGAGAAGATTTTTTAAAGAATTTATGCTATTTTTAGACGGCGGCCATCTTGGATTAACGACGACCGCCATTTTAACAAAACTGAAAAAAGGCTTTACCAATGAACCATAACTGCCAAGTTTGGCCACCAATGGCCAAGCGGTTTGTATGAAGAAGACGTTTGAAATCTCTAATAAAAGAACGACCTTTTGACCTTTCGGCGGCCATCTTGGATGATGTAATCATCCGATTCGATGAAAACAGCACCACAGCGATCGCCTTATCAATACCTTTGATTTGATATATTATAAGACCATATTCCGTCAAAAATGAAATTTGTCCCCTATTTGACCCCATTTTTAAAAGGGTCACCATTTTAACAAATTTGAAAAAAGCATTGTACGTCGATCATTTCTGCCAAGTTTCATAGAAATCGGTCGGTGGTTCGTGCGAACATTTTTTTAAATTTTGTGCTATTTTTGGACGGCCGCCATCTTGGATTAACGATGACCTCCATTTTAACAAAACTGAAACGGCTTTACCAATGGACCATAACTGCGAAGTTTGCTACCAATGGCCAAGCGGTTTGTATGAAGAAGACGTTTGAAATCTCTAATAAAAGAACGACCTTTTGATGTAATCATCTCATTCGACAAAAAATGCTCCTAAGTGATCGTTTCGTCCATACCTTCGAATTAATATATGACATGACCGTATTCGGTCAAATGTGAACTTTGACTCCTACTTGGCCCCTCCTTATCAGCCCAATTTTGACCCTGGGGCCACCATTTGAAGGAATCTGAAACATCGTTAACTATCGATCATTCATTTCAAGCTTCGTCGAAATCGGCCTGGCGGTTCGTGAGAAGATGTTTTGAGAATTTGACCTACTTTTCAACGGCGGCCATCTTGAATTTCGCGATGACCATCATTTTAACAAAAATGGACATGCTTGACCAACTGACCATTATTGTGAAGATTGGCCAATATTGTACGAGTGGTTCACGAGAAGAAGACGTTTGTAATCTATATTGACAAACAAAAAAAGCTCCAGAGTGACCGTCTCGTCGATACCTTCGATTTGATGTATGACATGACCATATGACTCCTCCTGCCCCGCCCATTTTTGACCGGAGTCCACCATTTGAAGGAATCTGAACCAGCGTTAACTATCGATCATTCATACCAAATTTCGTAAAAATCGGCCTGGCAGTTCGCGAGAAGAATATTTTTTAAGAATTTGACCTACTTTTCAACAGAGGCCATCTTTGATTTCGCGATGACCACAATTTAAACAAAAATGAAAAGGCTTGACGCAATAACCATTACCGTGAAGTTTGGCCAATATCGGCCAAGCGGTTCACGAGAACAAGACGTTTGAAATCTTTATTAAAGGAACGACCTTTTGACCTTTCGGCAGCCATCTTGGATGACATGACCATCCAATTTCGACAAAAATTGTACCAGAGCGATCGCCTCTTTGATATCGACATGACTATATTCGGTCAAAAATAAAATGTAGATCCCAATTTGACCCCACGTGCCACGCCCATTTTTGACACCGGGGTCACCATTTTAAAAACTTTGAAAGAGCATTGTACATCGATCATTCCTACCAAGTTTCGTCGAAATCCGGCTAGCGGTTCATGAGAACAATTTTTTTTAATGAATTTATGCTATTTTTAGACGGCGGCCATCTTTGATTAGCGATGACCTCCATTTTAAATCTGAAAAGGCTTCACCCATGGACCATAACTTTTAAGTTTGGCTACCATGGGCAAATAGGTTCATGTGAAGAAGAATTTTGAAATCTCTAATAAAAGAACGACCTTTTGACCTTTCGGCGGCCATCTTGGATGTACATAACGATTCAATTTCGACAAAAAATGCACCAGAGTTATCGCCTCGTTGATACATTCGATTTGATATATGACATGACCATATTCGGTCAAAAATAAAATTTGGCCCCAATTTGACCCGACGGGCCACGTCCATTTTTGACCCCGGGGTCACCATTTTAACAACTTTGAAAGAGAATTGTACATCGATCATTCCTACCAAGCTTTGTCGAAATCCGGTTGGAGGTTCTTGAGAAGATTTTTGACGAATTTGTGCTATTTTCAGACGGCGGCCATCTTGGATTACGTAATGACGTCATTTTAACAATTTTGTAATCCCCTACCTAAGGACCATGACCATGAAGTTTGGTGATATAGGCCCAATGGTTACCGAGGAGAAGACGTTTGAAAATGTTCACGGACGGACGACGGACACATTGCGGTACACGAGCTTCGCTCAGGTGAGCTAAACATATATATTCAGTCCTGAAATTAGAATAACCGACCTGGTGCAGTTCCTTACCACACCAAAGTCAATTGGCCCCTTCTATTCATAAAAGTAATATGATTACGAATAATCGTAATACTCACACAGTGTCGTACGGGGCCGGGGAGTTTTGCAGAGTTACTATGGTTTTGTTATTGATTTATTGGTGTGTAACGGTCTATCAACAGCTAAGGTCATTTAAGGCCGGGCCAACGAGTTCGATCGCGTATATCACCTGTTGCATTGGGGTGGGGGGGGGGGATACCAAAATCATAACGGAATATTTACACCGAAAAAAGAAATATTCAGCCCTGAAAGTAGAATAACATGACCTGGTGCCAGGTCCATACCATAACAAAACTTGGCCCCTTCCCCTAAATGTAATAGGATTATAAATAATCGTAATACTCACATAAGGTGTATAACCAGATTCAACTGGCACATACAAGAATGCCAACGACGTACGTGAGGGCTAAACCGAGTATCCGGTCGGGATTCCGGTAAGGTTGAACCCCGATCATTAAATTACCCATCGCATGCTCACACCTGCCACCTACTAGAGTTACCATGGTTACTGCCATAATTAATTGACAGATACTTCGGCCACAAGACATATTAGACCGACAAATTCGGTGTCAAGGCAACACACTTTAATCACGCGCCATATGCAATATACCGTATAATTGAAATAGGCAGAACCAAATAGGCAGACGCAGAACCAAACAACAGACCAAGTGATACAATGAAGGACGTAATATATGCATGCATAGAAGTATATGAGACAACAAACAAGAGTTGTCAGAAGACAACGAAGCTCGCCTGTTGGCAACCTGCACTCAAACTTGGCACAGTTGTATACAAAACATGAATATTATATAACTTGACCTTGGGTTAAGGGGTGTGCGGTGGACCTTGACATTGTTGTTAGTGGTGGAAGGTGGGTCGTGGATTTGCTATAGCATGATATAGCATATTAAGATGAATGCATGTATGAAATATCAATGCGCTCCCTGAAAACAGAAGTAAAACAAAATTTAACCCAACGTTAAGTTTATGAACGCACTAAGTTGATGATTTTCTACAGCATGATAGCTATTCACATGAGGAATGCATGCATGAATGTGCTAAGTTTGAAACATTGACTTTGGGGAAAGGGGTGGGGTGGGTGATGGATTTGCTGTAGTACAATAGAGGATGATCAGATGAATGCATGTATGAACTATCAAGGCGTTCCCTGTAAACAAACAGAAGTTATAAAAAGACATTTACCCCAACGTTAAGTTTATGATGTTGATCTTGGGGAAAGGGGTGGGGGTGGGTCATGGATTTGCTGTAGCACAATAGAGGATCGTCAGATGAATGCATGTATGAAATATCAAAGCGTTCCCTGTAAAGAAACAGAAGTTACACAACGTTAAGTTTATGAACATGCTAAGTTTATGACCTTGACCTTGGGGTAAAGATTGGGTGGTGAGTTGTGGATTTGCTACAGCATGATAGATGGTCATCTGAGGAATGCATGTATGAAATATCAAGGCGTTCCATGAAAGGAAACAGATGTTATAAGACATTTACCACAACGTTAAGTTTATGAATGTGCTAAGTTTGTGACCTTGACCTGGGAGTAAAGGGAGGGCGGTGGGTCATGGATTTGCTATAGCACGATAGAGTATCATCAGATGAATGCATGTATGTCATATTAAGGCGTTCCATGAAAGGAAACATATGTTAAGGTTATGAATGTGCTAAGTGTGTGACCTTCACCTTGAGGTAAGCGATGGGCGGTGGGACATGGATTTGCTGTAGCACAATAGAGGATCGTCAGATGAATGCATGTATGAAATATCAAAGCGTTCCCTGTAAAGAAACAGAAGTTACACAACGTTAAGTGTATGAACATGCTAAGTTTATGACCTTGACCTTGGGGTAAAGATTGGGTGGCGAGTTGTGGATTTGCTACAGCATGATAGATGGTCATCTGAGGAATGCATGTATGAAATATCAAGGCGTTCCATGAAAGGAAACAGATGTTATAAGACATTTACCACAACGTTAAGTTTATGAATGTGCTAAGTTTGTGACTTGACCTGGGAGTAAAGGGAGGGCGGTGGGTCATGGATTTGCTATAGCACGATAGAGTATCATCAGATGAATGCATGTATGTCATATTAAGGCGTTCCATGAAAGGAAACATATGTTAAGGTTATGAGTGTGCTAAGTGTGTGACCTTGACCTTGAGGTAAGCGATGGGCGGTGGGTCATGGATTTGCTGTAGCACAATAGAGGATCGTCAGATGAATGCATGTATGAAATATCAAGGCGTTCCATGAAAGGAAACAGATGTTATAAGACATTTACCACAACGTTAAGTTTATGAATGTGCTAAGTTTGTGACCTTGACCTGGGAGTAAAGGGAGGGCGGTGGGTCATGGATTTGCTATAGCACGATAGAGTATCATCAGATGAATGCATGTATGTCATATTAAGGCGTTCCATGAAAGGAAACATATGTTAAGGTTATGAATCTAAGTGTGTGACCTTCACCTTGAGGTAAGCGATGGGCGGTGGGTCATGGATTTGCTGTAGCACAATAGAGGATCGTCAGATGAATGCATGTATGAAATATCAAAGCGTTCCCTGTAAAGAAACAGAAGTTTACACAACGTTAAGTGTATGAACATGCTAAGTTTATGACCTTGACCTTGGGGTAAAGATTGGGTGGCGAGTTGTGGATTTGCTACAGCATGATAGATGGTCATCTGAGGAATGCATGTATGAAATATCAAGGCGTTCCATGAAAGGAAACAGATGTTATAAGACATTTACCACAACGTTAAGTTTATGAATGTGCTAAGTTTGTGACCTTGACCTGGGAGTAAAGGGAGGGCGGTGGGTCATGGATTTGCTATAGCACGATAGAGTATCATCAGATGAATGCATGTATGTCATATTACGGCGTTCCATGAAAGGAAACATATGTTAAGGTTATGAGTGTGCTAAGTGTGTGACCTTGACCTTGAGGTAAGCGATGGGCGGTGGGTCATGGATTTGCTATAGCACGATAGAGTATCATCAGATGAATGCATGTATGAAATATCAAGTCGTTCCATGAAAGTAAACAAATGTTATAAGACATTTACCCCCAACGTTAAGTTGATAAATGTGCTAAGTTTGTGACATTGACCTTGGGGTAAGGGTTGGGTGGTGGGTCATGGATTTGCTACAGCATGATAGAGGGTCATCTGAGGAATGCATGTATGAAATAAGAAGGTGTTCCATGACAGGAAACGGAAGTTATAAGACATTTACCTCAACGTTAAGTCTGTGGACGCCGACGACGCCGCCGGCGTCGGGGGTATGCCATAAGCTCTTCTGCACTTCGTGCAGGCGAGCTAAAAAAGAGAGCCGATGGTCACAATATATGCCCGCCCAGGCATAACCAGTTAACAATCGGAGATAACGCACTGAAAACGAGAGTTCTTCCTCTTGTAATGATAAATGTAACATGTGTGCCAAAGTTGGTTATGATTCGTCAAATAGAACTCTAGTTAGTGTACGGACACGGATACATGCGAAAATGGCCGCTAAGGTGAGGTAAGTCATCGAAATTCAATTGCGATCTTCGTCTAGCCGTGATCAACATGTATACCGAATTTGGTTAATATCGGCCAAGTGGACCTTGAGTTAATGCGTGGACAAGGATACAGAGTGCAAAAAAGTAATCAAAGTACTGAAAGTACTGAGCTGCGAGCCCAACTGAAATGGGTGGTAAACAATGTTTTAGTATATTCACCTTTAAATATTTCAAATAGAGTAATTGTAGTAAATGGTCTTATGGGAAACTGTATAACACTCGACATATTTTGTATGTGGAGAGGGGAAGGAGCTGTATAGAATCAGGAGGAATCCAGTAAGGCTTAGCATTTGTTTTTTATGCATTACATACACATCTTCATAAGTAATAACATGTAATTAACTAGAGGAATGTAATATTGTTCCACTTGTGTGATACACATATCATCAGCAAATCATTTGTTCAGTCGGTGTTTGCAGCAGAGATAAATGGATGCCTATTAAGATGCAAATTACTATAACCAGTACAGTCCATAGTAAGTGCAGCAACAAAACGTTTTAATAAATGGCACCACTTTGCACTGATACAGTAACAAGAACAGACGGATCAACATGATTGTTAAGCATAAGATAATCTGCCACGATGTGACAAAGGTCCCTACAAAAGATGACAACCAGCCTACCCCAACCAAGAGCATCGTATATTCAATTCCGCATGAGTTCTGAAATTTTTATCAATTTTCGACATCATTTAAGGAAAATATGACTGATTTTCGAAATCAATATCGGCGAAATACGGCGATGCGGTAAGGGTGGTAATTCCATATCCGGGTTCAATTATTGTAAGTGAAAGTGTACGTTATTACGACTCATTCGAAACATACCGACGCGACGATTCAAATGAGTGAACCATCTAGACGACACGGTTCAAATGAATGGTAACAGTATATTTTTTATCAATTTTCGACATCATTTAAGGAAAATATGACTGATTTTCGAAATCAATATCAGCGAAATACGGCGATGCAATAAGGGTGGTATTTCCATATCCGCATTCACTCTTCAAACACCTGTGGTTATAGTGTTGTTTTATGCAAATTTGTGCACGCCGTATTTATTTATTTTTTTTTTTTTTTATTCTTATATTTAACGGCGGCACTGGCTCTAGGACCTTGCATGCCGTCTCCCAAGAATGGGAGAAAGAACGGAGGTAGAGATTTTTGAGAGAAGCCGGTAATTCGTATTTACAGAGCAACTACGAATTATCGGTACCCATTTACAGCTGGGTGAACTGGAGCAGTGTGGATAAAGTGTCTTGCTCAAGGACACAACGCACGCCGCTAGTCAGGCTCGAACCCACGACCCTTGGATCAGTAGTCCGACACACTAACCATTACGCCACGGCGCTCCACATCCGCCGTATTTGGAATGAAAACATCCATACAGGTGTGATTCGGATTTACACAAAAGACCAGACAGGTGTGATTCGGGTTTACACACCATTAATGCACGAACAAAAATACCCGTTTTATTTGTGGAAAATGAACGGCTAAATCTGAGGTTCCATTTGTTTTTCTTCAATTAATTATGTACCAAAGATATACATTCTAATAAATGTGAAATGTAAAATCGCATAAAACGAGTCGTTAACTATGACATAGATGCAATATGTATACATACGCGCCACAAGAAAAAATAGCGCCGTGATATCCGACTGTATTTTGAGAATCGGCTGCATAAGCTGCGAGAGGTTCGCCGCTAAAAATGGCCACCAAGAGAGTCATCGGATTTTTCTGCAAATCAAGTCTTCTTCGGCTTGCCGTGATGCATTATGTATACCGAATTTTGGTTACGATCCATGAAGTAGAACTGGGGGCCGTTTCACTAAACTTCGTACGACTAAAATGTTCGTAAGTGCAACTTTAGGATTGTCTGGAAATTTCAATTGATGGATTTACATGTATTGAGCAGAGGCTGCATGCAGCCTCTGCTCAATAAATGTAAATCCAATAATTGTTTACAAGAAAACAATGTTAATGTGAATGTTACAGCCTATCATAATTGTGCACTTACGAACATTCTAGTCGTACGAAGTTTAGTGAAACGGTCCCCTGAGTTATTGAGTGGAAAAGTTGTAGCGACCCGCGCGTACAAGGTCAGACATTATGTTTGTAAAACATGGATATGTCCCCTTGTCATTGAAGACTCTAACTGTGAAACCCTTACACATTTCGACGTTTCGTAAATATACATGGACGGACGGACGGACGTACGGACGGACAGACGGAACATCAAGAGTAAAGCAATATGCCCCCGTTGCTATCGTATAGTGGGGGGGGGGGGGCATACAAACTGCAACGTGAACGACAGTCCTCAATGGCTTTGACATTGGTCATGCGCAACAAAACACAGATGGCACAGACGCACCCGTTAGTTAAATATTATAAGTTATTGTGATTCTACACAGGCTATATGGTGTAATATTGCCCGTCTGGAGGTATGTTCACCCGAGGTCATACCGCAGATCCTGTATTTGGCCGTATAAACATATCTCTTATTTTGATTTTTGCGTTTTTTCAGGAAGAAAAATAATCCGAGATTCGATTTTCTACCGTCAGTCTTAATATAAAGGCGTAAATGAACATTTTGTTTTTTTATTAAACGAAAATAAACTAAATATGGAGTAAGAAATCCATCGAAAACGACTTTATGACAGTTTTTTTATGTAGTGTAATTTAATTTATATTCCACTGCTCTATCGATCTGCTCTCCCTTTGGCGCCTCTAGAATAATGCGACTGGTTCCCAAACATTCGCTGTCATTGCTACGCCGCGGTTTCGTGCGTGAAACCCATAGTTTGTGACCTAAATATAGCCGTGTCACGAAGGCAAGCGCGTTGAGATTTGAAAAGCAATTTTCGTTATTTTGGCTAATTTTTCGCTCATATTTTGATGAGCGAAGAATATTTATGGAAAAATAAACAATATAGACTGGTTTTGAGTATACAATTTGTTACTTGTATTGATAAATTCGGGGTTGTATTGTGTTTAGTGAGGAATACAATTCGCAATCGGTAGACGCTTGCAAAATGTTCTTCATTGGACGCGAGGCGCCGGAGGGGAATCGCAATTCCTGTATGTCCGACGGCCTTGGCAGGTCATATAATATATATGACCAGGCAAGCTAGCCAATCAAAAGCCGAGAAACTTATCTGCGGTATGACAAGAAGTGATGTTACTACTGTATTTCCATATACGGTATGTGCACACAAAGACGTATGCAGTTTCTGTGTTTGTTTGAAAGACCGACTTTGGGTCGAATGCTAGCTCCCATATTTCTCACCAATACGGCCCATCAGGTGTACACATACATCACGTACATGTTGGTTTTATTAACCACCTATTTGTGGATACGACCATAATGGAAAATTAGGCGAGTCCATACAGTGGTGTCCCTACTGATTGGCGTGCGTGCGTGCGTGCGTGCGTGCGTGCGCGCGCGCGCGCGCGTTCGATCCCATTTTAACCAAAGCAGGTATCCAGTCGGGATTACGTTCAGATTGAACCCCGATCGTTAAATTACCCATCGCGTGCTCCCACCTGCCACCCACGGTGTGTGTGTGTGTGCGTGCGTGCGTGCGTGCGTGCGTGCGTGCGCGCGTGCGTGCGTGCGTGCGTGCGTGCGTGTGTTCGAGAGTGTAAAACCATACTGATTGTATTAATCACTTATTTATGGATACGACCATAATGAATAGTTAATGCAGCTTTAGTTCTGAACGTATGTCCACATAATGTACAGACGAACGGTCTATGACGAGAACACGTGTGACGTCGGCCGTGTGTGTCCAAAGCCGCCTCGGTATCGAATGACCGCGGACATATCGTACATGAATATGGTCTCACATGTTGCCGCTTATGAGCAACCAAGTGTTGCTTTGTTGTGAACATTTTGCTGCAATGGCTACACGTGAACGGTTTTTGCCGGTGGTGACTTTCACTGTGGACACCAATGTTGCACGCAGATGACCTGTCCTCTGTATGTCTTCTGGAGTGAGTAACTAGGTCTTGTTTTAGTAATTTCTTTTCGCATGTTGTACAAGGAAACAGCCGTTCGCCAGGATGTAGTCTTGTATGATAATCTAGGCCTTGTTTTGTTTTTAGTTTTTTACCACATATTGTACAAGCAAACGGTCGCTCACCAGTGTGTGTTCTCATGTGAGTATTCATGGTTTGTTTTTTCGAAAAGCTCTTACCACATTGTGCACAAGAAAACGGCAGATAGCCTGTATGTGTTCTAGTATGATAAACCAGGCTATGTTTTTGCGTAAATCTCTTACCGCAAGTTGTACAAGGAAATGGTTGTTCGCCACTGTGTGCTCTCATGTGAATATCCATAACGCATTTCTGTGAAAATCTCTTCCCACATGTTGCACATACGAACGGTGTATCACCCATATGATTTCTGGTATGAGAAATCAAACTAGCTTTGGAAGCTAACGATCTCTGACAAAATTCACAGGTAAAGTTCTTTACCCCATCATGGACAACAAGTATGTGATTTTTCAGACCATCCAGCCGGCCAAAGGTGGCGCCACACGTGTCACATTGATGGGCCTTCTCCCCTGTATGACTCACGCTATGGCGAGTCAATGATGTCTGTGTGTAGAACATCTTCCATCGCATGTGAAGTTCTTCTTCCCTTCGTGAATTAGCATATGCTTCGTAAGGTACGGCCTGCATTTAAACGTTTTATGACAGATTACACATGCATGACTCTCTAGATCGGTGTGACAAACCAATGTGTGCTGTTGCAAGCCTCGCCGACAGCTGTAGACCTTTCCACAAACGTCGCATTTACAATAGTTGTCAGTAGAATGTATTCGTAAATGTACCACAAGACTTGCCTGTTTTGAAAATGTTTTATTGCATTCCTGACATGTGTGTTCTGTAATCGTGTCTTTCATACTCGCTGGTTTACCCTTACGTTTAGAGACTTTATATTTTCTCTTCTTGCGGCACGGATGTCGGGGATACCGCAAGCTGGAGGTATAAGTCTTCCCACATCGTCTACACGTGAGTTTTGGCGGACCATTGGCAAGCAACTTACCGCACAGTTTACACAACGGACGACCCGCTGAGTCCCGGGCCTTGTGGATGCCTCGGGTTGTCTTATTGACCCTGGACTCACAACACTTGTCACAGTGGAAACTGTTTTGTCTGAAGTGGGTCCCAATGTGGGCAATATGAAGTCTATAATTCCTGGACACTATACCGCAGTGGTGGCATTGCAATGCTTTGCCTTTTCGGTCCGATGTAGACAGGGAGCCAACACTGTAAGCATGGTCCAGTAACAGGCACTCCGACGTAGAGGGCTCGCTGCAACACTGTGCTTCTACTTCGGAATCTACAAGCGGATTGGTATTGGTGTTGTGATTACCAGTCACATGTCGTGTAAAATCAAACATATACCGATGGAAATATGCGAAACATACATTATAAGTGCTTCAGGCGGGTGTAGATAGTCTCCCCTTGGATTATTACAATGAAGTTATTACACACCAGCCCCGATACCAAGATGCCGCTTGGTAAAATTGACTCAGTCCGTGACAAAAATGAACAGATGCAAAAGATACCCAAATTAGAAAATGCACCAAAGTAAAGAAGAAACTAACGGCATGCATCATGATACATGTAAATGCATGACAAGCACACATCGGTCAGTGCTCGAAGAGCCTTCAACGATGCACACACGTGCACTTTATTACCAGCGGTGTGCAGTCCCAAGTGATGTGATAAGCAACAGTATTGTACCTGTTGAAATATTCAACGGAATATTAAATAAAGTGTTGCATTGCTATGTCCAAGAAGAAACTAATGAGCGCGATAGATATTTAACATGTCCTCTAGTTGCATATCGAGAGATCCCTTAAGGGTCGCCAAATAATATTCACCATTCAAATCAGTATATGGACAACAGGTACGCGGACCATTGCAAATTTTGAAATAGGGTTGATGTTAACCGGACACATGCAAGTACACAACGAAAGCACCAGTGGTGAGATATATCCTGGAAGTAAGAGACAGGTTGGTTACTAAAAGAGAGATGAATATTACAGAGCTCCAGATAAGCTGTGTATTTGCATAAATACCCAATTAAAATTGCCAAAAACCCAATTGAAATCAGAAGTAGCGAGTATCAAAAAACAATACAAAAATTGTGGTACTTTTATCATGCTGCCTAAAACAATAAACAGACCACAAATATAGAATTTTCTTATTTTCCATGAAAACATATCTTGGCATTTCATTAGAATTGTCTCCAAGGAGACAATTCTAATGAAATGCCAAGACATGTTTTCATTTTGTCTCCATTGCAAGTGTTCCGACAAAAGCGTTTGATTATGTGTTGACTATCGTGGGCTAAATTACATACAACAGTGTTTGATCCAAATCAAATGCCTAAAATTGAGGAGATATTGATTAAATTAGGAAAATCTAATGAACTTTTACAGGTAGATTAGACAAAAGGTCTCTGGCAAATACCTCTAGATTATAGATCTGAAGAGAAGAGCGCATTTGCCATGCCATTTTGGAAAATACCTGTTTTTGTTAATTTATGGCAAAGGTTGGATGCCGTGAAATTCGGGTATCACATCATCAATAAGGCTTGGCTGTGAATCAGTTACGAATAGCAGATGTGACACTCCCTTACCATAATCCATCTCCGGTGTTTCACATTCCATCTCCAAGCCGTGATGACCTGTGGCTCCATAGTCCTCCAGTATAGTGCCTTCGTGCCCAGTGTACCCGTCGATTGCCTGGCATTGGTCCGTTTCTTCTTTTACTGTGGTCTGTTTCGTGTCTGGTTTCTGAACATCTTTCTGTGTGTACCCGTCTGAATCCTGACCCAACATCGATCGACTTGAGCAGGCGTCTGTAGCATCTACGGTCTGGGATGTAACACCTATGGCATTTCCTTTGTCATATTGTCCTATCTCGGATATACGGGGCACTTCCGCATACGTCAGTGTACCAGTACAGTAATCACGACTGTCTATAGCTTGTGTACTGTCTACCAACTCTTTATGTGCGTTTGAGCTACCGCAATCCATGGTATGGTATCTATCTTTCTTCCCAATGTCAACACTCATATTGATAGCATCTTCGGACACAGTTGAACAGCTATCTGTGTGCGATCTGTCATCAGACTCGGCAGGGTGTGTAGCTATGCCTTTTATGTCAGATAAATATACCACTGTATCAGACGTATCTGTTTCTACATTGCTAAATGCTTGACTGACATATCCATTTTGGTTTTCAAACGTCCATTTCGTACCATCATTTTCATTGTCCGTGGCTATGGATATAATTTCATCATGACTGTTTGTGCCTGCCTTCTTGTAACTTTCCATCTCAGGACACATCCCGGTATCTCTATATGCTCTCCGTGGCACCAAATGCGAATCCTCAATGTACATGTATTTAGGATCATATATATTATTACTTGCATTAGATGTTACATTGGCCGTAGTTTCTGTCTTGTATGTATTGGAGCCAGTCCGGCATGAATATGCAACTGTTTTCTGCATCGCTTGACGTCTTGAAGATTTCTTGCCAGGGTTGTGGGTATTACTACACTCTCCACCTATTCAGAGGTAACAAAAAGCATATATTAGTAACACCAACTCTCATCAATTGCGTATGTTGTCAATGACCATGGCTTACAATTAATTTACATACGCTGTATATGGTTAGACAATCAAAAGTTTATTTTCATAAAAATGATGAATAAATTCCTGCTATAAATAATGTGTTTCCATAACGGAGTCCCAATAAATTCCTGCCGTAAATATTGTATTGTGTTTCCATAATTGAGTCCCAATAAATTCCTGCCGTAAATATTGTATTGTGTTTCCATAATTGAGTCCCAATAAACTACTGCCGTAAATATTGTGTTTCCACAATTGAGTCACAGTAAATTTCTGCCGTAAATATTGTGTTTCCACAATTGAGTCCCAATAAATTCCTGCCGTAAATATTGTGTTTCGATAATTGAGTCCCAGTAAATGAAAAACAAATACAAGTAATTGCTGTGACAGTGATACCGATTTCGAACAGCCAACAGTCTAGCATAGTTGTGTGGCTCTTCTGGCTATTTGTGGTTCATTGTCTTATATTTTATGTGGCACCACACACAAAATATAATAGTCAAGTCCCCTTACCTGGGGAACCCGACGCCAGGATACCCAGGGGAGAAACAGGCCATACGTCAGTTACACCAACAGCCCGGGTGTTGCTTCTTTCCTTTATCACTGGTGTTGTGTTTACTGCCTTGGCCATTCTACAACTGGAAACAACCACGTGACAGGTACACCCGATAAATACAATACCAGACCAGCGTCTGATTGGTATCAATTTCATCAAGCTTGGCTCAGAAAGTGTCGTCATAAATTGTCAAGCCTCGGAATTGCTACGTGGCAATGTGCTGTCCTAGCCTTGCCTGATGAACTTGATAACAAAGACACATAACTTACAATGGCAGCAGTGTACATTAATGGACCTACCCATCGGCAGCTCTTGGAAGGACACAAGCAGCCAATCAAGATAAATCAACATTTCCTCAAAGGAGGCGCCGTTGAGTGGGTCCGTTAATTTGCAACCAACGGCCATACAAATGTAAATGCTTTGATTTAACGACGGCACTGGCTCGATGATCTTGCATGTCGGGACCGACTATTTAAGTCCCCATCCGATAGGACTAGGCTAGCACGAAGAGTCTTGCAGTCCGACGCTCTACCTACTGAGCTAATCCAGTTACCTTCCAACGGCCATAGACACGTGTCTTTAGTATATATATATATATTCTTAAATTACTAAAGAAATGGTGTAAAATATGTATAGAGGGCCCAGAGCTCCAGTTAAGCTGCGTTTTTGCGTCAAATACGCAGTAGAAATGTCTAAAAACGCAAGGGAATTAATTTCCATGTGTTACAAAAACGCAGCAAAAAATACTGAAACATTACGCAAGGTGTCCAGATATTGTGCGTTTCGTCAATCTCTGTTCAGCTATATGGCGTGTTTTTCGCTGATTCCACTGCCCGATTACATGGCGTGAATTTTTCAGACTGGTCGATAAAATAATCTTCGGTGTGTATTATTCTGCGTCTTTCATGGCGTAAATATAGTAGCGACCAGTCTGTCCTTTAATCATCGCCTAGTGGGCGCTTAAGTTAAATACACGTAAACGTCCTGCCTATTCAGATGCGTAACGCATGATGGCTTCGCTAAAAATGAAGTCTGCTCAAGAAACGGGCTTATTTCACGAAAGTACAAAACGATGAACCCTCCCCAGAAACCATCGTGAAATCGATATTGGCTGAGATTGTTACACTGTCAAAAGCGCTGACTTTGATAAGAAATCGCGTCACACAACAGTGTCAAAATCAACTTTTTTAAAGTGGAAAACACAATTTCCGTGGCTGAAAATACACAATTTTGAAGATGGGGGTTACCGCTTCTGCTGTCAATATTGCACAAGATACAAGCAACCCAACGTATAGGCCCAGGATGGCAGTCCTAGCATACACTTATCGTCATTAAAGAGGCACAATGAAAGCGATGATCATCATCATGCCAAAAGCGAGCAGAAACATATACGCTAGTCTTGTGCTTATGATCTGGAATGTAGTGAAAGCACCATGACTGAGGGTGTGGCGTGTCTAAGGATTATCTCATTTTATTCAGGACTGTTTATTTCACAGCAAAGGTTATATGTTTAGTAAAATTATTACATACTGTAGATATACTTTTATGAGCTTCTTAATTTAGCAGACTTGTATTAGACCCAATGTATGGGTTATTGTTTTGGAACTGTAAATACGTTTATTGTTGACATTGAACTTACTATATAAACAAACAGTACAGTGCAGCCTGGTCGAACTGGCAACTACACACTATAGTAAATACACAGTGTAGCCTACAGCACCACAAACTACAACAACATGTAAGTACGATAGACAGATGTACATACATGTATAACATAAACGTTAATACTCCCAAAACTCTGACATTTATTTTCAATATCGCAAGTAAAA